>OY744520.1:64535645-65003145 GCA_963556195.1 Sepiola atlantica | reverse complement strand
GCACGTTAACACCAAACCATAGATTGATTTATGTAGACTACTTTAAATGTTTATATAAAATATATTTATAAAACTCTACCTGGTATTGGACACTTTTGAAAAAATATTGATTTTATGTTCATGTTTTCAATAATGTTGAACTTATCTAATATATATATATATATATATATATATATATATATATATATGTTACACCGGCCGTTCTTACACAGGAGAAACTGCACCGGTTGTCACTATAAATAGTGCGAGTCACCAGAGTCACCAGAGACACAGAAAACAAAGAACAGTCTTGTAACTGTCTAGCCAAGTGCTAGTCAGTTTCTTACTTTGTTAATACACTTGTTAAACCAACCCTCGATTTGACTTCCTTTATTTATTATTTACTGTTGGACAACTTCACAACAATATATATATATATATATATATATATATATATATATATATATATATATATATATATATATATATAGGCAAACATTATTAAACAAGCCATGCGTGCGTGGTTCCCCTCTGTATGTGACTCGATGTGGCGAGTGTAAAATGCAATAAATTTTGGCTATTTGGGGCATTTTTGACCCCCTTTGACCCCCTGGGGCGCGAACCAGAAATTTTCTGAGGTGAAGGATACTCATTTTATATCCAGAACAATTGCCTCTACATTTTGGCTAAATTTCAGAAAAATTGAATGGATGGATCAAATGTTATGGGAGAAAAGGCTTTTGACCCCCTGGGGGCGCGAACCAAATTTTTTCCAAGGTCAGCGATACTTATTTTCTATTAGGAACAATTGCCTCAACATTTTGGCCAAGTTTCAGAGAAATTGAATGGATGGATGAAAAGTTATGGGGCAAAAAATGTCATTTTTTGCCATTTCGGGGCCTTTTGACCGCCTGTGGGGCTAACCAGATTTTTTTTCAAAAATCGGAGAATGTCACTTTCTAACCTGACCAAAGTTACAACTTCATGCAAAGTTTCAGAGAAATTCAATGGATGGTTGCGGAGAAAAATCCGGACGGACGGACGAACATGCCTCAAAACATAAGTCCCCCGATTTTATAAATCGGGGGACCAATAACATGGAGTATTTTTGCTTGATAAGACTTTTTAAAAAAATGTTTATTTTCTTAATAGTCTATTTTGTATTTCGGTCAATGTATGTAAGTTCTGTGGGTTTCTTGTTCCATTTTTCTTTCCTTTTTCACGAGTACTTTCGATTTGATTCATCAAATCATCTTCAGACGATGATAGTCTTGGTGCCTTTACAAATATGTCTTTAATGTTGAGTTTTTTTTTATTATAACGGCTAGTAATTTACAACTTTAAAAAGAGCGTCTATAATATTGAGATGTTACATGCGAGCGTAGTTATGTTCTAAGCACGTGCAAGATTCAAAAGTTTGATTGCTTAATGGCTAAGAATTTGGTAACGTTAATTACTATGCTAGACACTTTAAAATGTTGTGACTAGTTTCGTAATTCATATTATTGATTGTGGGATGTTTAGTTTTTATGTAAAGGGCTTCAAGAATTTTTAATCTTTTGATGTTGGTATCGTGCTGTATCATTTTAGTATTGTTAACTAGAATGTGTCTATATTTAGTTGAGGGCAATCATCAATAAATAAAAAATAAAAATAAATAAATAATAGCAAATAAGATATTAGAAAAACTAAATAAATAAATAAATAAGTAAAAATCAAACCACTAAAACTGCTCCAATTGGTTCATTTCGGGCAGTTGGGTGCCGTGTGAAAAGATATAAAATAAATAAGGGCTTATTCCACACCATATTCATATTACACATTTTATTTTAGTCGGCCATGTTTCGCCAAGAAGTTGAACATAAATACTTTTTACATTCTATACATACAGACTATTTCCAAGTAATATACTTGTGTTTATAACTTTTTATTCTCTTAAACCATCCTGAGGAAGTCTTTTCTTGATGAAGACGAAACGTTGATGACATTACTGATAATTTAGTTTCTCCTTCTTTCATTCATATATATATATATATATATATATATATATATATATATATATATATATATATAGTAAGTGATGAAAATATATTCATGGCAATTAAGCTACACAGCGGCTTCTGCGTTTCATCCCCGTAGGGAATCGTCAGGTTAAATACATGTAATGCTATGCATTTTAGTAGCTTAATTTTTTTTTTAACATAGTTCACCCCAAACAAAGCAGGCCCCCACTGGAGACGTAAGGGGCTACTGAGAAAAAGGGTGAAAGTTTTTTTTTTGGGGGGGGGGGGGTCAACCTAAATTGGGAGCTGTGCAGCGAGATGTCTGTTTACATTAGTTTTAAATTTCTGCATGTCAGTACCGTCAGGAAAACAGGGAGCATGGAGAGAGTTCCAGAGTCTAGCAGCACTAAGAAAGAAGCTTTTGGAGTAGAAAGCTCTTCGGCATCTGAGGACCTTCACAGTGAATGGACAGGAATTGGCAGATTGTCGGGTTGATCTAGTGAATTTACGTTGTAGGGGCACCAGAGCAGCAAGCTCATCAGAGCACAATCAATTGAAGTACTTGTAAAACAAGCATAAGGAAGCAACATTGCAGCGATGGAACAGAGGCTGGAGCTTGGTGGATAGTGAGGGACCTATTAATTTGGCGACTCTTTTATGGACCTTGTCTAAAAGGGAGAGACTAATGGATGGTGCACCAGCCCAGATGTGGCAACAATATTCAATGCATGGGCGGATGGTGGCTTTGTAGAGATATAGGATAATGTCAGGTGAGAAGTTTACTAGCATGGTAGAGGGAGCCCACCTTCTTTGCAGCAGCCTTAGCAATGTCTTCAATGTATTTATTCCAATTAATATTATCTGTGAAAGTTAGACCGAGGAGTTTGAACGTTGGACTCTCAAGTAGGGTGTTATTGGCCATGGCATATATATATATATATATATATATATATATATATATATATAATGTATTTTAATTTTTATGTAGTTGTTCACTTCCTAAGTGATACAGATTAATGCAGAAGATTGAACTTACTGCCCTTAATTAAATTAATAAAAATTAATAAAAATTAGTAAATATATATATATATATGTTTTTCAAATTCTGCCAGCCCCCACTCCACTAACAAAGAAAATAAATGACAACATTTTAACATTCTATAGCCCTTTATCTTATTCATCTTCCCTCCTCACCAGGTATTATTGACTGGATATGTGTGGTTTTGAAATAATACTGACTTTTGAAGCTTTTAATTAAATGATTTCTGTATGTGATGCTGTAAAGAGCACTGATAAAGAGACTAAATGTATAACACAAAATAAATTTTCCAAATTGTCTTGAATATGATTGTGCACCAAATAATTGTTGTGTTTGAATTCTCAGAACTGAGATAAATAGTGTTCTAATGTTATCTTAACTTACTTTATTTATATATATATATATCTTATTAATTTAATAAAGTTTGTTTGTTTTTGTTTTTGTGTTTTTTTATGAAAAAAAAGAAAATGACATGCTACTGGTCAACTATGATGATAGGATTTTATTCTGAAATTAATACGATTAAAGTAAAAAGAAAATAATAAATTAATCTTGCATTGATAATGGCTTATATTTTCAATTTATAATACTGACTCAGCAATGCTTTAAAACTGAACGACTCATTTTATTTTATTAAACTACGAGCACGCCAATGCTTTCTACGTTCGACAACCAGAATTTTAATTCATAACCACCAACGACATCGGCGTGGATACATCATAACAAGGATATTTCATCAGAAAAACAAAAGAAAAGAAGAAAAAAGTTTGTTTGTTTTGTGCTTGTGTTTTTTATGAAAAAAAAAGAAAATGACACAATACTGGTCAACTCTGATAATTAAATTTTATTCCGAAATTAATAAGATTAAAGTAAAAAAAAAAAAAAAATTAATCTTGCATTGATAATGGCTTATATTTTCAATTTATAATACTGACACAGCAATACTTTAAAACTGAACGACCCATTTTATTATATATATATATATATATATATATATATATATATATATATATATATATATATATATATATATATATTATATAAACATTTAAAGTGGTCTACATAAATCAATCTATGCTTTGATGATCGCATGCGCATTCGTTTGGACCACAATTCATATTGAAGTTAAAAAGTCTAAAAGGAATAGACGAAATGCTGATGATCTAGACCGATGCTTTCAGTATGAATTGTGGTTCTGACGAATGTGCACGTTAACACCAAAACATAGATTGATTTATGTAGACTACTTTAAATGTTTATATAAAATATATTTATAAAACTCTACCTTGTATTGGACACTTTTGAAAAAATATTGATTTAATGTTCATGTTTTCAATAATGTTAAACTTATTAAATTAATATATATATATATATATATATATATATATATTAATTGAATATATATATATATATATATATATATATATATATATATATATATATATATATATATATATATATATATATATATATGGGAAGAGAAGGATGAAGGTAATCCGACGTGATGGTAAAATAGAAAAAGGAAAACCAAAAACTGGATGTTTTTTATGTGTACATCAACGTTTCGTCTTTATTTATAAGACTTCATCACCGCCCTCCTCCACCCACTCCAATCCCTCACTCATTGCTATCATTTTCCAAATATTTCAAATATTTCACACCCTATCACAACAAATCCTCCCTCTTCCCCCTCTCATCTATTTTCTCCCATACCTCTTCTTAAATTCCCTCATTTTCTCAAAACGCCCTCTAAGACCATAACTTTCGCCCATCCACCAAAATCACAGCCCCCCCTCCCTCTCTACCCATCCCCATTTTCCCTGCATACACCCCCCACACACAAACATTCCAACTCACTCTTCCCCTCCAATCCTGACCGCAGCCATCTGGTCAAACACCTCCCTCCCCCTCTTCCTCCAATCTCTCTCTGCCATCCATTTTACCCCTGCTCATCCCCCACCTCTTTCTCTCACCGCCAGCCACAGTAGTCCTTGCTCCCTCCATCCTTCCCCTTTTTTCCTACTCATTTTCGTCACTCATTTTTATTCTCTAACAAGTACGGACGTCCACCAAGACGTTGCCATTATTTTTCATTTTATTTTATCTTTCTTCCCAACATGTCTACCCTACATGTACTTGTACTTGCATGATATCTTTTCTCTATATCATCATCCTGATGAAGTCTTATAAATAAAGACGAAACGTTGATGTACACATAAAAAACATCCAGTTTTTGGTTTTCCTTTTTCATTTTACCATATATATATATATATATACTACTACTACTTATATGTAGGGATCTGCAACAAGAAACGTTTTAACGACGTAGTCAAAACCCCTCAGCATGAATGTGGAAAACTGGGAAAAGATTGCCTTAGAGTGATCGGTTTGGCATAACTGTATCTATAATGACTGTGGAAGATTGGAGGCAAACTAAATAGAGTACTCCTACATCGTTAAAACGTTTCTTGTTGCAGATTCCTACATATAAGTTGGTTAGGTAGCCTGTCATCTTCCATCTTCACCAGGTATCCTGCCAAGTGCATGTGACTATGTATAACATGCACTTTAATGCTCTACACACTATTGTTTTGACAGTAATGGCTCTGTTTGATCATATGCACTTTCAAATCCTTCTCGATCCTTAGGAGTATTTCGGAATGAAGGGATCTACCTCAGGAGAGGGTGTTACCAAAATATACAAAGAAGTCAACAAAAGAGTAATCTGGTCCTCTTGACATAGATGTTGTGTTCGAGACACTGGTGTCCTGGTGGATTGGTGATCATTGCCTTGGTTTTCTCCAGATTGATGATAAGTCCTAAGGTAGTAGACATTCGAGAGAAGCGGTCCGTTATCACCTACATATCCTCTTCACTGTGGACAACAAAGTCCGCATCATCGACATAGAGGAGCTTGTGTACAAAAGTTTTGAAGATCTTGGACTTTGCGAGTGAGGTTGAATAGATGGTTCGGAAACGTTACAGTCCTGAAAATCATAGGAGAAAGTCATTGCAAAATATATAGAGAACAACGTCAGTGCAAGAATATGAACCTGCTTATTACAATTATCGATAGCTATTGGTTCAGAGAGTCACCGCTGAAGTGGAAGCCTGCCTTCATGTCCTAGTGAAGGTGTTCAAGCATTGTGATGAGTCCTGGTGAGCTTCCAATTTTACCGAAGATTGTCCATAGTGCTGCTTAATTAACACTGTTGAAAGTTTTCGTCGGATCCACAATAACCTGATAGAGTGCTATCTGTTGTTCAATGCATTCAAGTCAGGCAGATAAGATCATATCTATTGTGCCACGATGAGGTATAAAATCGCTCTGGTATTCCGGGACAACTGAGTACCACACTCACTTAGTGAGCGGGTTAAGCTTACCAACCATTTACCTTGCAAAGACTTCCATAGAATATGTTCAGATGAACTTACTGCCCTTGTACCCCTTCGTAAATACCCTCGACCAACCCAACTATCAGCAAAACCACACTCCTTCTCTGCAGAGGCGCCTAGATGAAAATAAGACTTTTTACTCAAAATAGCTTCTTTCCTCGGACAGCTTGCCTTTGAAATTCCCTATCTGCTCCCCCTTTCCCCAACTCTATCAACAAATTCAAGTGTGATATGAACTAACATCGTGCTGCCCAACTCCCAACCCAGGGTGCTCTCTTATAAATGTAGCCCCTATTGCAGTTGCCCCTTACGCTTCAGTGGTCACATGTTTATCGGCAATTCTAGAACCTTCCATGATGAGTGCTTTTGTCTCGGTAGATATTTAGGCAGCAAGCTTTTAAGTCAGCTCTGGGATGGAGTGGCAGTCCATAACAATATGTATATATGTACATGTGTGTATGTAAATATATGTGTGTGTATATATATATGTGCATATGTATATATGTATATGCATATATTTGTATATATGTATATATATGTGTGTGTATATTTATATATATATATGTGTGCACGTATATTTATATATTTATATATATATATTTGTGGATATGAGGAGTCAATGCATGATATATCATAAAATGAAATGCCGTTAAAGACAGGATGTGTGAAAAAGAAAAAAGGAAAAACAAATTAAATACAAGAATAAATCATCAAAAACGAGAGATTTTCTGAAGATGTTCGTTGATCCGAATGAAACCAGTAAATCTCTCGTTTTTTGATGATTTATTCCTGTATTTAATTTGTTTTCCTTTCTTTTTCCCACATATTTGTATATGTATAAATGTTTGTACATATATATATATATATATATATTTATATATATATATATATATATATATATATATATTTAAAAAAGTGAAGCTACCAACATTTGTAAATTTGAGAAAAATCTTTTTCAAAAATTGTTTATTATTTTTTAATTCTATAATTTCATAACGCATTTCAAGCATCTTGGCTCTCTTCAGATATTCTTTCCATTTGATAAAATGGGTTTATTTTTATTACAGTTTGGCGTTTCTGCTCATGTGTGCTTGCGCTCGCACGTGTATGTGTGCGCGCGTGCATGCATGTGTGTGTATGTGTTTTCATATCTTTTCCTTCCCTGGGTCAAAGTTGTGTGTTTTAAGAATGTGAGTTTTTGACTTTTACCTTTGCAGTCATCTTCGTGTGTGCTGATTAAGTACATTTTGGTCAGTTTCTCCGGTTAAATTAGGACTACACTTGAGATTTTATTAGGACTCCATCGTCTCTGTGTCTGCACGTGCGTGTGTGTGCGTGTATGTGTGGAGTGCATGTATATTTTGGTAAGTGTGTTAGTTTTGGTTTGTGTATGCAGCAGGTACGTGTGTGCTCTTACATGTTTTTGTTTTTGTTTATATATACACACACAAATATATATACACATACGTACATACTATATATATATATATATATATATATATATATGCATATACATATACATATATATAGAGAGAGGAGGGAGGGTAGAAATAAAAGCAAGGAAAGAATAGTCATGTATATATCCAGAACTTAATTAGCTTGTAGTAGTTGTTTATGAAAACAATTGCTTGACGGCTACCATCAGCATTTGGATAAAGATGGAAAGATAGATAGATAGGTAGATAGATAGATGGATAGATAGAATAGATAAGTAGATAGATAGATAGATATAATGATGAATGGATAGATAGGTAGATGGACAGACATACACACGCATGCACCCACATCCATTTTTATGTACATGTATGTACACACACACACACACACACATACACACACACGCATGCATGCCATGCATCTGTTCTCTGTATGTGGATGTGTACACGCACACGTGTGCATATGAGTTCTGGTCTATACACGTAATCATATTCGTTTTTATATGCATGCAGATGCATGCGATCTGTATGTTGTGTAAGTTGAGTTATGATCTGTTCAATGCTTGCTTGAATTTAAATATGAAGTTTTTTTCTTGTATGAGGAGGTATGAGTAATCTTGAGTTTGAAATGTGGTCTTACCTTGAATTTACCTCTGCTGCATGAGTGTATATGTTGTGAAACGAATAATTTTTTGTTTTTTTGGATTTTTATGTTGCTTTTATGTAAAACAACTCTATTGTTAAGTGTTTTGGTGGCGCATATATAGGATTTGTTGCATGTTATGCATTCTTAGTATATAGATTACATTTTTCAAGGTAGAGTTTAAGTCTTTTTTATTTTGAATGTTTGTGTTGGGTTTTTGAATGTGTATGATATATATATATATATGAATTATATATATTTATCTGTGTACCATGTGTAGTTATTACATATCTTCAATATAAAACTGATTACTTTATTTTAGATGTTCCTGAAAAATATATATATTTTTAAACTGTACATAAAGGCATTTGTTCAGTTTCAATACTTACGTAAAACTTCAACTTCACACAATTGTAAGATTCCATAATTAGTTTTGTAGAATTTTATTTTTTGTCCGTTTTTTACCCCATTACATTGAATGTCAATTATTTTTTCGCGTCCGTAAATTGTTTTACAGAATTGTCCATCAACATATATGCTTGTTCCTGACAGACGCAACACTGAAAAATGAGTAAATGATGCATTTTTAAAAGAAGCAGTAACAAATTCATTCATTTTGACAAAATAATGTTAATTTAAACAATGGAAACAATGGAAAACATTTGAATTATTTTTCATTGACAAAATTAAAGGTTTCCTATTTAATGTTGTTAAAAAAAGGAGATGAACACAGGCTAGGTTTATTTGAACACGACTGTTCTTTTTTCTTCTGATATTTACCCCAAACACACCATATTCCCACTGAAATGTAAGGGGCTACTGTGAATTAGGGGCCAGATCCATATGGTCATCCTAAAGGGGAAGTTGTGCAGTGAAATGTTTGTTCACATTTAAATTTCTGTGAGTACAGTCAGGGAAACGGGAGCAGGGGTTCGAGGAAATAAGCTATTAGAGTAGAACACTTGCCGTTATCTGGGAACCTCTATAGTGAAGGGGTGGGATTTTGCTGATTGACGGGTTAGTCAGGTGTATTTACATTGATGGGGCACAATTGCAGCAAGTTTGTCAGATCACATTCCATTGAAGTATGTGTAAAACAAGCACAGGAATTCTAGTGGTTGGTGCACTAGTCAAAATATACTCTATGCATAAGCGAATGGTGGTTTTGTAGAGATATAGGATACTGAAAGGTGTAAGAAGTTTCTAGCTCGATTGACGGGCCCACATACTTTGCAGCAGACTTGTATGTATCTTCTATGTATTTCTTCCATTTAATGTTACCTGTGAATGTTAGGCCTAAGAGTTTGAATGTTGGACTCGCAGATAGGGTGATATTAGCCATAGTAATCGGTGGTTTGAAAGGTTTCTTATAATTATTAAAGGAAAGCAACTTTTCTTTGAGAACCATGGTTGGCCAAACCCTTGGAAAATTGTGTCATGAAGGTTATCAAGAAAAGAAGAATGTACTAGTTTGGCCATGTAGTTAGAAGAAGTCTTGAAATAAATGTATACCGAGCATTAGAGGAAGTATTTCACAGTAAAAGACCTAGCGATAGGCATCCAAAGTGCTGTATTGCAATAATATAGAGCTTCCTTTTCATCAAGCTGAATACACCAAAGATTAGACTAGGATAAATTTTTATCTGACTATATATGAACAGTACATGTATTTTTTTCCTAGATTTTAATCTAATGAAACTCCAGTGTTTATATAAAATGCTCAATAACAAGTAGAGCTGTTTTTAGCATAATTTTTTTATTTATACAGACATTTTTGGTTACATATGTGCATACATGTTTCAGCTCAGATGTAAAGAAAAATGTTAGTATGAATAAAAATGTATACTATATATATATATATATTGTGTGTATTTAGGCAGCATATTTTCATTTAGGCAAACATTATTAAATAACTCAGAGTGTTTTTAGCTTGATAAAACTTTTTTATTTTTTCAATTTTTCGGATGTGTTTAGTGTTTCTGTCAAATTTGTGTACATTTTTATCTGACTGTGGGAAATATGACTGGTGAGGGAGCTCAGGATATTTGAAAGACTAAATGCTAGACTATATATATATATATATATATATATATATATATATATATATACATATATATATATATAGTACATGTATTCTTTTTGTTTCCTAGATATAAAACTTCAGTGTTTATAAAAAATGCTCAATAACAAGTAGGGATGTTTTTTAGTATGAATTTTTATTTATACAAACATTTTTGGTTACATATGTGCATACATGTTTCAGCTCATATTTAACCAAAAAAGTTTGTATGAATAAAAATGTATACTATATATATATATATATATATATATATATATATATATATACTATAGAAAACAATTATTTTATAATCGATTCTTATGGGAATAACAGGGCAAAGCGAAGCTCAATATTCAAACCATTAAATGTTTATTTCAAGATTTGTAATAGAGCTATAAATAAACATATATATATATATATATATATATATATGAATTATGAGAATATGTGTATTAGCATATACTATCAGTACCTTTTAATTAGCACTCTCTTCAAGGAGATTCATCTCGATGATTGCCAACTAGTAACAACAGAGCATATATAAATAAGTCAGGTTCATTTTATATTCCAATAACCATAGATGTTCTTTTTTCACATTTTCAAAAAGCATAACATTCCTGTGAGATGTATATTTACGCCTCCTTTCTTTTGAGGTAGGCCAACCAACATTATTATGTCAATGCCCACTCTGCAAACCACAAACCATATAATTATATACATGTGTGAACCCCACTCCGTGCAGATCGTCGTGGCAATAAAAAATATATAGATCCAAATTCCTCTAAGCCGGGATGGCTACAATGATGATGACGTCGCCGATCTGGTGGTCTCGTCCAGCTACAAACACACTCCCACGTTGAAACTGTTTATATCAGCGAGCGATCACTGGGCGAACAGCGACCGGTTGGCTCTGTGGAGGCGAAAGATCATTCAAAGCAGAACACTTGGTCTGGATTTTTTTTGTATAGAAGAGTAATTATTAATAAAATAAAAGAATTGATTTTACATTGATCAATGGTAGGATTAATGTCTACCGTGCTCGTAAATGTCTTTAGCAAAGGTTGTTCTTTTTCTCTAAGTTATTTCGCTAGTTCTCTGTGTGTGCGAATTCTTTACACAAGTTGTTATTTAAGTCACAAATTAACGGGCGAAGGTGGTGGCTAGAATTTCGACGCACGCTACTTCAGTCTCTCCCGGGCGTCAGTTCAACTCTCTCTGGCTCATGCGTGAAAAAAACGCATTATTTTATTGAAGATGTCTATCGTCGTACACACCCCTTCTCCGCCATCTTACTTCCTGCGTGTGTTCGTTCCTCTCTCAATGGGGGTGGGGACGGGCGCCTCACTCTTTTTTTAAAAAAATAAATGGGATTTTCTTTTTTCCCCATCGTTATCGCCAAAAACAAACGCTTTCTCATTGTGCCACACAGCTGGAAATGCTCTGTGCCCGGCTTGTAATTAACGATGACAGGCCCAAACTATTCTCCGTCAAATGGGCTCTCTCACATAGTGGCGTCTTCAAAACAACCGACACAGAATCGTGGTTCTAAAACGCGCCATTCACCCCAAACAATAATATCGCTTTATTGATATTTCAGAATTAAATTTGCTATATGGAATTCTCTAATCTCTACCTTCCATCTGGCAACTGTTTCCTCGCCTCTGGTGGTAATTGATTTTAAATATCTTACACTATTCCGCGAGACTAGCTGGCGTCTCTTTCTATCGTTCGAAGAAGTTCGTTTCTACATCAAATATATACTAGTTTTATATCTCCACTTTGTCCCAACGCAGGGCCCTCAGTCGGCGTAACATCATCACCAACGTGCATACTAGCGCGTCACCAGGGTACCCGATCCCCATGGGGCCCCGGATACTTTGTCATATATGTGTATATGTGTATATAAATTTATATCATAAGATAGCCCTATTATTTCTAGTTTCTATGACTACCGTTTTGCTATTAGTAACAGCAGAGATAAAAGCTAGTTGTTCTGAATCGATGGACTGATTAAATGGTAAATTGCATGTTCTTAAATCTTTTAAACAATGAACTCCCGGAATTTTATTTTAAAACTATATATTTCGTCCATTCTCTGCTCCTTTCCCCAAAAATTTTCTCTTGTTTCCTCCTTTTTCTTGTTATTTTTCTCCCTCTTCTTCATTTTAATTCTCGTTTATCTTCCCGATGTTTAGAAGAAATTAAACATTACTTAAACCGAAATATTGGCATAATATATCTATGTTTCGCTTTATATCTCTATGTCTGTCCCCCTCCCGATCTCTTATCTCTTGATTGAACTTAAATTTTAAGTTTAAAAATTAATTCGCGCACAGTCGCCTATATGTGATCTTCCTGTCCCTTTATTCTTGGCTTAACTCCTTTCCCCTCCCTTCCACAACATTTTTTTATGCAACCTTAAACTTAGTTTTGGCAGAAAAAAACGACGTTTATCTCAATGAAACAAGAAATTGACGAACCAATCCCAAATATGTACACCATCTACGAAATGCGAATAGATATTGCAAGAAGAACAGACTAGCGAAGATTTAATTCAATTAAGATTAATTGAAGGTATGTGCAATGCGTCACGCAGGAATAAAATAATGGAACAGCTACAAATAGAATACTTGCATTAATCTTCCCATTAAAGCTGATGGACTTTCTAATCTTCCCGTGTGTTGCATTGTTCAATAGCTTAAAAGCAGCCTTGGTAGAAAAACTTACATATATACATGTTAAAAAAGAAAAAAATGTTGGTATTGTGGACGTGAACACGAAATATAAAGGGAAAAATGACCAGCATTTGGAAAAACTTGTACAAATTACTTAAGAATAAACCATTTTTAAGCAGTATGCAAGTTCAAAAAGAAAAACGTCGAAAAAGTTGAAGAAAATGAAACCAATAGGGAAGTCTTTACATTAAAAAACAAAAATAAGAATAATAAGAAATGTGTTGGTGTGTTAGAAAGCATTGTTTACATGGTAATATAAATTATTAAAAATAATAATGAGCAATTAGAACATATGTATGGCGTTCTAATTGCTTATTATTCTTTTTAATAATTAATATTACCATGTAAACAATGCTTTCTAAAACAAGGACACATTTCTTATTACAATTTGCACCGCCACGTGCCGTCCAAAAAAGACGCTCATCCATATTCGTTTCATCAACACCGAACCGACAACACCAAAAACGAGATGAGGACTAAAAAAAAAAAGAAAGTATTTTACATATCTTTATTTTGAAATTCAGAAATTCTGATGATGAAGTATATCTTCGAAAATTAAATTGAAAAAAAAAGAAGTTAATAAAACTAAAATGCATTGTATGGCGTTCTAATGGCTCATTATTATTTTTAATAATTAATAAAAAATAAGAATGTTGAAAAAATTGAACAAAAGAAAAAAGATATTATAGTAAAAGTCAAAATTAATAATGTTGATTTGGATATGCAAATGGATACCGACAGTGAGGTAACGCTTATACCAAAAAATTCTGGGAATGCATTGGAAAGCTGACTTTACGAAAGAGCAGTGTACAACTCCGCCAATTTGATGGATCGGTCATAAAAACTTTAGGATACTTTGAAGGTTCCTTAGAGTTAAAAGACAAATTTAAGGTAATACCTATAATTGTCACAAATTGTAAAAAGAACCACGGACTCCTGGGAAACGATGTACTTAAAATAAATGCTACCAAATTATTTCATGAGATAAAAATGAAAAAAAAACCGTAAAATTAAAAAAAACTACAAAGCTAGTTTTAAATTAAAAGAAAATGTTATCTCATCTTATTATGAAACACGGAAATTACCAGTACATTTGTTGCCATTAGTAATAACAAAACTACGAAAGCTAATTGAACAGAACCTTATTGAACATGTTTCACCTGGGGGTAGCTATTTTAGTTTTGAGAAAGTCAGACGGAGACATACGTATATGTGGAGATTATAAAATAGGTATAAACCACAAAGTTTGCTCGGATTCGTATCCTATACCTAATGTGAAGGTTGCATAGGAGCACATAATGAAATTGAATTAAAGAACCAATCCCAAATATGTACACCGGCTACGAAATGCGAATAGATATTGTGATTTTGAAAAACTCAGACAAGAAGAACAGACTATCGAAGAAGATTTAATTCAATTAAGATTAATTGAAGGTATGTACAATGCGTCACACAGGAATAAAATTATGGAACAGCTACAAATAGGAAACATGTCCTGAAATAATTGCATTGACTTTATACAGCAACAAGAATTAATACACAAATACAACGATCATAAAAGTCAATGCGTCGAACAAATAATCGCTGATACGTACATGTTAAAAAAGAAAAAAATGTTGGTATTGTGGACGTGAACACGAAATATAAAGGGGAAAATGACCAGCATTTGGAAAAACTTGTGCAAATTACTTAAGAATGAACCATCTTTAAGCAGTATGCAAATTTAAAAAGAAAAACGTCGAAAAAGACAATGAAACTAATAGGGAAGTTTTACATTAAAAAACCAAAAATAAGAATGTTGAAAAAATTTAACAAAAGAAAAAAGATATATTAAAAGTCAAAATTTACAATGTTGATTTGGATATGCAAATGGATACCGGTAGTGCGGTAACGCTTATACCAAAAAAATTCTTGGAATGCATTGGAAAGCTGACTTTACGAAAGAGCAGTGTACAACTCCGCCAATTTGATGGATCGGTCATAAAAACTTTAGGATACTTTGAAGGTTAGAGTTAAAAGACAAATTTGAGGTAATACCTATAATTGTCACAAATTGTAAAAAGAACCACGGAAACGATGTACTTAAAATACATTCTATGAAACAAATTAATAAGATAAAAATGAAAAAAAAAAAAACGGAAAATTGAAAAACTACAAAGCTAGTTTAAAATAAAAAGAAAATGTTATCTCCTCTTATTATGAAGCACGGAAATTACTAGTACATTTGTTGCCATTAGTAGTAGCAAAACTATGAAAGCTAATTGAACAGGACTTTATTGAACATGTTTCACCTGGGGGTAGCTAGTGAGCATCACCCATTTTAGTTTTGAGAAAGTCAGACAGAGGCATACGTATGTGTGGAGATTATAAAATAGGCATAAACCACAAAGTTTGCTCGGATTCGTATCCTATACCTAATGTGGAGGTTGCATAGGAGCACATAATGAAATTGAATTAAAAAAGAAAACCGACATCGTATTGAAAATTAAGAAATGTGGGAATGACTATAAATGAAAAAAATGCGTAAACAATAGTAGTAAAATATCATGTTTAGGGTATTCCATTTTAAAAGAAAGTATATCACCAGATCAAAGTTTAATAGAAAAATATTTAAAATATCTATATCTACAAACAAAAAAACTTGAATCATTTTGGGGATTGGTCAATTTCTACAGGCGATATTTACCAAAATATACAGACATTACTTAACCGTTTGCAAATTTAAGAAAAAAAGAATGTTGAATTTATTTGGTCAGAAAAACAAAAAGCTTTTGAGAGATTGAAATTAGTTATGGCAAAGAAACCAGTAGTAAAAATTTTTGATCCCAAAAAGGACATTACATTAACCACAGATGCAAGGGAATATTTCTATATCTGGAATATTATCACAAGAAGTTCATCCGATAATGTATTTATCAAGAAGATTAACGAACACTGAATTTAATTATTCAAATATAGAGAAAGAAGCATTGCCCATTGTATGGTGCATCACCAAGGCTACACAATTTCTAATTGGAAAAAAATTCTCTTGAGAAGTGATCATAGACCATTGGAATGTATATTCAATCCAAGAAAAGAATTACCCAAAGTTACGACATCGAGAATATTAAGGTGGGCAATAAAGTTAATGGCATTTTACTTTGATATAGAATACGTCAAAGGAAATTCAATTTTACACGTAGATGCACTTATTGGATTGACATCCTCTGTTTTATCAACAAACGGCGTGAACACAAAAACAGAAAGCAATACCAAATTCACTTCAACAACAAAAGCTAAAACTGAGGCCATAAAAATCAGCTCCCAGCGAGAGTCTAACAAAAAGGCGCAAAAAGCCAAAAATGTTAATCACGTGGCGTGCTATGTACTACGTCCGCCAAACCACTATGAAACAATATAAAAGCAGACCTTGCAACAAAATCTGCCTCTCTTTCCCTCTTTTCTTTTTTCTCTTTCTCTCGTACACTTTAACAGAGAACACAAGTTCGACTCCCCCCCATCTTTGAGTGAGGGGGTGCCAACGCGTCGGCTGACTACTAAACACACATACATATAAGGCTTACACTCCTATGATTCTTCAACGCGCACAACCATACACTGCTGACAAACACACACACACATACAAATGCCAAAACGAATTATCAACTCTCACGCATACACTTTCGTACAACCACGAATAAAAGACGACACTCACATTCACTGTTTTCAGGTGTGCAATGACTTGCACTGAGAGTCAGTGTTGCCAATTAAGAGGGTTTTTTCTTTAAAATCTGGAGATTTCGTTTGCCACCCAAAAAGCTTGTCCTGAAACTTAACTTTCTGAGCTGCGTCATATAAACATTTAACAAATAGGTGTGAAAAGAAATTTAAACATTTCAAAAGGTTTGATAAGAGGGATAGGATTAAGTGAACTCTGGAATATTATCACCCCAGAATTTAGTAAAGAAATTCTTCTATGTTTTCTTGTTGATATATTTGGATGCAGTTTTCAATATTGAATTCCTCGTGCATATTTCTATAATTTAAGCTCAAGGAGAATACAGTTATCATTTAAAATATAATAGATAAATTGATTTGAACATGATCTGAGGCGTTAATGACATGTTTTAGTTCTTACCTATTTTAATGTAACCTTTTTTCTACTGGAGCAAATTTCAATATTTTTATGTCAATATGTAGCTTTTATGGTGTCCTAGAAAGTGCAAAAAACGAATCAAATTTAATTAAAAACTGAATTAATGACAACGCTTTGAAGGTGCCGCGAGTGACCGAAATGTGACCATAACAATATTATACTCATACTGCCGTATGTGTATGATATCAATATTAGTGTTGCCCCCAACTGAGTAAGAAGTCTGGCTATGTGCCTGCTTTTTCTTTTTGCTGAATACTTACTTTTAGTCCAGTTCTTACGGTCTGCACCATTCTCTCCATCAACCCATTCGATTGAGGATGATATGGCGGTTTCTTATACAGTTTACATCGTATTGTTTCCAATCATAAATTAAGACCTTTATCACCAAACCCTGGAGCATTGTCAGATCCCAGGGATTTTGGGATACCCATTCTAGAGAATATCACCCTTAGAATCTGTTGTATGGTATAATTTTTCTTGTCTGCCACACAGACTACTTCAAGTCAGGCTGAAAAACAGTCTACTAATATTAATAAGAGTCACACTCCAGAAATGTGCGCATGATCCATATGCACACGACTCCATTACTCTACTTCTCTGGGCCATGAATGTAAAGTATTCTGTGTAAAATTTCTTAATTCTCTCCATTTCTGCACCTTTTTATATATTCTTCGATATCTCGTGAATATCCCGGCCACCATGCTTCTAGTTTTATTCTTTTTTGTGTGGTCGCTACTACTACACCCTATAGACCAGTGTCATCTTGTCCTTCGGGGCTTGATTCCACCAGTCTGTGAGTTTGTCCTGTGCAGTTCTAGGAGGTCCCCCCTCCCAGGCTTTGCCTCCCCTCTTTGGGGAGGAGTAAGTTTATTGCTTACTGCCTGAGGCGTCCCTACCGCGGAATGCCGACGGGGCTGCCCAGGCCATTTTTAATGGCCAGAGTGCTCACCTTATTAATTTCAAAATAAAATTTAATTTTCAGAGTTTCTAATCAGTTCAAAAAATTATTAAAAAATGAACTAAATTCTATATTTCAAAAATCATTCTTAAAATTTCAGAATAAATTCTAATATTTTATTTCAGTAAAATTATATTATTATTGACTTCAGTAAAAATCTTATTTTCAGAATGAAGTTTAAAATATATTTTCAATTTCAAGTTTATATTATTTCGATGAATAATACAACTACATTAGGTAATTTGAGAGCAAATTTTTTTGTGTTTTTTCTTAATAATGTCACTAATTTCATCCCAATTTTCAGTGCCCTTTTTACTTGACAAATATAATTACCTACCATAGATGATGCACCTTCATAAAGAATGTCAGCTTTCAATGTTAAATTTGTTCCATATATTTTCTGCTTTTTAGAACTAAAATTCATAATATCACAATTAATTTTTTGTTCTCTTTCATAATTAATCAAAAATCTATTAATTGAGATGACTAGATATTTGAAATCATTAGTGAATTCAATTCTTGAAGTTAACTGATGCTCAATATTTTCTGAACAAGTATCACAGTATTTAATCAAAGTAGTTGTAAAGATTTAAATTGTTGTGGGCCACTAATAGGATTTTATATCAAATCTTATTTTATTTCAAATGGAAGTTCAGATTCTATACCACACACAGGTGTTACATTACAACTGCAAACATTGTTATTTATCTGATGCATCTAGTATGATCAGATTGAATGAATTGAAGTTTTTCTCTGAATATTAAGTCTAAATGAAGTGAGATTTCTTTCCAAAATTCACGAGCACATTGCTGATTTTCATAATCAAATCTTCTTCCAATGATTCTTCTCACGGTAGAAACATTATTATGATTATTAAAGATGATATTGTTCAATTCTTGATGTACACCATTCATGTTGTTAAAATTATGCAAATACTCAAGAAATTCAGGCAATTGATTCAGTGATTGCACAACTGAATTTGCAAAACATGCATTCCTTTGATTAATCAAAGGATACATAGAAACAAATTTTTGGCTAATTTCCTTTTTTTTATCTTCTTGGAAAGTTGATTCGTATTTTCTTCCAAAGTAAGTCTGTTAATTCTTTTTGGGGGCAGTCTAGAAGCATTTGCCATACAAGCAGTCTTTTTCCTACAAGGTGGCACAGAAAGCTAATCTATTCTTGTTGTACAAGCCTGTAGTTTGTTGTACTCTTCGCATACAGATTAATCAACCATAATAAATGATCTAGGATCAAAGTCACAAAGATATACATTGCAAAGTTTCTTGGCTTGAAAGAGCCACATAAGCTTGACCATCAGAAAATATCTGATTGCCTTAATCAGCAATTATTACATCCTTGTGACCAGGAGAAATTTCATAGTCTGCTACAAATCTTCCAATTGAAATGTGTTTCTCTTTATCGGTATCAAAAGACACCAAATTTTTGTTAACATTGTTCCATTTCCAATCATTTCAACACCTGTTCCAATAACACCATTTCATAATGTTTCAAAACCAGCAGTGTCAGATGTTTTCTTGTTTTTGCCAATTTTAATATTTATCTTTCTTCTTCCATTTACTTATCTTTTACCAGAATCTTTTGCAGCAATTTCCACTATATTTATTTTGCATTTTTTATCATTTCATTATTCAACTCATCAACAGCTTAATTTAAAGACAAAATGCAAACATAATTTAATTCAGGTGTAGCATACATTTCAAGCAATTTTTCTGCAACTTCTTCAGCAGTTGCTTTTCTATCAGGAAATAGGCATGCTTTTTGAAGAATGCTAATATCAGAGTCTGATGGTGAACCAATCCTAATTCTTCCCAAAGTATCAACAGAGCTCTTTGTCTTCTTTTTGTCTCATATTAATGGTAAATTCATCATATTCAAAGTATTTCCACAATGATTTTCCACTAATGCCAATTTCTGTTCTTTTGGCATCATATGATGATATTCTAGAAAAAACTGGTTTTTCATTAACAGGTGGCAATTGCATTAAATCACCAAACAGTAGAACATTCATTTTTCCAAAAGGATGTGCCATTATTTGGGGATCTCCAAAAATTTCATCACGCCTTTTGTGAATGAATGCCAGCATCAAATGACTAACCATGCTAATTTCATCAATTATGAACAGTCTGGCTCCTAGCATAAAATATTCAAGTCCATTTTCTGCAATTATTTGTGAGTTAGGAACTTTCCATGCTGAACTGCAATCATTAGAGTTCTATGTAGAGTACTTCCTTTTATTGGAAAAGCATGTATTATGACAGGAAAACCATTAGATAGATTAGTATTAAGGGTTTTTTGTCAGACAAGGTGTCATCAAAAATCTTTTGCCTATATCACCTACACCAGAAACAAATTTGAGAAGCTATGAGCATTCATCACATCTGCATCTGGGTAGAGGTTGGTCTTTATTCAAATGAAGCTTGTGTTTTCTGATAATTTAAACCACTTCATTGTAAATTCGTTTTTGATCTTCATTCAATAGAATCAGCAATTTTTTTTAATATTCTCATATTGAGCCAGTGCTTGCAATTCTGAAGCTGGCAATTCTGAATAACAATTTTGAAATTCTTCTCATAAGAAAAAAACGCTCAATAAATAAATTTTCTCATTTCTCCAAGGCTTAAAAAGCATGAGAATATTGTAGCAATAGCGCTCTTTATTGTCTTTGTTCAGAGGCACATTTTGAATTTTGACAACCTTTTCTTTGACTATTGGGAATAGCCTTTATTGTTTGTCATGACCATTTTTTTTGCTTCTTCTGTCTCCTTAGGTGGATATGACACCTTCTGATTATTACTAGCAGATTCTTCTTAGAACAATAGTCTGTTAGAATAATAATTTTCCACCATATTTTCATGAAACATGTTTGTGGAATCTTGTGGCATTTCTTGCAATTCTTATTTTGATCTGATCCTTTGGCTCTTTTTGTTAGGAATATTAACTCTAATCCAAATAACTTGATCAGATGAGCCAAATATCAGCTCTAATCCAATGAGCCAAATAAATGGTGTCCTAACAACTCATCAGCCCACTCATATGCTCCAATATCTCTTTTTCCAATGAGCTGAAGACCAGCTGACTATTCAATTTTTTCAAATAGTCTCTCAAATCAGTCCAGAAATATTCAGCACAAGATAATGTTATGCACATAGTCGCAGAGCCAGATCTTTCATCCATAGCATGAAGATCAGGTGCCTTTCTATTCCAAAATTGTTTTGAACTCCTGACATTTGACATCATCATTGAAAGGTTCCATTCCAGAGCTATGTCATTATTTTGTCATCTTTGGTTTAATTCTGCCAAAATCAATTTTCCTGTTTTCATTGACTTCATCATTCCAGGATCCAAACCTCTTTTGTCTGCCTTGTCAACATTGTAAAAAAAGACATTGGATGTTTCTTCTAAAGCTAGGGTCAGAATACCTATGTCTGTTTCTGAAAAACATATGAGGTTTGACATTTCCATATTTTCTATCTTGAAACATTCCATTTTTTCCCGGCAGGAAACAAAATGGCAAAGCACATCAAATCCAATTTTGGATTGTTGTCTTTCATTAAATCTCCTTCAGATTTATTCATCTTACAAATGTCAATCTCTTTTTCATTTGGTAAAGATGGTTCATTTTTTTAACAATGTGATGTTCATAGAATGTTTCAGCATCTTTCTTAGTTAAATGTGTCAACAAATGATCAGAATATTTTGTGTAATTCTGTCCAGTACACAAGACAATATCATTGAGATCATTAGTTTCATCAATTTAAATGTCGTTGTAAATTTAATTGTTCTCTTTAAGCTAATAAAGTGCATTCAAAACATTTGCAGATTGACTAATGATTTCCAAATTATTTTGTTTTTAGTTGGCATTGAGTTAACAACAATTTCCAAAGAATTATGTTTTTAATGGCAATGTGTCCATGACATGATTGATGATGTTCTCCATAAGAATTGCCAAATGATTCGCATTTCATTTGATGGCAGGCAACATATGAGACAATAGTCGTTTGGATTTTGAAGCAGAAGTCTTATTCACATTAATCAAACATTTGTTTCTTTGTATCAATATTTGTTCATGTTGTGGTGGCAACCACTCATTTGCATATACGAATAACGTTACACTATAAATGGCAAGCCTAGGTTGGCCTTAGTGTGTGTTACCTAAATGCCACCGGAAGTGACGCCGAAGAGCGTACATGTCCTCCCACCAAGACTCTCTGACTCGACACCTTCATTTGTACATACTGTAACTATACCTTTTCTTTAATACACTTATTATTGCATTCTCCTTGTTATTTGCGTATTCATTGTATTCCTCACTAATTATGGTTCAACCTTGCCACCACAACAGTTGGCGACGAGATATGAAGCGTCAAATATAACAGTTTGACGAAGAACTATTAAAAAAAAAAAAGTACAATGCAAAGTGTTGACGAGCAAACGGATTTTACACTAAAGAAAAGTTTCAACTTAAGTGAAAAAAATACAAAAAACTCGAACGTGGCAAAAGCGACAATTTACGCCGTTTTCTGGGAATCCGACTTGCAAACGAATGTAAAAGTGAATTTTTGTTTTGTCGCTAAACGACAAATCTGTTTTGTATTACTAAAGGACCAACTTGCAAACGAAAAGCGGATTTTGTTCTGTCGCAAAAACGACAGGTCAGAAACGTATTACGAAAAGCAAGGAAGTAACCTACGAAAAAAAAAAGTTCACCAGTGGATTCTAATTACTGCTCCCCGTTAGCAAAACAACAACTAAAGGAATCTTTAATTAATAATTTGTTTGGCGGCGGTACTAAATGGAAATACCATAGCTAGAAATTAAAGCTCAAGGAAAGGATTTTTTTTTTTAAGTTGTCACTGGATAACGGATAATACAGTAAAACGTCACGAAAAAAAAAAAAAAATGGAAGACTTATCAAAAATGTTCATGCAATTTTTACAGGCACAAGCTGACCGCGAGGAAAGACTAAATCAGGCACAAGCTGACCGCGAGGAAAGACAAAATGAACGTTTTGCTAAAACACTGGAACTACTAAAGAGTAATCGAGAAAATGTCGACAGTGTTAATTTCTCCCATACAACTATCTTTAATAGTATGGACACATTTAATTATGTGCCGGAGGAAGGAAAGATTTTTGAAGCATACTATACAAGATACGAGGATGTCTTTCAACTGAACTGCAAAAATTGGCCAAATAGCCAGAAAGTGAGCCTCTTACTCAGGAAATTGGGTACATCAGAACACAGCAAATTCATAGATTACATATTACCTAAAAAAACTGCGGAATTAGAGTTCATGGAAGCTGTGAAATTACTAAAAGAATTATTTAATCCAAATGTATCTCTTTTTCATAAAAGATGGCTGTGCATGAATCTAAGAAAGATGGACAACCAAGATTATTTGACATACGCATCAGTTGTCAATAAAAACTGCGATAATTTTAAGCTTGCGGAACTAACGGTAGAAGATTTTAAATGTCTAATCTTCGCACAAGGGTTAGTTTCCACGAAAAATGCAGAAATACGCAGACGAGTGTTGTCTAAGCTGGAATCTGAGCAAGATTTAACCCTCCAGAAACTAGCAGAGGACTGTGAAAGGGCCATTACACTAAAAAAGGATTAAAAAAATATAGAAGAATCCAGAGTGGCATATGTAAGAAAAGTTAGAAAACCATACACACCAACCAAGAACTTTACAAAGAAAAGCAATCGAAATGGAACGGGATATTACAATCCTAATAACCATAAATATAGGACAGAATATAACAAGCCTCTTCCTAGATATAACTGTAAGAGATGTGCAGAAAAGCATTGGGAATCAGATTGTCCTTATAAGAAGAAAAAATGCTACATTTGTAAAAAGGTGGGACACAAAAGCGATTGTGGCAGATATAAAGATTACACCAGAAAGAGAGTACAGCAAACAAAATCAAATACAAAATTAGACAAAGATGGGCGAAAATACGTAAAAGTGGAAATATTTAAAACACCAATAAAGTTACAACTCGACTCCGGCTCCGATATTTCTATTATAAACCTGAATACATGGAAAAAGTTGGGTAAAAAACCAACCATGATGAAAACGAGTAAATCAGCCCGGACGGTAACTGGTGGTGGTATAAAATTTGAAGGAGAAGTTGTCCTTCCGATAAAATTAAAAGGGATTACGAAGAAATTAAAAATATTCGTACTGAAAAATAGTGAAAATCTGTTTGGAATAGATTTAATTGAGAAATTTGGACTATGGGATAAGCCAATCAATACATTCTGTAAAAAAATAGAATGTTCTTCTCCAACAACAGTAAATATAAAAGACGATTTAAAAGAATTATTTCCTGAAGCATTCACGACTAACTTAGGTCGCTGTAATAAATTCAAGGCCTCGTTTGAACTTAAAGAAAACGCCAGCCCAATTTTTAGAAAAAAGCGAAACGTTCCGTTCGCTGGGTTGGAAAAGATTAATAAAGAATTAGATAGATTGGAACAGACAGGAATTCTATCAAAAATAGAACACAGCGAGTGGGCAGCCCCCACCGTATACGTAAAGAAAAAGAATCACGAAGTTAAATGCTGGTAATATCTTCTCTAAGATAGACTTGAGCGACGCATATTTGCAAATACCGGTCGAGAAAAATTGCTCAAAAATACTATGCATAAATACGCATAAGGGATTATTCAAATACAACTGATTGCCCTTTGGCATCAAAGTAGCGCCTGCCATTTTTTAGCAAGCGATGGACACCATGCTAAGTGGTATTGAGTGCGCATGTGCATACCTGGACGACATTGTTGTCAGGAGCAAATCCCTACAAGAACATAAGGAACATTTGAAACAAGTATTTACTCGAATACAAGAATTCGGCTTTAAAGTAAAAGAAGTAAATGTGACTTTGGTATGAGCGAGATTAAGTATCTTGGACACATAATAAACAAACATGGACGACGTCCAGACCCAGACAGATCTGCGGCAATAAAAAATATGCCAGCACCTGATAACGTAACAATCTTGCAGAGTTTCTTAGGACTCGCAAATTATTATCAATCTTTTATTGAAGGAATGCATAACTTGCGAGCCCCCTTAAATAATCTGCTTAAAAAGGATACACCTTGGAACTGGACGCAAGAATATCAAACCGCTTTTGACAAAATAAAGAGCGCACTAACATCCGAATTATTCTTAACGCATTTTGACACAAAATTAAAAATAGTCGTCGCTAGTGACGCTAGTTCCTACGGCTTAGGAGCATGCATTCAACATATTATGCCGGATGGGTCTAGAAAACCAATAGCGCACGCTTTGAGAACGCTGATACCAGCCGAGAGGGCATATTCACAAATCGAAAAAGAAGCATTGAGCATAATTTTTTCCGTGACTAAATTTCACCGATATTTATATGGTAGACAATTCTTACTTGAAACCGACCATAAACCGTTAGTCACGATCTATGGATCAAAAAAAGGATTGCCGGTATACACCGCAAATAGATTGCTGCGCTGGGGTACAATCTTACTTAATTACGATTTCCAGCTACAACATCTAGCATCAAAAAAGATTTGCCATGCGGATGGACTGTCAAGACTGATACCACAGAAACACAATCTGGAAGAATCAGTCATTGCAGCAATTCGGACAAATGTTGAAGTAAAAAATATGGTAGCAAACATCATTAAGGAGTTACCCGTAACTTTGTCGGACATTAAAAGGGAAGCCGAGAAAGACGAATACATAAAGGACATAAAAAAGAAAATTATAACGGACACAAAGGTGAAGGAAGTTTTCTCCATATGTAACGATGTGTTACTGTACAGTGAGAGAGTGGTAATACCCAAAACATTGCAGAATAGGATGTTAAGAGATTTCCATACGGGACATCCGGGGATAAATCGAATGAAGTCGTTAATGAGAAGCTACGTGTACTGGCGTAACATGGACACTGACATAGCAGCAACAATAAATAAATGTAAAGGATGCCAGTTAGCAGCAAAATCCCCACCTATAGTACACAAACCTTGGCCGAAAACCGACCAACCATGGTCGAGAATCCACATGGACTTCGCTGGTCCAGTAGGAGAAAACTATTATTTAATTGTAATGGATAGTTACACAAAATGGCCGGAGGTAATGCGTTGCAGGAATCCAACAACGAACAACTCAATAGGGTTCCTGCACGAGTTGTTTGCAAGATTCGGTGTACCAGACACACTGGTCACTGACAACGGAATGCAGTTCACATCCGCAGAGTTTAAGGAATTTTGCGACACGTTCCGAGTGAAGCACATCACGACTCCGCCGGATCATCCAAGGTCGAAAGGCCTTGCGTAAAGGTTCGTGGACACGCTAAAACGAGCGTTAAAGAAATCCATTGGAACACCAACAGAAAAAGCTTTGCAACAATTCTTGCAAGTTTATAGGATCACACCACATCCTAGTACACCATCAAACATATCACCAGCTGATCTAATGTTTGCCAGAAAGGTAAAATCAGCGTTTGATAAACTGTTGCCAAGACAGGCAATTATCCGAAACACTACACACACGAGAAGAAAGAAATATAACTCGGGAGATCGAGTATATTTTAAGTGCTACAAGAATAACACATCTTACTGGGAATGTGGAGTAGTCGATAAACGCATTGGTGATTGTACATATATGATTAAAGGTCCACAGAGTATACATAAAAGGCACCTAAATCAGATAAAAAAAACGTCATATCCAAGATGATGATTATACGACAACAGTCGAAGAGGAGGAAACCATAGATGTCATATACGAATCCTTTAATTTGGAACCGCCTCAATATACACCTGAACCCCGAAGATCAGGTAGGAAAAGAAAATTTAATGAACCATTGATGGTAAACCCAAAAAGAAAAAGATATTGAAATCTGTGTGACTTCAAATCTTGGGAGGGGGGTGTTGTGGTGGCAACCACTCATTTGCATATACGAATAACGTTACACTATAAATGGCAAGCCTAGGTTGGCCTTAGTGTGTGTTACCTAAATGCCACCGGAAGTGACGCCGAAGAGCGTACATGTCCTCCCACCAAGACTCTCTGACTCGACACCTTCATTTGTACATGCTGTAACTATACCTTTTCTTTAATACACTTAATATTGCATTCTCTTTGTTGTTTGCGTATTCATTGTATTCCTCACTAATTATGGTTCAACCTTGCAACCACAACAGTTCATAAATATTACATTTTGCTAATTCTTTTTAAACTTCAAGACCATTGAGTGAAATCAGTGAAGGTATTTTTCCTATTTTCAAATAAGATTGAAAATTGATACACATAGTACATGGCAAAATATGATTTTCTTGAATGACTTCAAGAACTTTTTCATTCCATTCACTCATTTTTTCAAATCACTGTCACATTCTTTTTGTTTGCAAATGTCCCAAGAATTGGGTTTTTTTTTGCATTTTTTAATTAAAATTATTAATAAGGGAACAAAATTTGTTGACAATGTTTGGTTCAAAATGGTCAACACCATTTTTGCTCTCAATTAAATTTCCAATAATTTCAGAACTGGTTTAATTCTTTCTTTTCCACTAATTTTTTGAACATGAGCAAGTTTCCTCCCAAAATTTCAATATCATACAAATGCAACCAAATGCATACAGCTCTTAATTCGTAGACATGATACACCAATGTTCAAAGTCTGGGGGTGTAGGGGGGCATTTTTCTAATGAGTTCGAGTTGATTGGTGGAGTCAGATTGGCCGCAACAATACATATAATCACTATGAATGCCACTGCATTATTTAAAAGTTTTTCATTTGTTTGCAAATTTCTTTCACAGTCAAATCAGGTACAATTTTCTGAATTGCCTCATGTATTTTTCTTGTTTCCCAAAGTGAAGTCATTTTATCAGGACACCCTTCATTAGTGTCACAAAGACGAGTCAAGCATCGATCCATCACAAATTCATCATCAATTTCTTATTCAATTTCATCTTGACTAATTTCTTTATCATTATTTTGATCAGTTTTGCCAGGATTTTTGCATTCACATTCATTTGTTTGACATTCAGTTGTTTCGAAATCATGACATCTCAAGACATACAATCACCATTCTCTTAATATAGCATTTACCTTCAAATTGACACGTATCCTTGGTGATTCCGAAAGAGAGAAAGCTGGAGTAGTGTACCATGTTTTATTTTTCAAATTGTTTTTGAAATTAATAATCCGGACTTTGCTAAAATGTATACTTAGACTTGTGTTTAAATTAATTTACCACATCAGCATGGAATTTATAAGAGTATCTTAAATGTAAATCTGAAAAATGAGGTAATTATGGAGAAGATAGGGCTTTCCCCTTCTCACACACGTGGCATTTATATTTTAAAGAACCTGTGTCATTTATTTTACTAAAAGGAATCAACACTTATCAAAACCAGATGTCACTTGAGCATAACAGTAAATGAGATGAGATGATTGTCAGAATCAAGTTCAAATATGTGTGGGGTTCTAGATAGGAATCTGTTTATATTGGTTTTGAAGACGACCAAGCTGTAATCTGTGGGGAAGCATTCCCACTGTAATGTTTTCCACACTGAGGTAGAAACTGAGGTAGGAAGACGAGTTCTTGCTGTGAATGTCTTGCAAGTAGCGAGGGACTAGTAACGTCTCTTCTGTGAGAAAGGGGCTGTAAGGAATGGAAGAAATTATCTTCTACTAGATTTCGAAGTCGATGCTGTATTCTGTCAAGGAAACAAAGGGTGATCTGAGAAGCACCTACCCATATGTACCAGCAGTACTCCATCTTAGGACGTATCTGACTCTTATATAGATAGAGGATGGAATCAGGTGTCGGGTACTTCCTAGAGCGGTAAAATGAGCCAATCATTTTTCTAGTGGTTCTAGTAACAGATTGGATGTAAGCCTTCCATTTTAGGTCTGAAGTGAAAGTCAGTCCATGGAGCTTATCAAAGAAAGGAGCTTCCTCAAGGGGAAAGCCATTCATTTCGACTGGAGCAAAACAATGATCTATGCATTTGTGATGGAAGAAGAGAAGCTTGGTTTTAGAAGTGTTGAAAGTAATAAGCCACGTTTTCACTCATGACACCACATGCTCCAGATCAAAAGAGGGGGAATCAGCGAGAGCTTGATCACCAATGCTCAACGATGTGCTGCCATAGACAGTTGTATCGTCTGAGTAAATGTCAATAAGTGATCTCAGAATGTAACTAGGAAGATCATTAATATAGATTAAGAAGTGGGTTGGGCCCAAGATAGATCCTTGAGGCATGCCGGTATTGATATTATATGTTTCAGATTTTTGCCCATTAACAGTTACTTTTGTAGACCTATCAGAGAGAAAGGGTTGTGAGGACATTAATACATATTCCATAGCAAGCAAGTTTGTGAAGCGATCCTTTGTGTTAGACCCTATCAAAGACTTTTGATATGTTGTGGGCTATTATTCAAGAAACAAAGCCCCCTCCCCTGTCAAGAAATTCACTGGTTCTGTGTGATAGTACAGTTAGTACATCAGCAGTTGACCTTGCAGGACGAAATCCGTATTGCTTGTAACTAAGTAAATTATTTTTCTTCAGATGCTTGACATTTTCTTGATTTATTACAGATTCAAGCAACTTACTCATGATGCATAGGGAACTGATAGGTCTGTACTGAGATGCCAGCACTGATCACCAGTATTTTTAAATACTGGGCAGACCAACGATGTTTTCCAAAGAGATGGAAATTATTTTCCTTTAAGCAACAGTTGTAAAATTTTGTTAAAATAGAAGAAAGTTCAGGTAGCAGCTTCTTAAGCACAATGACTGGAATGTTGTCAATACCAGTTGCCTTGCTAATTGATTGATTGATTAAAAACAAAATAAATGAAAGTTTCTTCCAGCGAAATGCAAATGAGTAGAAGAAGGTGAGTAGAAAGTTGACCTTGTGTTTACTTTCGGCAGCCTCGTAACTCTCGCTTCCCTTATTTTATCCTTTAGTCCTCACATTCCATGAGCGATGTTTCTGACAAATGGGGGAAATTGCTGTTTTCGAGGTTGAAATCTATCCATCTAACACTTGGCTAGTTTTTGACCTAGAAACGTTTTGGTCTGAAGAGGTTGACTCTCTATGGGAGAGTGCAACTGAAACATGTATGCACATATGTAACCAATAATGTTTGTATGAATAAAAGTTTATACTATATATATATATATATATATATATATATATATATATATATATATATATATATATATATATATATATATCATGAAATGAAATGCAGTGGAGACAGGATGTGAAAAAAGACAAAAGAAAAAACAAATTAAACAGAGAAATAAATAAAAAACGGGAACTTTACTAGTTTCTTTCATATCAACGAACGTCTTCAGCAAATGTGAAGATTTTAAATTTATTAAGATAACGGCAAAACATAGGAAAAAAGAAGAAGATGCACTATGGAATGTGTTTGGCATGTGCATTAGTATTTGAAAAATAAAAATAATTATGCAGCATGTGAGACAAAGACGGTAAAATAGGAAAAGTGGGAAAACAGAAAATGAAAACGAAGAAAAGGAAAAAATGGAACATGGGTGAAATGCTGTAAAAAAGAGTATTAGTTTAACCAGGATCAGAGTTTTTATGATGTGGAGAAGTATATTGCATTGTTTGAGTGAGGTTTTTGCCAGATGTTTGTTTAAGAAATAAGATCCGAGTCTAAGGTTTACATTAGATGGTGATGAGAGAAAGATTACAGCACTTTCGATGCATTTACGGCGTGGGAGAGAGGATTCAGTCTTGAGGAGGGTGTAGTTTGTAAAGTGAAAATTGCGGGTAAAAATGTTTCTGTGTATGACTAGTGCGTTAGTGGTATTATTGTGTTTGAGATCCCGTTTCTGATGTTTTATTCCTGTGTTTAATTTGTTTTTCCTAAGGCGCTGAACTATACACATCAATGTCGAAGGTTCGATCCTTGTCTAAGTTAGCCATGCTGATGACGGCTGTGAGCCAGAAACGCGGGTCCATGGATTGCTTTTATGTACATATAAAATTAATAAATATATAGAAATACAGATATAAATATATAGATATGTATCTGAATTAATGCAAAAGTTGGTTTCTCATTCATCACACCTATACTACCATCAAAACGGCTCACTGTTATTTAAAGCAATAATACAGCATAGTATTTAGAAATAGTGTAGGTATAGTTGAGAGGAAAGACATAAACAAAGCTCTTTGCATGTCTAATTTATATAAGTATTTTCTAAACAGCTCATAATAAATTACTGTTTGGTGTTATTCATATGTAATTGTATTGTCCTATTTTCCTATATATATACGCAATATTTTTGTCGATATTAACAGTAATTAATTGAAGTAATTAAATAAAATAAGAATAAATTACTGAAACCTTCAAAAAGATATTTGTTCATTAATTTTCAAGGGAGGTAATGAAACTGAAATAGCTAGCTAGAAAGAAATATGTACCGATGAGGCAAAAGCAAGAAGAGAAAGGGAAGGGGGTTGACTGCTTGATTGTTCTCTCTCTCTCTCTCCCTCTCTCTCTCTTTTTTTCTCCTCCATCCCAAGAAAATGTGTCCTCGCTAACGGGAGGGAGTCCCGTTAGTAACGACACATTTTCTTTTTTATTGATTTTAAATTAAATGATTGTTATTATCTTGTCGACGAATATTTCGCTTTGGTATTAAAATTTTATTTCCCGGCCTTTTCTTTAGGAGGACTTACTTAATTTTAAACAAGTTGCCATCCATTTCTAACTCGTAAGTTAAACAAAAGATCCCCGTCAACACCATTGTTAAGGTGAATTGATTTATTCTTTGTTTTTATTTCTTTACGATCTTATACAAAATTAAATAAATTTGTATCAAAATTACCAAAATGTTAATATTTATTCATTTATATGATTAAATGTTTACGTTAATCTATTTATATTAATAAATTGGAAAGTTTTTATCTTAAGTTTACAACAAACTTATTAATGAATTTTTATTATTTAAAATTTTGTTTTCAAGTATTCTAAGTAGTGAACCTTGCGAAGTGATAGCAAGCTGGTAAAGCTAGCTATTATGTGTATATAATATATTTCAGAAAATCTGGCCAAATGTACTAAGCAATAATACATTTAGATTTCGTCAAGTGAGACAAATAAAAAAACAACCTGAAATATTCAAAGAAATAAAATAATAGAAATTTTGCATTTACCGGTTCTCACTCATGAAGAACCATCTCAAGACTCTTTTCAAATATTACTCACTTCTTTCTTTGGTAAGGGTCAGGTGACCAAAGATCCAAAAAATGTATATTTGTAAAAAGGGAAGAGAGAAAGAAAGAATAATGATAGGAGAATGTTGTTTTAACAAAGAACTTTACAGCTGGACGCCAGGTGAATTGTACCCTATGGCAGGATCATGCCTACCAGAATTTTCTAAGGAGATTCTATTTTTATTAACAAAGGCGACGGAGTGGCACTAGACCAATTTTCTTTGTGTGGACCAATGTTCTGGGGAGTGCAGAGCCGTAATAGACCAATATTCTTATTTTATTCTGTTTTCGTCAATCTTGCTTCTGTCACTCGTTCTGCTTATTAAAAAGAAAGGTAATAAAACTAACTATAAAACTCGATAAAGGAATAGTCAATTATTTACATGAACAAAAGGAAATACCTCCAAGTATTAATACTATATAAAATGCAGCTGAAAAGCGGAAGAGAGCGCTAACAAGCAGAAAGTAACTAATATTAATTTTTTCTTTATTTTAAAAATGTTACTGGCTTTTCAAATTCACTTTTTCCTGATTCAAATAACCTAACCATAGCTCAATGAGTCCCACTGTTTACTAGTATAGAATATATATATATATATATATATATATATATAATTAACTTGTTACAAATATCCAGGGGGTATAAATCCGAAGGAAGTTGAAACCGGGTTTATGAGAGTGCTCAATGAAAATTCAGAGCAAAATATATTTTTTGTTGGTGATTTTATTATTCCATTAATTGCGACAAAATACACGATAATCACCTATTACAACAGAAATGACAGTTATAACTTTATAATTATAATTCTATTCTCATTATTAAATTAAACCCACCCTGCCCCCCGCCCTGGTTGGAATTGAGGTCACGATGGCCCAGACACTAGAGATCACCCAACTCAACTTTCTGAAATATCACTTGTTGGGGTCTCCCCCCTCCCCCTTGCATGTCCTCGCTATAGGCTAAGCCCCATCTCCGTCCCCCTTCCTCTTATGCATCTTCAATTTCCGGTTGGGGTTGAATTTAAAATCTTAGGCATTTGGATTCCATTGTCACTTGAAAAGTTGGCGTTCATTATGGGCGCTAATGAAACAGCATATATTTTGTCGCAATTAATGGAATAATAAAATCACCACCAAATATATATATATATATATATATATATATATATATATATATATATATATATATAGGTGTAATCAGTCAACAGATAATCATACTCTCTCTCTCTCACTCTCTCTCTCTCTCTCTCTCTCTCTCTCTCTCTCTATATATATATATATATATATATATATATATATATATATATATATATATATATGGTACATTCCGACACTAGCCTGAGGTAGCTCAGTGATAGAGCTTCAGACTTCAGACTCTGGGGTCCTGGTTTTGAATCTCGCTAGGTTCAGCCACACTGATGATTAGTAGACGACGAGACATGTGTCTGCGGATAATTAAATTAAAAAAATATATATGTCGCTCCCCATCTGGAGGCATCACATAAGTGACCGGAAAGTATTTGCAACTAGCATTTAGGTAAAAATGCTCTTTCATATAAATAATTGAATTCGTTCAAAACTATCGCAAACAAAAATAAACAAATAAATGACATCTATAAAAACGCAGTACATTCCAGAATTAGTGAGAGGTAACTCAGTTGTAGAGCTTCAGGCTTCAGATTCTCGAGTCCTGGTCTCAAATCTCGCTAGATTCAGCCACACTGATGAGTCGTATACGACGAGACACGTATCTGTGGATAATTAAATATATATATATATATATATATTAGGAATTATTTGCATTGATGAATAAAAATATTTCTTGTTCTCATAAGGGGGAAGTAACAATTATATATATACTAGCAGGGTTACCCAACATTGCCCGAGTTAGACTGTAGGATAGCATCATATGCAACATCACATTAAGGAGAGTTTACTTTAACAGGAACCTTAATGTTGTCAACTAGATATCGTATCCACTGATCTATTCAGATATATTTTTATACTCCTAATCTAACGCTTATAAATAGATTACTTTGATTTAATGTGCAGCTAGAGCTGCAGAACTACTTCCATTATGTTTACATGCAAAGTGTACATGTGAATACACTTATATTTAAGGTATACTCCTTAGTATGTCTTCATATTTAGGGACAGGCATGCACGCAGAGAGAGAGAGAGAGAGAGAGAGAGAGAGAGAGAGAGAGAGGCGGTCTCCTTTATTATATACTAGCTGGACCCGTCCCCTGACGTTGCCCGGAAGAAATGTAAAAGAATGAATCAAAGACGGTAAACATCCGGACGAATGTAATAAGGTCACATTTTGGAATTGTTGCAGGTGAAAGGAGGAAGAAATGAATGTAGGAAAGAGGGAGACGTGGTTGTAGGAGTCTTCCTGCCCATCCCATGGTACCGGTATTTACTCAGAATTTTCTTTTTAGATTTAACACCCGCTCTATCTAAAATTTAAGAGGCCTACAGAGCCGTATTAAATCAAATTCCCATCTGGTTATCATTGTTTTTAAATTCCATTTTTTTTCAGAGAGGAAGGAATAATGGAAAATGGAAAAAGAAATAAAAAGAAAAAAGAAAAAAGAGAAAAAAAGAAAAAAAGAAAAAGGAAAAAGAAAAAAGAAAAATGAGTACGCCTTCTGAGCACTACTGAATACACAACTATAATTAAGGTTGTCTGCAGAGCAGCAGTAAATCATGTTGGTTTGACGGAAAATGATATTTATAATACGTAAATTACTAAATATTACAGTAATTTTCTTTCAAAGTACTACATGGTAACATTGAATATAAAAATCCAACCCTTAGTCCTCCCTCCCTCCTCACTCGAAGGCGGAAATATAACAATATAAGAAAAAATAAATAAATTGTATGAAATGACTGGGATCAAACCCTAAACCTTTCGGTCTCGGAGCTATGCTTTTAACCTTGAAGCCACCAACGCAAATATAAAATGTATGCCAAATTAGGTCATCTAAACCAAGATAGCCGGTAGCTGGCATGTGTTATAATTTACGATATGCCATAAGGTGACCAAATCTAGAGGTCATCATTCGCACGTTTTGGATCATTTCTATTCCAATAAATCGATATTTTATTCTAATTTTTGGATATTATGCATGTGAAAGGGGTACGATTAAGGAAATATTAACTTTATGGTTCTATGTTGATTTTGACGTATATGGGCTTAAATCGGAAGTCGAGTCGCTGAAGAAATTGTAGACGCCATGTTGAATGTCGAAATACAGAAGGAACTATGTTCGTTAATTGCATTCTCGGAAAACTAGAATGAGTATAAATGTATACGAATAGGTTGAAGTTACTTAAACCGATATTCTCGAAAAATCAACGGAATTAGCGGGAGTGTCCATTAAATAGACGGGTCAATATACTGCCCAAAAAAAATGCAACATTTTCTGTTTTGTGGTTTTATGTTAGGCTGGGTCTAGTCTACAACATACAACAAATTGGGCGAGATCCGAATATGGCAAAGTTTTAAATTTTGAATATGACTTGTTTTGGTTTACAAGTCATTTTCTATTTACATATGAAGCACTAACTCGGTCAGTTTTCATGATAAATCAATAAATCTTGGATTTTTACTCATTTTCAGAGTCAATCTTTCGCATGAAAAGGGTTACCAGTGATACCAAATAAACCCTTATACCATACCTAGGGGTACACGACCCCTTAACCCCTCATTACATCCACATTGGCACCCGTACCCCTAAACTCCTTATTGTACTAGCCTAGGTTCACAAACAGGCATATGGGTGATTATTTTTATATGGGTACCAGTGGTGAATTATTACTTTCTTCAAGTGATCGGGCCCCTTATCTCCGTATATAAATGAAATTGTTTTATAGGGTATAGGATTCCTGAGAAAACAACTGAAAACCCCAAAGAGACCACGTTTTACCCCATCAGGATTTGGACTGTGATGAAACCGTGGTGCTTTGAGAAAAGGGTGCTTCAGGTATCAACCGTGCAAGTATCGAAAGAGGTGACAAAGTCATTGTTGAAGCCAGAATTAGTGTTCACATAAACAAAAAGGAATATTGATTTAGCCTAAAAAAAGCATGATTCTGCTCGGCCACTAAAAAGGGGCGCTCGTGTTTCTCTGGGACGATATGACAGTAAAACACATTGCTTTTTCTGTGGAACTGATACTACGAAAAAAGATTATAAACAAAAAAGTGAAGGAAAGATTTGCTATTGTAAGACTGCTGCATTTGCTCAAACTATCCTGGGTCATTGCAAAACAAGAGGGGATGAGTAGGCCACTGCTGTTCAAGGTCGGATCGAATATTTTGGTGGTGATCTTCATGCTGCAGACTGTGTGTACCACCAGTCATGTTACGTCAACTTTCATACAATGCGAAGCATTCCAAGACAGTTCACGTCAGTTGAATTAACAAAACGACGAAAAAGTGGAAGACCAAAAGACACATATCCGGATGAAGCATTCGAAAGGGTGTGTGTATTCTTGGAGGAAAACAATGAGGAACAGATAACGATATAGGACCTCAACGCTTAAATGGGAGAATACTTACGAAGTAGTAAGTCATCGGCATATAAAAATCAGTACCTCAAGGAAAAGCTGATATGTCGATATGGAAACTCTTTATTTGTGACCAAAGGCTGTTGTGGTATCGCAAACATTGTGACATTTAGGGATAAAACCTGTGACATTCTTTGTGAATACTACAATTCATCTCCGACAGATAATAAGGAAGCACAAAAACGAGCAATTCTCATCAAAGCTTTCTTTCACTTCAACCCAACTACTCCCAGCTGGTAAGGCATGATGCACTTGATGCATAAGGAGTGCGAATATATAGGACGTTGCTGGCTGGCAGTAGACTCAAGGAGATCATGGAGACAGTATATGGTGAAAATGCTGTCATACACATGATGAGTGGAAAGGCAGGGCAACAAGCATTTTGTGGCCACCTGCTGGTGGATCAGTGTCTCACAAGTCAGATTGATGCCAAAATCTTGGAGGATGAACCTGGTTTTCAGGACCAAATAGAAGAACTTGAGCGGCTGTACATGCTGATGGAAACTGGTGAATGTGACTTAAAGTCATTGCTGGAATCAGATTCCATCGCTAGGATTTAAAACAGTCTAACTCTAATAAGGGATGAACTGATAAGGGCCTCCAAAACCAGCAATTTATGGATAAACTATCAGCACATGCTAGGAATTACTAGGGCACTTGTTGCAGCTGATCGAATGGAGTCTTGGGAACTGCGTCTTAGTGCCGTCTTTGTTTGCTTGTCAATATTCGCAGCCACTGGTCATCCAAATTATCTGAAGTCGGTTCGTCTAAATCTTCACAAGATGTATGCCTTGAAAGATGATAACCCTGCAGTACATAAAAAGTTCCTGTTTGGGTTTCACGTAATCAGACGCAGTAGACTATACTGAGCTAGTCTTGGCTCCGATCTTGTCATCGAGCAAACACTAATGTGCTCACTCAAAAGACATGGGGTAGTGGGATGTCCGAGCACCAGAGAACAGTTCGGTCCATGTCGTCCACTATGTCATCTGCTTACAATCTTGCCATGCAATAACTTACCGCATGAAGTTGTAATAAAAAACATGTGTTACTTGGAAGCCAAGCTTTATTCAACTAAAAAGAGGAATACAAAATGGTGGCAGATATGGCCAGTTTTATACACGTCAGCTAACGACTTCCGGCTCCGGGAGCACGTATGGAAGCCCATACGAATGTAATATAACATTCTTCCTTGCTAGAAAGAAAAAAAAGTGTCTTCAATAATTTAAGTTTTACCTTTTTTTTTTTTTTTCAAGTATTACTAAAAAAAGTAAAACAAGAAATGAACTTCTTTTTTTCTTTACTTGCTACTCCAGTCAATCTCCATATCGATTGGGAGGTTTTGGTATCCGACTGGATCGCCTTAGTTCAGGCTGGGCCAATGTATCATCATAGGCCCCGTTATGACATGTCTTTGGTACCTTACTGGATCGCCTTAGTTCAGGCTGGGCCAACGTGTCATAGGCTCCATTATGGCATTGTATATTATCCTGTACAAAGTGGTTCCCTCTCTCTTGTTCCTCAATAGGAGACCTTACAATTGTCTGGGCTTCGGGACAAGGTGCTAAGTCACGAACAGACACAGTAGAGTTTCGTCCATCTGGGTACCTAATGTGTGCATAGGTCGGGTTACTGTTAAGGAGCTCAACTTGGTTTACATAGGGTTCGTTTTTGTTCCTTACAAACCTTCTTAGCAGTACGGGTCCAGGAGTCATTAGCCAAGAGGGAAGCGAGTTTCCATGGGAGGAACGGCGCTGGAATGTGAAGAAACGTTCATGCGGTGTGGCGTTAGTTGCCGTACACAACAACGATCTCTGTGAATGGAGCACCTCGGCAAGTACAAGTTACCAATGCTTTTCAGACAGGTTACGCAATCTAAGAGCTAAACGAATCGCCTTCCATATAATGCCATTAATTCTCTCTACTTGTCCGTTTCCGGTTGGAGGATAAGGAGTGGTATTACTAGTGGCAACTCCTTTCTGGGAGAGATAAGATTTCAGCTCCTTGGACATGAAAGATGTGCCTCGATCTGAATTTATATAACTTGGCATTTCACATAGGCTAAATAGCAAATCTAAACATTTGATCACTGTTACTGCATGCATATTGGGACATGGAAAAGCAAAAGGGAAATGAGAGTATTCATCAACTATAATTAATAAATAACAATTAGTCGATACATCAGGCAGAGGACCTTTGAAATCAACACTAAGTCGTTCCATAGGTTTTGTTGCCTTTATAAGAGTTCCTTTTGGTAAGCGATAGAATTGAGGTTTTAGCTCTGCATAAATCCTACAAGAAGCACACATCTTCTTTACCTCTTCTGTAGAAAAGGGGAGATTCCTTGCTCTTACAAAATGAAGCAGTCGAGTTATCCCCGGATGACACAGTCCATTGTGGAGATCAGCGAGTGTAGATGTATTAAAGGTTGAACAAGTGTATGCCCGGGAAAATGTGTCAGGGACCACATTATCTTTACCAGGACGATACTTGATAGTGTAGCTGAATGCGGCAAGTTCCAGTCTCCATTCCTGGATTTTTGCATTCTTAATTTTCGTACGTCTTTTACTATCAAACATAAAGGCTACTGACCGCTGATCGGTAATCAAAGTAAAGTGGCTTTGTGCCAGATAATGGCTCCATTTACGCACTGCCTCAATAATTGCAGTCGCTTCTTTTTCTACGATGTGGTACTTTAGTTTACTGCCCTGTAGTGTTCTAGACATAAACGCCACCGGTCGTCCTCCTTGATTAAGAACGGCGGAAATCGCAACATCGGATGCATCACACTCTACCTCAAAGTGCAAGTTTTCATCCACCGTCTGCAGAGTAGCCTTTTCTAATTCTATTTTCAGCAAGTTGAATGATTTCAAGGCCTTCTCTTCCAATGGGAATTTTCTGGCGTTTTTTAACGGTTCAATTTTGTTAGAAAATTCATGTATGCATTTTGCATAGTACTCAAACATTCCAATTATCCTTTTAAGTTATTTTAAGTTCTCGGGTGGATGAAGCTCCTTTAATGGGCGAAGTCGCTCTGTATCAGGCTTGATGACACCATTCCCAACACAGTACCCCAGCACGTTAATAGAAGGCACGGCCTTTACAGTCTTTGATTGGTTAAGAGTAAGGTTTCTCCGACCGATAGTTTCTAGGAACTGCTTTACATTTTTATCATGTTCCTCCTGAGTATGTCCAGCAATTGTTACATTGCCAAGGTATGGGAAAGTACCACGCAGGTTCTTCTCTTTTACTATACTGTCCATAGCCCGTTGGAAGGCAGCGACCCCATTTGTAACTCCAAACGGAATCCTACAAAACTGATACAAGCAACCATTTGCCTCAAACGTGGTATACTTTTTATCAGCCTCATTCAGCGGCACTTGGTGGTAGGCACTTTTAAGATCAAAAATGGAGAATACCTTGTATTTTGCAAGATCATTCACCATGTCGTCTATCTTTGGCAATGGGTAGGCATCTAATTCTGTGTATTGGTTAATTGTTTGTGAATAATCCACACACATCCGCTTTTTATGTCGGTGGGTGGGGTCCTTCGCTACCACTACTTGGGCTCGCCATGGTGATATGCTGGTTTTGATTATGCCCTTAACTTCCTCTGCAATGAATATCTGATCGTCCTTGCTAAAACGTCTGGATTTGACAGCTATTGGTTTGCAGTTTGAAGATACATTTTTAAAAAGTGACGGCTCTTCTATTTTTGCTGCGGCCAATGCACAGAGGGGGGAGCTCTATCCATAGTTAACTCGGGACAGGGCCCGCCGTATTTGAAAGTTGGCCAAGTATTAAGTCTGAACACAGATTTTTAAGAATACCAAGCCGTGTAGCAACGTATAACTGGTTATTAAGATCGAGAGCTAGGTTAACAACATAGCCCTTGGAACGAGTATTCAAGGTTTTCTGAGCCATAGAAATGTCTTTATTGAACGGATAAACTTTTAGTTTTAGTTCCTGCACAATTCTTTCGTTAAGATAGCTGTCAGTACTGCAAGAATCCAGGAGAGCACTTAATCTTGTTCCGTTAATAGTCGCATGCGTTGCAGCTGGCGCGAGTCCTTGTGGTATGTTTGAAAATGTGGTCAGTAAGTGAGAACCGACCAATGTTGCCACTGAACTTGAAGGCTTAGATTTGCACACGCGGGCATAATGTCCTTTCTTGGAGCATTTATTGCAAGTAGCCTCGCGGGCGGGACAGCTATCCCTTGAATGATAGGAGAAACCACAAAAGAAACATTTACGATTCTTATATGTTGCAGCTGTAGCCGATTCACTGCGAGGAACTCGAGGACTAGAACAACTACATTCACATACCCGTAGTAATACTGGGTCCACGACCGTAGCCAGGTAGGTATCCGGCGTTGCATACGCATCACTATTATGCTGGGCTATATTCAATGCAGAGGCTTGGCTGTATGCCGTCAGAAGGTCTAGCTTTTTATTTTCCAGGAGCCGCTCTTGTATTGAAGGTGAGGATATTCCAGAAATGAATGCGTCACGCATTGCCTCGTCGCCACACTCCTCTGCACTGTGGTCACGAAAGTTGCAATTCCTTTTTAGTTTCTCCAACTCTCGGAAAAATTCGTCCATCGTTTCTCCCGGCTTCTGCCGTCTGGTTGCTAGTATATGTCTTGCAAAGACTTCATTCGGTGTTTTAATAAACAAGCTGTCCAGCTTTGCTATAGCAGCATCGAAGTTCGTACATGTCTCTATAAATTCATAAACATTAGAGCTCACACAGCTTAACAGGGCTCTGTATTTGTTTGGTATCCTATCTTCATAATCTTCAAGGTAATTACTTAATATTGCACGCCAGTGTCGGTATTCCTTGGCAGCTGTCGGTAGACTGGGATCAATGTCTAGGCATTTTGGTTTCCATGTCACATCCATTTTAGTATCGTGGTAGACTTAAAAAAAAATCTGTTTTTTAGTTGAATAAATTGTAATAAAAAACATGTGTTACTTGGAAGCCAAGCTTTATTCAACTAAAAAGAGGAATACAAAATGATGGCAGATATGGCCAGTTTTATACACGTCAGCTAACGACTTCCGGCTCCGGGAGCACGTATGGAAGCCCATACAAATGTAATATAACACACAACAAGCAAATAACATAAAGAGTTGTCTGTCTCTCGGATGAGAAGAGATGAGACAATCCCCGGGAAAGTTTCAGAGCAACTAGACAGCTTTAAGCCGTTTTCAGGTGATGAACTGTTATGCAATATTATCACAGGGATTACAGCTAACGAGGATGTTAATGTTCAGGACCTTTTCAAAAACTAAAAAGACATTGCACAGAAGATGGATGGACAATCAGTTTACTCCTACTTTCACAAACGGAGTTTGAAAGCAAAGACTTTAGCATCGAGCAAGAATGTCAAAGTTACTGCAGATCGTAGCATTGACCCAGTACTTTTATTCTAGAGTTTTCTCATGGTCTCACAGATGGGTGATCTAAGGCTGGATGATCTCATGTCCTATGTTGAAAAAAAAAATGGACAGTGCTGTGACACAAACAGTTTCAGTCACAGAGCACAATGTACTAGATGGAGGATCTCTTCTTCACCATTTGAAATGGAAGGAAGGTAAAACATAGAGCTCGATTGCAAATGATTATGCCTCATTTAGTGTTGAACACTGTCGTGTTTGATGGTTATGAAGTTTGACCAAGTATAAAGGATGTACTCATCAGTGGTGAAGTCGAAAGCTGAATGCAAGAAAGGTGAAAATTACTGAGATAACAAAATTTTCTGGGAAAAAGGAGGACTTCTTGTCAAATGTGGCAAACAAGCAGGCGCTGATCAAGACGATCATGGAACGAATGCGGCAGAAAGGCTGTGACGTTATTCAAGGGGAAGTTGTGACAGTTAAGACGTTACATTTCCATCTCACTATCCATCTTTCCACCTCCTTCTCAAACTCTGAGTTTTTCTCACTCTCCAGGGAATTCTTGTAATATTTTACTTTGTTCTGTAACACTGGAGGCTCTCCCATTCATTTCCATCTCACTGTCCATTTCTCTCTGTCAAAATTTGCCTCAAAGTCTTTGTCTTCGATTTTGCAAACATTCGGCTGATGAGCAGCTACAACACAGTGTATGTCTCAAAACTTCACCTCAGTTTTTTTATAGTCACACCTCCCATCTCATTGATTATATCGATTTCAATCATGACGTTTATCCCATCAATCATGTGATTCATTATAATCACGTCCACTTTAATTCATACTCCACATACTTTTATTTCCACTTGCCGGGATCGCTTTCATTTTATGTCTCTTCTATCAACCGTTTTCACAGTGCCACTCCTGCCACACCCACTCACAAGTTTGGAATTGAGTAAAGTGGTGGTGCATCTGGTATCGACAAGTGCCGTCATTACAGTATTATTCACTGCTACTTCTATCATTGGAAGAGGCTTGTATGGCGCCTTCATTCTGTTGCCAGGGTAGCTACCCCCCCCCCCTCTAATCTCCTTGCTCGTTTCCCTGAGCCTGAGAACAATACCTCACAATGTGCCCAAATTTTCCACACTCATAGCACCTTACTCTGGATCTAGGTGGCTCCATGCAATCTTTAATTAAATGTATCTTCAACATCTAAAGCACCGAATGCCTGGTTATTCCCTTTGAACCTCACTCGCTGCCACCGTCCCAGACTTTCTTTTGCTAACTAAAAGCTGTGCAATCAGTATTAGTTTGATGACGTCCATTTTCTCTACGTGAGGTAGCTGTTGCAGTGCCACAGATACGTCGTTTGAGAATCCTGTAATGAACGTAAGTTTAGCCGTATTACCAAGTCCTGGCCCTAGGTATCCGTCTAGTTCAGCCAATCTTTTATCACCAATTCTCTAGTTCACCTGAATCGTTTCAGTTTTTCATACGTTTCGAAAGGTCCTTTGGTGAACGGTATCAGTAATCTCCTCTCAATCTGTTCCCATCTAACTGGTCTTCATTACTTATCCCAAGGTAGAGAGCAAGTACATCTCCGTGCAGAAAAAGTGGAATGAAACGAGTAACGTCTTGCTCTTTTGTAGCTTTGCTACCAATTTCACTTTTTCACTCACATGACCACATGATCTTCTCTACTATAAGAGATATCGCATCTTTGCTTAACCTTAAATTTCCGAACTCCATAATCTCCTCTTCGTGCCGAAATAGCTTGTAATCCAGTAATGAATTTAAAGCAATTTCTCAATCAGAATCTCAATATCACTTTTCACTGTTCACTCTTCATTCTTCACTCTCTGCTGTCACTAACCGAACTGCTGTCCTCCAAATACGCCTCTTCTTAAAGCAGTCGGTCTTCTCATATGCAAATGAATGCGACCTATAAAAATCAACCATGAACACCAGTTTTTTTTTCTGAATTTCGAGTGCCCTCCATGCGAAACGGTTCACACACCTCAAAGCAGGTTAATCTTCCTTTTTTATTTCATTTTTAGCGTATGCAACATTAATTCCTTTGTTTCTTATATCACATATACATAAATATATATAGATATGTACACACATATGCATATATACATATATATGTGTACATATATATATGCATATATATACCCTTATACATATATATATATGCATATAGATACACATATACATATATATATATATATATATGCATATATTATCACCCTGTAATTTGGCCCAAAATACATTTCAATATTAAAACACACACATACACACATATATGTATATTTTATAAAAGATATTTAACCCCAAACAGGGCAGGACGCCACTGTAGACGTAAGGGGCTACTGAGAATTATGGAGTAGGTTTAGGGTGTCATCCTAAATTGGGAGCTGTGCAGTGAGATGTCTGTTTACATTAGTTTTAAACCTCTGCATTTCAGTAACGTCGGGGAAACGGAGTAGAGAGAGAGAGAGTTCCAGAGGCCGGCAGCACAAGGAAAGAAGCTGCTGGAGTAGAATGCTCTTCGGCATCTGGGGAACTCCACAATGAATGGATGTGACCTAGCTGATTGTCGGGTTGTTCTAGTGTATTTGCGTCGAGGAGGCACTAGAGCAGCTAGTTCACTAGAGCACAATCCATTGAAGTATTTGTAAAACAAGCACAAGGATACAACATTGTGGCAATGGGACAGGGGCTGGTGCTTGGTCGATAGTGAGGGACCTATTAAGTTGGCGACTCTTTTTTGGACCTTGTCTAGAAGGGAGAGACTAGTGGATGATGCACCAGCCCAGATGTGACAACAATACTCCATACATGGGTGGATTGTGGCTTTGTAGAGATACAGGATAATGTCAGGTGTGAGGGGTTTACTAGCACAGTAGAGGGAGCCCACCTTCTTTGCTGCAGTCTTGGCAATGTCTTCAATGTATTTGTTCAAATTCATGTTACCTGTGCAGGTTAGGCCGAGTAGTTTGAATGTTGAACTCTCAAGTATGGTGTTATTTGCTATGGCAATCGGTGGTTGAAGAGGTTTCTTGTAGTTATTGAAGAAAAGGAGCTTTGTCTTTGCGGCATTTAAAGTTACCAACCATTTATGACCCCAATCTATTACAGCCTGGAGGTCACTTTCTAAGGATTCAGCTATTGCCTCGGATACGTACGTGCCCGTTTTACCCACATGATGAGAGTACAGCGTGGTGTCGTCAGCAAATATACCTATCTCAGACTCAATGTCATCAGGGAGGGTATTTATGAAAATCAGGAACAACAAAGGTCCGATGATAGATTCCTGGCGTACATCTGCATTTATGTCATGTTGCTTAGATGAACGCCCATTGAGGACAACCTGGATCTTTCTTTTGGTTAGGAAGGATCTAATTATATTAATATTCGTCCAGTAATACCATATGAGTGCAGTTTTAGGAAGAGCCCCTTATGCCATACCTTATCAAAAGCCTTGGATATATCAAGCGCTACTGCCCTAGCTTCACCCACCTTGTCCAGTGTATGATATATGCGTTTAGAGATGACCGTTAGATGTCCGCAGTGGATCGTGCTTGTCTAAATCCATACTGGTGGTCAGACAAAAATTTAACATTAACAAGGTGCCGGACTATCGCTAGATTGATTAAGGATTCAAAGATTTAAGCAAAGATTGGGAGTAGGCTGATTGGGAGATAGTTCTGAGGATCTGTTCAATCCCCATAATTCTTGAAGACTGGTACCACAGGGGCAATTTTCCAGCTATCAGGGAAGCAAGATTCAGCAAGGCATTTTTTGTAGAGTTTGAAGAGGACAGGGACCAGTTCTGCAGAGCATTTCTTTATTACTATTACGAGTATAAGATTAGGCCCACATGCTTTGGAGGTGTCAAGTTTTTTATGATGACCCTGACCTGAGATTGGGTGATGACCAGGTTTTCAAGTGTGGCTTCAGTCCGCAATAAGAATTTAGGGAGATGGTGGTTTGCTGAGTCTAAAGTGGAGTTTATGGCGAAACGCTGGGCAAGTAGTTCAGCCTCATCAGTTGCCATGCAAACGACATCATTGTGGTTTGATAGCAGGGGAATCGTTGATTGTCCATTGTTCATCACACTATTATAGATTTTCCAGAAATCGCGAGTGCCTAGTTTCTATGACTGAATGCGTTTTTTGGTTATCTCTGTATACCTTCTCTTTGCTTTATCTATCACTGCCTTACAATTATTTCTTGATTCTATAAATTTCTGTCTATTCGCAGTTGACTTATGGCGGACGGACTTTCGGAATGCTTGCTGCCTCTCAGCAATGGCAGCTGCACATTTCAAAGTGAACCATTGAGGGGAGTGGGTTTTGCTGAAGAATTTTAGCATGGGGACATAGGCTTCAATGCCTGCTTTGACCGATTCGATTAACTCATGTGCACACTGATAAGCAGGGAGTGAGGAGGTTTCAGTCTATGAGGCATCACTGATGTGATCTCTGATGGACTCAAAATCAGCCTGCTTGTAGTATCTCGTTGTTTTGAGCAATGGCTCATCAGCTTTTGAACAAGTCTTTAGGGTGATAGCAATCATAACCACGACGTGATCAGCGTTCCTGTGTGGGCTATAGGCTTCAGTCACACCAGCCTCTGGCAGTGAGGTCAGGAACAGGTCGAGAAGTGAGGCTTACTGCTCTACTTGATCAGGGAGGCGGGTCGGGAAAATGACAATCTGTGAGAGGGAGTGAGCTAAAGAGAAATTATATGTAGAGTTACCGGCTCCGTCAGTAAGGCTGGAGAATTGCAGCCAGTCACGGTGGTGTGCATTAAAATCCCCAAATACATGTAATTGGGCATTCTAGTCGAGTGAGAGTGCTCTATCTATGCTTGCAGAAACAGAGTTTAGCAAGGTAGTCCTGAGTCGAAGGTGAACGGTATAAGAAATATAAGTATCTAACGCTGTGGTGTGAAGTCAATCTAAAGCACATGTAGGCTTGGTCATCTGATTCTAACCTATGTTCTATACTTAGGGGGAGGGTGTTCCGAACATAAACTCCTAGGCCATGCATATGTTTGTCAGAGTCTTTACGGTAGAGAGGGTGGTAGTCAGTCATGTCAAAGTGGTGAGAGGAGGTTGAGGATTGAAGGTTTGTTTCACTAGGATATCCGGAGAGTTTGTCAGGAGAAAAGTTTCTACATCATTGATGTTGGTTCTAAGTCCCCGGATATTTGTGAATGCGAGCCTCAAGCGCAGAGGCGAAGATGTTTTGTATTGGGTGTTTGGTTTAGGTCTTATTTTTTGATTTTGCAATGTCATGTTAGTTTTTGATAGAGTGGTGGTGGACAAAGTGGGTTCATGTTAGGTGCCAATAAGCTCACACAACCAGTCCATTAGTTGCGACTTGGTCCATGGGGGTTGTGGCCTCGGGAAAGCCCACCGGGATAAATGTAGGGTCCTTTTCCATGTGCGACATGGCACCTACAGCTACCCACAGTATTATAAAACTGATAATAGAGCAGCCGTTCTTAGCACTACCCAAGAGTTTGGGCTCATGTCTTGTCAGTCGGAAACAGCAGCCAGACAAGCTGTCTAACCTGTACCTTCAACCTGTTGGAACAAAACCGACCTAGACCGGTCATGTAAGACTTAGTGATGAAAAAGATAGAGAGAAAAAGAGACGGCATTCATTGTCCTAGTCAGGAAACAAGGCCCGGAACTGGGTGCCTTTGAGGCGTTCCAGCACTGGCACCTCTGCACCAGGCTAAAAGACGGAGAAGGAATGCAAAGGCAGGGTGATAGGCAGAGCCCATCTACTCCTTAAGCAATTTTAAATTTGCAAACCGGATATTTTGTTCGAGATTCCAGCTCTAGGAAGATTGTTGATCAGAACTAAGGAATCCTCCCTTCCCAATGGTTTTCTGTCAAGACGTAAGTGGTTAGTAACAAGGTTTTATTTTCAGAGTTTTCTTTCTTTTAGTTGGATGGCCTGACAAGGTCTACAGGTTCAACACTCTAAGTGGGGATAGCCTGCGCCCGTGTACTAGTCGGGTATTTCTGAGCCCCTGCAGGTATGATCAAAAAAACACACTCATATATATATATATATATATATATATATATATATATATATATATATATATAAAGAGGTGTACAATGACGTTACAGTGTGCTATGACGTTACAGTATAAAAGGCAATTTTGATGATAAGATTTTGATCTTTGAAAAGCCTGGCTTAAGGAAAATTTAACTTGAATAAATTGCCTTTTTGCGGAATATACCTTGCTCTGAGCAATTGAATTGAATTTTGATTTGGCTTTTGCTTCTCTAATTCCTTTCCACTCTTCTTCATATATATATATATATATATATATATATATATATATATATATATATATATATATAGATAGATAGATAGATAGATAGATAGATAGATAGATAGATAGATAGATAGGATAAGTCTAGCCAGCACCTTCTATAGATAATGAAGGACTAAAGATAAGTTCCCCTCTCACTCTATTATAACCAAAATTTATTGTGGGGACATTTCACCGGCCATTATATTGTGTGGGAGGGTTTAATCTAATATTGAGTAGGTCCAACGATGGGGCACTTTAGCTATGACGTTACAGTATAAAAGGCAATTTTGTGGTTGTGCTACCTGGAAAAAATATTGTTTAACTAAGTAGTCATTGCAACGTAAGTACATGAATTATTTAAGACAGAGACAGTTCAGAAATAAGAAATTAAGAACTTAGCTGTTATATTTTAGATTTTGCCTATAAGCTTTATTTGAATTGAGGTCTCCATTCCTTGTCGGTGGCAGATATAAATGTCTCAACCCGTTGCTCTTTACTAACGTCAGGCTAGTGGGTTTGGGTGGAACTTCCCCTTTTTTAAATTACGAAGGGAAGACGAGTTTTATCTTTCATGATTAAAAGGTACGAGATGGAAAAAAGTGCCAGTCGACCGGTTTCGCCCACACTTAACGAGAACTGTATTGTGGGATTTTAAAATGGGAAAATGTAAAATAAAACAAAAAGAAAACGGGAAATTATATATTTAAAACCAAAAAGAGCGTTATGTTATTTACAATGGAGGATGTGTCTTAGAGACTAATCACACTCAACCCGAATAGACACTCCTTCTGTTTAAAGAGGGAGGGCTGTTTAAGACGTACGTGGATAGTCTCTAATATTTTAAGGTAGAAAATTGATTGAGCACAACTCAAGATGGTAAATGAGTTAATGCTGAAGTGCGTTACACACGACGGGTTTTTAATAGTTGGTTATAGAAGACCTGTATGTGTTTCTTAGAGCGTCTGTTGACCAGAAGGTTCCATTCCTAATTTTTCTAGGGATGTGTTGCTGTACTGTGTTGTCTAATTTTAACGTCGGTCTGCCCACGTAGTCGGCAATGCAACTACATTGAAAATGATAAATCAAATTATTTTTGTGGTGGTAGTGGGTAAAACATCTTTTTGAGAGGACATCAGCAAGGGTTTTATACAGAACACAACATATACGTTCGATGCAAAATAACAATTTTCCACTGCTGAGCTTATTTGTTTGGCGAACCTCTTACTTACTGCACCTAACCAAGGCAAACGAATATAAATCGGACATTTAGTCACCGTATTAGGTTTTATTTCAGAAAAATTGGTTACTTTTCTTTTGATGACTGACCTAATCACATCCAGATGATAGCCATTATTGGACACAGTAATAATTTTTATATCTTCGTCCAATTTTGATATTGAACAAATCATAATATGTTAGGGTCCAAAGTAAATTTAACTTTCTTTTGCTTGGACAAAATGAATCCCAACGAGTATACAATCCTGTGAACATAGATTTATGATAATTTGATGTAAGGTAACAGGATGGAGTACATCAGTACATCGAGAAAGGCTAGAAAACGAATTACACTCTCCTTCATAAGTATATTTTCATGTGGGATGCATTTTATTCAATAAGGAGAAGAATGTATTTGCCTCTGTTTTATTATTGAAGAGGCAAAATGTGTCGTCTACATATCGAAAGTAAACTAACGGTTTCATGGGTCCAGATAGTAATTCTTTCTCATAGAAACCCACAAAAATGTTCGCTATCGTTGGTCCCAGGACTAAACCCATGAAAACACCATCTATTTGTTTATACATTACATCGTTGAAACTGAATTCAACAGATGTAGTAGCAAATTTTATTAGCTCAACGAACGTGCTCTCATGAATGGAAGGGGGCGATAAATGGCTACGATATAAAAAAATCGGCACAGATATCTATTGTTTCCAAGATAGGGACACAAGTAAATAGGTTACTTTCATCTTACAACTGAAATGAAGTGGTGGGCATTTTTGTACATTCTTTTAAAACACTTCTGTGTACTTCTTAACATACATGCAACTGTTTCTGTATATAAGTGTTAATAAATACTTATTTCTAATTAACGCATAATGGCACAACGTCTCTTACAAAAAACAGTTCGGTGAAGAAGAAAGCAACCATCAATGCGTCCTTATACTATAAAACACACAAAACAGAAAAAAAAATCAAAGAAATATGCTGGAAATTTGGGAAGACAATTGATTCACCATGATGTAATCAGAACAAGGTAATTTTCTTTTAAGGAAAAACATTTTTCCAGGGACATTTTACTTCTATTATTTAACCATTATTGACCCATTTCCTCAATCACCATTTTTTATTCTTTTCTTTCGGTTTGTGTTCTGTTAGAATACTATCTCCCTTACTGTTTCACACATATAGACAGTGAATAGTATGAAGCACATGCATAGCTTACCTTCCCTGCTTTTATCCCTGTTCACACACACACACACATAACAGACAGAAGGTTTTATACATGTACTGTTAATCACTTATTTGTTCATGTGAATGTGTTTTATTTACAATGGCTGCCAGTGATGTTCCTACCATGGATTGGAAAACACCAAACATGATAAAAACCTTAAACATTTGAAACAAAGAAGGATGCTGCATTTCATTGTAAGCAGAATAAGAAGAAACGAAAACGTAAGCCAAATATTAAGAGTAGGAAACAGTGAGCTGAAAACGATCGTATAACTCCTTTATGCTCACAGGGGAAGAGCAGCGTTCTCCTAACATCTTTAATACATTTCTTAAACAACTAGATTCGAAAGAAAATTACAGGGTGAATCGCCACAAATGAATATCGTATGGACAGAATGCTATTTCGTTAACAGATGCAGGAAACTTATATGAAAATGTTCACTATCAGAAACTGAACAACAGTAATGGATGATAGAATTCATCATCACCAGCATTCTGATCACAGACATCCATATCAAACACTTAAAAAGATACTGCATACTGGCAATACCTACGAAGCTTACAATAAAACAACTTCAGATCATGTAGAACAATATTCACGAAGATATACACAGTGCTATACAACCCATATGCCCAGCAAGACGTTCTAGAAAAGCAAACGATTTCCATAAAAAAACAAAAAATAAACCTTCCAAGCTAAACAACTGCGTTATGAAAATAAACATAATTGTGCACATCCAAACTCCAGCGTTTACAAATTCTGATTGTATATGTGAATAGTTAAAACACTGTTAGGATAAAAGAAGCGATATGATGACAGAACAGCATACGATCTACTACCATCTGTCACAGGACAAACTGTGCATGTGTTAAACCAGCAACTGACTAAATATGCAGACCAAAGATGCTACATTCTTCGATTCCCAGACAGACCTCTAAAGAGAGTAGACAGAGTTCAAAAAGACACCCCAACGTAACAAGAAATGGTTGTGGAACACATATGTAAACAAAATACAAAAACTAATAATTTAGCATTATTAAGTCAGCATTAGAAAAATAACTTCTTTCATTTAGTTCAGGGGGTGTAGCAGTATCTTGGGAACTACTTTTCTATGCACACTCAATGACACCCCTTGACGTAGGAATACAAGCAGAACTGGACAATTTTTAACACACATGCAGGGCTCGTTGACTGTTTCTGTAGATAAATTTTAATTAAAACTTATTAATATAACTTTCTTTGTAATTAATTTACAAAAACACAACAAAGCCATACAATACATGCAAGCATGTGAAACTGATGATGATGATGATGATGATAATGATGATGATGATGATGATGATAATGATGATGATGATGATGATGATGATGATGATGATGATGATGATGATGATGATGACACAACTTCATAGATTCGTCTGAATTGAAGCATAAAAACGACACATTACGGACGATTTTGTTGCTTGAAATAGATATACTTAAATGTTAAAAAATTTGGGCTAAGCCCAACAAGCCTGAGCTCGGGAATCTCTAAATGTGTGTGTTCCTGCTTGCATGCAAGAGTATGTGTAAAATTACTTACCATTAAAATTCCTGTTATAAATCCGTATTTGTGAAATGTTGTAGTTTCTTCCAAGGTCAACAATCCAGTATTGGCCAGATTTATATTCAGTGTGTGAACATGATTTTCGTTCATGTTGTTGGTCAGTGTTGCCATCCACAGCCAAACTGGCAGAAAAATCAAAAGCGATATTTTGGCAGCTATTATTAGTGAGGAGTGAAGATCTGCCATACGTACTAGACTGTGTTGCTGTTTTATTTAGAGCCACGTTTTCTGTAATTAATTGAAGAAGAAGAATGAACAAATTTGATTGGTTCCGCAAAAAAGAAACTGAACTGAAATGAGAAAGAATAGCAATAGAATAAATATCATCCGTAATTTACTCGTTTAAAGGCGTTCATTTTTTAGTCGCTCAAGACAAGGCATGAAGCCACTTGATGTAAAGAACTAAAAAGAACAAAAGGTGATTAAGTTGCATAATAACAAAAAGGGAGAGGAAGAGAGAATCACTTCAAAATAAGGTAGTCTTTTAACTGACAATGATAAATTCAGAGGCAAAATAATCGAACCTAAAGCCGAAACATTACGGACCCAGTCTTCCATGCTGGAAATACCTCAAGTGCAACATGCCACTTGAGAATACCCGGACATTTAGCGAGTTCTGATGGAGAAGCCACTCAAGTTATTATTTACAGTAACTGAATTCCAGCATGATTCCCAATCAAATTTGACTTAAATATATGTTTTATTAAAAAGAAATAATATTAAAATAGTTTATACTAGTGATGGATGATTCCAATAATTTTCTCGATTCCGATACAATTACCGATTCCGATTCTAATTTTTTTTTCTAAATATTTATATTTAAATAAATATGTTGTTTTTTAATATTCGGATTACTATAAAAACCTGTGTAATGTGTGCATATATTTTCGCAAAGGTAAAAATGCACTTGTGGTAGAGTGCGTACATTATCGGAATAGATTTTTAAAAGTATTTTGTCTCAAATGTTTTCCTCATAATTGATTGAAAATAGTAAGGCAATTAAAAATTTATTTAACTTTTAAAACAAAGCCGATTTGCACTATTTTGTCGTAAGTTGACAAAATGTTATTTGAATCTATCCATAAGCAATTAAACATAGTCGAACAGGACCTTCATTAGTAAAAAAACAAATTTAAATAGACGATGAAGTAACTTATTTAAAAAAATGAAAATACTACAAGGGGAAAAGAAGGAAAAAGAGTACAGAAAACTGTTCCCTTTTTTTCTTTCTTTTCTCTTGGTAGATTACAAAGTATCTTTGTAGTTTTGATGTTCATTTCTAACGAACAACTTGTGGAGGTGATGTGTTGTTTGCATTAACGCCACATCTAACCACTACATCCGGAGTCATACCGTCTGAGAAAATATTGAAATGTATGTAATTGGGTTTTGTTCCCCCATGTTTTTCACGGTGTTCACACATAATCGCCTAAAAAAGTAGAATCTTTTTTGAAGGAGGAGGAGAGGTTAACTGAGGGTCCCTATCTACTTTTAAATGTAGATCTAATCTTCTTTTTAATTTAACAAACTTCTTAATGCTTTCCCTTTATGTATTGCATCCAAGATTTTGATAAACTCATTAGTAGATTTTCCTCTATATTTTTCACTTGTGCCATTTTTACTTATTTATCTATTCATGCCATGTTTTCTCATGACATTTTTACCGTGACATTTTTAACTAAATGCATTATTATGATCGATGAATTTTAGTTTTAAAAGTGGTTAAAAAATTGATTAATATTTATCATTTTATCTTTAGTACTAGCAATGAAAAATTAAGTTTTAAACAAAAAAGAAAAAATTAAAATGATTTTTTTTGGAATCGGAAATTGGGCTTAAAGTTTTCCGATTCGAATACCCCAAAAGTTCCGATTTCTCCAACTCGATTTCTATTAATCGTCCCAAACACTAGTTTATGCCCAATAGTTTATGGAGCAATGTTGGTACAGTTCTTGGGTATGTCAATGTCTATCTTTCCCTAGCTTCTACAGCTTTTTAGCTAATATGAAGAAAATATTTGTGAAATTTTGTAGAAAAAATATGCTACTTAGTATTTGCATAAGAGAGTAAGTAACTACGATTAATGTATTTACGTATTGATTTTATTGGTAAAAACATTAGAAATTTATATCTTTAAGCAAAAATAATTTATTTTTTGTGTGGATTATCAAAACTTAGCTTAAAAAATATTTATGTAATTTTTTTTGTATGTTATTATCCTATGTTAATTTCTTTAACTTTATAAAATATGTATCAAGTTTTAAAAAATCCTTTTGACTTATACTCGGGTATTGACATCATAAAAACTATTGCCGTAGCAATGTGTACTCTGCCTATTCTTTTTTTGTCAACCAGTCACATGTTTCTATTTTTTATGATCAGACAAACTCGAAAAGCATCATAACTTCTTAATAGTATATAGATCAATTAGTGATTAATTGTGTATTAAATTGTGAAGAATAGACTAAATGAAATAAAATATGATATTTTGTTCGATTAAAACGTAATATAATGCTTGCTATGTAAGTTGAAATGAATGATCACTCCGAAGTTTATCGTTTGTACAGAGAACTTATTCTCCACCTTCTAAAATTTCTGTTTTTTAATTTTCTTGAAAATAATATACAGATTACTATAGTGATTAAAGAATTCACAGATTATAAAAAAATGAATTTTAAAAAACATGCTGTTTTAGAAATGATTCAAATCAAATCAAATCAAATTGGAAAAAATTAGCTATGTGCAACAAGCCATGTGAAGAGACAGGTAGAAGATATTTACATCCACATAGTCTGAATGTTTATACAAGACAGATTTAAACTTGAATATGGTAGTCATCGCCACGACCTTATCTGGCAGGCTGTTTCACAGAACAGAAACACGGATAGTGGGAAATAAAAATGACTGCACATGTACTGCAAGTAATCCAATAAATTGTATTCCTACGCCAAAACATCCGATTGGCCGATGGGCTAATTACCCATTGGTACCTGTCTATTTACATCAAGAAAAAATAAAACATTAAAATATGTGACTACTACAAAGGCATTAAGTAAGGAAATGCTGTTTATATTAAACTAGTGGGACCCATGGAAAGTCTACGTTTGCCGTTTGCCATAGATTGCAAAAATTAGGAATTCCGAATACAATTGTTTCTGATAATAGAACTCAATTTATGTGTAAGGTATTTCCATTAGTCATGTGATAGCAACTCCATAGCAACCACGATCTAATGGCCAGGCATAATGATTTGTAAATACGTTTAAGCAAGTGTTAAAAAATCTGACTGAAGTGAGACTGAACATGATTCTCACGAGCTGGATCTATGTTTGGAAGGCAGATACAATTTGTATTTGATAAACTAATACCTAAGACAACTGAAATGTTTTAATAATATAATACTGATACAAAATATTCACAGCCAAAACGCAAAAGAATCTTAATATTTAAACATTTTCTAAGCATAGACCGATTAGCTGGGAAGAAGGCATATACATTTAAGCAACCGTTATTTCGAACCGAATAGAAAGATCAGTATAAATCAATGAAAGTCCTGAATAGATTATTAAACACTCTCACCTAAAATAAGGTTTACAGCTAAATAAGAATCCTCGTAAACATTGAAATTATCAAGTTATAAAACTTGTACAAATTAAATCATTTTGATACATTTCTTTTTTACAACCCAAAAATGAATAATGTCTAATCATAAAAAAATACTGCAACCTGTAAATGAACTGAGGACCTTTGAGGTATCAATTAAGAACTCAAAATTAAACATATGCATTTACATATTTTTAAAAGAAAGCTTAAACTCGTTATTTCTTAAAACTACTTCTATATTATACTTGATTAAATAACTTGATTTTGTAAAGCTACTAGGAATGTTGTCTTAGCGAAATGACAAAAGCGGCCTTTGGTTTAGGTCGGTACTTAATCATTAGTTTTACACACAAATAGAAATGAAAACAACAACTTCACTGACTGCCGGAGGTTAAAAAAAAAACGTGTATATTACCATAAGTCAATGCTTGACAGTCGATACCATGTCTTCCACTTTCACAGCGATTGGGACATTTTCCGGTTATCTTGTGACATTCGATATTATCAGCACAGTGACACTGTTTGTTACATTTATTTCCAAACCAACCACGGGAACATCCTGAAAAGAGTAATTTTGAATCCAGAATTAAAATGTATTTATAGTGAAATAGAACAATACCCGTCCCAGAATGGATAAAATTAATTCCACAAACAGGACAGTTTTTAACCATTTTTATGTCCCCTTACAAATATTAAAATCAAGATATAATGCTACTAAACCTTATGTCTAGAATCCTTATTCCAATTTTCATCAAAATCCATTACATGATTTTGATCCTAGAAAATGTCTGAAATTTAAGCCTAAAGCTTAAGGGGTCTTGAGAAGAAGTTGAATTTTATGGAATCTTTCTTAATTAGTGTCTACTGATTATGGATAAAATTTAATGCAAAACTGAGATATTTGCATTTTCAAAAAGGAAGTTGTCTCTATATTATGTCCCTAATAAATATTTTAAAATACTCCAAAGAAACTGAAATTTGAGGAATATGTATTTAATTGATACATATCATAAAAATGACACAGACATCGGAGGTATCTGAATTTGCACAAAGGACTTTCACCTCCTCTTTGCACAAAACTAATTTAAACTAAATACATCTCGTATTAACCATACTTACGTGTAGCAGTTTTGTTTCTAAATTCATAATGATTGGTTAATTAGTTTAGGAGCGAATTCTATGCATAGAAATATATAAACATACTTAACTTTATATATTTATAACTTACATAAAGAATGAAAAATAATTTATTTTATTAAGAGCTAAAATAAATAATACATTTAAGAAGTGTAAAACTCCCAGTGTGCAATGCAAGAGAGATGAAGTGACTGCCAAGATCTTGGAATATTCAGAGAAAAATCGTAAAACAATACAAACATTCTATGAGAAATGATTGATATTACTTATCGCTCAACATAAACTGTGAGTAATTAAAATATTATACTTAAAACTTTGTTACAAACATGTAAACTGTTGTAAAGTTTGCATATTTTATATTCATTTTGTATTGAGCTGCACACGTGTTAGGAATATTTTAACTCACTTACCACGTGTCAGCAATTATTCATGTCGGTTATCGCATTGACAATACAGTATACGTGTCAGCCAGTGTTCATATCATTTATCGTATCGACGATGCAACACACGTATCAGAAAGAAAGGAAAAGAAAACAATATAAAATGTAACGTTTATTGACATTTTTCAGCGTCACTATATAATGTCGACAGGATATGAAAAGGCATGTTAAATACATGAAAACGTGAACAACACAAATGAAGTAACTCGAAAAAATGAAACCTAAATAAGAAAGACAAAGTTACGTGTCAATAAAAACTGCACCAGTTTATAGAGAAAGGAAATAAAAGCGAATGAATGGAGATGTAAAGTTACGTAAATGCAATAGAAATGACGAACAATATTCATTTGGGTCAATGACCATTCCTGATCGAGTCGATTTATTCGATCAGGAAAAAGTAATCCTAACAGAGAGGACCGTTAGAGTTTGAACATCTCAGCAGTGTGATGTTATGACCCCAGTAACATCCCCTATTAGAACACTTCAATTAAGGAGAACTAAGAAAGTGTTCTCCCCACCCCCTTCTAGCAGTTCAATAAAGCATGCCCACCAGGACACATTGAAATCCTATGTCGTGTGTTCGACTTGTCCTTAATATCTCTTTAATATGTATTGAGATACCATAACATAATGGCAGCGGTTACGATAGTCGCAAGAACGTTTACAGAAAACAGCACCCAGTCTTAAAAGGAATGTAAAAGAAAAATGCAAGAAGCAGTATCTTGAAGGAACTCAGAACGTATTAAAAGACACCACGTACTAGCGTGAAGGACACCATCTTGAAAGAAATAGAATACGGCAAACAACGGAGAAAGTTAACACTTCCCGTTCAAAAAAAACTTATTAAATTAAGTGCATTGCGATATATATATATATATATATATATATATATATAATATATATATATATATATATATATATATATATTAGTAGTGAATGGTAGTTTGCTTGAAGCATTGCTGGGTATAGTAGTAGTAAGTTTTTGAAAGGCTGTGAGCAATGCAAATTCCGGGTAAGATGCAAGTTGTAAGGAACAGAAAACAATAAATCGATCGAATACCAAATATGACTTACTATTTATTTTTCCTAAAATCTTACATAACAGCAAGAGTGTTTTTAGCTGTTTGTGTGATGTCCGGGTGATTAAAAATCATTATTTAATATTTCGGGAAAAGAGACTTCCCTTTGTCAAAAAAAATATATATATATATATATATTATTAAAACTAACAGTTTATCGAGCACCATACATTTAACCAACATTACACAAATATTTTTGAACACCAAATCATATATGTAACATAACCTTAAAATAAAATTTAATTTACATTCCCTGCGAGACTGTTTTCATTTTGTTTTGTAAGATTCTCTGCACAGTCGGAGAAATTTTTCTTCTGGTTTAATTATTTTTGACAAAGGGAAGTCTCTTTTCCCGAAATATTAAATAATGATTTTTAATCACCCGGACATCATACATAGTAAGTCATATTTCGTTTTCTATCGATTTATTGTTTTTGTTCCTTACAACTTGCATCTTACCCGGAATTTGCATTGCCCACAGCCTTTCAAAAACTTACTACTAATATATATATATATATATATATATATATATATATATATATATATATATATATATATATATATATATATATCGGTACCGTATTTTGTGTCAAGGTTTTTTTTTGTTATGATGGCTAAGAACACATGTAAGCCAGTGATGTGCTGGACGTCTACGAATCTGGTGGATTCATACAGATTTTTCACAACAACGTTGTAACCTCTAGTGTTCAGTCAAAAATATTCCAGCAGACAAACAGGTTGATCACATTCTGTTGCTGCTTGCAGAAAAAACTCTTAGAAGGTACAAAGCTTGGACATTTGAAAAGGGAGCCAACCAGAATGACCCAGGAGTGATTTGCCAAAAATTCGAGGAACAGTTAGAACCTCAGGTGAATTTTCGTATCACATGCGTCGGTACATGCAAACGGTCCCTGGAAGCATCGACCAGGTGCAGGTTGCAGGCAAATAAGTGCAAGTTCTGAGATGCTCAGGAAACGGAAGAAAGGCTCATAGAGCAAGTTATCAGTGGAACGAGGCACGCAGAACTATAGAAGCAGATCTTGGCAAAAGGTGAAAGGATCACATTCTATGAAGTTCTACATAGTGGCAGGATACACAAAGCTTCCATAAGCCACATGAAACGACTGGCTGATCTCCAAGAAGGAAAAAGCCAGGAAATAGATGCCACCAGACACAACAACTGCAAACGATGCGGTAGTACACAGCTCTACAGAAACGAAAAATGTCCAGCATGGGGTACCACATGTTCAGCATGTGGACGGAAAAATCATTGGGCAAAAGTATGCATGAATAGAAGGGAGAATGCATGAAAATACTCATACGGAAGCCCAGTAGAAGCACCAGCGCAATTACCAGTAAAAGAAGCGTGGTAATCGTGTCTACTCTGTAAATTCCTGTCATTGAGACAACGATGAATTCTATGACCGTTTCAAGAAACTGTCCTTCGATGCGATTCAGCCACAGAGTGACACTTGGACTGAAGCCTTCGCAGACCTTTGCATAAAGCTTCCCAACTGACCAGACACCCACAAACCCAAGAGCCAAGATTGGCATGGGAACTGAAGGCAATATCCTCCCACTACGTATGTTCCATAAGATGTTCCTGGAGCGAGTGAACTCAAAGTGACAGTCAGTCCCTGGTGCAACTCACAATGAACAAACTATATTCATTGCATACAACGGCTCCAGCATCACTCAACATGGATCCATGCAGAGGCAGTGTGCCTACAATGAAGCCTGGGAAACCCTAAAATTCTTTGTGGTGACCTCAAAAGAACCTATTATCATAGGATTACCTTCTCTCAGAGACCTGGGCTTGGTGACTCTGCACTGGTTGGTAAGATTTGTTATAATTGTTAAAGGAAAGGTGCTTGGTATTAGTAGCATTAAATGCAACCATATATTTTTGGCTTTGTTCTACTCGAGACTGGAGGTAATTTTCTAATGATTCAATCTTGGATACTAATTTTCCGAAGAAGACCTTCAGGCCAGACCTTGAATATATTTGCTTCACCTGCCTCATCCAGTGTATGCTATACGCATTCAGAGATGACCATTAGAGAGTTTGTAGTAGAATGGAATTACTTAAATCCATGGTGATGTTCATAAAGAATCTCAGGATGGTAGAAATATTGCTAAATTGATTAATGATTCAAAGATTTCAGCGAAGAGCGGGAGGAGGCTAATGGGGGTGATAATTTTGCAGGTCTCTACGGATCAGACTTGGATGCTAAATATTGTTTGATCTAAGATACTTGATTGATCATACACCAAAATGATACATGTCATCTACAACATACCATGGCGAGACCATGTAAGAAACAAACAAACTGCTGTATGGTTGCCTTCCACGCATATCTGCCATTGTTCAACGCCGACTTTTGGCGCTGGCTGGACATGTATCTTGACATGATAAACCTGCTGAAAAAGTGCTTTTATGGTCCCTAGGGGTCATGCGACGAACTATAAGGTCTCACATTACAATCAAGACTTTTAGAAAACGACACTGTCCTTTCAATTATCATGGTGCATGAACTTTGTAAATGCTTCACCACCAATTGATGGATGAGCCAAGAAGAAGAAGCCTCCCAAGCATTACCAAATACGCCCAACTGATTTACAGTATAAATGTATGTATTTTGACTGTTTTAATTAAAAAAAAAAACAGACAATGTTTATCTGCTGGTGATTTTCTTATATTTCTAAGTAACCATTCACTGAAGCATAAGCTTCACAATTCAATGTTGTATGTATTAGTGATGGTATGTAAAAAGAAAATGAGCGACCAGGGTTTGAAACAAAATACTCCATACATTAAGTACTGTGCCTTATTTTTTGTGTATATATAAGTTACGACAAAATAAGTGAAATAGTAATAATTATGCCGCTGAAAATGTTATTTAGCCAAATTTTCTGTATGTATAAATGTAAAAGAAAGAACAGGAACATCAGTTTTCGAAATTTTAGAGATGAGGATATATGATTTGTATCATTTGTATTATTCGGACTACTATTCTCATCTTGAATGTATTTTTCAACTAGGACCTGAGGCGCAACGGATATAAGTGCTAGGTAATAATCAGTTCTAAGTGACAGTCTTCTGGAAATTGAAGCTTAAGCCCCAAATCTTAGATGAATTTATTTAATAGATTTTGATCAAAATTAGAATAAGGATTCTAGACATAAGGTGTAGTGGTATAGGTGTCTTAATTTTAATCTTTGTAAAGGGAGACAAAAAGGTTATGTAAATTAATTTTGTTATTAACTAGCAGAATACCCGTCATGAGACGGGTATTCTGCTCGTACACATATAAAAATAGAAAATTTGGAGGCAAATGAACAAACCGTAGATTTTCATCTTTGACAGATGTATCTTTCTTGTAGCATTGATGAACAAATAGTGTCCCGTTACATCGCCTTGGCACTTGATGTCTTTTGTTCGGCATTCTTGTTCGCAGAACTTTCTTGAACCAATATACAAGGAAATCTTTACATCTGCTGAAATAAGAAACAATAAATAAGAGAAAGTCAACACAAAACAATTAAATGCAAACGGATCCATTCTTAAAGATGCGTCCAATCAATCTGCAGGTTTAGCAATTAAAATTCCATTTATAACTAAAGCGTGACAGACCAACAAACATGTTGTTTCAATCTCAACATTGACGGATCAACAAACATGTTGTTTCAATCTCAAGGGTGATGGACAAACAAAAATGCTGTTTATTAGCTGGTGTGACAGACCAAGAAAAATGCTGTTTCAAGATAAAATGTGACAGACCAACGAAAATGCTGTTTCAAGCTGAAACCTTACATTTCATCACCCTTTCGTCTGGGTTTCATTCTTTTTCATTAGTTGAGGGAGTTGAATTTGACAAATCGCTTAAGAATGATTCACTTCTAGCCCATAGAGATGTTGGTAGCCTCTCTCTACTGTATCGTTATGCTCATGGTAGACACTCGACTGAGTTCCAGCCCCTGGCCCCCCTGTCAAACATTCACATCAAGAACTCGTTTATTTACAACCACAGCAAAGAACTTTCCTTTCGCTTTCTCTGTGAGAAAAAATAAACAGAACTTCCATGAACAAAGTTTCTTTCGTAGAATATATCATCTCTTTGAACAAAATACCACAAGGCTGCTTCCCAACCGACTACAGCATGGGCGTCTTAAAGTTTAATGTAAATAAATACTTGTTGAGCCGTCCTCTTGGATAATCAATTCCTTTTAAGAAATCTTCTGCCCATTCCACCCATTGTTTCCAATCCTCTCGTGGTGGCATCATCATTCAACCGACAATCTCTTTAACCCTTAGCGTCGAGTTGCCTCAATAAGTGGTGACTTATCAGTAAAAAAAAACTTAATTTTACAATGATTTAAATTTGTTAACTTCCCTGACTTCAGTAGTCGTTTCTATACTCCTCATATTTTCAAAGATCCCCTTTATTCTCTTTTAGTAATTCCTCTTTTGCTTGTTGATTATTTCTATAAGAAGCACCAATTTTTCTAGCTGACCTCATTTGACCCCCATAGTTCTTCGTTTTTGTTATATATTAACGTCAACATACCTTCGTCACACATAAAAACAAACAGAATATATTGACATTTAAAATGTTTTTATAGGCCAAGACTGAATTTAATTGTTTATACCTTATTTGGGATATACTTAGACCTTAGGGCCAAATTATTGTGATGAGAAATGTGCCATTTATAAAAAACAACAATAGAAACATTTTTAGAAGAAATTACCTACCCAAGTTAAGAATAGCACGACTGAAGGAAATTAAATAAACTGCATGAATAACGAAATAAAAAAATAATTGTAAAAGAATTAACTTACATGGATATTTTTTAGGTTTAACTGATGAGATATTTAAGAGAATTCTATTGTATATTTCCATTATAAACCATGTTATGTTGTAGGTATGTGCACACATGTATTTATAATATTTAAAATATTTGGTTACAGGTTTTTATTGAATTTAAAATGGTATTCAAGATATGCCTGAAAGAGAATTTTAATAAATAAATAGAAAGAATAGAGAAATGAAAGTTCTTCCACTTACTTTGATATTCACACAACAATTGAATTGTATTAATTCGATATTGGAATCTGAAAGTGATATTTAATGTATTCGCTATTTCGGTTGGAGTCTTTGTGAACACATTTTCAGGTTGAGACATATTTTTCAGATATGAATGATAAGATACTGAAAGAAAGAGTCAGAAATATATTCAGATAATTTCAGAAAAATAAAAATTGAATTTTTAACATTAAAAAAATCATGTCCCGATTAAGGAGTCTTAAAATGATTTGAATTTGTTGAATTTTATCTTGTTTGCATCTGGCGGATATTTCATCTCGTTTGTGATCTGCATTACATTTAATATCTCCTTTTGAATTTCATCTCGTTTGCATGATGCTGATATTTCATCTCGTTTACATCTGGATTACATTTCATATCTTATTTTAAATGTAATCGTGTTTGCATCTGGTTGCTATTTCAGCTCATTTGCATCTGGATTACAATTGAGATCTATTTTGAATTTTATCTGGCTGATATTTTATCTCGTTTGCATTTGCATTGCATTTCATATCTCCTTTTGAATTTTATTTAACTTACATCTGCCTTGTATTTCATCTTGCTTGCATCTGGATTACATTTAATACATCCTTTTGAATGTTATCTTGGTTTCATTTGGCTTATATTTCATCTCGTTTTTTTAAATTTTTTTTTAAAAAATAGTTCACCCCAAACAAGGCAGGCCGTCACTGTAGACGTAAGGGGCTACTGAGAAAAAAGAGATAAGGTTTGGGGGAGTCAACCTAAATTGGGAGCTGTGAAGCGAGATGTCTGTTTACATTAGTTTTAAATTTCTGCATGTCTGTAGTGTCGGGTAAACAGGGGGCATGGAAGGAGTTCCAGAGGCCAGCGGCACAAGGAAAGAAGCTATTGGATTAGAACGCTCTCCGGCATCTGGGGACCTCCACAGTGAATGGATGGGATTTAGCTGATTATCGAGTTGGTCTAGTGAATTTACGTAGAGGGGGCACCAGAGTAGCCAGTTCATCGGAGCATAATCCATTGAAGTATTTGTAAAACAAGCACAAGGATGCTACATTGCGGCGATGGGACAGAGACTGAAGCTTGGTTGACAATTAGGTTGGCGACTCTTTTTGGGCCATTGTCAAGGAGGGAGAGACTAGTAGACGAGCCCAGATGTAGCAACAATACTCCATGCATGGGCGGATGGTGGCTTTGTAGAGATACAGGATAATGTCAGGTGTGAGGGGTTTATTAGCACGGTAGAGGGAGCCCACCTTCTTTGCTGCAGTCTTGGCAATATCTTCAATGTATTTGTTTCAATTCATGTTACCTGTGAAGGTTAGGCCGAGGAGTTTGAATGTTAAACTCTCAGGTAGGGTGTTATTTGCCATGACAATCGGTGGTTGGAGAGGTTTCTTGTAGTTATTGAAGGAAAGGAGCTTTGTCTTTGCAGCATTAAAAGTTACCAACCATTTTTGACCCCATTCCACTACAGCCTGGAGGTCATTTTCTGAGGATTCAGCCATTGCCTCGGATATGATCGCGTGTGTTTTGCCAACATAGCGAGAGTAAAGCATGGTGTCGTCATCAAATAAACCAACCTCAGACTCTATGTCATCAGGGAGATCGTTTATGAAGATCAGGAACAATAAAGGTCCAAGGATAGATCCCCGGAGTACACCACCATTTATGTCATGTTGCTTAGATGAACGGCCATCGAGGACAACCTGGATCTTTCTATTGGTTAAAAAGGATATAATTATATTAAGTAATAGCTCAGTAATAACATATGAGCGTATTTTATGCCATACCTTGTCAAAGGCCTTTGATATATCAAGGGCTACTGCCCTAGCTTCACCTGCCTTGTCGAGTGTATGATACATTCATTCAGAGATGACCGTTAGGATGTCTGCAGTAGATCGTACTTGTCTAAATCCATACTGGCGGTCAGAAAGAAGTTTAGCATTAACTAAGTGCCGGACTATTGCTAGATTGATTAAGGATTTTTAAAATTTAGCAAAGATCGGCAGTAGACTGATTTGGCGGTAGTTCTGAGGATCGGTTCTATTCCCAGAATTCTTGTAGACTGGTATCACAGAGGCAATTTTCCAGCTATCGGGAAGCAAGATTCAGCTAGGAATTTATCGTAGAGTTTGAAGAGGACAGGGGCCAGTTCAACAGAGCATTTCTTTATTACTATTACAGGTATAAGATCAGCCCCACAAGCTTTGGAGGTGTCAAGGTTTTTTATGATGTCTTTGACCTGGGATGGGGTGATGACCAGGTTATCAAGTGAGGCTTCGGTCCGCAATAGGAATTTAGGGAGGGGGGGGGGTATCTGAGTTCAAAGTGGAGTTAGAGGCGAAACGCTGGTTTGCATCTGAATTACATTTCATATCTATTTTTTAATCTTATCTTGGTTGCATCTTGCTGATATTTCATCTAATTTGCATCTTAATTACATTTCATATCTCTTTTAAAATTTTATCTTGTTTGCATCTTGCTGATATTTCATCTAATTTGCATCTTAATTACATTTCATATGTCTTTTTGAATTTTATCTTGTTTGCATATGACTGATATTGATTCTCGTTTGCATTTAGATTACATTTCATATCTTCTTTTAAATGTTATCTTGTCTACGTCATATATCTGATATTTTATATTGTTTGCATCTTGATTACATTTTTATCTTATTTTAGATTTTATCTTGTTTACATCTGGCTGATATTTAATCTTGTTTGCATCTAGATTAGATTCATATCGTTTTTTGAATTTTATCTTGTTACACATCGTTTGCATCTGGATAAGATTTCATATCTCATTATAAATTTCATCTTGTTTCATTTGCATTCGCATTACATTTTACATCTCTTTTTGAATTTTATCTTGTTTCACATCGTTTGCATATGGATAACATTTTATATCTCATTATAAATTTCATCTTGTTTGAATCTCACTAGAATTTAATTTCATTTGCATTCGCATTACATTTTACATCTCTTTTTGAATTTTATCTTGTTTGCATCTGGTTGATATGTCATCTTGTTTGCATCTGCATTACATGACATATCTACTTTTGAATTGTATTTTGTTTGCATCTAGCTGATATTTCATTTCTTTTTAATCTAGATAACATATAATATCACATTTTGAATTTTATTTTATGTGCATCTGGCCCATATTTCATATCGTTTACATCTGGATTACATTGCATATCTCATTTTGAATTTAATCTTGTTTTGCATCTGGCTGATATTTTATCTCGTTTGCATCTGGAGTACATTTCATATCTTCTTTTTATTTCATCTTGTTTGCATCTGCATTACATTGCTTATCTCTTTTTTAATTTAATCTTGTTTTGCATCTGGCTGATATTTCATCTCGTTTGCAGCTGGACTACATTTCATATCTCCTTTTTTATTTTTTATCTTGTTTTCATGTGGCTGATATTTCATCTTGTTTGCATATGTATCAAATCTTATATCTCCTTTTTGGATGTTATTATTTTGCATTTGGCTTATATTTCAAATAGCTTTAATCTGGATTACACTTCATATTTCTTTTGAATTTCATCTTGTGTCATCTGGCTGACATTTCATATCGTTTGCATCTGGATTACATTTAATTACTTCTTTTTACTTACATCTTGTTGGCATCTATATTTGAATTTCATCTTCTTTACATCTGGCTGATATTTAATATGGTTTGCGTCTGTAGTATATTACATATCTTCTTTTGAATTTCATCTTGTTTTATTCTGTCTGATATTTCATCTCGTTAGCATCTGCATTACATTTCATATCTCTTTTTGAATTATACTTTGTGATAATCTGGTGTATATTTCAGCTCGCTGGCATTCTGATTAAATTTTATATTTTCTTTTAAATTTTGTCTTCTTAGCTTCTGGCTCATACATTATCTCGTTTGCATCTGAGTTACATTTCATATCTTATTTTGAATTTTATCTTGTTTGCATCTGGCTGTTATTTAATCGCGTTTCCATCTAGATTAAATCTCATATCTTCTTTTGAATTCCATCAGGCTGATATTTTATCTCGTTGTAACCTTGATTACATTTCATATCTCATTTTGAATTTAATTTTGTTTGTATCTGGCTGATATTTCACATCGTTTGCATCTGGATTACATTTAATATCTCTTTTGATTTTTATCTTATTTGCATCTGGCTGATATTTCTTCTCGTTAGCATCTGAATTACATTCTAAATTTCCTTTTGAATTTAATATTGTTAGCATTTGACTTATATTTCATATAGTTTTTATCTGGATTACATTTCATATCTCATTTTGAATATTATCATGTTTGTACGTGTCTGATATTTTATTTGGTTTGTATCTTGATTGATTTTATAACGCTTGTTTAATTTTATCTAGTGTGCATCTGACTGATATTTCATCTCGGTTGCATCTGGATTACATTTCATATCTCATTTGTATTTTATCTTGTTTGCATCTGGCTGATATTTTTCTCATGTGCATATGGGTTACATTTCATATCTCTTCTTTAAATTAATGTTGTTTGCACTTGGCTTATATTTAATCTTGTTTGCATCTGGATTACATTTAATATCTCTTCTTTATTTTTATCTTGTTTGTATATGGATTATATTTCATCTCATTTGCATCTGTATCTAATTATATGTTTTTTTAATAATCTCGATTACATTTAATATCTTTTTTTAATTTTATCTTCTTGAAATAGCTGATATTTCATCCTGTTTGCATCTGAATTACATTTAATAACTCCTTTTGAATTTCAGTTTGTTGGTATCTGTCTGATACTTTTTCTCGTTTGCATCTGGATTACATTTCATATTTCTTTCTGGATTACATCTTGTGGACATCGTAATTATATTAAATCGCATTTGCATATTGATTTAATTTTATATCTTCGTTTTCAATTCTATCTTGTTGTCAGCAAGCAGATATTTCATCTCGTTTGCATCTGTATTACATATCATATCTTCTTTTGAATTTGATCTTGTTTGCATGTGGCTGATATTTAATTACGTTTGTATCTGAATCACATTTCATATCTTTTAAAAAAATTTATCTTGTTTGAATGTGTCTTATATTTCATCTCGTTTGCATGTGACTTATATTTCATCTCGTTTGCATCTGGATTACATTTCATATCTATCTCTTTTTGAATTTCATCTTGTTTGCATGTGGCTTATATTTCATCTCGTTTGCATCTGGATTACATTTCATATCTATCTCTTTTTGAATTTCATCTTGTTTGCATGTGGCTTATATTTCATCTTGTTTGCATCTGGATTACATTTTATATCTATCTCTTTTTGAATTTCATCTTGTTTGCATGTGGCTTATATTTCATCTTGTTTGCATCTGGATTACATTTCATATCTATCTCTTTTTGAATTTCATCTTGTTTGCATGTGGCTTATATTTCATCTTGTTTGCATCTGGATTACATTTTATATCTATCTCTTTTTGAATTTCATCTTGTTTGCATGTGGCTTATATTTCATCTTGTTTGCATCTGGATTACATTTTATATCTATCTCTTTTTGAATTTCATCTTGTTTGCATGTGGCTTATATTTCATCTTGTTTGCATCTGGATTACATTTTATATCTATCTCTTTTTGAATTTCATCTTGTTTGCATGTGGCTTATATTTCATCTTGTTTGCATCTGGATTACATTTTATATCTATCTCTTTTTGAATTTCATCTTGTTTGCATGTGGCTTATATTTCATCTCGTTTGCATCTGGATTACATTTTATATCTATCTCTTTTTGAATTTCATCTTGTTTGCATGTGGCTTATATTTCATCTAGTTTGCATCTGGATTACATTTCATATCTATCTCTTTTTGAATTTCATCTTGTTTGCATGTGGCTTATATTTCATTTCGTTTGCATCTGGATTACATTTCATACTTCCTTTTGAATTTTATCTTTTGTGCATCCTGCTGATATTTCATCTCTTTTACACATGATTACATTACATATCTTTAAAAAAAATGTTTTAATGTGGCTTATATTTTATATTGTTTGCATCTTAATTACATTTCATACTTCCTTTTGTATGTTTCTCTTTGTGCATCTGGATGACATTTCATATCCCTTTTTGAATTTTATCTTGTTTGCATCAGGCAGATATTTTATTTCGTTTGCATCTGGATTACATTTCATATCTCCGCTTGAATTTTATCTTGTTTGGATTAGGCTGATATTTTATCTCATTTTAATCTGGATTTCATTCAGTACTGATTCCCGAGTTCGACAGAAAGATTCCCGAGTTCAACAAGATACACCTGAAGAAGGTCGGAGGTTATATCGGCGAAATCGTTGTGAAAATAACACTCAAGATGAGAATAGTAGTTTGAATAATATAAATAATACAAGGGAAAACCTGCTTTATATGTGCGCATTAAAAATGCAAAAAGAAAAATAATTATTACTTTAAATGGATCAGTTTCAAATATGAAAGAAAAAAATCATTTCTTTATATGTGCAATACTCATTAACATATATGCTCCAGTTTTAAATACAAAATTAAAAAATACCCATTAACATATATGCATCAGTTTTAAATAAAAAATAAAAAATACCCATTAACATATATGCTCTTGTTTTAAATACAAAATAAAAAAATACACATTAACATATATGCATCAGTTTTAAATACAAAATAAAAAATTACCCATTAATATATATGCATCAGTTCTGCATACAAAATACAATTCCTAATTAATCGTTATGTATAAGTCTTAAAGACAAAAGAAGAAAAAACATTTCTCTATTTGTGTAAGTTTGAAATACAAAATAAAAATATCCATTATTCTATATATTCTGCATCAGTTTAAAATAAAAAAGAAACAGATACCCATTACTCAATATTCATAAGTTTAATATAGAAAATAAAATACCTATTATACTATATGCATAATTCTGAAATACCGAAAAAAAAATTTTCTCTATATGTGTAATTTTGAAATACAAAAGGAAAACATCTATTACACTATATACATCAGTTTTAAACACAAAATAAAAGTGCCCATTACTGTATATGTATAAGTTTTCAATACCAAAGAAAGGAAACATTTCTCTATATGTGTAAGTTTTAAATACAAAATAAACAAATACTTATGAATCTATACGCATCAGTTAGAAATGCAATACATCAGTTTAAAATAGAAAATAAAAATTCTCCTTACTTTATATGCATCAATTGGAATTTAAAATAAAGATACCCATTACCCAATATGCATCAGTTAACAATTTTAACAAATACACATTACATTATATGCATCAGTTTAAAATACAAATGGGAATACTCATTACATAATATACATCAGTTTGAAATTAAAAAATATTCTTTTGTGTGTATGAGTTTTAAATAAAAAATAACAAATACCCCTTACATTATATGCATCAGTTTGAAATACAAAATAAAAATTCCCATTACATAATATGCTAATATGCATCAGGTTGAAATTAAAAGAAACATTGCTACTGTTGTATAAGTCTTAAATCCAAAGAGAAAACATTTCTCTACATGTGTATATTTGAAATACGAAAGAAAGAATAACTATTAAACTATATGCATCAGTTTTTTGTATTTATTTATTTATTATTATTATTATTATTATTATTATTATTATTATTATTATTATTATTATTATTATTATTATTTTATTTATTTATTTTTTAAAATGTTATTCACCCAAACAAGCCATATTGCCACTAATATGTAAGGAATTACTGTGATTAGGGGCAAGATTTATAGGGGTATCTTAAGTGAGGTGTTCTTCAGCAAGATGTTTGTTCACATTACTTTTAAATTTCTGGATGTTAGCACAGATGAGGGTATTCCAAGGGCAAGCGGTTCGAGGAAAGAAGCTATTATAGAAGATTTTCCGGCATTTGGATATCTTTACAGTGAAGGGATGGGATTTTGCTACTACAGGGTGGGCCAAAATAAGGGTCCTATTTTTAAAAATTCATAACTTTTTTATTTATTGATTTTTTTAAATTTTTTTTAAGAATAAGTAAAGGACCCCTTCCGAAGCAAGCATGAGCCGTATTAGCCCTAAGGAACGTACCCTCATAATAGAGTGGTACTTTAAATCCAATGAGTCAATTTCGGAGACTCAACTCATCTATCGGCGTCATTACAACACCAGAAACTCTCCTTCGGCAAAAGCAATCCGAGGAATTATTGCTCGTTTTAGGGACCAACAAGGAATATCCGACATGGCGAGAAGTGGTAGGCCTCGTACTGTACGAACAGCTCAAAATTTCGAGGAATTGGAGAGAAGTTTGGAGGACCCTTATTTTGGCCCACCCTATAGTTGAGTTGGTCAAGGGTATTTACACTGAAGGGGTACAACTACAGTAAGTTTGTCGGAGCACATTCCGTGGAAGTTCTTGTAAAACAGGCACAGGGATGCAACATTGCATCGATGGGACAGGGGCTGGAGCTTGGTAGACAGTACGGGAGATATTAGGTTAAAGACTTTTTTTGTACCATGTCTAAGAAGGAGAGAGACTAGTGGTGGATGTACCAGCCCAGATGTGGCAACAGTACTCTATGCATAGGCAAATGGTGACTTTATAGGGATATAGGATACTGGCAGGTGTGAGAAGGTTTCTAGACCGATAGAGAGAGCCAACCTTTTTTTGCAGCAGATATGGCAGTATCTTCTATGTATTTATTCCAATTCATGTTGCTTATGAATGTTAGGCCGACGAGTTTGAAAGTTGGACTTTCGGTAAGGGTGCAAATAATTAATTGCTTATTATTATTTACACCTATTTACAGATAATTTGGGGTGTGATTCAGCTGATTATTTTATTAATTTATTTTTTCATCATTTCTTTAAATTTAAGAAATCTTTTAAAATCACTTTGTTTTAAAAAAAAAATTTAATCATAAAATAGTATCTTCATCTCATTGTTAATGAATTGAAACTCATTTAAAATTCCCCCACCCCACCAGTAGTAAAAACAAAATCTTCGCATCTATGTGTATACGTTGAGGGGGGGTGTTCAGTATTATTAATTAAAACAAACGTTTTAATGTTCATTATTATTTTGAATAAAATAAAAATACCCATTACTCTATATGCATAAGTCTTAAATATAAAATAAAATATAAATTATCTATGTGTGTAGGTTTAAAATAAAAATACCCATTACTCTATATGCATAAGTCTTAAATAGAAAATAAAATATAAATTATCTATATGTGTAGGTTTAAAATAAAAATACCCATTACTCTATATGCATAAGTCTTAAATATAAAATAAAATATAAATTATCTATATGTGTAGGTTTAAAATAAAAAATACTCATTACTTTATATGCATCAGTTTTAAGTATAAAGGAAAAAATATGTGTAGTTTGAAATACAAAAGAAATATATACATTAATCAATATTTCAAATTTGAAATACAAAACTATAAATACATATTCGATAGGCGTCAGGTTTTTTAGATACAAATTTAAAGATCTCATAATCTGAACAGATAATTTTTCTGAGTTATGAAATGTAGTAAAAAACGAATTTTGCTGATTTATAAAATTCAATAAAAAACGAATTTTGCTGATTTATAATATGCAATTAAAACGAATTTTGCTGAGTTCTAAAATGCAATGAAAAACGAATTTTGCTGAGTTATAAAATGCAATAAGAACGAATCCAATAAAAAAACGAATTACAGTGAATTATTTTTCAAGAAAACAAATCACACAGCAGAAATAAGGAAACGTTTCAGTAAGAACTGATTTGACTTACTCTGTTGGCAATATGTTTCTCTGTAACCAAATCTGCAATTTTTAGTTTGGCATTTACCATTTTTTCCAAAATCGCAAGACGAAATCTCTTTACAGTTGCAATAATATCGGTCATCTGGTCCAAAATATCTCATGTCTTTACTGCAACCCACTAAAAAATAAAATTAAAACATTAAAATCACGCTTGTTTCAGAATTTTTTAGATGACGATTTATAATTGATATTATTTGAATTATTAGGACTACTGTTCTCCTTTTGGATGTTATTTTCACATCATTTCGACCGATGTAACGTCCTACCTTCTTCAGATACATCTTGTCGAATTCTGGAATCTGGACGGAAGTACCCGTAGCGCAACGGATAAAAGTGCTAAGCATAATGAATTTTAAGCTACAGTCTCTTGAATGTTGAAGGTTCAATCCTGAATACAGCATAATAAGAAGAGCAACCTACCTTCGTGGATTAAATAAAGGGTTCTGTTCAAAATTCCATACAGATTTCCGAGTTCGATAAGATGCACATCGGCCGAAACGTTGTGAGAATAACATCCAAGATGAAAACAGTAGTCCAAATAATATAAACAATCCAAATGAAAATCTTTAATATAAGATGTGTTCACTCAATCAATAATGATTAAAATGCTATTTAAACCTGAATTCTTAAAGACGGAGAAAGTTGGGGAAAGCCTCTCGATTGACGGATTAATCTGAACATAATAAAAGAAATTCATTACAAATAATTTTCTGATGATTTTGTTTCAAAACAATTTTTATATAATTTTGCATTTTTTTGCTCATTTAATTATCTGTATATTAATACGATAGCGTGTGTGTTCGTGTGTCACGCTTCCGGCAAAAGCTCTGCGCATGCGTACCGCACCTAGATTTTGAAAAACATTCAACTCGCCTAATTTTCGAAACGTTTTCAAGTATTTCCCTTTGACGCAACGGTTAGCGACGTAGTAGTTTTGACTTCGGCTCGACTGGTTTATTGTTCGATCCCAACCAACCTCTAAGATTTTTTTTCTACATTTCGAGGGGAAGGGGAAGAGAGGTAGGGAGGGGACGACCGGGAAGACACATATTAATATAATAGCGTGTGTCATTTTGTGTGTCACGCTTACATCAAAAGCAACGACCTTCCGAATCTTTGTATGTTACTCATGAATTGACTTGGCCTTTTGGCTAAGATCAAAGTGTAGTATCTGTTCCAGTGGATACTGCACTCCATAGATTGGTATTGTCTGGGCCTTCGAGGCTTGATTTACGCCGGTCTATGGGTCTGTCCTGTGCAGTTCTAGGAGGTCCACCCTCCCAGGCTTCGCCTCCCTTCTTTGGGGAGGAGTAATTTTATTGCTTAGTGCCTGGGGCGCCCCTACCGGGGAATGCCAACGGGGCTGCCCAGGCAATTTTTAATGGCCAGAGTGCTCACCTTCTCGAGCGCTGGCTTTTCAAACCCCACTTTCCCGACCCGACCTTGGGTCACATCTTACTTGTGGGAGTAAGATAAAACTAGCCTTGTGCCTAACTCCTGGAGAGGAGTAAATAAATATTCATGAATTGGAGCTAAATTTAATTTAATCAAAAACATTTACAAAGTACGGTTTAGTCGTCGAAATATTACCTTCACTAGAAATATTGTATATAAAGAAGTTTTGTAAATTGTTTCATGTATTGTTGATTTTTAAAAAATAAATATACAAGTCCAAATCTTATCATATTTTATTCAAACATGTATAGGTTAGGAACAAGATAATTAGTATTAAAAACATCATTTCGTGTAATTTACACGGGTCCCCGCTAGTTACTATTATTATTCTTTGATCTTCTGCTGAGTCTTGATGTCATATCTTGGCTACGTACAGCCTATAGACACAACACTGTCCACAGTATGTGAGCTGTTCTGATGATGGCCGATGACCGTGCACGTGCAATGATTGCAGATCTAATTCCCCATGCCAGATTTTTTGTGTATGCAGTGTGATGATTTATGGAAGGGAATCCTGGCCAATGAGGGTTGAGAACATGCATTGCATGGAGAGGACTGATATGAGGATGCTATGTTAGATGGGTAATGTGAGTCTTAAAGGCAGGCTTAGATCTGTAGAGAGATGTGTGCAGAAGAGGAGACTTCAATGTAAAAAAAAACATAAAATATAGATCAGTTAAGGTAGCAGATTTAGTTCACAGGTGAAGGTCAAGGAAAACATGGGAGAAATTGACATGGATGGATTTGAGAAAAAGGGAGATAAATAAAGACCTGGCCAGAGATAGGTCAGTTACGAAGTCAATTTCTAAAAGATGACCAACACATGCCAGCATCTGAAACAGGCGGTAAACCAGTGATGATGATGATGATGATGATGATGATGCTGATGTTGATGTTGTAAGAGAGAACTCCCAGACTGATGACGTTGAGCCAACTGTGGTTCGTCGTTTGAAGAGGCAGCAGCTGGCGTGCTGTGTTTGCAAGCAAGACTGGACGCTTAATTAAAGTATAGATTAAAGTAAATTAAAATAAGTATTTTAAGTTTATGAGTCACGAGTCTCGTCTCGAGCGAAACGACATTTGTAACGTATGCAAATTAGGCACAAGGCCAGACTTAATATAAAAGTGATAGTGTCAATGGCAAGGGGTTGTCTTTTTATTCTTTGTTTTCCTTTGGACAGAAATAAAGTGCATATTTGGAGTGGCTCATACTCGGCGGTTCTTTGATACAATAGAAGCGTGTTCAGATGATGATGATGATGATGATGACGGTGACAATGACGATGACGATGATGATGATGATGATGATGATGATGACGATGATGATGATGATGTCAAATGTTCTAATTATGAATGCTGAGTCCTGATAATCTATCAAACTTCTAATCAGTTTTTATAATACTGTCGTCCCGTAAGGATCTTCTTTTCGACGATTCAAATTACCCTTCCCCACCTATATTGAAAGACAATGACGCTTGAATAAAGGTTAATATTATCATCACCATTTTAAAAGCATACAAAAAAAAAGAAACATTAAATTAACTCCCAATGACTTTTTCTCTACATTTTTTCATTTGTGAAAATATTGATAATTAGAAACGAAAGCAGTGTTTACATTTTGGAACCATTAAATTAACATGGCCATTTTTACATGGACATTTTTTACCCACACATATTTTAAAAATGTTTAAAAATTCTATGAAAAAGCTATTAATAATCAAACTTTCACAAAAATTTTAGATGAATTTATTTTTAAAATCGTTTTACATAAACTATATTAGGGGGAATTTTTGTACTCCACTTTCTGTTTGAGAATCCACAGGAAATTTACCAAAAAAGGGTCCCTTAAAAATTAAAAAAAAACATATTCAAATAATTTTTCAACCTCTTTATATAACATTACAATGTTGCCTAAGTTGTTCAGATTTCCATATCACATCACTCAATAAGTCCCGGGCCAGACACATAAATGGTGCCACTGATAGAAATTCGTATGAATTTCATAAAATACTAATAAACCTCAAAACGCACATGTTAAAATCATATTATTAGTTTACAAATTATAGTTATTTAAGTGAAGTTACTTTTGCAAATATTTAAAATAATAGAAAAATCTGAATTTCGTGTGTTTATAAAGCATTGCTTTCTGATGGGACAGATTCTGTTCAAGCAAAGCAATGTCTTGATAAGTGTTATTCAGAGTCTGCTGCATCAAAAGCAATGGTTTAGAGATGGTATGCTGACTTTAACCGCAGTCATACAGACATAAATGATGCTGAACACTCAGGTCGCCCAAAGTCGGCAGTTGTCCCTGAAAACATAACAAAATCCACAAACTTGTTTGGGCCGATCATAAATTGAAGTTGCATGAGATAGTAGAGGAGTTGAAGATACCAGCAAATAGTGCATTCACCATTTTGTATGAACATTTGTCAATGTGAAAGCTGTGTTCAAAGTGTGTGCCGCGTTTGCTCACAGTCAATAAAAAACAACAATGCATCGATGATTAAGAGTTTTGTTTGCAACTGTTTCAATGCAACAAAAACTAGTTTTTGCATCAGTATGTGACAATGGATCAAACATGGATTTACCACTTCACTCTGGAGTCAAATTAATTAATGTATATACACATATATGATAAGTCAATGAAAATAATTAGACCTGCAAAGGGAAGCAAATCATAATCTCCGGTTATTCAAAACAAGGACGTTTAGTAAATAACAATATTTATTTTTCTTCTCTTTCATTCCTTAAGCCAGGCTTTTCAAAGATTAAAATCTTATCATCAGAGGAAGTTAATGATGGATAAGTACAAACTTCCAGTTTATCAACTGACAACCATGCTAAGAAACGAAATTTGAAAAGGAAAAAAATGTTACCCAAATCGAAAAACGGAGTTTATCTTGCATGACTACAGACTTGGGTAGAATCATCGTTGCTGGATCTTTACACGGATTCTTTTGGATTTACCAACACATCTGAATCCCTTACTACTTGGATTTCCGTTTTGGTGACACTCCTATACACTGGAAAATACCCGTTTTAACTTTTAAACTTTTCAAATTTCGAATATTGACTGTCTTCATCTGTCAACTTATCCATCATTAACTTCCTCTGATGATAAGATTTTAATCTTTGAAAAGCCTAGCTTAAGGAATGACAGAGAAGAAAAATAAATATTGTTATTTACTAAACGTCCTTGTTTTGAACAACCGAAGATTATGATTTGCTTCCCTTTGCAGGTCTAATTATTTTCATTGACTTATATATTTTGCTCTATCCAGTATATTGAGCTTTCCTTACGTTACAATAGGTTCAACTCTCTAAAAGTTTAGCTTTTAGTTATAAATTTTCATATATACATATATATATATATATATATATATATATATATATATATATATATATATATATATATATATATATTTTTGTTTTCATTTCACTTCAGTTAATAAATTCTCAGAAATGCAGGGGCCTCTTTCAGGGGATAATACATGATTTTTATACCAGATACATAGATATCTGAGGGTTCAATCAAGATTCTCCTCTACCTCTCACATGAACATTAAATTTCCTCTCCTCAAATGACCAGGTAACTATGTTACAGTATATCTTTCTTTTTGTCTCTAGATCTTACCGGATACCATGGCAAGAATTCAGCTGGTCTGGTGGAGTATCCAGCTAAGTTCTGTTACTTGAGGCAACATCACTAGGAGAAGGTTTCACATTTTTCGTAGGAGCGAGTGTATAGCCTTGTCGAGGGGATCATATTTGGGCTTCAAATACTATGTTATTGTGAATATTTGGTCAGAGTTTATTTGTAGGGTGAAGTTTCCTCATGTCAGGTTGTTCTGGCAAACTTTTGTACAGAGGGACCGTAGGTAATTCAAATATTTTTTTCATTTTACTTCAGTCAAAGTTCTCAGAAATCAAATTTAGTGAACACCGTCCAAAGTGACCAAAGACACAAACATCAGGGAGCAAGATTTGGGCCTTTGTATTTTGGGATGAGCAAGGTATTTTGTTCATCGATTGCCTTGACAAAAGAAGAATCATCAATAGCGAATATTATATTGCATTATTGGTGTTTTTGAGGGAAGAAATGGCAAAACATCGTCCAGAAATGAAGAAGAAAAAGGTGCTCTTTCACCAAAATAGATTAGTTGAAAAAGATTGTAGCATAGAGGACACATTTACAACATACGACACATTTTAAAAATTTATTTTTTGTAACTTTTATTTTTTCTGTATTTAAAGACTTGATTTGAGGAGAGCAAATCAGTTTCAATTAAATGTTTAAAATTCCAAATGTTGCATGTTGACAGTTGCATAATAACGAACTTGCTGGCCGAATCACTGTTGCGTTTCCTACCCACTTCCACCTCCACCCAAACTTCTCAGATGAGCTTACTAATTAACGCCACCATCTATTGAAGATGAGTGTCAACAATTTGGAAGCAATATCAAGACAAAGTATACTCTAAACATGATCTACACTAACATTTTCTTTTTGATGGTCAAGAAAGGCGAATTCAAGGCAGATCATCAAAAGATACAGTCAGACATCGCCATCATCACAGAAAATCGAGTCTGTCTATACCGGAAGTTAAATAATGCAATATTTTTATATATTTCTATATATAGGCTATATTTAGTTTAATTTAGTTTTATGTAAAGGAGGCAAAAAGGGGTGGAAACGTTTTGTGAAAATTCAGATAACTTCGTTTTTCATGAAATTGAAACAATAGGTATCAAACGTTAATTAATAAATATTCCCCAAATTTCAGTTATTTTTTTAGAGTATTTTAAATGCTTTTAATATGCATAACATGGGCCCAAATTCCCATTTGAAAATGTAAATATTTCAGATTTGCATTAAATTGAATACATAGTTATTAGACATTAATTAAGCAAGATTCCCTTTATTTCGATTTCATTTTAGACCTCTTAAGCTTACATCTGACATTTTAGACATTTTTTAGGGATAAATGGATATTGATAAAAATTGGAATAAGGATTCTACATATATGTTTTAGTAGCAATATATCTTGTTTTGAATCTACGTAAGTAGTAAGTAGATATAAAATTGGTGCAAATCTGTTGTTTTGGAATTAATTATATATATATATATATATATATATATATATGCACAAAACTGGTCCTTTATTTAATAAAAGAAGGCATCCCAGCAATGTCCACAAATAAATGGGGACTCATGAAAATTCCTGCTCTGACCCCAATGTTACCGATGTTATTCTTATCTTTTAAATTTCTATAATTATAAGTCCAAGAAAATAAAACGTCTTTGCTATTTATGGATGTCCGGCACATATGCAGACCACACGATATTATTGTAAACACGGCTAATAATACCACATTTGGATTCCTTGAGAAAAGTCGTTTGCTCTTGGTATAGGGATTTATTCTGAGTTTTGTAGGGGTTATGGTTAGGGTTCTTAGTAGTGTAGGGGTTAGGGTTAGAGTTCTCAGTTGTGTAAGGGTTGTTTTTAATTGCATCACCAGACAGGGAAACAGACAGACAGACAGACAGACAGACAGACAGACAGAGAGTAAAGATATATAGAGAGATGATTGACATGCTATTAACATTACTTGTGTTTTGATGCGGACGTTCGTAATTGTTTCCCCAGATTGCATCTCCTTTGTTTGCGAAGTCAGCTATGAATAAAAAACAAAATATAATATATTAGCACAAAAATAAAATTACTAATTTTAAATATTAAAAAATATATATATAAGCATAAAGTTAATAAAAATTAAATAAATAAAATAAAAAATACAAATATTAATATAAAATAAATATATTTACAAACTATTTTAAAAAATGATTCGCTCGTTATGAATAAAAAAAATATATTAATAAATAATACTAAATTAATATAAAATAAATATAAAAATAAAATACAATATGACACTATAAAGCAATAATAAGAAGCATAAATAAATAAATAAATAAGACAACACATGAATTAATAAATAAAAATAAATATTTTAATGTCAATTTTCTACCGAATCTAATCTTATCTGCGAACCTAGCATCCAAATATAGAAGCCTTCTAGGGACGTTTCTTCTCTGAAAACTGAAAGAACATCTGTTTTTTGAGAAGGAGAGGGTTTCCCCAGAAATATCAAAATATTTCCTACTATCCAGGACTCTATTAACAGTAACTGAAAGATTTACTGCAACAATACGTACAATATTTACTGAAAAATAAATAGATAAGTTTCTGAATAAAAATATCGCATATGTTGTCTGCAATTATTTGTTTTTGTTCACCCGTCTAGAAGAAATACAAAATGAATAAATAGAAAATGTGTTGCCGTATGGGGCAGCTTTTATAGCTGCAAGACAGGAACTCTACCAGCATAATCGGATATATCTATAAAGCATAAAAAAGAAAGTCACGATGATATGGACACCTGGAAACATTATTTTCGATATCTTGTGTCAAAGCAACATCCGGTGGAAGAAAAGAAGCTGGATTAAGTGAAAGTGACCAACAAAGATGATAACACGACAAGAAAAGGAGTGACTGATGAAAATAATAGATGGACAAAGGTTTACTTTTTTTTTTTTTGAATCAGCAGTCAAGAAGATGTTACTATCTTGTGTTCATTTTATCAGCAGTCAAGAAAAAAAAACCTAGCATCCAAATATAGAAGCCTTCTAGGGACATTTCTTCTCTGAAAACTGAAAGAGACTTCCGAAATGTATCAAATTAGCCACAGGTGCAATGGAGAAAAATCTGTTTTAAGATTATTTTTATTCTGGATTTTTTCACAGATTGCAGTACATTTAGTCTTTCTAAAATATAATGACAACATTAAAACGCAATTTTTTACACTCCAATTTAAAAATTAAATACTTGTAACATTGACTATATTTGCATATATTTTCGCTCAACGGCCAATATTTCTAGCATACCAGCCGATGGAGTGGTTTTTACATTTTAAAAATCTCGAAATTAGTAAGCAAAACAAATGTCACAAACTTTCAAAGACACTAAAAATAGAACATTTAATGGTAATATATTAGTATCTACTTTTAACGGTAACATATTGGTAACAACTGTTAATGGTAACATATTGGTAACAACTTCTAACCGTAACATATTCATTTAATTATTAATTTAACTAGTGTCTATCAATGCAAGAAAGTTTTTTTAAAAGTTGAATTTCTTGTCATATGTATCTCAAATTATGCTCTTCTAAACGATTTCAAATTATGCTTGTTGCTGAAAGGAATGAGTTTAGCATGACACCATATCTAAATAAAACACTTGATCCCGAAATAAGATTTTAAAATTTCTTTTTTTTTAATTCAGTTCACCCCAAACAAAGAAAACTACTACTGAGACTTAAGGAGGTACTGTGAATTAGGGGTCAGATTTATAGGGTATGCTAAGTGGGGAGTTGTGCAACAAGATGTTTGTTTACATTTATACTTCTGCATGAAGGTACAGTCGAGGAAACAAAGACGCTAAAAATAGAAAATTTAATGGTAATATATTGGTATCTACTTTTAACGGTAACATATTGGTAACAACTTTTAACGGTAACATATTGGTTAATTGGTTAATGGTAACATATTGGTAACAACTTCTAACGGTAACATATTCATTTAATTATTAATTTAATTAGTGCCTATCAATGCAAGAAAGTTTTTAAAAGTTGAATTTCTTGCTATATGTATCTCAAATTATGCTCTTCTAAACGCTTTCAAATTATGCTTGTAGCTGAAAGGAATGAGTTTAGCATGACACCATATCTAAATAAAACACTCGATCCCGGAATAAGACTTTTAGATTTATTTGTTTAAATTCAATTCACCCCAAACAAGGAACAGTGCCACTGAGACGTAAGGAGGTACTGTGAATTAGGGGTCAGATTTATAGGGTATGCTAAGTGGGGAGTTGTACAGCAAGATGTTTGTTTACATTACATTTATATTTCTGCATGACGGTATAGTCGAGGAAACAGGGAGCATGAAGGGAATTGCAAAAGCTAGCAGTTCAAGGAAAGAAACTAGAGTATTCTAGGAACACTTGCTTAGCATCTGTGGGAAGGGGTGTGGTTTTACTGCTTGTCAAGTTTGTCAAGTGTATTTACATTGAGATGGCACAAGTGCAGCAAGTTACTCGAAGCAATTTCCATTGAAGTAAAACGAAACACAGGGATGCAACATTGTGATGATGGGACAGAGGTTGGTGCTTGGTAGACAGTGTGGGTCCTATGATGTTAGAGACTCATTTTTGCTGTCCAAGAGAGAGAGAGAGAGAGACTAGCGGTTGGTGCATCAGTCAAGATGTGGCAACAATACTTCATGGATGGGTGAATGGTGGCTTTGTAGAGATATAGGATACTGGCATGTGTGAAAAGTTTTCTAGCACGGTAGAAGGAGCCCACCTTATATGCAGCAGACTTGGCAGTACTTCTATGTATTTGTTCCAATTCATGTTACCTGTGAATGTTAGGCTGAGGAGTTTGAATGTTGTATTCTCGGCTAGGGTGTTATCAGCCACAGCAACCTAATTGTTAAAGGAAAGGAGCTTTGTCTTGGAAGCATTAAGTATAACCATCTATTTTTGGTCCCATTCAACTACAGTCTCGAGGTCATTTTCTACTCATCTCGGACATGATTGCATCAGGGATGTCGTTTATGAAAATCAGGAAATAAATAAGGTCCAAGGATAGACCCTTACTTGCATTAATGTGATGTTGTTTAGATGTCCAACAATCTAGGAAGATCTGGATCTTTCTTTTAGTTAATAGAGATATGATTATATTAAATATTCGTCCAGTAATACAGTATGAATTAATTTTCATGAGAAGACCTTCATTACAGACTTAGTCAAAGGTGTTCAATATATCAATCGCTGCCGCCTTTGCTTCACCTGCCTTATACAGTGTATGGTATATGCGTTCAGAAATGACCATTAGGATATCCACAGTAGAACAGGATTGCCTTCATACTCTTTGTCAGAAGTGGGGATTACCGCTACATTGATTAATGATTCAAAGATGGTAAGTAGTAAAGAGCGGATGACGACAGATGGTACGATTATTTTGTAGGTAAGTTCCTTCACCAAAGTTCTTGAAAACTGTTACCACAGAGGCAATTTTCCACCTACCAAGGAAGCAAGATTCAGCAAAGTATTTGTTCTAAAGTTTGGAGAGGACAGGGGCTAGCTCAGCAGAGCATTGTTTTATTATGAGAGTTGAGACCAGATCAGGTGCTCATGCTTTGGAGGTGTCAAGTTTTTTTTAATGATATCCAGGATATGGAAAGGGGTGATGATCACATCATCAAGTGTGGTTTATGTATGTAACTTTGGGAGGGAGTGGTTTGAGTAGTCTAAAGTGAAGCTAAGGTGAACAGCTGGCAAGAAATTCATTAGGTGTGGTCAGTTCGGACATGAGAGTCGGTGGTGCACAGTAGCAGGAGAGTGGAGGTTAGGAATTAGGCCGCCGGACGTTATCATACCACCCAACGCTGGAACGAAGGTCCAGGGAAACACCAATGGGCCACCCAGCCGAAAGTAAAAAGCAGGATGGCCCCGATAATTGTGAAATCTATCACATGTTGGATGTGTGGTAAAAGAGGCCATTTCTCCACTGACTGCCGGTCATGGAAGTGCTGGCAGTGTGAGGAGACTGGGCATGTAAGAAGGAACTGTCCTCATAAGGGACGATGCAGTTCCAAGACAGGAAACACTCCGAGGGAAACGGGTCGGCATTGACCCCCAACCCCGAGGCGATGCTGGTAGTGTGTGGAAACCGGTAACACGATGTAAAGGCAGTGATCGACACGGGAGCATCGATCTCCTTGATAAATGCTAAGATATATAAGGGGTTAGTGGGGAGGAGAAGGCTGTGTCTGCCCGACATAATCGTGAATCAGGCCAACGGCAGAGAAATGCAAGTGGCCGGCATGGCCTGGTTACCCTTGTAGGTAGCCAAAACAAAAGAAGAATTCCCATTTTATGTGGCCCACAATCTATGTAGCGACATGCTACTAGGGGAGGACTGGCTTCGAGCGAGGGGGGCGGGCAAGATAGGGTTTGACGCAGCGACGTTGACGGTAGGGTGGTTGCCCTGGGAGGGGCTAAGCGTGGCACCCTGACGGTGGTAGCGGAAAAGGATGTGAAATTACCCCCTCCAGACGGCTATATCCTGCGAAGGTAGAATAAAAACAGACAGGGAACTGAGTGGGGAACTATTTCAGATAGCTATTACGAGGGGATATGCTGATGATGACGAGGAAGTGACCCTAAGCGAGATCATCGTTAGAGGGTTCGAGACAATCCCGATGTTGTTGGCCAACTCGGCCAACAAGACTGTGAAAATAAAGAAGGAGGAGGAGCTAGCATATTGCCGACTGATACGACAGGTGAAAACGGCACTGGTAGGGGAAGTAAGTAGGGAGAAGCAAGCTCTCGGATGGGACCGATTACAAGACAAGGACATCAAGGTCCCCGAAAAATATCGAAATAGAACAAGGCGGTTGTTGGAAGACAACCGAGATATGATAGCTATGACGGATAGGGAGTTAGGACAAACCAAGACGGTGGAAATGGGGATTGACACGGGAGATCATCCAACCATTAAACTAAGTCCCTACAGAACCCCAATTCATAAAAGGAGACTGGTGAAGGAGGCGATGAATGAAATTCTTGAGACAGAGATAATTGAAAGATCCGAGTCCCTCTGGAGCTTTCCAATAGTAATTGTAGAGAAGAAGGATGGGGAGCATCGTTTTTGTGTAGATTTCCGACAGTTAAACGCGATCACTAAACCATTAGCAGTGCCTCTTCCCCTGATTGACGACATTTTGGCTCTGTTGGAGAAATCGACCTGCTTTTCGACTTTGGATTTGAGGTCTGAGTATTAGCAGGTAGCACTAGAGAAAAAGGATCAAGTGAAAGCAGCCTTTTCTTGTCACACAGGGCTATTTGATTTTAGAGTGATGCCTTTTGGGTTATCAAATGCACCGGGAGTGTTTACCCAATTGATGTCGATAGTATTGGGGCCATAGAAGATTTTGCCATGGCCTACCTGGACGATATACTGGTATTCTCAAGGAACCCCAAGGAGCATTTCAAGCACATGGAAGGTGTTTGGTAGGCTGCGAAAGCATAACTTACAGCTCAAACTACCTAAGTGTCAGTTTTTGAAGGAAAAGATGAAGTACTTAGGATTGATCATAGATAGGGACGGGATCCGACCAGACATGGACAAAGTAGAGGTCATCCGGACCATGCCCGAGCTGAAAACAATCAGGCAGGTCCGAGGATTTATCGGAGCCATCGGGTACTACAGGCGCTTCGTGCCTGCCTTGAGCCCATTAGCAGGGCCCTTGATAGCCCCGACAAAGAAGTATGCTCGGTTTAGGTGGACGGAGGACTCTCCACGAACTTTCGATGCCCTCAAGGGACAGCTCACAGCCGTGCCCTTGCTGACATACTTGCCAAACCCATGATCCTGTACATGGATGCAAGTTACAGGTGTATCGGTGTGGTACTGATGCAGCCTTGCTCAGAAAGGGATGGTCTGGTGCCAGACATACCCGAATATGTGCCGGTATATTCCTGTCCCATCGACTGTCCGAGACTCAACAGCGATGTCCGGTGATTGAAAAGCAGGCATTCGCGATCATGTACACCATATAAACATTAGATTACTACTTGAGCGGTGAAGCTTTTACAATCAAGACTGACCATAAACTACTAAAGTACTTGTTGGAGGCCGGATGGACAAACAAGAAGATACAACAGTGGGCCCTGAAACTGAGTGGGTACAACTGTTAGAGAGAATATCTAGCAGGTAAGGACAATACCTGTGCTGAGCTATTGTCCAGACTCCCGAAATAATTAGAGACAGAATCGATTAGATTAGAGCCCGGGGTGGATGATAAGGCATACCAAATCAATGTGATGAATTCCCATAAGTAAAGTCAACGCCCGGTTTGGGAGAGGACGAGCCAGAGATCGTTAAGGACCCCCATTGGGGAGGGATCATAGAGAGGAGACAGGGAGATGGTGAAATAGCTACTTTTAGAGCCGGTGTGGAAGTAGGGAGCACTTCCAGATTCGTAATACAAGGGGGGTGTTGTGTTATCTCTCCAAGTAAGACGAACAAGTGAACTCCAGGTTGTTCGTGCCAAGGGGGTTGAGGGCAGAGATTTTAGAACAGTATCATGAGAGGGTCGGTCACATGTGGATCGATAAGACGTATGAGCTGATATGGTAGAAAGTACTACTGGCCAAAGTTGTACAACGAGGTGGTCAGACATGTAGATAGGTGCATGCCATGTCAGTTGCAGAGTAGGAGAGGGAGAACCGCCCCTCTGATGGAGACCGACGTCCCAAAGCATCCATTCCAAAAAGTGAGCATGGATATCTGGGGACCATATGGGGAGACTACACAAGGTAATCTCTACATACTGAGTTTTGTGTCCAGGTTGACAAATTGACCGGAGGCCTTTGCTATATCGGACAAGCAGGCACAGACGATGTCGGACATAATATTGAGAGAGATATTTCCTAGGTATGGAGCCCCGGAGCAACTGGTCACTAACAATGGACCAGAGAATGCCAACTAGATCATGGCGGAAACGCTGGCCCGTCTGAATGTCCACCATGTACTGACCTTGGTATACCATCCCCAGGCTAATGCCAAGGTTGTGCGGTTCCACAAAACCTTGGCCGATGCACTAGCCAAGCTAACTGAGGGTGATAGACAAAATTGAGATCTCTATCCGACCCAGGTATTTTTGGCTGTGAGGTTCACAATGAATGAGACCTCGAAGGTCGTCCCCTATTATTTGCTGTTTGGTAAGAATGTGGTCTTACCAGTAGATAACCTGCTAAGACCATGCCGGAGATACATGGGGGGGGGGGGGGTCACCACCAGATGATCTTAGAGAGGCATCATAAGGTGTTCGTGCAGGTTAGGATAAACAAAAATAGAAAAGAGGTTAGTTTACAGGTGGGAGACCCGGTGTATTATAAGTCGCACACCAGGGACGGTAAACTAGACCAGTGGTGAGTTTCCTTCTACCGGATCGGGCAGCAAATGGGCCCAGTGTCCTTTGTGATCTAGGACCAAGTAGCCCAGAAAGTAAAATGGGTACACACAAACGATTTGAAGTTGACCGAGGTGGAAGGATGAGACAAACCGAAACTGACAACTAGGCAGAGGAGGGCAAGGAAGACAACCCTTGTGGAAGCCGAAGAGATGGAGACGGTCAGTGAATCCGAAGGGTAGGAATAGGGGATTAGGTTTAGCTCTCCGACCCATAGAAGGCCAAAGGAGACGACAGTCCCCTCCGGAGAAGGGAGAGCTAGAGAAGAGCAAGGAAAAAGCAGACGACTTCGATGCCTTGTCCAAGTCTGCTGAGGAGTCAAGTGAGTGGGAGGGGGAGGATGCAGTTCTCCCTTCCCAACTTCTGAAAAAGTTGGAAGAGAAAGAAATTACTAAGGAGACAGAAGAATTGCCCCTAAAGATACGATTGAGGGGAGCAAAACTCCCCGTGACACAAGAATAAGTAAAGTGAGTCAGTTGTCGCTAATCTGGGTGGCGGCCGGGGGGCACTGTGTTGCATCAGTTGGCTCCATCAAGTGCGTGAAAGGCCCCTGTGTGCATGTGGTGCTAATGGCAGTGGCGCAGCCATCGTCCTAGACATCGCCTAGAGATGAACAGCTAGCTGAAAATAGAGGAAGGAAGGTAACTAAGATCGATTCCTTTCTGTCTCCATGCAGATATGGATGGAAAGCGACTGAATCTGGTGCTGTCGATGCTTGCAGTAACAGGTGCCTGGCACGTAGTAGAAATACCATATTTAAGAAGACGAGTGAAGTAATTATTACGAAATTCAAATGGTATGGTCACGTTGGTGATCGATTTGCAACCATACAAGTTGCTACTGGAACGATAGGACGGTGAAGTTATGGGGTTAGTGAGGGTGGAAGGACAGATTATCGGTAAATATTCACACAATCGGGAATATGCCCGGTTGTTATACAGTCTGCAGGAAGATACGAGGATAATGAGGAACAAAAGAGAGAGACATGACCTTTAACCTTAGAGTTATTGTGAGAACAACCGAAGAAGGCTGTTGCAAATACAGACCGAGTTACCACATCATTTGAGATTACTGGTCGACCCCACTGCACAATTATGGAAGTATTATAAGGCGTTAGGATATGCTACGTTGTTAGAAGGTGGGAAGGTTCTAGCATTAGTATCAATTCCGTTATTGGACAGGGATGGTACTTTCGAAATATACTAGGCAAATACCCTGCCCATACCATACCCATAAGCTGACCAAGGACTCGAAGCCGCTGCTAGATATAGGGTAGAGACAGAATTCCGGCCTTAAATGTAGCTAGAACAAAATTCATGTTGCTGACAAATGAGGAAGCGAGTAAATGTGAGACGGATGTCTTAGGGGCTTGTGGATCCATGAGTTTGATTTACGTGACCAGCGGCCATGAGCTGTGTGTGTTAAAATTGTTCAAGAAAGATAAGGGAGTGATTGTGAAGAATTGTCCAGTAAAAGTCTTGAAGAATATTGTGTTAACTGCTGCGGTCAGTATAACCGATGAGCTCTGGGCCGTGGCCACCCAGGAAGAGATTGAGTTATCTAAGGTTTATGAAGGGAAGGTCACCCAAGCCATAACCGTTCACCCTTCATTGTCCCTTATAGAGTTGCCCATCGATTACTCTCACCCCTTATTATCAGGCAGAGAAAAGGTTTGAGAACAGGAACTCTTTCTTAGAGTTGATCGGAGCTAATGCGAGTGGATGGACTGCATTGTGGGAGCCTATGGTAAAGGAATTTCCTAAGGTACCTTGCAGAAGATGCCTGAATTATTAAAACCGATGGAAAAAATTAGTTTTGAGAAACTGAAATCCTAATTAAGACTAGTGGAGAAAGATGATTCATGGTGGAATTTGGACACAGGAACTATAATAGCTTGGCCAGTGGTAGTGGGAGTTTCAGTCATGATCAGGTTAGCCTTTGCAGCAAAGTGGGTGTTGAAGGGACGAAGGGAGAGGTTGGACAACGCAAGTACAGTGACAACCGAGTGCATGGGCGAAGAAAGGTTACCTTTCAGTGTACTGCACCCAGTTCGCTAGCGAGTACAATAATCGCTGCCCTTGGCGGAAATGGAGATGGATGACCCACCTGCTGAGAGGAAGTTGGAGAGAGTGAGCATCATACCAAAACCTACCCTTAAGGCACGAACAGTGAAGAACTAGAGATTGATTCCGAGGAGTAGAGGATAATGAAGCAATTTTAAAGGGTGCTGAGAGTCCTCATTTCTTAATGACAAACTTTTCATTACATGCGTAGATCATTGATTTTATCATTATCCTCTTCCAACACAAGAACGATGAAATGCATACATGCACACACCCATACATACGTATCTGCCACCTGAATGAGCAGGACACTACTACATGCTGAACGAACACTTAGTTGAAGAACTTTTAGTTTTTCGTTTCTTATTTTTGTTCGTTTTATTATGTTGGCTATTTTTCTTTATGCACCATTTAGCGATCCAGCCAAATCTAGATGTAGTCTAAACCATGGCGTGTCCGCTTTTGGCCATGATGCTGTCATTATTGGTGGTGCTTTAGCTGCTAGAGCACAACCTCTACAACTCTTAACTGTCCTCTCAATGTCCTGGTCCATACCTGGCTAAAAAACGTATGAACGCATAAGCGATTTCATTTTGCACATTGCTGGGTGACCACAATAAAATTCCTTTAACTGTCTCTTTTTTAATGCCACTGGGATCACGACGTTGCAAATTGAATAGTTATTGCTTACCGGCGAATTTATATTTTCCTTTTGTTTGTACTTCACTTTATCCATCATATTTTTAATAAAATTATCATTTTTAGATTTTATTTGTATTTCTTGTGCAGTCACTGGGAGTTCGCGAACGGTGCTAACCAGTACTTCTTTTATTTCACTTTCAGCTTTGAGTGATGCGATTACCGTATCTTCCATTGGTTCACAATATTTCGGAATTAATCGGGACAAGCCGCGTTCTTAACAGTAGTTACCAATATGTTAAAAGTGATTACAAATATGTTACCAGTAAAAGTGGCTACCAATATGTTACCGTTAAAAGTGGCTACCAATATGTACTGTTAAAAGTTCTTAACAATATCTCACCATTAAGAGTGAATACCAATGTTTCTGGTAGATGTCGTTACCAATATGTCACCGGTAGAAGTTGTTACCAATATGTCACCATTAAAAATGCTTACCAATATCTCATTGTTAAAATTGGATACCAATATGTTACCATTATAAGTGGTTGCCAATTTGTTACTTTTAAAATGGCTACTGATATGTTACCGTTAGAAATAGTTACCAATATGTTAGCGTTAAAAGCGTTTATAACATATTACCATTAAGAGTTTTTTGCCAATATGTTACCGATAAAAGTGGTTACTGTTTTAATGGTAGCATATTGGTAGCCGCTTTTAACAGTAACATATAAATGTTACTGTTAAAAGCGGCTACCAATATGCTACCATTAAAAGCAGATACTACTATTTTCCAGTAGAAGTGGTTACTAATATGTTAATATTAAAAGTGATTAGCAATACGTTACTGTTAAAAGTTTTTTTTTTACTTTACTTTTAAAAAGTTTTTTTTTAATTTCACCCCAAGCAAAGCATATTGCCACTGTGACATAAGAGGCTGTTTTGATTAGCGGGCATATTTATTATGGGCATCCTAAGAATGGAGTTGTGCAGCAAGATTTTTGTTCACATTACATTTAAATTTCTACATGTTGTATAAGGGAACAGGAAACAGAGAGAGAATTCCAGAAAAAGCGTTCTGAGCAAAAAAAAGCTATTTGAATAGAAAGTTTTTGCCCATCTTAGTACTTCTACACTGAATGGGTGGGATTTTGCTTCTACTTGAGTTGATCGGGGGTTACAACTATGTTACTATTAAAAGTGTTTTTTTTTTTTTTTTTTTTTTTTTTTTTTGGCTAAGAAAGCATACGCACAAGCCATGTAAGATAGGCAAAAATTTAATCAGTGTACAAAAATAAATCAAGTTTTCTCTTGAAAGCACTGATAGTAGGCGCTTGGATGACCTCAGCGGGAAGCCTGTTCCAGGGGTTGACAGAACGAATTGAGAAGGATGCTTGACGCCTCTGAAGCCGAAATTTACGACAGTAGAGCTTCTGGTCATGACCTCGAAGGCCTCTGTCTGGCGCACGAGTAAAGAATTCGTCAGCGGGGAGATTGATGAGCCCATTCAGGATTTTGTAAACCAGGATGAGGTCCCCTCGCATCCTTCGAATTTCGAGCGTCGGAAGTTGAAGACGGTGGAGTCTTTCTTCATACGAGAGATCGGCAAAGCCAGAAATCATTTTGGTTGCACGCCTCTGGATGCGTTCAACATGAAGTATATCCTTTCGGAGATAGGGACTGCACGCCTCAACACCGTACTCCAGCAAAGGTCGAACAAGCGTCAAATAGAGTGGACGGAACACTTCGGCCGTCAGGTTGATGAAGGAACGTCGAATTTGAAACAAGACGCCCCGGGCTTTGCTGGACATTTCAACGCAGTGACGAGACGGTTTGAAAGAGCTATCCACTCTTACACCAAGATCAGTTGCCTGAGATACTGAGGCCATTTCATGGTTGTTCGGACCGATAGTGAAGAGCTGGGATGGTCGCGCGCCAACTGGAAGATGACTACATTTGGCTGCGTTGAGTGGAAGGTCCCAGTCTGAGGCCCAGTTTGCAGTACAATCCAGATCGGTTTGCAGGATGGCATGATTGCGTCTTTGCGCTATATGTTACCATTAAAAGTGCCTCCCAATATGTTACTGTTAAAAGTTGTTACCAAAATCTTACTGTTAAAAGTGGCTACCAATATGTTACCATCTTTTAAATCGGAAATGTTCGCCCTAACTACATCCATGACATAGAATCGCCACTACTTTTGCCCCTTCTTCCCTATAATACCTATTATATCTTAATACCATGGAATTTCTACAGAATAATAATGATCATAATAAAATTGCAATTCCTGGTTCAGTAAAACGATACAAATAAATGTCATTTTAAGTTTATGATTATTTGCCCTTCCTTTACTTTAAATGTTGCCATTAAAATATCATAGAGTCGCTTTTAACAGTAACAACATATAAAAATACAAACAAAAAATGTTACTGCACATGTATATTAATCTAACCCAAACATCAATTCTGTCAAACTTTTATGTTTAAATTGATGTTAAATATGAAAGTTTCTGTGTTTTCTCTATTTATGACGTTTGGGCATTAAATTTTGAAATTTGCTTTACTTCCATTCACCCCAAACAAAGCACACGACCACTGAGACGTTAGGGGGTAACTATGAATAAGCGGCTGATCCTAAGTGTAGAGTTGTGCAGCGAGATGCTTGTGCAGATTACATTTAATATCTGCATGTTAATACAGTTGGGGAAACAGGAAACAGGGAAGGAATTCCAAAGGCAAGCGGTTCGAAGAAAGTGTAGAAAGCCTTCCGGCATTAAATTGGGCATTACATTTTGAAATTGGCTTTACTTCAATTCACCCCAAACAAAGCATACTGAGAATACTGGATAAAGATTAAGCATTTTGAATGAAAAAAGGGATTCCTGGTCTTTTCCGGTCAGTTTATTACTGGGAGTTGCGATTCTATGTCTACTACTACTACTACTACTACTACTAATAATAATAATATTAGTAGTAGTGATGATGATGATGATGATGATGATGATGATGATGATGATGATGATGATGATGATGATGATGATGATGATGATGATGATGATGATGATGATGATGATGATGATGATGATGATGATGATGAAACAAACAAAACTGCTTGATAGAATTGCAGCAAATTTGGGATGGAGCATCCTTGAGTTGCTAGGTGAGTCCTGGAATGAGATCAACTGCTACTACTAGCACTACTATTATTACTACTATTATTACTACTATTATTACTACTATTGTTACTACTACTACTACTACTACTACTACTACTGCTAAAATTAAAAAGAAACTTTTAGAGGGGTCAACAGAATTGTACAAAATTTGGCATGGACATTTCAATTTGATAATTCCTGGATTCCCTCGTTTTGTTAAGAAATACTAGTCTTGTATTATAGACTAGCATGGTTACCCAGTGTTGCCCGAGAGGGATGGACAACACAATAGAAGAGGTTAAAAGTGTGTGTAATATCTTTCTTTTAAACTTTTCTCCCCCCCCCCTCTCTCTAGTTCTCTCTCTCTCTCTACCCCTTTCTATCTATATATCTATCTCTACCCTCTCATTTCTTCTCCTCCTTTCCTCCCTATGTTCACTCTCTCTTCCTCTCTTTCTCCTATCACCTCCACTTTATCATACCATCTTTTGCTTTCTCTAGGAACTGGAAGAAATCATTGACAAATTACTCAATAATAACATTAAAAATCGCTCTAAATATCGACCCTCTTCTGACTAATTGTCTTCCTGTTGACTTCTAAAAGAATGAATATTAAAAAAAATGTGCTTACATTTTTCCCAGGCAATGTTTAAAAAGAAAGTATCAGATTTCTGGATGTGTCATGTGTAGTTTTTGAGTTTTTCCTGGACACACAGACAGACACATAGAGAGGGAAAGTTTGAATAACCTACCAGACACCATCCTTGAGTATCTCCGGTCTCTCTGTACAAGAGTTTGTCAGGAAAACCTGACATAAGGATACTTCCTGCTATAAGTAAACCCTGACCAAGTATTCAAAATAACATAGTATTCAAAGCCCAAATAAGATCCACTCGACATGGCTATAATCTGGCTCATAGGAGAAATGGTGCACCTTCTCCTAATGATGTTACCTCAAGTAACAGCACTCAACTGGATATTCCACCAGACTAAATGAATCATTGTCCTGGAATCCGGTAAGACCAAGAGACTACAAGAAAGATATACTGTACCATAGTTAACTGGTCAATTGAGGAGAGGAAAATGAATGTTCTTAACCTGTTTACTAACTCAATGTTTGAACGGTAAAGAGAACTTTAATGGTATATTCGAATATCTATGTATCTCATATAGAGATTAAGTGTTATTCCCAGCAAGGTGCCCTTTGATTTCTGAGAACTTCGCCTGAAGAAAAATGAAACAAGAGAGAAGCAGACAACTTGCCCTTATATAATAGATTGACAAAGAAAGAGCCATGAGTGGTAATCACCGGCAACAAACAACACATGGTCAAAACTTTTAACTTGTTTGACTTTCAAGCTAGAGCAAAGTGAAATAGTTCCTTACAGTCCCTTTCCCACAGAAGAGATGTTGCTAGTCTCTCTCTGCTTTATCATTATTTCCATGGAAGGTTCTCCACTGAGCTCTAATCTCTGGTTCGTCCTTGTAAGCCATTAACAGCAAGAACTCGTCTTTTTACCACAACAAAGAAAAACTTTCCTTTTTACTTTCTGTGTGTCGAGCATCATGGAGAATTTCCATGAACAGATCTTCTTTACAAAGAGCTTCCCGTCTGTGGAACACATTGCCACGGGACTGCTTCCCCAAAGATTACAACTTGCTCGTCTTCAAAGCCAATGTCAACAGATTTCTATCTAGAACCGTCCCCACAAATATTCGAACTTGGTCCTGACAATAATCCATCTCATTAACTCTTTATCCTCGAGTTGCATCTGGTCTTGATAAGTAGTGACCCCTATTAGTAAAATAAAAATTTTCCTCCAAAAATGAGTTGTAGCAACTCTTGATCATTTTTCTGGTCGGAAAATAAACACAAGTCTCGACTGATATTTGAACAAACATTGATTTTATTGAAATACTAAAATTTAGTAATTTTACACTGTCGACAAAAGTGAGAGTGTATCAGGCATGTGTACACAGTGTGGTGATGTATGGAAGTTAAAATCTGGTCAGAGTGGGTCAAGGACATGCGTTGCATGGAGGGAAATGATATGAGAATGATACAATGTATGTATAATGAGTCTTAAAGACAGGCTTAGTTCTGATGACCTCAGAAGAAGATTAGATCTGAACAGTATAGGGAGATGCATGCTGAACAGTAGACTTTGATGGTATGACCACGTTGAAAGAATGTATGAGAGTTCTTGGGTTAGTAGATGTATAACAGTTGAGGTAGCAGGTGCAGTTCACAGAGAAAGGCCAAGGAAAACATGTGAGGAAGTGATACAAATAGACTTGAGAGAAAGAGGGATAAATAAAGACCTGGTCAGAGATAGGTTAGTTTGGAAATCTATTTCTTAAAGATGTCAAATGCATGTCAGCATGCAAAACAGACGTTAAACCGACGACAACATCGACGACGACGACGACGATGATGATGATGATGATGATGATGATGATGATGATGATGATGATGATGATGTCTGTTTTACAGCAGATCAACTCCCCTTAATACTTTCACAGCTCGTACACACCAGTTCACATGCACACTCTCTCACTGATAACACAGAGGCAAGCTAATATATGCACACATTTACAATACCTACACAATTTACACGCAGGAGTTACCTTTCATTGTGGGATTTCTAACAGAACTCAAGGGACCGGAAGTGAATTACATTGAATTATGAGATATCCAACATATATAAATCCTTATGTAGTTGTTTCCCTTGCACTGTCCACATTGAATTGTTATCTATTAAAATTAAAAGAAATAAGCACACAGCTAAAGTTATTGATGCATCCTCAAGCGACAGTTACATTGTGAGTTCAATCCCTGGTGAAGAAAGTTAAAAAAAAAAAACGGATACGGCGTGGTATCTAAAAAATTAAAATAACTTTAAATGAGAACAGTCTGCTCGAAATGAGAGCTGTCTGCTCAAAATGAAGACAGTCTACTTGGAATGAGGTCAATGTAGTGGATGAAATAATGGGTCTAGTTTGAAATTCTTAGAATTTTACAAACTATGAAACAGTTAAAAATATTGAGTACAAAAGAATGTTCTGAAGAATTAAAAACACAAAATTGAATGAAAATCATTAAGAGGAGATAATACCAAACGGAGAATAACCAGAAAAGTTCAAAAGCAAATAACTCGGAATGAGCGCAGTCTATTCGGAATGAGGTCAATGTAGTGGATTAAATAATGAGTCTAGTTTGAAATTCTTAGAATTTTACAAACTACCACAAAAGTCAGCGGAAGAAGGCCAGAGAATAAAAATACAGAAATAGTGTGAACATGATAACAACAAGCAGTAAAAGTCCAGAATAGTTAACAGTCAAGAACTCATAAGCAAAAAATATAAACAAAAAAAAATTTATATCAAACGCAGTGGAATTAAATTCTCTACCGACCTGTATACTTTAAACGTGTGGAAATTGTTTGTATGCTATTGTATTTCAGAATTTTATTTCGATGTTCAACACATGAAAACTAAAATGGTGGTCATGGTGATTGCTTCACTTCAGTTAACTCCATGCTGAAAAGATAGTAAAAAAAAAATACTACCCTATCACTAACCCTAAGTCCGAGTGATAAGCCTCCCTACCGAACAAAGGCCTTCAGAAAACCTCACTTTATCGCCTAAGTTTAGAGAAGATAAATGATAATCTCGGGTGCCATGTTGTTTTTCGTGTGCCTTAACAACACATGAACGTCGAAATAAAATTCTGAAATAAAAAATCTTACAAACAGTTTCCACACGTTAAAAGTATACATGTCGGTTGAGAATTTAATTCCACTTAATCTCCAAGCACAGAATTTACAAAAAATGACAATGCATTTTGAGTTGAATTCATAATTTAACTAAACACATCTTAATTGTAGTCATACTTTAAGCCTTATACAAAACACATTCTTATCTCCAAGTCCTGAATCAAACAATATAGTCAGTAAAGAATTTAATTATGCTGCTTTTTTTATAAATTATTTGTTGTTTTTTATTTTTTGTTTACGACTTTTCAACTGTTAACTATTCTGTACTTTATCCCAACAAGCAAGATGGGGATTACAGTCAAAAACGTGTAAATAACTCCTTCATATTTGACAATGTTTCCGATTTATTCTTTTAGTTTGTTTTTTTTCTCTTTTATTTACACACGCCATTTGACCAAATATCGACTGAACAAACACACATTGGTGGAATATTTTGTAAATAGCTTTTCGGCTGAAATTAGAATATATAATTCCATGTCTGTACTATGTTATCACTTTTCACACACATTCAAAAAATGAGATCGTCCGATCAGCAAAGATGGTGAGAGATTTGGTGATTAATCTGATGTCGCTAATGAAAAAAAAATCGACTTTACCTATTTTAAAATAAATTGTTCCAAAATCAAATGATATCGTCAAATAAAACAGTAGAATTTTAAATACATCCATTTCAATAGGTGACATTCGTTTTATTGATTTAGAGAATATTTAGCTGACAATTATTTTAAGAAGACAGACAATATTCTTTGTTTTACAAAAAATTAAATTATTGCAATTTAAAATAAATAAACAGATATAGAAGAGACTTATTGGTTTTCATGACATCAAAGATGCACTACATTTATTGAAATGGATGTATTTAAAATTCTACTGTTTCAGTTGACGGGACGATATAATTTGATTTTGGAACAATTTATTTTAAAATAGGTAAAGTCGAAATTCGTTTTGTTTATATAAAGAATATTTAGCTAACAATGACAATCATTTTTATGGAAGCAGAAAGAGTCATTTTAATAGTATTGAACCTGACAGACATTTATTATTTCAAAAGTGATAGTATTATTAACAGTAAATTATATACATTGATGTAGAAAGCACCGTGGAATTTCCACGGGGTCAAGCTAGTAATAAATAATAATAATAACAATAATATTATATATATATATATATATATATATATATATATATATATATATCCTCAAATCTATATATATATCCACAAATAAAGTCTAATCTGTATTTATTCATATATAAATACATATATGTACTTCCATCTCGTTACGCAAAAGTTAGCAAGTAAAATACGTGTCGTTTTCTATTTCCCGGACGAAACCAATTCGCATGGTGAGAGAAAATGATAAAGCAAATATTAAGTCAAACAACCACCTCAGTTACCCCACCGCTTGAAATGAATTCACAAAGAAATCATCCACTCTATAATAAAAAGTCAACGATGGGTGTTTTTTTTCCTTCGGGTCATCAGAAATGGTAATAATTTACACATGAAAAAGTAAATTACTGACGTTATTTTAAAGGAAATACAGTTGGAAAATTAGTCACAAACAATTCATTTTGCTGTACCTACTCATTTATGACCTATTTGTGTCAAGTAAAATAAATATTTAATAGTTATAAGATTTTTAAGTTTAAGTAGCCGTCTTGTTTAACGTCTTGTAAACAGTAGCTAAAGAGTATAGGTACTTTGCTCAGAATCAATATTTACGCTTATACTGGCTTAGGGCTGCATGTAACCGTCAGACAGCTAGTCTAAACTCTTATCAACAAACAAGACTCTGAGGCCAGGTTTTATTGTTCATCGAAAAATGTAAAAACGGAGATGCCCAAAATATCAGGATATTTAAGGGATAGAAATTCCTCCATGTAGGTCCGTGACTAAGCAGCTAAGAGATCGGAAACAGAGCACCGGCAGTCGTTCGCCCGTTGTTGAGGCATGAAGAATCCCTTACAAAAAGGAGGGCCGATAAAGTTATATAAATCTAAGGGACTTATTCTATGCTAGACAGAACAACGCTAACCCAACAAACTTATACTTTCTATTAATTAAACATTTATTTTTTAATAGGTCACAAATGTATAGGAAAAGTAAAATAAATTGTTTTAAGAATTTCCCAACTGTATTTCCTTTAAACTAATTCATGTCAGTAATAGTAATGATTACCATAATTACTATAAAAAAAATTAATGAAATAACAAAGAAATGTCAAAAAAAAGATAAAATAAAATTTAAAAAACACTTACCTGCTCGAAAATAAAGAAATAAACAGAGAATCCCAAAAATATGGCCACGGTATTTCATTGCTATATAGTTTGGCTTCGAACTAGAAATATTTAAATTGTATTCATGTTACACGTTATTTTGACTGACTTCATCCTGTACCATGTAGGGAGTGACTTTTTCTTTTTGTTTTTTCCAACTTCTACTTTGTTTGTGATCCGGGTTTATAAGTGGACAATTTTGGTCGTAGGCTATTCATGGGATGGGACAGGACGATTTTTTTGTTTTGTTTTTCTTTTACTCATTGTATTCTTTTTTTTTTAAATCTTTTTCTGAAAAAAATTCCACTTAATCTTCGAGCACATAATTGACAAAAATGACAATTCATCTCGAGTTGAATTCATAATTTAACTAAACACATCCTAATCATACTAAAAACATGAGAAAGTCTTGTATAAAACGCATCCTTATATCCAAGTTGTGAATTAAAACAATATATTCAGTATCAACCAGTGGTGCGCAGAAGGCGAGGTTGGAGCAGTCGTACTCCCTCTCCCGGGCATCCAATCTGTGAGGGGGGGCGCGTCTAATCATATTCAAACTATCTCTCCTTTTTTATAATATTTCTCAGTACGAGGACTTGCATATTTGAAGCATGCAATCAAAGAGTTAACCCCGGGCATTACCAGGTCAACATCAGACCCCAGCACACTACTGGTATGAACAGATTCTTACGTAAATCTCAATAACTTGAACGAATCCTTATATAAAAGTCATCCTTATCCTGAAGTCTTGAATAAAAACAATATAGTTAGTATGAACCAGTTGTGTGGAGAGGCAGGGCAGCCAAATTTAGGAGGGAGGTATCCAATCATATTCAAATTATGATAATATTTCTCAATACTAGGACTTATACTTGAGTCTTTGGGGTTATTCTCTATCTCTATCAGACCTTATATGGAGTACTGTTGTCATATTTGGGCAGGTGAATCTCTGTCCCATTTAAGCGTTTTTTATAAGGTTCAGTCGCACCCTCTTCTTCTCTGCACTCTCTCTCTCTCTCTCTCTCACAGACGTGATTTTGCTAGTCTCAGTTTTTTCTATAAATACTATTATTTCATGTGTTCTTCAGAATTGTCTGATCTATTCCCTGCTTCCTTTCTTCTAGCTCGTTTGACTTGTTGATCTGTCTCCACAAATTCACTGTTTTGATACCTGGATATAATACGTCTTCCTATTCCAAAAACTGCAGGCTTGTGGACTCTCTTTCTGCTTACTGTTTTAATCTGTCCGACAGAGTCTAGTCAAATAGAATTAGGTGGTCTTTTTTCTGTCGACTGAGGTATGGTTCTGTTCTTCTCTAAGAGGTCCACCCTCCCAGGCTTTACCTTCTCTTATTGAGAAGGGATTAGTTTATTGCTAATCGCCTGAGACGCCCGTACCAGAGAATACCGACAGGGCTGTCCAGGCATTTTTTGACGGCCAGCATGCTCCACTTCTTAGGCACTGGCTTTTCAAACCCACCTTTCGACCTTGTGTCACATCTTCCTGCTGTGTGAAGGAAGTAAATACTAGCTCCTTACATCAAGTGTCTGAAGTGATTTTCATCAGAAGAATACAATCAAAGAGTTGGCCCTAGGAATCACTAAGGCATCACCAGTCCCCTGCACATCACTCGTATGAACACATTCCTGCTTAAACAAGAACGGATCATTCTTGAGATTATTTAGTAATGCAAATGCTATTTCAAAACCTAAGTGTGACATCTCTTCTCTTCCCAACAACCCGTTTCTCATAGAAGAGATGTTGCTAGTCTCTCTCTACTCTATCACTGTTTCTATAGAAGGTTCTCGACTGAACTCTAATCTCATAAGACATTCACAGCAAGGATTGGTCTTGCTATCACAACAAAAAAAGACTTTCCTTCCTCCATGTGCTGAGAATTATGCAGAATTTCCATGGATAGAGATTTTTTGCAAGGGCGTCCCATCTGTGAAACACATTACTGCAGGGCTGTTTTCCTGCTGGATACAACGTTGTCACATTCAAACCAATATCAATAAATTCTTGTCATAAATTGCCCCAAAAGTAATCAAATACAGTTCATACTATTGACCAATGAGTACTCCCATAGTATTCCTCATCTTTCGGCTGGCAATCATTTCTGTCTCATTAACCCTTATCCTTGAGTGGCTCTTGGCCTTAATAAGTGGTGACCCAATAGTAAATTAAAAAACACATTAGGACGGATAAAATTAATTCCTTAAACAGAAGTTTTGCACCATTTGTATGTCCTCTTACAAAGATTAAAATCAAGATATAATGCTATTAGACCTTATGTCTAGAATCCTTATTCCAATTTTGGTCAAAATCCATTATTTATATTCTAGAAAATGTTGAAAATTGAATCATATGAAAAAATTTAAATTTTGAGAATCTTGCTTAATTAGTGTCTAATGACTATGAATTTAATTTAATGCAAATCTGAAATATTTGTATTTTAAAATGGGAGATTGTACCCATATTATTTACCCTAAAAACTCTTTTAAATACGCCAAAGAAAATGAAATTTGGGCAATATTTATTAATTGATGTCTAATATTAAAATTGCACAAAAGTTGGAGGTATCTGAATTTTCATGAAGCGCTTCCATTTTCTCTTTGACCCTTTTCTAAACTAAATTTAACTAAACATAGCTCCCATTACCCACCTTTACACTTAACAACTGTGTTCTAAAATTCATAATGATCGGTTAACTAGTTTAGGAGTGAATCCTATACATAGAAATATATAAACATACACATGCCTAACTTTATATAGAGATATTGAGTTATATATTAATATGTTTGGGCAGGTATTGTTACATAGGTTACCATAGAAACCAGGTAAGCATTCTGAAAAAAAAATTCATGGTTTACATTTTTTGTAATAATTAGTAACCAATTATCAATTCTCATTTTATGTTTGTGTGGATGTTTCTGTTTTTTTGTTCCCATACATACTTAGACTTGTGCTGTTTTGTATGCTGGATTTCTTTGGGACATCATATGGTAGATCTACCTGACTTTGAATATATTTTCTGTTGCACTTATGTGCACTTTTTCTTTGTTATTTATGTCGATGCACATAGTTGCTTTTAATACAATGTTATTTGACAAGCACTTATCCCTGATTAATTGCTAAACATATGCTAGTCTTATTAGATACAGAAAGCACAAATGAGAAGAGAAAATGTGTAATTTCTTTTACATTAATGTTGAATGAAAAACATGTGAAAAGATGAAGTGATGTAGCATTCAGTTACTAGATCCATTTCAGGAAGTATGGGAGAACAGTGGGAAATGTTGAAGGACACATTGTTGAAGGTAACAGTCCATACTTGTGGGTGGACGAAAAGGTCTCCAAGACTTAAGGTTACATGACAGTGGAATGAGGAACTTGAGAATTCTAGATTCTTTTCTTTCTGTATTCCTATCACCATATCAATTTCCTCCATGAACACCCTCAAAACTACCAGGTCTTATGACCATTCAAATTGTCACAGCAAGTACTTCCAGGGATACATCCTTGACAATCAATAGTGTTGTCAGGCTGAGGTATAGGTCTGTTCAGTCCGGGAAGGTCTACCCTCTAGACTTTACCTTCTCTCGGAGAAGGGGTTAGTCTATTGCTAATCGCCTAAGGTGCCCCTACCAGAGAATGCCGACAGAGCTGCTCGGGTATTCATCTAGTGTGTTGGCCTTTCAAACCTCACCTTTTATTGTGCCTAACCTCATGCATAGGAGGTAAATAAACTTCTCATCAAACTTACTTGTTACTGTAATAAGCCTGTCATAAAACTCATCTTTCACATATCCATTAAAACCACAGTGTACTTCATGAACATATATTGCTATGAAAATTTTCTCACCAACCATCAACTTCAACAATCGAATTTCTTTGACACAACATAGGGCAATATTTCTTCTCTCAGAAACTCAACAATCTCTCCTGACCTTCCTCACAAGCTTCCAACATTTAAATGACATAGCCTAAACTTCGAGAAATTTTCTTTGGAAGACAGTTCAATTATTAAAGCAACATTTTTATTCCTGATGCCAACCAAGTGAGGAGATTGATACCAGTATTTCTATCTTCACACTATCTCTAGATGATTCCTCCCTAAGGCTGAAAAACGCTTCACTTGTCCTTCTGGTGCTTTTAATTTGTTTCTCCATAAAACATAGTTCCAACGGCAGAGTCTAACATCTGTTCAGAATATACAAAGGGGGGATTTCAATCGCTTTGTTTGAGATACAGTTTTGAGTCACTGTTTCTTTCAGATTTAGTATCCAAAAACAAATATTTAGTAACATGAAGCAAAACATGACAGCATGTAAAACTAATGTTTAACCAAATATGATGATGATCAAATCTTTCTTTTCCTTAGCACAATTGTCCTTTGGCCACTGCCTCCAAGCGTTTGATAGTTACAGAATGAATGAATGTCTGATCCAAAAAATGTCAACTTAAATAGTACAATTGAGATCAACTTTTTGGCTAGGATAATCGTAACCAACCGGTCGGTCGGATCAGGCCTTTTGTCTAGTCCAAGTAAGAGCCAAAGTGAAGTGTTGCAAATCATGTGAACATTAAGGCAAATAGGACATGAACTGCTCATCCACTAAGATCCAGTCCTTAAACATCACAGGTCGCTACCCATGGCCAAGTGATTGCCCAATCGGGGTGGGTGGAGGCGTTTAATCCTTCTAAATAGGTGCAGTCAGTATATTCTACAGCCCTAGTCGACAAGGCATGCCTAAACTATCAACAATTAGAATACCCAAACACGGGAAAAACACCACAATAAATAATAGGTACAAATGATCATTGAGTACATGCATCAATCATATTCCCGCTTTATCTCTCTCTATCTCTCACAGGATATCTTAGGATATGTGCGGTAGATCGTGCTTGTCTAAATCCGTATTGATGATCAGAAAGAAGTTTAACATTAGCACGATGCCGGACTATTGATGAATGCTTCAAAGATTTTAGCAAAGATCTGGAGTAGACTGATTGGACGGTAGCTTAGAGGATGAGTTCTCTCTCCAGAATTCTTGAATACTAGTACCACAGAGGCAATTTTTCAACTATCAGGGAAACAAGATTCAGCAAGGCATTTGTTGTACAGTTTAGAGAGGACAGGGGCCAGCTCAGCAGAGCATTTCTTTATTACTATTACTGGTATAAGATCAGCACCACAGGCTTTGGACGTGTCAAAGTTTTTTATGATGACTTTGACCTGAGATGGCATGATAACCAGGTTCTCAAGTGTGGCTTCAGTCCGCAATGGGAAATTGGGGAGGGGGTGGTTATTTGAGTCCAAAGTGGTGTTAGAAGTGAAACGCTGGGCAATTAGTTCAGCCTTATCAGTTGCCGTGCAAACAACATCGTTGTGGTTTGATAGCGGGGGAATCGTTGATTGTCCATTGTTCATCACACTATTGTAGATTTTCCAGAAATCACGAGTACCTAGTTTCTATGACTGAATGCGTTTTTTGGTTATCTCTGTATACCTTCTCTTTGATTCATCTATCACTACTTTGCAATCATTTCTTGCCTCTACAAATTTTTGTCTGTTCGCAGTTGACTTATGGCGGCCGAATTTTCAGAATGCCTTCTGCCTCTCAGCAATAGCAGCTGCACATTCTGAGGTGAATCATTGAGGAGAGTGGGGTTTGCTGAAGAATTTTCGTGTGGGGACATAAGCATCAGGGAGCGAGAAGGTTTCACCCCATGGTGCCTCGCTGATGTGATCCCTGAGAGATTCAAAATCAGCCTGATCATAGTTTCTCATCGTTTTGAGCAACGACTCTTCAGCTTTTGGACAAGTTTTTAAGGTAATAAGTATCATTACCACAACGTGACCTCCCCCACGTCTTTCCTCTCTCGGTCTGAATCAACAGACGTTTTCATTTCTATATCTATCTATCTATCTATCTATCTATCTATCTATCTATCTATCTATCTATCTCTCCAAATATGATCTGAGGTTAAGATCGAATTCTAACTCTGCCTGATGAGATCTCAGTTTATAATAACTGTTGATCGATAATATCGACATGCCAGTGTCACAGATTTTGTACATATCAGTGTAAATAAAAATAATCATATATAAAGCTCTATTTGATATTGAGCACTTTTATAAACCCGGTTGAAATTCTTTGGATTACTACCCTGTGGATGTTTTTACCTGGATTATTACCATTATATATATATATATATATATATATATATATATATATATATATATATATATATATATATATATATATATATACACGTACATAAGTAGATATAAGTTCACTGTACACTTAACAGATTGAACATAAATTTTAAGATATGTTTCCCTATCACCAGATAGTACAGAAAAGTAATAGACAGCCAGTAGGGTAGCAACTGAGAAAAACTAGTTAACTATTTATACAATGAAGGCTACGGAGAAAAAGGGTTAAAATTGAAACTCAAAATTAAATTTTAAAAACAGGGTAAATACAAGTAAATTTGGTAGATTAGAAATTAGTAAAAATGACAAATATATTTAAGATAGTAAAAGGAGCAGAAGACACAACTGAAAACTTTGGGAAGTCTTTTTCATTTCGGCAGCCATGTGACTGGCATTAATTGAAATCGGGCTACTTTGCAAATGACCCTTTCAAGAAAATCATATTGTGTACATCTTAAAGGAAGGTGAAGGGAGGTGAGAGGTTGGGGGGGTTGTATATAGAGGGTGGTTTGAACTTTTTTTTTCCTAACATGTTTGGTTATCCATTTTTCTATATATTTTTAACATTTGGCTACAAGAACATCGAATTTTACAGCCAGTAGAGAGATACTAGTTTACTATTTATGAAATTAAACGCTACGGAGAAGATAGAGTGAATTGAAACTCAAAATTAAAAAAGAAAAAAAAGTTTAAGAAAACACAGAGTAAATACAAGTAAATTTGGTAGCATGATTAGAAATTAGTAAAAATGGCAAATACATTTAAGATAGTTAAAAGAACAGAAAACTCAACTGACAACTTTGGGGAGTCTTTTTCATTTCAGCATTTGACTGGCATTAATTGAAATCGAGCTACTTTGCAAAATGAACATTTGGCTAAACACTAACAATCTAATGTGAAGCTGTTACAGTCAGTATTGACAAATCTCTGGTGCTACTAGATCAGGCTGTCTTATGATATCGGCTTCCTGGCCCAAAATGCACCAAACATTGATGTTTTATTGGTTTTTTTCTGCAAAATCTAAAACAAAAAACAATTTCTCTCCCCACTCTTCCCCAACAAAACACTGAATAAATACTTGAACATATAAAGAACTTGAAGCATAAGAACTTTTACCAAAATAACCCAAAAAGAGTTGATATGCTGTAAAACAAAACAACCAAACCAAACACTATGAATAAATATTTGAACATATAAAGAACTTGAAGCATAAGAACTTTTACCAAAATAACCCAAAAAGAGTTGATATGCTGTAAAACAAAACAACCAAACCAAACACTATGAATAAATATTTGAACATATAAAGAACTTGAACCATAAGAACTTTTACCAAAATGACCTGATTCAGCATTAAATAACCCAAAAAGAGTTGATATGCCGTAAAACAAAACAACTAAACCAAACACCATGAATAAATATTTGAAAATATAAGGAGTTTTAAAAAATTTCTATTCTTTAAATATGGCGTAGTTTACCAAGAAATAAAAAAGATTCTAATTGGGGGGAGGGGATTACGTGTAATCAGCATACAAATATATCCACCAAAAAGGAATTACAAAAAACAAAAACATTTCAGATTTTCAACTGGGTTTTTTTTTATTTCACTATTTACAAAGTTTAAATTAGTTTATTTAATTTCTATTTATTCAAAACTATTAGACTAAAAAACTTTTTAAAAACTATAAAAAAAGATTTGTAAAAAAAAAATTATCAATTATAAAAAATTTGATTTAATTATTGGTAATAAAAAAAATTCCAATTACAATTGTAAACAAAACAACTGTTTAAAGATTTTTACCCTATTTACTTGTCTCTCCACAAGGGCATCTGTATGTACATCAGAAAGGATTATCGTCTTTAAGATACTAATCAGTCATTGAAGAAAATTATTTTATATTCAGGAAATGTCTCCAAGAAATTTGTTTATCCAATGCCAATAAATCTGATAAATATTGCTGAACTTTTGAATTAAATGCAAAGTTGAGAGGAGAGTGTTACATAACGAATGGAGGAGTGATTGACGGATGGGAGGTCAGAATGTAACCGTCAGCCAATGGAAGTTGGTGAAACCACGTGACTTTTGGAAGAAGGGAGATATTCCTCTTTTCGGCTGACAACTCCAACAGGAGGACACAAAATGTTGCCGCTTCCTGAAGAGCCTCAGTGAGGGTAGGGGCGATCGTGCATAATGTAGCTAAGTGAAACTAGATAAGTTATCTATCTTTCTATCCATCTTTCTCTCTGTCTATCTCTCTTTCCCCAAAGCACAGCCCACACTTGTTAAAGTCCAGAGATCCCTAACCCTTTTTGTGAATGATTCAAGTTGTGTGTATTAATAAACCTTTAATAAAACTAAACCTAGGCGTCTGAGTGATTGTATCCACAGACAATCAAGAACTTAGGTTCCCGATGATAACAACAGTTACACATCCAGACACCTAGGTCTACATAGATAATGAAATAATAATCAGAGGTTCTAGGAATTTATCATGCAACTAACCTGGCCGATTTTTATGAGGATTGACAGAATTGGATAAATTAATACTATTTACTATTCAATATCTGTTGTAGTCATCCATTCAATTCAAGCCATGCAGTACAACCACTTCTTCTTCTTCTTCTTCTTCTTCTTCTTCTTCTTCTTCTTCTATTCATTTAACATGCGCTTTCCCTTGTCCAGAGCTCAGACGATTTGTCCTTAGGATAACCTCTATGCTGGACAAATTTAGTGCTTTCAGGAATTTATTAGATATAATGTGTTGGGTTTGGACAGATTACACTTTGCAGATCCATTTAATCATGAATCTGTCATTGCTCTGCAGTCGAGAGAGGACTGGGCGAGCGATCAGAATTCACTCCCATATAACATTATGCTCCTTACACAGCTGCTATACAACTTACTGCGAATGTAGAGAGAGACAACTCGTGATGTTATCAGAGGCAATAGCTCACAAAATTTTGCCCATGCTGCCTTCACCCTTGTGGTTGTACTGAGTTCACATTCACCACCTGCACTCAGCATATCTCCTCGGTAATAAAAAGATATTACAACCTCCAAGGTGTTGTCATCTAGTACGATCTCTTTGTGGGGACGACCGTTAATAGGGTATAACTGTTGCAGGCATCTCCTACACTTAAAATTGGGGTTTGCGGATAACTTACCCTTCAGGTAACTACACTTTTTGTGGACTTACACTAGATATAAATTACATAAGTTACTACGTATAATGAAATTAAAGATGGTGATCTGGTCATCACATGGATAGTCCAAATGAAACCACTCATGAATATCTAACAATATAACTGTTTTACTGTGACAATAATCTGGACAGTATAGGAAGATGTGTGTTGAATAGTGAACTTTGATGGTAGGGCCACGTTAAAAGCATGGATTATAGTTGTTGGGTTGGTAGATGTAAAACAGTTGAGGTAAAAGGGTCAATTAGCAGGGAAATGTCAAGGAAACCACGAGAGGAAAAGATAAGATTTTAAAGAAAAAGGAATAAATAAAGACCTAGACAGGAATAGGTTAGTTTGGAAGTCCATTTCTAAAAGCTGCCCAATGCATGCCAGCATGTAAAACGGACGTTAAACCGAATATGATATCATCATCATCATCATCATCATCATCATCATCATCATCATAGGTCACATCAAAATTAGATATTATGGTTTTTGTTTCATATTTGTTTTCTACACTTACGTAACACTTCCACTTCGCAAATATGCAATTCCCTTTCAAAAAGGTTCACTCCATCATGCTTTATCGTGACAGAATCTCCACAGAGTTCTTTGTCGCATATAACATCAGTGATCTTTGAAGTCTTTACAATATCTTTCGAAAGTTCTTTACACTTCTCGTCGCCAACAAAAACTGTATATTCACCGAGACTGGCACCTGCAAAATAAATTAGCAAATTAGTAAAAAATATATTTAAATAAAAGTAAAATATTAAAATTAATAAATTTTAGATAAAAAAAATGATAGTCACTTTTTTATTACAGTTGGAACGTTGTTATCATTTGGTAATTATCAGCACAATGTTTCGACGTCATTACCCTTAGGTCTTCTTTAGATGTTTCTCATGCGCACTGAACTTTGGAAAATCGGACCCAGAAGACAATCTACCATATTTGGTAACTTCCCAAAATGATGCCCCCGTGCTTCCCAGTGAGGTGATGCTGATAGGGTTTTAAATAAGCCCTCAGTATATATGAAGCAATGATTTGAATGTTTCCCCGGGAAATTCAATGCAGTCCTAAGTAAAGTGTCTTACTAAAATTGTAGTCGTAAACTGCAGAACTCTTAATCCCCATTTATTTGCCTCCCCATGAGAAAAGAGTTAAACACAAGGTCGTTGTTTTAATGTGGGGAAAATCTAACCTCCTCAAAACGGATTGGTACAAAAATAAAAATTGCCTCAGTGTATAAAGTTTTCTCCTTCACTGCTCGGGGACAGAAAATATGAAGTGTAGTATCAAAAAAGATATTGCCCTTTTCTCCTAGCCCAAACTACTAGTCTTACTAATTTAGTAAAATTTTTTTTCTTTTTTCTCATAACTCAAAAAAATTAACTTTATTTGTTTTTGTTTTATAAGATAAAGTTGCAGACAAATAACCTATCGTAAAAAAGTTAGCTGCCTCCCTGGAGTTTATTGCAAACTTATGGATTTTTCTTGTCCACAACGTGCATCTAGCAGCACCTATGCATTTACATTTCTTTCGATCAATCTTTAAGGGTATTCCACTCCTTGGGATGTCATGGAATCGGACTACTAACAAGTGACTCAGAGTGATTCAAACTTCAATCATTCTCCACAACCAGAAATACACGTGTTTTAGCTCTTCTTCTTCTTCTTCTTCTTCTTCTTCTAGGAAGTAAGTGAAAGCGTTTTTGTTTTGTGCCCACGTTTTAAGGCTTCTTGTAACTTACTGAAATGAGCTGCATGTCCTATGAAACATTCTAGCAGTGACATTTAGGAAGTTTAAACCTAATGCTGTTTATTCTTAAATTTTCGTTGCGTCCTCGAATAGCATTGGGCTCATCAGCAGCTCACTGTACTGTACTCCAACGATTTTGCAGCTGTCTTTGATTCTGTTGATGGAGCGCTCAAAGGAAATTACCTACCATTAATTTAGTGTTTAATTGATTCATTTTTCCAAATAATTATAAGATTATATAGATGAACTTTAAAAAAATAATTGACATCTTACATTGAAAACTTTCTACTTTGTTTATTTATTCAATTGCCGGGTCTGGTGATGTTTCAGATCCATCACTTTTAATCACGTGTCTTCCTGTCCATCCGAGCAGGCTGAAGTGTAGTCATCTGGATAGGAAATATCAGCTTCTATTTCAATGGCATCCTCTAGAGAAGGAATTTCTGTTATCTCCGGTATGATAAGAGAGACAGTAGCAGACATGTCTTCTGACAACCAAACAGGTAGCGCGATAACCCCAACTGGAGTCCCTATTGTCTAAACTATTTCCGAAACTATCTCCATCATGGTCAAATGGCTTGCCACTCTAGAAGAGGCTAATTGATAGAGTGCTTTCTAAGTCTGTAGCCTGGCTAGTTTGACCGGAAGAACTGCTACCAAAACTTAATGGATTCATCTGAAGATTGCTTTCAGCTAAGATATGCAGGGAAACAAAGAAAGTTCCACCATTTAAATCTCAGTCTGGTTACCATTTTCTCCAGTTTTTTCTGGCTCTGTGTTTTGAGCAGACTCTTTGGAATATTCGAGCAGATTCGTGAAGGATGTTGTACTCCAGTTCCGCAAAGTTAACGAACGAGGCAACAGATCTCTCAGCATTTTTACCCACGATAAAGACTTGTTCCTCAGAATCAACAGACCCGTCAGCTCTCTCACAGCATTCTCCCTTGTGAAGAACCTTGTTCTCGGGCTCCACAGCTATCTTAGTAGGTTTATCCTCACAGAGAAACTTTTTATCAGAATCGGCAGACTCATCAACTCTCACAATATTTACAATCTCACAAAGAACTTTCTCAAGGTTAACAACTCTCTTATGGTTTTTATCTTTGGGTTTCTATTTTCAATGACTTTGTCAAAATTATATACGATGTGACCTAGTTGGTTGTACAGGTAGCAGTGGTTTGCAACGAAACTGTTGCAGGTAATATGGCTGATCCTATTATGTTGGTAACAACCGTTAGGGCAGTAATAGCAATTGCGAGCCAAATGACTGCAACGATTACACATATAACAGCGGTACATACGATTGGCTGTGTTCGTAACCACATTGCATGTTTTGCAAATTTGGCAGTTCTGTGATATTTCCATTATCTTAGCTTGTAGTCTAAACCATCACTCTCAGAACATTTTATTAGATTCAGAAGCATTTCAGTTGGAATAGTGAGAAAATCGATAATGCAATTTAAGAACCTTTGTTCGTCATTCAAAGGCTTATGACATGATAATGTTACTCTAATAAATTGATTTTTTTTTGGATATTCTCAAGAATACCTTGAGATCTATTCAACAGAAGGACATAATGTCCAGAATGTGTTGGCTGTAGTATAATTTTCTGTCCGAGTATCTGAGATAGCAGCTTTCTTCATGGACTGTTTGAATAGTTACAGTGGCATGTCACTATCCACAATATCTGTGTTGCTCATCACTCTGCTCACAGCAATTAAAGCTGGAATAGCCCATCGTTAAGAAGGAACCTTTTGGCCATCTCCAAACTTAAACACATTTTTGCTTCTTTATTTAAAGAATCATAATAACAATCAAACCACATTTGACCACACACCGTTTCACTGGCACCAAAATCTAAGATATCACAATTTATTGATTTGGTGACCAAAAACTTAGCTTGAGACAGTTTACTAGAGTATGATTTGAGCAAAATTATATGGCAGGAGGTAACTTCTGTTTCCTCATGGTCCTGATGCAAAGTTTTCATTTTTGTTTTATTTATCTGAATAATTATTAACCCAATGGTTAATACTATCACATTCAAGACATCTTGTTGGATTTACCTCTCCTTTCTCTTGATTCAGATCATATGCCACAACAGTATGGTCTCCAATACTTATAACTAGTAGGTCTTTTATGACTAGCATGTCTTTTATAAAAAATATTGACTGTGTCTACTATTTGGGTGACTACGTCCATATAACATATCTGATTCCTAAATTTTAATTATTTTCTCAAATATTTAATTTATTTTCCAATAAATTATTTTTTTAATTGTTTTTCATGTTATCATAAATGAATACATTGATAGTAGTTCTTCGGGAGATTTGCCAATTTCAACAATCGGAAACCAAACACATTTTCAGACATTTCTGTCCCATAGGATCTTGTTCTATTCTTTTTATTTCTTGCTTTTATTCACCCCAAATAAGGCACATTGTCACTGAGACGTAAAAGGCTACTATGAATTAGGGGCAATACTTACAGTGACATCCTAAGTAAGGAGTTGAGCAACAAGACGTATGTTCATATTACATTTAAATTTCTGCATATTAGTACAAGCACAGTAGCAGGCAACAGGGATGGAATTCCAAAGGCTAGCAGTTCGAGAAATGAAACTATCAGAATAAAGATTTTCGGCATCTGAGGACATCTACAGTGAAGTCGAGTACTAGTCGGACCTTCTGCTTGTACTCTTGCACAACCGCCATCAAGGTAATTAACCCCTTGGGAGGGCCAAGTTCTTCTCAGGATATGGTAATAGCCATTCGTTGCGCTGTCACAGAGGGAGTTCTTCTTCGTACACTTCCCGAACATGATCAGGTACTTTATAGTGCTGCACTCTATTTGTCAGCTCGCTGGGAGAATGACCATTCTCCCATTTCCATGACACAGTTCATGCTTTCTAATGCCGATCGAACGTTACACTAAAGTCGGGCTCATCGATCGAATTAGCAGCACACTTGTGATGGTTTCCAAAGCGCACGTTACCTGATTCAGTCAGATGCATGCCCCAAGCTTCTTAATCGCATCAATTCCAAGAAGGAGATCGAATCCTAGCAACCGCTCGTCCACAACCAGGGCCTCAATATTCATGGGCTGAACCTGTTCAGCAATCAACTGGATTTTTCTGTACCTTAAACACTTCAACGGTCAATGCTACCACCCCCTTCTGCCTCTAGCAGCGACACACGACCCTGCTCACCAGCGTCTATGAGCATCCAGAATCCACCAGAGCCATGCATTCTCGTCCGTCTATGAACAGCAGGTAATTTGTGTTCTTTTACTTGGTCGGGAAACACGCTGCCGCTGACGTCTCCTCCCCTTGAGACATTTCCCTGGCACTCTGATGAAATGTGCTCAAGTCTATTGCATCAAAAACACTGTTTTCTGCTGCCAAATATCCGCACTCTACTGTCTGACTCCTTCGGGGGTCCTTGTAAACAACTTCTGGTCATATGGTTAGGGCCCAGAACACTTGTAATAGATGAATGCTTTGTTGTATGGGGAAAGTTCTGCACAAAAACGTGGTCGTTCTGTAGATGTGGCGGCCAATACATGCCACCCTTTGTCATCCATCATGATGGCTCTCACCTGAGTCAAAAGTTGTCCTATACTCATTGTGTCCATCTTGGACGAGGCTCTCAGAAGCTGCCTTACATGAATGCAGCAGCAATCCATCAGTTGGGCAGCGGTTCTCCAACCAGCCAAGTGATGGTGAGGATGACTCGCCACAAATTGGTCGAATGTGTTGAACTTATCAGTTGGATATACAGTCAGAAGGGCCCGTTTAGTTTGTTCTGCGTTTGCCCTCTCTTCTTTTCTCAGCTGTCTCTACATGGTAAGAGCACTGCCTCATAGTCGTAATGGTAGAACATGCTCGATTTTGTCCATGGTGCAGAGTTCGCAAACCAACTCCATATTTCCTATCGATTCAACGATGTGCATGCCAGTTATAGCACCGCTGAATTCTGGAATTAGCCAGATGTCGAAAGCCTTTACATCCATACTGAAGTATTTTCGCCGAAATTGCTTGAAAGAAGGAATTTGGAAGTCTGTCAGGGAACCGTTTTCACTCTTACTCCAAAGAGAACGTTAAAAGTAAATATCCTGGAATTAAATAAAATTAATTCGACTTGTTGCTTCAGTGTTCATAATCAATCGGGTCGTGTTCCAATCCTCTCGACCGACAATTCAAATATTTCTTTAACTTTTAAAGTGCATGCCAGGCAAGGACAGGCTCTTTTATGGCAGGGATGAGACAAGTCGGGGACACTTTCATCGCTCGATCCTGGTTTAGGATCATCACGTTCATCGCAGTAATACTGTATGATTTTATTTTCATAGCAGACTTTCATGCCAGATTCTGTCAATGGCTTTGGATATATATTTCCTATAGTAACATCAGAGGTCTCAGGTCAAACTTTCCTGATGTTCAGTCCTTTCTATTGGGCAAATCACCTCACAGCCTTACTCTTTGTTAGACTAATATGGATGCTTCTATTGAAACATTTAATATGAAAATGAACTGAACCTATATTTTCAAACCAAAAAATGTTTGAACGGAGCAGAGCATGCTCGAAACACGTGTTATATAGAAATGACAAAAAAACAAAACAACTTTCAATAAAGAATTTTAAATTATTAAATAAATGTTGGTAGATCCCAAGTCTCTCTCTCTCTCTCTCTCTCTCTCTCTCTCTATATATATATATATATATATATATATATATATATATATATATATGTTAGTCTATGGCTATATATAATTTAAATCAAATATTAACACTTGTATTTGTTCACATTATGTTTGTTAATATTACAAGGATACTGTTGCCTTTTCACTTAAAATTCATTTATATTTTCTTAATTTTTCCTAATATTAAATATTATTATTTTTTTCTCTATTTAAATATTTATCTGATTACTATCACAGGTTTATAATTTAGTTTTCTTTATATATATATATATATATATATATATATATATATATATATATATATATATATATATATATATATATATTATTCCTTCTATATATATATTTGTCATCATAACTAGCAAAATGTATAAAGAATGTCCTTTTGAATTTGGCTTGGTATTGTTGGATGTGTCCATCATCTAATATCGACTGCGATGCTAACTCGATCAAATGTAATCACCAGGAGAGAAAGTGGCTGACTGAACAGGTCCGTCGTCACACAAACAGTTGATTGTGATTGGGCAGACAATAACACAAAAATCATCACTCATATGTACGTATGTTATAACATAATGCAATATTTATAAATTTGATTTCGATTTACTTTTTATTTTTCATTTTAATCTGATTTATGTCTTATTTATTAATCAAATCTTGATGCAGTTTTTGTAGAAAATATTCACATACTCTTCTAATTACACACTGATATTCTTACGAATATTACACACAAAACTAATTTATTCAAATTTAATATTCATTTCTATTCCTTACGCGCGTTTCATGGCAAAAATTGGATAAATGTATTTTTTTTATTAGTCCAATTTTGTCAATCTTCAGAGGGTTGTAGTATTTATTGTTGAATAGTGAAAACGCATGTCATAACAAAAATCACCGGAGGAGAAAAACGGTGAAATTCCAGAATTATTTCAGATAAACATTTGGCAAATTGAAGTATATTAAGTGCAAACACTCACTAGGGAAAAGGTGATCACCTCAGAAAAAAAGAAAAAGAAAAAAATTCCACCCCATAGTAAGATAATCACACTCGAGAATACACTCGAATCAGATTTCCCAACGACGTCCCCAAAACTGATATTTACGAAACTAACCTTAATTAATTCTTGCTAGTACATCGAAATTCCCTTGTATAAGAAAAGTAACCTGAAGCCTCCGAAACAATCAATAAATTATTTATTATTAATTATTACTTTAAATCTTAAAGTGTTTAATAAAGCTATTTCTAAAACCAGAAATGAAATGTGAAACGTCCCTTGTTTTGAGGCGTTCAATAAGTAATGTCCCTGACGCACTTCCCGTTGTCTGATCTAGATGAAATTTTGCATGTGTAATGATTTATATCTGTATGGGTTATGTTGCAAACAGCAGCTCTGAACTAATTGTGATTTCGGATTTACAGGTGTTTGAACTGAGTCAGGTGTGAAATGGAGCCAGTTGAGTGTCGCGCAGTGATCCGGTTTTTGTATTTGAAAGGACGCACAACAAAGGAGACTTTTGATGAAATGAAAGAAACTTATGGTGATGATGCCCCATCATATGACCTTGTAAAACGCTGGCATCATGAATTCAAACATGGCCGGAAGTCTGTGAAAACAACTCCCAGACCTGGTCGTCCCTCTTCTGCCATTGATGAGGCATCTGTGCGTCAAGTTGAGGCTGCCATTTTGGAAGATCGACGCATTACTATTCGCCAAATAGCCCAAGAGGTCAAGATTAGTACAGGGTCTGTGGAAACTATCATTCATGACCATTTGCATATGCATAAGGTGTCTGCCAGATGGATTCCCAGGTTGCTCACACCTTTCCAGAAGCAAGAACGCATTGAGTGCTCGAGGATGAATTTGGAGATGTGCCAAGAAGATGAGTCAAAGTTTTACAAAAGACTGATTACACAGGATGAAACTTAGGTCCATCACTATGATCCAGAGACCGAAGCCAGTCAATGCAGTGGAAGCACTTGGACTCACCACCTCCAAAGAAAGTAAGGATGCAGCCCTTTTCGGGCAAGGTCTTGCTCACAGTCTTCTGGGACCAGGACGGAGTAGTGATGACAGATTTCCTAGCAAAAGGGTACCACAATTAGAGGAGTCTATTACGCTTCACTTTTGATGAAATTAAGAGAAGCTATCAACGTCAAGAGGCGGGGCAAGATCAGCAAAGATATCGTCCTCCTGCGGAACAACGCTCCGGTCCACAACTCGCATGTCGCCAGATCAGAAGTACGGGCATGCGGCTATGAAATCCTCCCCCATCCCCTTACTCTCCTGACCTTGCACCCTCTGACTTTCATCTCTTCCCAGCCATGAAGTTGTTTTTGAAAGGAAAGCATTTCCCAGATGATGCAGCCTTGCTTTCTGAAGTTACGACATGGAGGATCAACCTGGAGTTTTCTACAAAAACGGTGTCCAGAGCTGCATTAAACGATGGGAGAAATGCATAACTCTGGGTGGTTTCTATGTAGAGAAAGACTAATAACTGTGCCAAGTTTCATTAATCTACTGCTATGGGAAATGGGTCAGGGGCATTACTTATTGAACACCCCTCGTATGAGGATACCAAGCCCACAGCAAATCGAATGTGGATCTATAAAAAATTAGTACCGGAGATTAATATATCAAAACAAATCTTTCCTCATCATTTATTTTTTATTTTTATATATTTTTTAAAAACAAAAATTATATCGAATTAGTTTTATTTATCTATTTAAAATTATGAGATTGGACATTACCCACAGGGATTCTAAGCCAGACAGAGAAAGGGAGGTAATTCTTATTTTTAGAATTAATGAGTTACTCCCTGTGGTTCCGAACTTAACTCAACACCGGCAGGATATAGAAGGATTCTATTGTGATCCCCAGAAGAGGTAAGTTACTAGTTACATGGTAATGACCTCAATGTTATTTAATAAATAATACTGAATTCTAATGCAACTTATACGAATGAAATTGAATTGTTAATTTATAATGCAATTTAAGTGTGAACACCCATGTTTAACCACGATGGAACATAGAAGGATCCCCATTTATTGAGTTCAATGGAACACCCCCTCCTACACAATCATTACCAATTAGGGTGCCACAGTATCAATTATTTTTTAATCACACCTCTACTGGGTTGAAACTCGTTCCGGAGCATCGAAGAATTTTCTGCGTTTTTATATTCTCTTGTATGAATTACATGCACTGTTTTAGAGTTACTATTATTACTGAACAATTCTAATGATCACTATTTAATTTATAATAGAGCCCAGGTATGTTTATTATTTAAATTATTGTCTAATTGTTCATGGACCATCAAATATCCACGTAATGCTAACTTATTTCGTGCCGTTAATTGATAGCAAATTGCCGGAACACACATTTCCTAATTTTAAATGCAAAGAAATATAAGGCGGATTGCTGGTAGGCCATATACCATATATCGTGGATCGGTTCCAATACTTATGGACTATTCTGGAGATAATCCAATTAAATTTCCAAGTATGTCTTCTTAAATCTTTACTAGTTCCCCAATTATATTCCAGGTCTAAAGCTAGATTGCATGCACCCGATGTAAACACTTTTGTAGAATCCCCTGCGTAATGTTTAGCAAATTATCTCTCGAAGTGATTATATTGTAAGATTCTAAAGTGCACAGGTTACATTTTTTACACACACACACACACACACACACACACACACACACACACACACACATATATATATATATATATATATATATATATATATATATATATATATTTATATATATACAAATCAATAATATTACAATAAAAATTTATATTGAATCCTATCGATACACGGTGAAGCTCAATATAAAAAATAAATAAAAACATTTATCGATAATGAAGTGATTTAATAGACAACATTTGCATAGTTTACAGGTTTATTAACTCATCAAGTGTTTAAGCAAGGAATACAAATAAAAATTGGCTTATATATATATATATATATATATATATATATATATATATATATATATATATATATATATATATATATATATGTAGATTATAACTAAAAGGTAAACTTTTAGAGAGTTGGACCTATTGTGAAATAAGGAAAGCTCAATGTACTGGATAGAGCAAAAATATGGTAATTCAATGAAAATTGATTAGACCTGCAAATGGAAGCAAATCGATATCTTAAGTTGTTCAAAATAAGGAGCAGTTTAGTTAATAAAAAACATTTATTTTTCTTCTCTTTCATTCTTTAAACCAGACTTTTCAAAGATTAAAATCTTATCATCAGAGGAAAAATTATGATTGATAAGTTGACAGGATAGGACTGTCAAAGTTCTAAATTTGAAAGAGTTTTTAAAAAAAATTTAAAGTTCAAACGGGTATGAGAATTACCAATAATAAAATCCAAAAAAGCGTGGGGCTCAGAAATATTGGTAAATCTAGAGGAATCTATATAAAAATCCAATGACGACGATTCCACCCAGGTCTGTTATCCTCGGAGAAGGGATCAAATAAGATTGGCCATGTTAAGGAAAACAATATTCTTCCTGTTTTCAGTTAAGCGTATTCCAAGGCAAAAACAATGACAAAATCTCAATGGAGTCAAAGCGAACTGTTGCAATGTATACAAATTACTTGGGAATTGTGGGATAGCATAAAGACAGGGAAGAGAAAAAGAAAGGGAAGAGAAAAAAACGCTAGACAAAATATAGAGACAGAAGAAAGTGTAGGAACCAAAGAAGAAAAGAAAAAAAGAAAAAAGAGTGCAATCTAACAGGTGGGGGGAGGGTTAAGGGATTCAAATCAAAATGATATTTAGGCAGAAAAAATGGGAGCGGAAGATAAAAGTAAAGATAAAAAGTAATAAAAATAAATTCCAAGGTGGCCGAATACAAAAATACAAAATGTGTGGTCAGCACAGTGAAATTATGTTCCCGTGGGGAATGTAAGTAGATCAAATACAGATAAGAAACAAAAACTGGCTTTTAAGGTAGATTAAACTGAGATAATTTTGGATGGGGAACGAATATAGTGACAGGGTTTTTTTTAATGGGGGTGCTTCCATTTACAGGTCTAATGAAAATTGTTTTATCATATATTATATACATATATATATTTTTTTAACAATGTTTGCATATATATATATATATATATATATATATATATATATATATATATATATATATATATATTAGAACACCATCCCAAATGACGAGAGTATTCCGAATAATCCAAATAATCCAAATGCTGTTTCCTACTGAAACTGTTGTTGCTTCTGTCGAAACTATTACTATTTATTGAATTCTAGTATAACTAAACAATTTTACTTTCTTATAACTGGCAAGTTCAGAATGAGTTATTTTAAATTCTGTCATTTATTTAATATTTATTTATATAAACATTTTTAATACAATGTGTACTTGTGTCACAATGTTACCCGGGAAAGTAAATTAACTCATTAAATTCCCGAACCCAACGTTGAACTATTGAATTATTTGCTACTGATGGTTGTCTGGCGTAAACGTAGATCCCAATGAAGTTGATGTAAAATATGTTGTTTTTTTTAGGGTGGGGGGCTTGCCACCAGGACTTATAGAGAAGTTTAATTGATAACCATGACTAAAAAGTAGTGTTTGACTTACCGAAGGATATTTTTGCTTGAAAAAGACGTGGGACCATTAAAAATCAATTTCACCTACCTAAAAAAGAAAAATGAAAGAATAAATCGATGAAAATGTTTTTTTTTCTTTCTGGTATCCGTCGCCAACGCAAACCCCATTATGTTAACGTAAAACTGCTTTTCTTTTTCGGAGGGTATCGGTTAATTGGAACCCGTTTTTTTATCTGCTTAAAAAGAGGTGTAGTCTTGAGAAAGCAATGTCAGCAAAAGTAAAAAAAAGATCATACAAAAAAAAACTAAGAAAAAAAAAAAGAAATATGTAAAAAGTCCGAAATAGAGATTTTATAAAAATACTGTTAAGGAAATGCTAAAGACGCGTTTTAGGTTGTTATATGTTAGTAAATTATAATTAACTGACGACGACAGTGTTAATTCTTATTTTAGTCACCTAAATTATTAAGCGTGAAATAACGTTTAAGAAATCTAGTTCAATTTTTGTTGCGGCTGTTTGGTAGTGTTTTCAATAAACACGTCGTCTCTCGAACCATGTAATTTTATCGGAAAGACAATATGCAGCAATTTGTTTTCCCTATTTCATAAGTAATTCTGAATTGATTTTAACGCTAATACGTTCAGCATGTCATAATCTTAACAAAATATCATTTTTTAACTACTGCATATCGTATTTCCGATAAAATTGCATGGGTCGTGAGACGACGTGTTTACCCTGACTTTACATGGGTAGAATAGTATTCCAAATAACTCAAACCCAAGGAATTATTAATAGGCATGAAGAAATTTCAAAACATCTTGGAAAAATACGTTTTTTTTTAACGTAAATAACTACTTACGTAAAATAGAGTAATGTAGGCATCAGGCAAAAGTCACTATTTTTAGGTTTACAGATATAATTTTGAAACTAATCCTGGATATGGGGATTCTGAATATATATATATATATATATATATATATATATATATATATATAGTCATCCACATACAGACTATTTCGCTATATCACAGCTCATCAGTGCGGCTATATATATATATATATATATATATATATATATATATATATATATATATATATATATATATATGTATATATATATATATATATATATATATATATATATATATATATATTGTGTCTGAAATTATACAAATCAGTTTTCTGTCTAAATAATTGAATTTGTGTACACCTATGAAGCTGCGATTTCAATATGTCACCGACTATTGCATTTTGAGTTTTAGTATGAATTTCAAATATCTGCACGTCCTGAGATAAGAAATTAGGATGTACAAGAGTTAGCAGTCTGAGGGTTTTCATGCCAATTCTGAGTTGTATGCTATTATTGTATTCAAATTAAATTGTTTTCTTTTTCAGATCATAATATAAGCCATGTGTAAAAATACATATCATACGTTGTTGGAAGAGCACAAATTCACCAATCTAAATGATGGTGTGACTTCATTAGGCAACTTGGCAGAAGTCATGGTGTAACCAAAACACAAATTGAGTATTCAACAAAAGCCAGATTTTCTGGAAACAGGTTAAAGTACTTTCCATCGCAACATAAACGTCAACTGAACTATATTGGTGCTAAAAGCATGTAACTAAGTATTCATGTGTTGAATGGATCTGACGTTGAAGGAGTTCAAGCGTGACAAAATTTGCTGGTTCTTTCGAAGAGTGACACAAAAGAATAAATCTTAAAAACACTCACAGATCAGCACGGATAACATTGAGAAGTGTTTAAATTGGGCGAGTCTGTATTTAGAAAAGAAAACACGTACTTTAATAAATCTCAAGTGCTGCTTATGTATTTTGGCTGATCTATTTTGAGACCGGATTAAATTTAAATGGGATGTTTGTGAAATCGTAAACTTGAATGTTGTTCATTAAATTTGAGTGCTGAGGAAAAACTTGATTTTTGAGTTATTTCAATAAAATCATTTTCAAGTTTGTTTAGAATTGGAAATATTTAAAATGTTGATCATAGCTCCCCATTAAATGACGGTGGCAGCATCTCACAGTCCATAATACCCTCAGAGGCAGAGTTTATTTCTTAGTTCGCACTTCGCTTATAGGCAGAGTTTATTTCTCACAGTTCTCAATTCCTTGAAAGGCAGAGTTTATTTCTCACAGTTCGAAATTCCCTTATAGGCAGAGTTTATTTCTAACGGTTTGAAATTTCTTTATAGGCAGAGTTTATTTATCACAGTTCGCACTTCGCTTATAGGCAGAGTGTATTTCTCACAGTTTTCAATTCCTTGAAAGACATAGTTTATTTCTCACAGTTAATGTTGTCCTCATATGCAGAGTTTATTTCTCACCGTTGGTGCTTGCCGCTTACGCAGAGTATGTTTTTAACACAATTTCATTTTCCCTTATAGGCAGACTTTATTTCTCACAGTTCGCACGTCCTTTATAGGCAGAGTTTATTTGTGACGGTTTTCACATCTTTGAAAAGCAGAGTTTATTTCTCACAGTTCGCAATTCACAGTTTGCGCTTCCCCATACACAGAGTTTAGTTTTTATAATTGGAAATTTTCATATAAGCAGTTTATTTTTCACAATTCGCAATTCTCTTATAGGCTGAGTTTATTTCTCACAATTAGCACTTCCTTTATAGGAAGAGTTTATTTTACACAGTTTACACTCCTTAATAGGCAGAGGTTATTTCTAACAGTTTGCAGTTCGCTAATGAGCCGAGTTAATTTCGCACAGGCAGAATTTATTTCTTACAGTCTGCACTTCACTTAGAGGCAGAGTTTATCTCTCGAACTTTCTTTATAGAGAGTTTACTTCTTACAGTTCACACTTGCCTCATACAAAGAATGTTTTCTCACAGTTCACAGAGTTTATTTCACACAGTTTGTGCTTCCCTGATAGGCAGAGTTTATTTTTTACAGTTCGCACTTCGCTCATAGGCAGCTTTTATTTCTCCCTGTTCTCACTTATATTATAGGCAGAGTTTATTTCTCACTGTTAGCACTTTCCTGTTTTGTCACTATTTCCCTTATAGACTGAGTTTATTTGTAATCGTTTGCATTTTCCCCATAGACAGATATTATTTCTCACAGTTCACACTTTCCATCATATGCAGTTTATTTCTCACAGTTCGCGCTTCCTATTATAACCTAGAAGGACCGATAATAAAATAGAACAACACCATGTTATATTTACAATAGTGTGTATTTACAGAAGAACGGAATAGTATGTTACAGAAAAACAGCTCGTCCTTCGTCGTAGGCTCCTCTATTACATAATGTCTAGAAGAGTCTATATTGCCGCAAAATAGGGTAGATCACTATCACACGATAACACGCCCTGTTAACCCTTTGTCCCTATGGAGTCAGTAGTTATTTGTTTCGGGGTTTATTAAAATAATATCCATAATTTTACGTTTTTTTATTTTCGTTGTTCAAAACCTGTATGTAAGATTCGAATCTCAAATGTGTCGAACACAACATCCATTAGTTCGTCCTCTGGAGTATTATTCTCGACAGCATCCGAGTATCGTTTGCTCATCTGGTTCATGTATCTTTTGTGAATAACCTTGGGTCCTTTTACCATGTAAATTATGTTCCAAATCCGTTTATCCACTATCCCTATTTCTCAGTCAAAAAGAAGAGATTTTCTCCAACTATGAAGCGTCCCTTCGTGAGATTTTTTCATGTCCGTGTTTCGTATGGGTTTGCAATAACATATCAAACACTGTTTTAAGCTTCCTTGCAAACTTTACTTTTGCTGGCGTCATTAAAGATGGAACATTGTTATTTGGAGTCATCCTATGTATCTGCAAAGATTCTTGCATGCGCCTTTTTGAATGTGTGCACGAACTGTTCTGCTTGACCATTGTTTCTCGCATTATGCAGCGTGATCGTAATATGCTCATAAGTCCGAGTTATCGTTGCCATTGTTGTGACTTTGAAGGGCCGATAATAAATTTTTAAAAACACGGTGGCATATTTACAACAGTGCGCATTCACAGTAGTATCAAATAGTATGTTACAGAAAAACATTTAGAGGAGTACAGAATAGCATGTTACAGAAAAACTGCGCATCCTTTGTCGAAGGCCAATTTATATATAATGTCTAGAAGAGTCCATATACTCACGAAATAGGGTAGACCACCATCACACCATAACACATCCCTTCTAGTTCACAGTTCGTAATTCCCTTATAAGCAGAGTTTATTTCTCAGAGTTCGCACTTCCCTGATAGACAAAGTTTATTTCACACAGTTCGTACTCCCTTTATAAGGCGTTTATCTAACAGTTCGCGCTTCGCATTTCCTTTAAATGCAGGGTTTATTCTTCTCGGTTCTTACTTCCTTTATTTCCTCACATTTCGCACTTCCCTAATAGGCAGAGTTTATTTTCAAACAGTTCACATTTTCCTCGTGAGCGAAGTTTATTTCTCACAATTCGCACTTCCTTTATAGTTAAATGGTTTTTTCTCACAGTTCGCAATTCCCCTATAGAGAGATTTTATTTTTCACAATTTGCACTTCCCTTATGAGCAGAGTTTATTTCTCACAGTTCGCATTTCCTTTATAGGCGTTTCTTTTATCACAGTTAGCAATTTTCTTTATAGGCAGAGTTTATTTTTCAGAGTTCATGTCTCACAGTTTGCGCTTCACATAGTTTATTTCTCACAGTCCGTTGTTTCGCTCATAAGCAGAGGTTATTGTTGCACAGTTCACACATCCCTGGTAGACAGAGTTTCTTTTTCAGAGTTCGCAATTCCCTTACATGTCACGTTAATTTGTCTCAATTACCACTTCTTTCATCAGGAGAGTTAATTCCTCACATTTCGTAATTTCCTTATGGACTGAGTTAATTTCTTACAGTTGCCACTTCTCTTCTAGGCTAAGTTCATTTCTCACAGTTCGCACTTCCATCGGAGGCAGTGTTTATTTCTAACAGTTAGCACTTCCTACATAGGCCAAATTTATTTCTCACAGTTCGCAAACTTGCAGAGATTTAAATGTGATGTGAACATGCATCTCGCTGTACAACTCCACGCTTAGTGTACGCTTATAAATCTGCCACCAAATTCACAATAGCCCTTAATGTCTCAGTGGCAATTTGCTTTGTTTGGAGTGAATTCAATTAAAAAATAAATAAATAATAATAAAAAAGTTTTCTTAATTTAATTTAAAATGTATATATGCCGTTTTTCAAAATTGAAATTGTCTTGGTAAACAAGTAAAATAGACGTATCTCCCATAGATTTTGATTACATTGTGCAGAATTCACTTTGTTTAAGCTGAAAAACGATCTAAGGGACATAAATCATACCGAGAAAGTTATATTAATTATCTCCCTTTAATATTCTTATCTGATCCGTTCAGTTTTAAGAACCGCATTTTCTGATCAATTAGTTTGAATGTATTTAAAATATTTGAGCAGCATTTTTTTTCTTTTTATAATTTCAGGTTACCAAACCCTGCAACAGTACCAGAACTTTATAACAAAGTTACGTAAAGCTAATTAAGCTAATTCACACAAAAATAAAAATGCGATTCTATTTTGAGGGGGCGGTACTACTCAAAATGAAGCGCCTAATTTCCGTGACTGCTCGGCGGCAACGATCGGGCAGGTCGCGGAAGCGCCCGAGAGCTGCCGAGACGAAAACGAGACTGGAGCAGAGCTTACCGATCAGGTTGCTGCCAATCATCTGCGCTCAGCACAACAGAACAAGCGGTAGGAAGACGTTCGAACTGGCCGAAAACGTATCCGTAAAGACTGAACCTCGACGAGAAAATATATGAAATTCCCCTCCACCCCAACAAAAAATAAATATCCTGATAAAAATAACATATACTTCTTTGTTTAATGTCAGAAAAAAAAGACGAAAAAAGAAGTAGTCTAAATAGCGTAAAAGAAGTAGCATTTACTTCTTTGAATTATGTAAAAAAAAGGCAACAAAAACAAATAAAAATGGTTCATTTGGCCCACGACAAAATTTAAAAAAAAAAGGTTATTTATAGTTCTTCAGCTATAGTGTTCATTTTTTTCATGTTTTTTTTTTTCAAATATATGTATTTTTTCTTTTGTATTCTTCGTCTTATATTGTCGCCTGCCACTCTTCCATTTTTACGACTTTGAGTTTTGCTTCAGCCTCGTTATCGACTCGACAGCTCTCGGGCGCTTCGGCGACCTGCCCGATCGTTGCCGGCGAGCAGTCACAGAAATTAGGCGCTTCATCTGGAGTAGTACCGAGGGGGCTATTACATGTAAACACAGTTAAAGAATTGACGCTAAAAAAATTATTACAGAAATTAGTACTTCTCAAGATGAGGACCCAAGCTTAAATCGACTTGGCGTCGGTACTTTCCGGATGTTTACGTAAACCGACGGAAAATGTCGAATGAAGAGTCGGTTGACTTACCTGCGTCCAAAAAATCCAAAACGAAACTGGATTTACAAGTGAAAAAAACAAAACAAAAAAAACATTAACCAACATTTAAATGTTGGTTAATGTTTTTAATACATTAAGTCAAATTGTATGAAAGAAATATTTATTGTTTTAATAAAGAAATTTAAATAAACAAGTGATAAAATGTTTTTTACACCTAAAAATCTTTTCTTTTATGAAGCAAAATATAAATAAACAGGCCATAAACCTTTTTTTTTCACTTTAAAAGTGTATTTTTGATGAAAAATATAACAGAACAAGTGATAATAATGTGTTTATTTCACGAAACAGTTTGGTTTATTTTTAATCCGAGTAACGATCTAAGGGAAATAAATCATACCGAGAAAGTTATATTAATTATCTCCCTTTAATATTCTTATCTGATCCGTTCAGTTTTAAGAACCGCATTTTCTGATCAATTAGTTTTAATGTATTTAAAATATTTGAGCAGCATTTTTTTTCTTTTTATAATTTCAGGTTACCAAACCCTGCAACAGTACCAGAACTTTATAACAAAGTTACGTAAAGCTAATTAAGCTAATTCACACAAAAATAAAAATGCGATTCTATTTTGAGGGGACGGTACTACTCCAAATGTAGCGCTTAATTTCCGTGATTGCTCGGCGGCAACGATCGGGCCGGTCGCGGAAGCGCCCGAGAGCTGCCGAGACGAAAACGAGACTGAAGCAGAGCTTACCGATCAGGTTGCTGCCAATCGTCTGCGCTCAGCACAACAAAACAAGCGACCGCAAACGTATCCGTAAACCCTGAACCTCGACGAGAAAATATATGAAATTCCCCCCACCCCCCCAAAAAATAAATATCCTAAGAAAAATAACATATACTTATTTAATTTATGTTAGAAAAAAAAAGTTGCCTAAATATCGTAAAAGAAATAGCATTTACTTCTTTGATTTATGTAAAAAAAGACAACAACAAAAAGAATTAAAATGGTTGATTTGGGGCACGAAAAAAAAAAGAACAGTTTATTTATTGTTCTTCAACTATGGTGTGTTCATTTTTTTTTTTCATTTTTTCCAAATATATGTATTTTTTCTTTTGTATTCTTCGTCTTATATTGTCGACTGCCACTCTTCCATTTTTACGACTTTCAGTTTTGCTTCAGCCTCGTTTTCGTCTCGGCAGCTCCCGGGCGCTTCCGCGACCTGCCTGATTGTTGTCGCCGAGCAGTTACGGAAATTAGGCGCTTCATCTAGAGTAGTACCGAGGGGGCTATTACATGTAAACAGACTGAAAGAATTGACGCTAAAAAAATTATTAAAGAAATTAGGTACTTTTCAAGATCAGGACCCAAGCTAAAATCGACTTGGCGTCGGTACTTTCCGGATGTTTACGTAAACCGTTGGAAAATGCCGAATGAAAAGTCGGTTGACTTACTTGCGTCCAAAAAATCCAAAACGAGACTGGATTTACAAGGGAAAAAAACAAAAAAAACATTAACCAACATTTACAGCACAAAAAATCAAATCAAGGGAGGCGCGAGAGCGCTCTATTCCTTAATAGACTACAAGAATGGCCTATGATGGAAATCTCATTTATTTGATCAATCATAACTCAAAAACCAATAAACCAAATTAGTTAAAACTTTGCACAAATTTTTTATTTGATAGGTTCTATAAGTGTGTAGAATTTTAGCATCATTAGTCAAGGCAACCCAAAGATCCAGAAAGTTCAATCATGAAATCATGTTATCCGTGTGTACGTACGTAGTATGTGCCACCTTGTATCTCATCAACTATTTTATGGATTCAGCTGATTTTTGGCAGAGATAGAGGTTCTAGGGTTTAGTTGATGGCATTTTAATTTCAGTGTACCATATACCTTAGTTTTCCAGAAAATTAAAAAAAAAACTTAAAAATTACCAACTATATCAGTTATGTGAAGGCCTTGTATTGGGGCATAGCCTTTACAAATGTAGTGACATTCCATGATAAATGCCAATATACTGAAATCATATGCAAAAAGCAAGGAAGTTCCCAAATTTTTACACTTTTATTGTCATTAAGGGTATACAGTATAAATCTTTATGCATGAGTGGATGAAGTAACAGTAAAATACATAGCCCTGTTGTGCTCGCATACCCTTAATGACAATAAAAGTGTAAAAATTTGGGAATTTCCTTGCTTTTGTACATTTAGTGTATATGAATTTTCATCTTAACCCTATTAAGGGCATATGATTTCAGTATACTGGCATTTATCATGTTTTTTATACCTAGAAATCTTTTCTTGTATGAAGAAAAATATAAATAAACAGGCCATAAAACGTTGTTTTATTTTCCCCTTAAAAAGTGTATTTTTGATGAAAAATATAACGGAACAAGTTATAATGATGTTTGTTTTTCACAAAAAAAGTTTTGTTTTTTTACTGAAAATTATTTTTGGTTTGTAATCATGCAAAAATGTTTTGTTTTTTGCGTAAACAAGTTTTTTTTGTTCTGTACAAGTAGTAAAACTTGCTGTTTTTCACGAAAAAGGTTGGTTGTTTTTACACAAAATATTTTTTTAATCATAATCAGGTATTAAAGTGTGTTTTTTTTTATTGGCATGAAAAAGGTTGGTTTAGTAAGAAAAGAATCAATAAATAAGTGATAACATTTTTTTTTTTTTGCCTGAACATTTATTTTTTAAATTCCACTGAACAAGTAGTAAAAAGCTTTTTTTTCACATGAAACAGTGTATTTTTTTAAAGAGAGCAGATCTGACAGATTTTCTGTCGCCGTTAACGGCAACGCAGACGTTGAAGAAGAAGTGTCATGAAGTGTTTGTATAGGCTTTTTGCTGCCGTGAAAGCAGACGTCAAAGAAGAAGAAGAAGAAGAAGAAGAAGAACCAGGAGTAGAGGAACTGGAAGGAAGTATTTCAACAGGATACTCTTCAGCTATCTGCGACAATATGGAGACGAAGGGGTGTTTGCTAAATTTCTGTCACCACATAAATTCGACCAGATAGCTGTCTCCAAGGTCCCTGCTTGTCCTGAATTCTTTCTTGTTTCGCTGTTTAGCTTCCTTCCACATTCACTCTATGTGGTTCGTTGTAGCCTTTGTTTTAGGATAAACAAAGTTTACATTGTGGTTCACAGTCAAATGTCTGAATATTTCTTCTCTTTCTTTTGCACATGCTTTCCATCAGTCAGATACTATTGTGGTCCGTCGCAACATGTAACCTTTAATAATTAGGAGTGTTCTGGCGTTTCTGTTCAGGACTGTTAGAAGGAATCCCTCCTTCTCTGTAGGATCGTATCCTCCGAAGACCTAGAGCAGGTCGAATAGTTGAAAAGAGATTCGTCGATCTCCACCATATGCCCTGAGCCTTTGATTTTTCAAAGATTCCTTCGAAAATTATGATGACACACCTCCAGCAAAAAATTCTTCAAATCAATGATTTAAGTCATAGATCCAATTCCGCATTCATGGCATGCAGTTTCTATGGTTACTATGTCTTGGGACCACAGATAGATCAACTTTAGTATCTGACCGATGTCCAATTGAGTCTTTTCGAAAAAGTACCACTTCTTATCGATATCCAACATCTGTATTTTCTGTTATTGCATCACTAAGAGTATTTATCGCTAAGTTTTACTCGTTTTGAGATCTTATATCTATCTCCACATTCTGTGCAATTTTTTCCTTTAGCGATCAATTTCTTTCCCTGACAAAAATTAATCACTCCTTTGGGAGACGCAACAGCCTGACCTAGCTTGTCAAAATCCATTGTAGCTGTGATCAATCTTTATTTCGTGAATTTTGTGAGTTTCGCGTTTCAATCAGTTACAATGTTGACATGTTGTCTGCTTACTTTCTAGCATTCTGATTGGCTAACCGCTTCAGTAATTTCTGGTGGTTTACGTAAACATCCGGAAAGTACCGACACCACGGCTATTTCAGCTTGGGTCCTAATCTGGAGAAGTACCATAAATTAAAATGGGGTAGCAGTTTCACCTATAAATCTAGTGTAAAATGATCACCCATTTCTGGGCCACCCATCGGTAATGATAATCCACTTCATAATTGGATAGCGTTTTAAGGGAATACTCCAAATTTTATTTTGTAAAGGAAGATAAATTTTATGTGTGGCGAAGGATGATTTCTAAGAAATGGCTGATTAAAAAGTTGATTATCCAGTAAACAACCTGAAAAATGTGGCGGTAAAATAAATAAATAAAAATTATGACATGACGTCCATTAACCCTACAACTAATCCCTCACCCAAACACACACAATTTGATTTTTTTTAAATGAAGAAGTAGTTATATGTCTTTAAATACGCTATCTGGTCGGGAAATGGGTGATCATTTTATGTTAAATTTATATGCGAAACTGATCCCCACTCTAAAATCTAAAATAATTGTGTGTATGTGTTTTAAAAAAAATTTATTTTTACCGCCAAGGTTTTCAGGTTGTTTAAATGTAATCGTTTAAAAAAGTAGAATCTCTTTTTTCTTTTTAGGTGAACTAGCATACGGTGTAAGGATACAATACTACTTAAAGTAATTCAGCTTTTGACGTTTTGGCTAGAAACAAAGTGTAGTATCTGTTCTTCTTGATTGAGGCAATTTTTATTTTTATCGTAATCCAGAGTGCCCCTTTTGGGGGGAGCTGGATTTTCTCCACATTAAAGACCGACCTTGTGGCTAACTCTTCCCTCGTGGGGAGGCTATTAAATAAGGTCTCAATAATCAATATTTTATTTAATATGCCATCATAGATCATCGATCTTTTACACTTTTTTCTTCTTCTTTGTTAAAGTAACATACAAATTTCGATTGGAGGCATTTAAAAGAATCGCATAAGGAGAGTATTGATTTACACCTCTCCAGGAGTTAAGCACAAGGCCAGTTTTTATCTTACTCCCACAAGTAAGATGTGACCCAAGGTTGGGTCAGGAAAGTGGGGTTTAAAAATTGCCTGGGCAGCCCCATCAGCATTCCCCGGTAGGAGCGCCTCAGGCAGTAAGCAATTAACTTACTCCTCCCCAAAGAGGGGAGGCGAAGCCTGGGAGGGTGGACCTCCTAGAACTGCACAGGACAGACCCATAGACCGGTGTAAATCAAGCCCCGAAGGCCAAGACAATACCAGTCTATGGGGTGCAGTATCCATCGGAACATTCTTGGTAACGGCAAAGATTTCTAAAAGAACTATTTTAGATCGGATCAGCATTCAAGGGAGGTAATAAAGCTATCCTTGCATGACTTATCTCCCCTGAGTCGTGTCGTTTTCCAACACAATATAATTTACTTGCAAAAAAATATGGACTCACCACGTTAATTTACTTTGTTTTTACCCATTAAAAATAAACTAAGCCAAAATCTGAGAAAAAAATCTATTTTATTTAAGTGTCAGACTTTCTGGCTTTCTAGAACATAGCTCAAATTATTAAATAAAATCTATTAAAATATTATTTTTCAGCAGATAGTGGAACACTTCTGGAATCATCATTGACGAGTTTACGGAATTTTGTCTGACCTCTGCCCCCATCCTCACCCTTCATATATATATATATATATATATATATATATATATATATATATATATATATATATATATATATGCATGCATATTACTCATCGGTCACCACTTATCAAGGCCTGGGAGGTCACTTGAGGATAAGGGGTAAAGGCATTCTCAGTTGGGCGATTGGAATAATTCTATTATCCAAGAGGCTGAACAATCTTTTGTTAAAATTAGACTTGAAGACGACCATGTTGTAGTCGGTTGGGAATTAGACTCATCATATTTTGTTCCACAGATAGATTGTTATAGGAAATAAACTTTGTTCATAGTAATTCTATTTGATATTTGGTATAGAGAGAAAGAAAGGAAAGTTCTTTGCTGTAGCAAGACGAGTTCTTGCTGTGAATGTTTTACAGGGGGGGGGCAAGGATTGGAGTTCAGTCGAGCACCTACCATGAACATAACGATACAGTAAAGAGAGGGTAGCAACATTTCTTCTCGGAATTGCGAAGTCGGTTCTGTCGAGGCAAGAAAGAGTGCGCCAAGCGGCACCTCCATATATATGACAGCATTACTCCATCTTAGGACGTATATGGTTATTAGGACGTTATACAGGTAGTGAATTGCGTCAGGAGTGAGCCCCTTTCGGGAGCAGTAGAATGGTCCAACTATTTTCCCACCGACCGTAGCTATATATTTTAATAGTCATAATTTACTCATGATTTATTTTTCAGAAGTCATCATCATCATCATCATCATCATCATCATCATCATCATCATCATCATCATCATCAGCAGCAGCAGCAGCAGCAGCAGCAGCAGCAGTTGCACCAGCATCATCATCATCATCATCATTAGCAGCAGCATCATCATCATCAGTTTAACGTTCGTTTTACATGCTGGCATTAGCTGGACGGTTTTATGAATTGAGCCCCAAACTGACCTATCTCTGACCAAGTCTTTAGTTATCCCTCCTTCTCTTAAGTTTTTTCTTATCACATGCTTTTATGCTTTTTTGCCTTCTCCTGTGAACTGGACCTGCTAAATCAACTGTTCTACATTTACTGACCCAAGAGCTTCCATGGATGTTTTTGAAGTAGCATTTTAAAACTTACCTGTTTTGCACACACCTCCCTATATTGTCCAGATTTAATCTCCCTCTGAGGTCATCAGATCTGAGCTAGTCTTTAAAACTCACATTACACATCCATCTTATAATTCTCATATCATTTCTCTCCATGCAACGTGTGTCCTCCATTTTCATTGGCCAGGTTTCACTTTCATATATCATCACACTGTGTACACATGCCTGATAGACTCTTCCCTTGGTCGACAGTGGTAATACATAGCTGGTTAGTAAGTGTAGAAGTTCTCTGAACTTACTCCATCCACTCCTAACTCTTGCAACAAAACTAGCACCTGCTCACCATGTGCTCCAATAGTATCAGAAAGGTAACAAAACTTCTGAATAATTTCAATAACTTAGCCATCCAAATATATTTTCTCCACATTTGAGCTCTCATCCATCTCCATTGTTTTACACTTCATGCACACAAACTGGTTATCCTCTCTCCACTGCATTGCTTATGTACCCAATGCTTACAAGTATCACAAAAATTGAGTTGCACCTGACTCCCTTTCCACAAACTGAACAGGGGGACTCTCCTTATGATGGGGTCTTTCCAACACCACAACTACTGATTATTACTTTGATCTTAGTGACATTCACTCTCAAACCTTTACTTTCCATTGCATTCCTCCCAGTAACTTAACAAGTAAGTCTTCCATTGTTTCACAGGCAAGTACTAAATCATCAGCATACAACATCTCTTCTGGACAACCCATACGAAATTCTCTGGGCAATGCTTTTAAGATGCAAATGAAAAGCAATCGACTCAGTACAGAACTCTGATGTACTCCTACTTTAACATGAAATCTGTCACTAAATGTGCTGTTAATTCTAACACGACTTTGAGCATGTCTGTACAATTCTTGAACAACCATCACTAATCAATCGTATACCCCTAATTTATGCAAAGCTCATCAGACAACCTCTCCCAGTACAAAAGCTTTCTCTAGATGCACAAAAGCAAAATATAGGTTCTGCATCTAAGCCAAGGTACTTCTCTTGTATTTGTCTCAGGATAAATATAGCACCAGTGGTACTTTGCTCAGGCATAAAATCAAACTGCATTTATACTATGCTTATAATTTCTAACAAAACTTTTTTTTCTTTATTATGTTTATCTTTGTCTTTTTTTAATGCAAATCATTTTTGAGTGTGATTGAAGAGAAAATCAAAATTTACCGCCCTGGACAGGGATTGAACTCAGTCATTCGATTATGAGACGTTTATGTTTCACACATTCCCACTCCCCACCACTTCTCATCCAATTCATTGTTATCTGTTACATCATGGTCGGTCAAACAAATATACACACACATACATTTTCCAGCCTCTGTTGTTGTTGAACACTGTCTGACTTAGCTTACTATATATATCTGCTGATTTGACATTTATAGACGTTACATTCTCTTCATTTCCATGTTAATTGATGTTGGCCTAGGGGTAGAATATAAGGCTGCGAGTAAGAGGTGACTTTGCAACTGGGTTCGAACCTTTTGACCGGCAATAATTGATGTCTCTTACACTGAAGATTGCATAAGCATGAGGCACCGGTGTAGGTAATAATAATCAATATTTATTTATTCAAATATATATATATATATATATATATATATATATATATATATATATATATAAAGTTCTATTTTGATATTGAGCACTTTTTATAAACCCGGTTAAAATTCTCTGGATTACCACCCTGTGGATATTTTTCACCTGGATTATTACCATTATTATTATTATATATATATATATATATATATATATATATATATATATATATATATATATATATATATATATTAAAAAAATAAATCCAGCCAACAATCCAGTCATTTCACTTTATAATTTATTTCTTCTAGCCAAGACGAGACTAATCAGACTGATGATTTCTGAATAAAAAAAGGAGCAATCATGTCGTTTTGGTATTATGCAAGGAGAAGGAAGAGGGAGAAACAGAATAGGGAAGAAGAGAGAATGAGAAACACTTCAGTCCATGTTCCCTCTCTTTCTTGTGGTTCCCTCCTTTATTCCTGTTTGAAGAATATCAAACCGACGTGATTGCTCCTATTTTTCATTCAGAAACCACCAGTCTTACCAGCACGTCTGATGATTCTCATCCTGGCGAGAGAAATAAATTATAACGTAAAATGACTGGATTTTTGCTTGAGTTATTTCTTTCTAACTTCTATTATTACTCTGTTTTTACATTGAGCTCTCCGACTCAAGATTTCCTACAGAAATTCCACTCACTCCAATAAAATGTTCGCTTGTAAAAGTTGTGAGAGCTAACATAAATTATTTTATTTAAAAACTATACATTACAGTTAGGCGAATCAGGGTTTCATTGTTAAGGGCAGCAGTTTTCTGAGTTAGACAAGGGTCCTTTTTGCCTCTCAGAAAACGAAGACAAACTGAGAATGAATGAAAAACCGGTGAGCACTAACATTCACCATCTGTGAGTGAGCTGTGTCTTTTTCTAAGTGCTCCTTTACGTGAGAAGTTCGAGATTTGCTTGTATTTCTATTTTAAGTTTTAGTTTTTAAGTTTTAATGTTTTAGTTTAGTTTAGTTTTTGTATTTATTTGTTTATTTATTTATTATGTATTGTTAATCTAACGTAAATTTTATTCTGTGCAGGCAGTTGTTTGCTATTTCACTTCTAGAGTTTAATAAATTGTAGGAGCCTTTAAAGTTTAGGATTTCAAATTTCTCATTCAGACATAATCTACACGGGTCGTCAAAATTTCTACATGTACTGGTCTGTCGTATTATTTTCCATTTAATTATTGGTAAGTGTCCATTTTCTTTGAGCTCCCAATAATAGTTTGCTAGTGCTGTTTTAATTCGGCGTTCTTTGTTTTTAAATTTTAATAAATAAATAAATAAACAAAAAAATAAAAGAGTAAACTAAACTAAAACCTAAAAACTTAAAAACCTAAAATAGAAATACAAGCAAGCACGTGTAAAAATAAGGTCACCCGATATACTGACACAACAAAGAAACAGGGGTGCATCATTCTATAGAAAGCAGAACAATAGAATAGGAAATAGGAAGTAAAATCAACAGAACCTTTGTTTATGAGAAACCCAACGATTGGCTAAGAAAACAACAAAGAATCTGATTGGTTAAGTAGCTAGACGTGAATATAAAAACACCCGGCAAAACTGACTCCATGCATTTTTCCTGACGATTCCCCCGGGGATGAAACGCGGAAGCCTCTGTGTAGCTTAATTGCCATAAATATATTTTCATAGCTTAATACATAGCTCTATTCATGTATCGAGCACTGTTAAAGTAAATACTGAAAATTGATGCATAAAAATTATATCTCCTTATAACATTTTATGTGGATACATGAAATAATATATATATATATATATATATATATATATATATATATATATAAAATGAAATGAGTGATGAGAATAAAAATTGGAAAACGAACAATATTTAGTGAATCATAAAGTAGTTTGAACAAGGAAAATATAAATAAACTTTCAAAAATCCAAGCTTCTATCTTAAGATGGAGATTATAGCGATAAATCAGTAAAAATATTACTGTTAGAACAGATTTTAAAATATAAGAAAGTATAAAAGTACAAAAATTATAATATACAAAATTTTTGAGCAAAGTGTATCAACTTCCACAAAATCTTTTTGAGCAAAGAGAATCAACCTCAGTAGAAAATTGTAACGTGTCCCAAAAAGGTGCATCCAGATATTATTAATGTTCAGCAAACATAGCAAAAAATCTTCTAGAAATTCGAATAATGAAAATGTTCCGTTCAGAAAATATGAAGATCCATATTCGATGTTAAAGTTTAATTAGCAAAAATATGCATGACTCACCAGAAGAAATTTAAGTATACAAATCTCCAACAAATTACCCAAATATATATCTTCCTAAGGCAAGTCAAAAGAATGTGTTATAAACGTTTCAAGGACCAAAATCTAAATGTGAAATTTTTAAAAAAATATAACAATAAAGAAGAAAAGGAAGAAAGAAAGGGAAGCAAATAGTATCAGAGAGAGAATACAACAGAAAAAAAGAAGAAAGCTAATACAAATAGGAAAAAAGAGAATTCTTCAAACTTATCGAAAAATCCTTTAAACACTCACACAGATATAGTACTATCTTAAATGAAAACTCTATAAAATCTCGTACTCTACAATGACTAACATAGCCCAAACAATAATAACTTCTAACAATAAGAAAATCAAATTTGCACCGACACCTAATCCCCTTTTAGTCCCTATTAATTATTGCAACTGCCAAATATCTCAGCAATGCCCGCTCAATAATGATTGTATACATGAAGATGTAATATATGCCTGCCCAGTTAAGGAATTCCCTCCCAAGCTAACTTACTAAGTAATATTAATACTTCTACACCTTCTTTGTCTAGTGCACTTACACATTCTCTACCTGTATCTCAACTTAATGCACATGATTTGACCCCTAACATCATCCACTCTATCACTCCAATTAATAGCATCCCAACCCAAAGTACCCAATGCCATATAAGACCCCCTTCAAATAATTCAAACTCTCCTTCTAACATCACATTAACTCCCATTCTATGTATGGAGCTGATACTATAAATGGCATGCCTTACAATATAATCACCCTATCTAAAATACACACTTATATCAGGGCTACAGCGCACCCTTTGAAATACTGCATTTCAAATTCTACATCTTCTTTCAAAAGAAATAATGATAAAAAGGAAGGACTACTCTAACTAACTTCATTAAAAGTTGTAAAATCGAATAATATCCCATATTCATTTTATTGGTCGATATTAAAGAAATCAAAATCTTACACTCCTGGATTTAGATTTTGTCATTTGTGTACCGCCGAAGCTGTAATAATAATAACATCCGCTAAAAAAGAAATGTCATGAATTAAACAAACGAAATTATTTCGGCATGCAGACATAGTAGAAAATGTAAATTTAACCAACTATTAACCCCAACAGCTACCCCACCTCCATCAAATAGCTAAGATGACTTGATTAATCTTTTGTCGTATAGATTTCCATCATCTTTCTTTAAGATTAATTCTTAAATGAACTCCTAATTTTTTCTAAAACAATCCTTTTTATTTCTCTTATTTTGTAAGACGTTTAGGTATGAGTCGAAAATTAATTATACCCTTGTCTTTAGTTTAATTCCATTTTTTCACTTTTATTTTATTTCATCTTAATTCTAATTTTTATTTTAATCTTAATTTTCATGTTAAAATCTTCCTTTTTTAAATTTTAAAACTTCCCTTGTATTTTTTAAATCGCTCTTACATTTTATCATCCATATTATTTTAAAATTATTCTCCATATTGTCTTTTATTTAACTTACATACACACTTTATATTTAATTTTGCACTTTTAAATATTTTAGTCCATTCATCCGAATATATTTATATTTGTAATCTGTATTATGACATCATCTTAATTTTATTTTCCTTTTGTAATTCTAACCTTAATCTAATTAAATCTTAATTTTATATTTATTGGTATAATATTATCGTATGAATTTTTATAAGTCACTTTATTTTAATTGACCCTTATATTATACATTTGCTAATTTTCACACCCCTTAATTTAGTTAATTTAATTTAATTTATTTAATAAGGCTGTGTTAGTTTAATAAGGTTATTAAGTCTGATAATCCAATAACTTTTAACCTTTTATTTTTTAATTTTTTAATACTTTAATATTTCCTTTGATATTTTGAATCCTTTAATATTTTATTTATTATCATATATATTTTTAAATATATTTTGATATATATATATTTTTATATATTTTTATATATATATATATATATCATTTTTTAAGTAATTTAATATTTTATTTATATTTATATAAACTACATTACTAGTTTTACGTATATTGACTTATTTAGATTCACTTAAAGTTTCTTTAACAATATTTTGAACTATTTTTATAATTTTTATAAGTTTTAACTTCCCCAATTTTAAATTAAAAATTTGGTTATTGTTAAAACTTTTTTATATATACTTCTGTTCAACTTGTCCCCTTCCACCCCTTCTTTTACCTATTCTAATAATATATATATATATATATATATATATATATATATATATATATATATATATATATATATATATATATATATATATATGTAAAGGAGTAAGGCTACCAACATTTGTAGAATGTTTTTTTCAACATTTATTTATTATTTTGTTGTTTTATCATTTTATAATAAAGGTTGAAATACATATATATACACACACACACACACACACATATATATATACATACACACATACATAAATAACTATTTATAGTTATCTATAGACTGGAAAATTCTTATTCAAGGAAGATAATCTTAGTACATAACTTCTTATTACGCACTTCTACACAGCTATGAGTCAAATAGCAACTTGTGTTAAATGAATCATTTACAATAGACATTAAATTTGCACATCAAATACCGGACTATGAAATCGGCCAAACCAAGTTCGAATCTAGTTGGATCGTTTGCATTAACTTATCTTTTATAAATATGTGTGTGTATATGTGTGTATGTATGTGTGTATGTATATGTATATATGTGTGTGTGTGTATATATATGTATTTCAACCTTTATCCACCTCTTTGTCACTATCTAACTATGCGCCTGTGTGTGTGCGCGCATGGGTGTGTGTGTGCGTGTTTATATGTGTGTGTGTGTGTCGCTCACCTATTTACAAGACTCAAGATTAGACCACACGCATACGGGCGCGCACACGCACGCAGACGCGACATCATTCTTGGAGACGACAAAAGCAATAAAAAGTATTAAATTTCAAAAGAAATTCTACGCACCCTAGGAAGCTGGGATGACCGATAGGTCATGAATGGGTAACACGTACTTGACCAAGAGAAGCAGGAAAAATGGCAAATAAAAAATAAAAGATACCCACACACCCGCAAACCCACGCATGCGCAAAAACAATAACAAATTTCTTCAAATGAAACAACATTCTCTCAAATCGAAAGACATTTCTTCAAATGGATTTACATATCTGATGAAAGCGGACCACCGCTTGAAACGCGTTATATAAAATTATAAAATGATAAAACAACAAAATAATAAATAAATGTTGAAAAAAACATTCTACAAATGTTGGTAGCCTTACTCCTTTACATATATACTTTTCTCTCGTTGGAACTGCACTAATACTGCACTACCCTCTTTTCTCTCTCTCTCTCTCTCTCTTTCTCTCTCGTCTCTCTCTCTCTCTCTATATATATATATATATATATATATATTTTATCTCTATATTTATTTCTAATTATACCTCCTCTTAACATTACACTTTTTCCCTTCCTCGTAACACTACTCTTAGCTCCACTTTTTTTGTGACCCTTTTCCATATTAATATCCCCACCCCTTACTTTGTATGTCTTGTCTGTCTTATTTCCTGTTTCTCGTCTATTCAGTTCATTGTATTTCTATATTCTTCTCTACTTTTCACCTTTCTTTTTTTCACTTCTTTTTTCTATTCGTATTAACTTTTTTCTTTTTTCTTTCTCTGTTGTTTTCTCTCTCTGATACGTTTTTATTATTTTATCATCTTATATTTTTTGTAAATTTTCCCCATTTAGATTTTGGTCGTTGAGACATTTACAACACATTTTTTTACTTGTCTTAGGAAGATATCTTTAGGCAATGGAATTACTGATTTGTTGAGTTTTTCTTGGAGATTTATCTACTTAAATTTCTTCTGGTGAGTCACGCATTTTTTATTGCTAATTAAACTTTAACATCAAATATGGATCTTTATATTTTCTGAGCTGAACTTTTTTATTATTCGAATTTCTAAAAAATTTTCTGATATATTTGCTGAACATTCATTATATTCGAATTTCATAATATCTGGATGTGCCTTTTTTGGATACGTTACAATTTTCTATCGAGGTTGATTCTTTTGCTCAAAAAATTGTTGTGGAAGTTGATTAACTTTGCTCAAGAATTTTGTATGTTATTGTTTTTGTGTTAACCGTAATATTTTACTGATTTATCCCTATAATCTCCTCTGAAGATAAAAGCTTGAATTTTTGAAAATCCATGGTTTAAGGAATGAAAAAATAAATTTTATTTATATTTATATATTCCTTTATGATTCACTAAATATTGTTCTTTTTCAAATTTTTATTTTCATCACTCATTTCATTTTATTATTGCTCTATCTCGTATATTGAGCATTGACTGTTCAAGATAGGATTAATTTAAAGATACAATTGATATCTATATTATGTCTCAATTTATATATATATATATATATATATATATATATATATATATATATATATATATATTGTCATGCACAGACTTCGTCAAAACCACGGCAGCGACCACGTGACAATGATAAATGAAATAAAAGGTAAATAAGTTTTAAATTAGTTGGTAAGTCCCTAGGGCGCAATATTAATAACATAACACGGGGGCGGAGATTCTCTAGTTCAAAACATTACATAGAAATAAGGAATAACAACAAACAGGCAAGAGACAACTCGAACACCAAGTTAAATTTAAAACAAATATTTATTTACATGAAGATAAGTAAAAGAGGTAAGCATGCATAAAGCAAAGTGAAAAAAGAACAGAGAAATATTTTAGGGGAATGTGATAATACTTAATGTTATCTAACGACGAGCAAAATCTATGAACAAAATCATGTCCAGACAATTCAAGAGAGAAAATTGGTTATAACTTATATTTTCCATTAACGTATGGCACAAGATTCTCCACAGGAGTTGAAAAGTTCAACAGTCCAGGAATTACACTTTGCATTCCCCCAAAAAGTGAAAAAGTTCAATTATTCAATATTCACAATAATCTTTGGATGCAAAAGTCAGGTACCAAAGAAATCAGGCATACTGGTGGGGTTGGAGTCTCAATCAACGCTACATAATCCTTACATGGGATATCAATCATAATTTCTCACGATAATGTAAAATGTTCTTGTCAGCGACAGATTTTTATGGTGTGTAGAGTTAATCTCGAAAGCGTTTTTAAGATTAACTTTCGGTTTTGTATCAACATAGAAAAATCTCAGGCCACTCGCCGAGTCATGAAGCACCCATGTCTGCTTCCTCTTTTTCTTCTCTTTTTCCTTTTCATTCTATTGCTGTGACGGTCGGTGAGAGTGTCTCCGACTGACACTGACTGACTGATTGACTGACTGCTTCCCTTGTATATATTGACGCTGGTATACGTGGGCGTTGGGTATTTTGGCGGGGTTTCTAAATGATCCGAACCCTGGAACACGAGTCATCTTTAACTGAAATCAGAGCGCTCTCACTGATGAGGCCAATTCAAACACCTGGAACATGTTCAATGGGATTCTCGATGCTTAACTACAAAGAACGACTTCAAGGGCTAAACATGTCTCGACTTAAGCAGCAAATGTGCTCTGACTCTGCCATATAGCATGATCAATGGGAATTTAAACCTACCGTTACAGTAGTTTTCTACCCAGATTTAATGTCATGTTATTAGGGGTGAGATGAAGATCGGAAAGCTGTATGCCGCTCACCAAACATGTATACACAGTACATACACTCTTTTACTAACCAAACAGGCATTCTAATACACATACACACACACACATAACCATGCCTATCCCACTTACACACACGCAAACACACACCAGCCGAAATGAACATGTCTGCTCAATTTCTACTTACACAGAAAAACAACTCTCACTTAGAAACGTTCCTTAGACACTTTTCACTCAATTCTTTACGAACTCTCTATCTTTCATTGTCTTAACAAGTTGTCAATAAAGATGAATTATTTCATATGGATCGCTTTTCTCTCAACATACTAAGTTTCTCTTTTGTGACTCATCAAGAAAAATAATGAGAAAATGAATAAATGGACATCGTGAATCTTCAGCATGTCCGTGTTCTTCTATTCCTTTGAGCCATCTATGTTGTCACCTGTGAATCTAGGTGAAGGTGATAGAGAATCATCATCATCATCATCATCATCATCATCATCATCATCATCGGTTTGTCACTCTGCCAAATGGTTTCTCTCGATCCACAAAAGCAAAATACAGGTTCTTCTTATTAAGGTACTTCTCTTGCTTTTGTTTCAGGATAAATATAGCACCATTGGTAATTTGAACAGATATAAAACCAGGGAAAATTTAATTTATGTTTATCTGACTTCTTATATGCTGCCCAATTATTGTGATTATTAGCAGAGACTTTCATATATTGAATGTATCAATAAATGTCAGTTGTAGAAAAGGGAAGAAATACTCAAGTTTTGTTGAAAGTGAGACCTCGAACATGTGACTGTGAGCCTACAATTAATTACATTCTGATCCAAAGCATTCAGACTACAAAATGTGATAATACTTAATGTTATCATCATCATCAGACTACACTCCAGGTGTGAGACTTACTTTAGTTCACGTGTTGTAACAATGTTTTTAGGATGGATGTCTCTGGCAATTTTTAAGGAAAGAACACGAGTCAATGGATTTGTGACTAATTTTTGTTGCTTAGAAATCATTTAAGTTTTCCTCTACTTATACAATTTGTCAGATTAAAAAAAAAATGTTTTTTTATGATTTAAGTATAGGGTCCTAGTTGTAATATAAAATAATGTTGCAATTATCACAAACTTTTCGACATGCATATCCACACCATTTTAAGTTGACATCTATTTTAATGATATACATCATGCATATCTTTATATATCTATGATATAGTGTAACTATTTAAACACAGGGAGAAAACTCTGTAATTCAATCACATAATATTGTGGGAAAAAATCATGTAGTCCATTGTCTGTAATATCGAAATAATTAAAAAGAAGATAAACAATTCTGTAGTCTGCCGTCTGTAACACCCCAATAATTCAAATTAACGTACAATATACTTTCTAATATTGTCTTTTCCTCTATATACTAAGTGTCTCTTTTAGTGAGCAGATGAATAAATTGACATTGTGAATCTTCAGCATGTCCGTGTTCTGCTATCCCTTAAAGCATGTATGTTATCACACGTGAATCCAGATAAATCTGCTAGAGATCATCATCATCATCATCATCATCATCATCATCATCATCATCATCGGGACCGGGGGGGGTGCTTCTGCAGTATATGAGCCGAGGGTGCTTCTGCAGTATACGGACCATGGGTGCTTCTGCAGTATACGGACTGGGGGTGTTTCTGGTGCTTCTACAATATAGGACCCGGAGGCTTCTGCAGCATAGGGAACGGGGGGGGGGTGCTTCTGCAGTATAGGCACCAAGGCACTTCTACAGTATAGGACCCAGAGGCTCTTGCAGAATAGGGACCACGGGTGCTTCTACAGAATACGGCCCATGGGTGCTTCTGCACTATAGGGACCGGGGGTGCTTCTGAAGTATATGAACCGAGGGTGCTTCTGCAGTATATGGACGAGGGGTGATTCTGCAGTATATGCACCAGGGGTGCTTCTACAATATAGGACCCGGAGGCTTCTGCAGTATAGGGACCGGGGGGTGATTCTGCAGTACAGGCACCGGGGGTGCTTCTACAATATATGACCTGAAGTCTTCTGCAGTATACGGACCGGGGGCGGGGTGATTCTGCAGTACAGGCACCGGGGGTGCTTCTACAATATAGGACCCAGAGGCTTCTGCAGTATAGGAACCGGGAGTGCTTCTGCAGTATATGAGCCGAGGGTGCTCCTGCAGTATACGGCCGAAGGGTGATTCTGCATTACAGGCACTGGGGGTGCTTCTACAATATAGGACCCGGAGGCTTCTGTAGTATGGTTCTTTGATATAACCGAGGCGCCTCGGAAATTTTTTATTTCTTTCTTTAACTAAAAATATTTCTATGTATGGGGGAGGGTAAAAAAAAAGGGGGGGGGGTCAAAATATATATATATTTTTTTTTTAATTAAAAATATTAATATGTATGGGGGAGGATGAAAACAATTTTTTTTGGAGGGGTGGGCGGAGGTAAATTTTTTTCTTTATGTTGAATTTTTTAATTTTTTAAACTAAAAGTATTTCTATGTATGGGTAGGGTAAAAAAAAATTTTGGGGGGGGGATCAAAAAAATTTTTTTTTTTCTTTTTAATTATAAATATTTCTATGTATGTGGAGGGTAAAAAAAAAATGGGGGGTTGGCCCAAAAAATTTTTTAATTTTTAAATATTTTTTTATTAAAAATATTTCTATGTATGGAGGAGGATACAAACAAAAAATTGGGAGGGGTCGGGCAAAAAAAATGTCTTTTTTCCTTTTTTTTAACTAAAAATATTTCCATTTATGATAGTGACACTACATGAATGAACACTATTTTGTTTTTCTGACACGACAGGGGCGCATTAACATGAGTTCTTGGTATGTGAACTGGGCTGGAGATAGGTACATATATAGTATGTGCACCCTTGCAGAGATAGGTAAGTATATAGTAAGCGCACCGGGGCGGCGATAGGTATGAATATAGAATGTGCACCGGGGCGGCGATAGGTATATATATAGTATGTGAACCGGGGTGGAAATAAGTATGTATATAGCATGCGCACCGGGGCGGCGATCGGTATGTATATAGCACGCGCTCCGGGGCGGCGATCAGTACATATATAGCATGCGCACCAGGGCAGCGATAGGTACGTATATAGCATGGGCATCAGGGCGGCGATAGGTACGTACTTAGCATTCGCACCGGTGCGGCTATATGTACGTATTTAGCATTCGCATCGGGGTGGCGATAGATACATATTTAGCATTCGCACCGGGGCAGCAATAGGTATGTATTTAGCATTCGCACCGGGGCGGCGATATGTACATATTTAGTATCTGCACTGGGGCAGCGATAGGTACTTATGTAGTATGCACACCGGGGCTGCAATAGGTACGTATTCAGCATTCACACCGGGGCGGCGATAGGTATGTATTTAGCAATCAAGGGTGGCGATAGGTATGTATATAGTATGTGCACATGGGCGGCAATGATTACGTATATAGCATGCGCACCGGGGCTGTGATAGGTATGTATTTAGCATGCGCTCCGAGGCGGCGATCGCTACGTATATAGCAGGCGCACCGGGGCGGCGATAGGTACGTATATAGCACGCGCACTGGGGCAGCGATAGGTAGGTATTTAGCATTCGCACCGGGGTGGCGATAGGTACGTATTTAGCATTCGCACCAGGCTGGCGATAGGTACGTATTTAGCATTCGCACCAGGCCGGTGATAGGTACATATTAAGCATTCGCACCGGTGCGGCGATATGTACGTATTTAGCATTCGCATCGGGGTGGCGATAGATACATATTTAGCATTCGCACCGGGGCAGCAATAGGTATGTATTTAGCATTCGCACCGGGGCGGCGATATGTACATATTTAGTATCTGCACTGGGGCAGCGATAGGTACTTATGTAGTATGCACACCGGGGCTGCAATAGGTACGTATTCAGCATTCACACCAGGGCGGCGATAGGTATGTATTTAGCAATCAAGGGTGGCGATAGGTATGTATATAGCATGTGCACATGAGCGGCAATAATTACGTATATAGCATGCGCACCGGGGCAGTGATAGGTATGTATTTAGCATGCGCTCCGGGGCGGCGATCAGTACATATATAGCATGCGCACCAGGGCAGCAATAGGTACGTATATAGCATGGGCATCAGGGCGGCGATAGGTACGTACTTAGCATTCGCACCGGTGCGGCTATATGTATGTATTTAGCATTCGCATCGGGGTGGCGATAGATACATATTTAGCATTCGCACCGGGGCAGCAATAGGTATGTATTTAGCATTCGCACCGGGGCGGCGATATGTACATATTTAGTATCTGCACTGGGGCAGCGATAGGTACTTATGTAGTATGCACACCGGGGCTGCAATAGGTACGTATTCAGCATTCACACCGGGGCGGCGATAGGTATGTATTTAGCAATCAAGGGTGGCGATAGGTATGTATATAGTATGTGCACATGGGCGGCAATGATTACGTATATAGCATGCGCACCGGGGCTGTGATAGGTATGTATTTAGCATGCGCTCCGAGGCGGCGATCGCTACGTATATAGCAGGCGCACCGGGGCGGCGATAGGTACGTATATAGCACGCGCACTGGGGCAGCGATAGGTAGGTATTTAGCATTCGCACCGGGGTGGCGATAGGTACGTATTTAGCATTCGCACCAGGCTGGCGATAGGTACGTATTTAGCATTCGCACCAGGCCGGTGATAGGTACATATTAAGCATTCGCACCGGTGCGGCGATATGTACGTATTTAGCATTCGCATCGGGGTGGCGATAGATACATATTTAGCATTCGCACCGGGGCAGCAATAGGTATGTATTTAGCATTCGCACCGGGGCGGCGATATGTACATATTTAGTATCTGCACTGGGGCAGCGATAGGTACTTATGTAGTATGCACACCGGGGCTGCAATAGGTACGTATTCAGCATTCACACCAGGGCGGCGATAGGTATGTATTTAGCAATCAAGGGTGGCGATAGGTATGTATATAGCATGTGCACATGAGCGGCAATAATTACGTATATAGCATGCGCACCGGGGCGGTGATAGGTATGTATTTAGCATGCGCTCCGGAGCGGCGATCGGTACGTATATAGCACGCGCACGGGGCCGGCGATAGGTACGTATATAGCATGCGCACTGGGGCGGCGATAGGTAGGTATTTAGCATTCGCACTGGGATGGCGATAGGTACGTATTTAGCATTTGCACCAGGCCGGCGATAGGTACATATTTAGCATTCGCACCGGGGCGGCGAATGGTATGTATTTAGCATTCGCGCTGGGGCGGCGATATGTACATATTTAGTATTAGCACTGGGGCAGCGATAGGTACTTATGTATTATGCACACCGGGGCGGCAATAGGTACGTATTCAGCATTCGCACCGGGGCGGCGATAGGTATGTATTTAGCAATCAGGGGTGGCGATAGGTATGTATATAGCATGTGCACATGAGCGGCAATAATTACGTATATAGCATTCGCACCGGGGCGGTGATAGGTAGATATTTAGTATTCGCACTGGGGCAGCGATAGGTACTTATATAGTATCTGCAACGGGGCGTCGATAGGTACTTATATAGTATGTGCACTGGGCTGGCGATAGGTACGTATATAGTATGCGCACCGGGGTGGGGATAGGTACGTATATAGTATAAACACCGGGGCGGAGATAAGTACCTATATAGAAGGAGCAGACAGAGGTGGTACTTTTTATAGAAATATGTCATACTTTTGCCCTGGGCAACGAAGAGGAATGGTGGGGAAGAAACAGCTTTTGCAAAAGGCAAAATGCGAAAGTAGCGGTGAAATGGAGCGACCAGGGAAGAGAAAGGTAGAATGATAAAGAAACGGCTATAGAGAGAGAGAGAGAGAAATTGAAGTTTTAATATAAAGACGTTACACATTCGATTTTTCTTCAATTATATGTTTTTATGACCCCGAGCAACGCCGGGTAGCCACGCTAGTGTATTAATAAATGTCAGTTGTAGAAAAGGGAAGAAATACTCAAGTTTTTTTGAAGGTAACACCTGGAACACGTGACTTTGCAGGCCTACAATTTATTACATTCTGATCCAAAGCATGCAGACTACATTCCAGGTGTGAGACTTACTTTAGTTCAAGTTTTGTAACACTGTTTTTTAGGATGGATGCCTCTGGCAGGTTTTAAAAGAAATGACCCCAGTTAAAAAAAAAGTAGAATAAATGGATTTGTGACTAATTTTTGTTACTTAGAAATCATTAAAGCTTTCCTCTACTCATACAATTCGTCAGATTAAAAATGATTTTTGAATATTTAAACCCATTTCCTTTTATCCTCAAGTGGCCTCAGGGCCTAGATAAATGGTAACCCATTAGTATAAAAATATTCCTTTCTGGAGCCGTAACTAGTTTTTGTTGATCAAATAAAATCATTAAGAGATACTTGTAGCCATCACGGCGAACTTGTTTGGAGATCTCCAGCCACATCGGAGTAGAGTGCTAGTTCTGGACGGTAAGCATTTGCCACAAGCCAACAATAATCGTATGACATCTGTAAGGAAAGAAAAATAAAGTATATTATATTAAATACAAGCATGGCTACTCGGCATTTCTCTGGTAGAAGAATAACATAAGATTAGTGATTTAAATATATTTTGTTCAAATAAAACATGAGTTCAAGTAAATAGATTTGATCTAATACATAATTTAAAGTAAATGAAGTTCAAATTAATTTTACATTTGATTGATATTTATAAATTGTAGAAGGAATAGGATCATTTAAAAAATAATTTTCTGGAATGGTTTAAGTCCGATGGTTTGTAAGTTAAGGAAGTAGTCCTGATTTGGAAAGTGGTCAAAGGGTCTTATGTCAAATTAATGTGGCCAGCCACAACTTTTGCAAAAACATATATTATAAAAAATTCTAAAAATGTGAATATTTGATAGTAATACAAAGAATCAGAAAAATCAAAATTCAGTAATAACAATTTTACAGGGAGGGGCGTCTTTATTTTTACATGATAGACAGCATTATCATTACAACATGGTGGCATGTGTTGGACAGCTTTTAGAAATTTACTTCCAAACTGACCTATCTCTGGCCAGGTTTTTATTTATCCATCTTTCTCCTAAATCCATCCTTATCATTTTCTTCCATGTTTTCCTTGGCCTTTTTAATTTTTAACTAATAACTTTAGCTGAGGAGATTTCTTTTCAGGGAAGAGGGAGATATATTATTTTAGCTTTTCTTTGAGTTGATGCAGTGCCTGGTATTACCAAATAGTTACTCATCTGTCAGATTTTATAAATGTATGAATAAAATCAAAGTAGAATAAATAGTAGATGTGGTTGTGACCCAACGGCTCACTTGGTTGTCTAGTAATCAATAACACTGAATACAAGGATAAACGTCAGAATCGTGTCCTCCTGGTTCGGCACGTACCCTGGGTGGATTCAGCCGACTTCCTTGAGGGAACGTCAACTTCACAAGTGCTCATCAGTTGCATGTGTATCCTGCTTAGGCGAGATGATTTCAAAGGCGTTAGTTTTTTTGCATTTTTTTGCAGGGAGGTTGTGCCGTCCTCATGCATGCGGTGCCTGGTATTCCCAAATGGTTACTCATCTGGTATTAACTATGTTCAACAACACTTAACTTCAATGATCTAATGAGAACGGATGTATCAACATGATTATGGGTGTACAATACACCTGAAGCAGGCAGGAGAGCACATCGACCTGCAACATAGTCGAAAATAAGAGTGGCATCAATAGTGCAACTAAAACAAATGAAAGTTACTCATGCTTAGATAAAAATCTACTTACGTAGTCGGGTATAATTTCTTTCTTCGTCTTTTTGACTTGTTTGATCAGCTGAACAATGCTGATCACAGTTTCTGTCTGTAAAAGTTCAATTAACATGTACAAAACACAGAATAGGCCATTCTTACTTATACCATCTCTGAAAAACAGGAATTTAGAAAAATGCATATATCACAACTGATTTTACTTATTTATTTTACATTTTAGGAGCTTAAAACCTAATATTGTTTTGGATGTGTTGTATTAATACTTATTAATATTTATACTTGTTAATTCTGTGAAGCTAGGGTGTTTATACGACAGTGCTCAATAACAAGTAAAGCTGTATTTTAGTATAAATGTTTATTTATACAAACATTCTTTACGACATATGTGCATACATGTTTCAACTACGACTTTATTTAAAATCTAGCTTCCTCAGGCTCGGTGAATATACTGAAAAGACGAATGAGTTCCATACTGGTGCAAGGTTTTGGTAGGGGGGACTAATTTGTAAAGGGAGAAGGAATATAAGAAAACATTCAATTTCAGCCCATACGTATACCCAATGCACATCCATACAACACATACATATATACACACAAAAATGATCTACTCAAAGATGAAGCCATAAAAATAAATTCGATAAAAAGCAACTATCTACCACAGTCTTAACACACAATCTAAAACACCTGCCAACGAACTTCGAAACCACCCAAATATCGTTATCAAAAAATGTGATAAAATCAACATATATATTGTACTCAATAAATCGGATTATTTTACAAAATTAAAAACTATTTTACATGACCATACGAAATTTAGAAACGTTAAAAATAACGTATCAATTAACTCAAGAGTCAGGTTAATAAACTTATTACAGCCAACAATGCTGTAAATGATAGCCATAAACTCTCCAAAATAAATGGTGATTACAAACCCGATTACCATAAATCCAGCTCCCCTCTGTCTCATGTTACAACCCCTATTTATCAATTAACTTATTTATTTTTTAAAATTCTAATGTTTTTTTTGTTTTTGTAAAATTTAAAATTTTGGTGTTTTCATGTTTTTGAACTTAAGTAATCTATATTATCCAAAATCACTACACCTGATATGATTTTGGCACTTCCTCATAGTTATCACTTGTTTATATATAGAATTAACTATTGCAATTACATACGCTGTATTTAATTAGTTTGCTTGCCTTTATGGTATTTATCTTGTAAGTTCCTTGTATTAATACTAGAGCCGGTATAAATGAAACATTCACACTAGGGCATTTTTAATCTTTACAATAATTTCCCTCATTTTCTATGACTTCTGTCCAACGATCAACTAGTTTCTTGATGCCTTTAAAAAAAAATTATCTGATTTTGGAGAGAAAAACAAATTTAGGTCATTTTTTAGTTGGTTGTCATTTTCATAAATTTTATTGTTTAAGTGATGCTGCAATGACCGGAAAAGTCGGATGGAGCAATGTCAGTTGAATAAAGCGGATGAGGCAAAACTTCCCAATTGAAACTCATGACCTTTCCTGAGTGAGTTTCGCTGTGTGAGGTTTTGCATTATCATGCTGAAGCACTACACCCTTCCTATTGAGTAATGCTGGTCGATTTTGATAGAGCAATTTTTAGATCATCTAGCTGCGAACAATATTTTACTGCTGTGAGTGTTTGATTAGACTCTAGTAACTCATAATGAATCAGTTCTCTCATGTTCCACCATAAAGAGAGCATAACCTTCTTTGGGTGTCGTCCTTGTTTTGGAACAGGCCGTGGACTTTGGTTTCGGTTTAACCATTGTCTTTTGTGTTGGGTATCCTTGTAAAGAACCCATTTTTCATTTCCAGTAACAATTCTTTGCAAAAATGGTTCTCGATGATTCCTGGAAAACAAAGATGTGCAAACAGTCACTCTTTGATTTCGTTGAGCGTCGGTCAAATCATGGGGAACCCAGAGTCCAAGTTTTGAAACTTTTCTTAACTAGTGAAGGCATGAAATAATTGTGGTATGGGTTGTATTGAAGTGTTGAGCTAATTCTCTGCTGGTTAACTTTGGATTGGCCTCCACAGTATCTTTAATGGCGTCTTCATCAATTGATTTTGGCCTTCGCGAACGTCACCGATTTGACAGATTAAAGTTTCCAAAAGAAAATTTTGCAAACCACCGTTGACATTTCGATCATTCAGAACATTTATCCCATACACAGTTCCAATATTCCTTGTAGCTTTTGCAGCTGAGTTTCCTTTTTTTAATTCATAGAGCATGCTCCTCACTAATATCCATTTTTTGACGGCTGAAACAGTTAAACTTAATATTTTCCAATTAATTACTATACGTGAAAGGCAAAACAAGATATTAAGACACCAATTCATCAAAAATCTAGAACTGTTTACAACTTAGGAGGCTGAAAAGTGATGAAGTAAAAAATACGATATTACTTTCCAACCTGATATGAGTGGGTGTGGATTTTTGAATTTATATGTATGCATGCTTCTATCTTTGTATGTGTGTGCATGTGTGTATGTATGTATATATATATATATATATATATATATATATATATATATATATATATATATATATATGTATATATGTATGCGTGGATATGTATGTATATACGTGCGTTATGTGTATATCCGTGTATGGATATATGCGTATATATTTGTGTTTGTTATTTTATATATGTATATATATATGTATATTTATGTGTGTACTTGTGTATGTATTAATTTGTGCACACGTGTGTATTTTATATAAAGATCAGATATTTATGCTTGAAAATGTATATATGTGTATATATGTGTATATCCGTGTATGGATATATGCGTATATATTTGTGTTTGTTATTTTATATATGTATATATATATATGTATGTTTATGTGTGTACTTGTGTATCTATTAATTTGTACGCATGTGTGTATTTTATATAAAGATCAGATATTTATGCTTGAAAATATATGTAAGTAGATTAAAACTTTGAAGTGTTAAATGGAGAAGAAAGGAATCCAAGCTAAGTGGGTAATAAAAAATCGGAAACAAATAGAAGGAACGATAGGTAATAAGAATGATTAAATGAAAAAGATAGAAACTAATTGAAGGAGTTAACAAGTAAAGATTGTAACCCGATACTGAGCTTGACCGTGGAAAAATTATAAAAATATCTCATCCCCAAAAACGATTTACTTAAGAGGAAAGTTTTCCAAATTCATATCACTTCCTTGTTTTCTTTGGTCTGAAGAGATTGACTCTTTGTGAAGAGTACAACCGAAAAATGTATGCACATATGTAACCAATAATGTTTGTATAAATAAAAATTTATACTAAAGAGCAGCTCGACTTGTTTCTGAGCACTTTTTATAAACACTGGAGTTTCAACGGATTTACATCTACAGAAACTAATACAATATGTGTACCATATATATATATATATATATATATATATATATATATATATATATATACAATTTTTATGTTCACTATTATAGATTTCTTATATCTTCAAATTATTTTAATTGTTTTTTTTTAATCTCGGCATTATTTGATTTGTGATTTATCATTAGTGGGCGTACCCTTGTTCTTACGTTTGAGAAGTCTTTTTCTGTAGCTGCCATTTATCATCCCACTACTTCTAGCACCCTGACCAAACCATCGAAGCCTCCTCGCCGACACCACATCTTCAATGGTTTCTGTCATGCCCAGAGCTTCATATATGCAAGCATTACTAAACCTGTGATTCCTAGTAACCTTGAGGATTGTCATAAGACATTTCATCTCAAACACCAACAGGGCTCTGACTTCTTGTTCTCCAGTAGTCCATGTCTCTGAACCGTATATGGCTATTGGCAGAATGAGTGCCTTATACAATCTAACCTTAAGAGTTCTGGACATGTCTCTAGAGATCCATATTGCGTTTCGTAAATGGCCAAATGCCTGTGATGCCATGGATATCCTGCGCAAGACATCTGAAGCACAGTTGGGAACTAGACTGCCAAGAAACTTGAACTCTGCAACTTTTGGAATTAATTGATTGTCTATTTTGATTTCTTCATCGGTTTCTGGTGACATAATTGCACATTTAAGCGGATTAATCTTTAAACCCCATTTTTTGCAGGTTTTTCAAGCTCCGAGGTTAGAATTTTAAGTTTTTCAAAAATAGCAGATATGAGTGTGGTATCATCTGCATATCTTACACTAATTGACATGTCGTCACTCAATTAGAACTCTTTGTTCAGATCGTTAATATCCTTCATTACGTCTTCCAGAATTACATTGAATAGACTTGGTGACATTATGCAGCCTTGATCACACCAACCCTCACTAGAAACCAGTAAGTGAGTTGCCCTCCAGCATTAACTGCGCATTTTGTGTCCTCGTATACGTTTGTATAATAGCAACGTATTTTGAAAGAATTCAAATTTGGTACAACATTTTCCAGAGCGCCTCCCTCCATATAGTGTCGAATGCAGCCTTTAAGTCAACAAAGTTAAAATGCATTGGAACTTGCTGATCCCTTGCTTTCTCTATAATCTGTCTTGTTATAAATACGGCATCAGTTTTTCCTTTGTCTGTTCTGAAGCCGAATTGAGACTGGATCATTGTCCCTTCGATGATGTGTTGGCATCTGCTCATCAAGATTTTACAAACAACTTTTCCAGATATTGACAACAGTGAAATAGCTCTGTAGTTTTCAGCTTTTAGTTTGTCACCTTTTTGTGTATTGGTGTTATAATCATCTTAAACCAGTCATCTGGTGTTGTCTCAGTTGTGATCATTTTATTGAACAAAGTTATCAATGTTTTAATCATCATATCTCCACCAGCTTTTATTAATTCAGATGTTATTCCATAAACCCCTATATATATATATATATATATATATATATATATATATATATATATATATATATATATATATATATATATATATATATATATATATGTTATTAAAATATATTAATTTATTTAATCATCCAATTCTTCATCTGGGAGAGATCGACTGGCTAATGAAAATAAACCTCTTGTAATGAAAGGTTATTGTCACTGGAGATTTCATAAACTAGAACTATTAATTGATTGTTTTTGCTAATAGAGTAATATATTTTTTTAACAAGTTGCCAGATCAGATTAAGAACAGTAATAGCTTAGAACATTTTAAGACGGAATTAGGTGAATTTAGAAATAATGCTATAAAAACATTAAGAGAACATGTTTGGGAACTATCAGATGAAATATTGAACATAATTTGATCTGTATATTATATTAATCATGTGAATAGATAAGAGAGTAATATAGGGAGATGCCCCAAAAGGCATAACAACAAATACAATAATATTTATTTATTTAAAATATTTATTATTCTAATATATTTTTTAAACGTATGCTATGTTAAATAGCTGAGATTTTAGACAGAATTCAAACTAGATTTGGTTAGAGTTCACCTGGGTCACAATACTCTCCACAAAACAAGAAGGTCTCGACAAGCAGCAGAAGCACCAGCCCAAAAGAAGTTATACCAAAGAAGTCTTCAGATCTTTACTCTACTTCAAAGAAACAACACGGTTATGTAACAGTGTTTGATTGAAACAAAGACCCCACATCATCCTAAAACTAAAGGTGATAGTGACCTCATCCAGTTCCCCAATTAAGGTTCACTCTAAATTTATTTTATGAAACATTTTGATTCGAGTCCAATTTCTATGATGAATTACTTTAGATTCATTTACCTTACATAAGGTTACCCATGGTAAATTTACTGTAAGACACTCACATCATTATCATCATATTCGATTTCAATCCATTTTACATGCTGGCATGAGTTGGACGGTTTTACAAATTCATTTCCAAGCTAACCTATCATTAATCAGGTTTTTATTTACTCCTCTTTCTCTTAAGTTCATCCTTATCACCCCTCCAATGTTTTCCTTGGTATTCCTCTGTGGGCTGACTCTGATACCTCAATTGTTCTACATTTATTAACCTAGGAACTCTCATCCATTCTTTCAACGTGGCATCTTGTTTCGCACATCTTTCTAAACTGCACAGATTTAATCTTCCTCTAAGTTCTTCAGATCTGACTATGTCTTTAAGACTCAAATCACAAAACCATTGCATCGTTCTCATATCATTTCTCTTCATGCAATGCATGTCCTCAACTCCTACTGGGCAGATTCCACTTACATACATCATCACACTGCATACACATGTCTGATAGACTCTTCCCTTGGTTGACAGTAGAAATGCTTTTCTAGTTATTAATGGTAAAAGTTTCATGAACTTACTCCATCCATGCTTAATTCTTTGTATCACACTAGCACCTGCTCCACCCTGTGCTCCAATGGTATCACCAAGGTAACAACATTCCTGAACAACTTCAATAGCTTCACCATCTACATATATTTTATATATATCTGAGTTCGCATTCGTTTTTGTTGTCTTACACTTATTGCACACAAACTGGTTGTCCTCTTTCAACTTACCAGTGATTCCACTGAACCTCTTGTGTACCAATGCCTGCATGTACTACATAAAACTGAGTTGTATCCGACTCACTCACCACAAACTAAGCATGGGAAATGTCCTCTTTCCGGAGCATTTCCAACGCTACAACCACTGATCAACACCTTTGCCTTGGTGACATTCACTATGAGGCCTTTACTTTCCATAGCATTCCTCAAATTTTTTAACCTAAAAGTAAACCTTCCATTATTTCACAGGAACATACTAAATAATCAATATACAGAAACCCTTCCAAGGTACAAATAAAAAGCAACAGACTCAGTACAAAGCCCTGATGTACTCCTACTTTAACATTACACTGTCACTAAATGTGCTGTTTAATCTAATACGACTTTGAGCATTTCTTTACATTGCTTGAACAAACTTTACTACCCACTCGTTTACCCCTAGTTTATGTAATACCCAGCAGACAACATTTATTGGCACTCTGTTAAAAGCTTTTTCCAGATCCACAAATGCAAAATACAGGTTCTTCTTCTTACCAACGAACTTGCATTTGTTTCGGGTTAAATATAGCACCAGTGGTGCTTTGCTCAGGCATAAACCAAACTACATTTCATCTATGCTTATCTAACTTCTTATTTGCCACTCAATTATTCTCTCAATCACTTTCAAGACCTGATCCATCAACTTTAAGCTTCTGTAATTACCTCTATCCTTTATCTTTGTAACAGTTGACAACTGTAGTAAGTTCCAGTCTTTCGGAATTACCTCTTGTAAAGTCTATAATCATCTCAATGCCTGTTACATCTGCAACCTTTAATATTTCAGCAACAATGCCTGAGGGATCACTAGCCTTACCCTTCTCTACTTTTCTCACTGCTTCCTGTACTATTTATTTATCAATTTTTATAGCTGGACCTGATACTGCTTCTGCAACTTCTAGTTTTTCATGGCTCCATGGAAACTCAATATTTAGTAATTTTTCATAATGTCATTTCCATTTGTGTTCATTTGTTGCCAACAGTCCATTGCCATTCCGAATGCATTTCTCTCCATTTGATGTTTATTAAAATTTTCTCTCTGGATGTCCACCTGGTCGCTAAATATTACTAGTTTACATGCTGTGGTTTAGTCGCCAATTGAGTTATCCCCCCTTTGAAAATTGGCTGTTTGGAGTCTCTAACCGCTAGATGGCTCTGGTTGGGAGTCAATTTGTATAGGGGCGGATTGAACAGTATAAAATCTGTACTCTTTTGATTGAAGAGCCGTTGTTGCTCAGTGAGCAAAGTGAAGTAGAGAGAGAAAGAGGTGCAGTTGGCAGTTGGTGGAGAATACATAAATTTTATTTTTCAAGAATTTCCTTTTACAGATAGACCAGAAGCTATTCTGGCAAAAATGGGCGAACGAGTGAAATAAAGCAATGACATTTTGAGGCCGTTTAAAGGAGAAGGCGATGTGGTCGCGTGGTGTAATAAGCTGAAGCTGGTTGCGAAGCTGCAAAAGATTGATGACGTAGCGACATTGACCCCAATGTATGTGGAGGAGAATGCGCTAGCAGTCTATTTGGAAATGGGAGAGGCGAACAAGGCAGATGCCGATAGAATTAAAACAAGATTGAAGACAGCATTTTCGGAGAGTAGTTTTGATGCTTATAACAAGCTCAGAAGAGTAACCTGGACCGGAGAATCGGTGGACGTGTATGCGGCAGATATAAGGCAACTAGCAGGATTGGCCGGATACACAGGACGAAGTCTTGAAAAGACAGTTAAAATGGCTCTAGTGTGTGGTTTTCCTGACCGCATCTCAATGGAACTACAACGAATGACTGACATTGAAATCATGGAGGTAGAGGAGATCTTGAGGCATGCCAGGGTGCTGGCAAAACATCCTAGTGAACTGGGGGTAATTGCAACCTCTATCGCAAACAAGCTTGGTGAAGAAGAGCAGATAGTGAGGAGACGTAAATTTGTTGGAAAATGCTTTAGATGTCAGGGGTCCCACCTGATGAGAGACTGTAGTGAACCAAGGCCGGGTGTTATCTGTTTCCGGTGTGGCCAGGTTGGGCACATTAGTAGGAATTTCCCTTCACTTCAGAAAAACGAGTAAAGGGGTGTTATTGCGCTAGTAGTCGCCCCTTTACTTCTGAAAAGGCACGTGAGAGTTTACTGCCACAGATAGTGGTTACTGTCAATGGAAAAAGAGCAAGAACCCTTGTTGATACCGGCTGTACAACTACACTTGTTACGACAAGTGTCGTCAACTTTTGGAATGAAGCCAGCGATATTAGAGCAGTAGATGGCAGAGAGGTGAAGTGTTATGGAGAGACTGATGCCGAGATTATAGTAAGAAATATACTGCTATGACTCCGAGTAATTGTGCTGGATACGCTCGTTGGGGGAATTGATGTGATACTGGGTCTGGATGTTATCGACCGACTGGGAGGAGCTACAATTGCTAAGGGTGAGGTGAAGTTCGGCAAGCAGTATGAAACTAGAATATCAAGAAGTGCAAACAGTAATAATGGCATCCAGCCAACAAAACCCAGGCCATGTCAGATTGAGGATGAGGACTTCCGAGCCTATTTTGATGGTGACAAGTGGAGAGTAGAGTGGCAATGGACCGCGGGACTGCCTGTGTTGAAAAATAGGGTTAGCTGCTACGAAAGTATGCTAAGAGGAGAGATAAGACCGCAGATTGAGAAGGAAGTTCAGAGGTGGATCGACGAAGGAATTTTAATACCATGATCAGGGAAGGTTGAAGGAATTCTGCCACTCATGGCATTGGTTCAGCCTACCAAGAAAAAAGTCAGGTCAGTATTGTGGACAAGAAACTATGGCGATATCAATTGGTCGAATATAAAGGTCAGATTTATTGCTTGACTTAACAGCAGAAGATATAAAGAGAGTTGTTGAGGAGGTGTTTATGAAGAGGGGGCCAGTAGAAGAGGTCCTAATGGACAACGAGATGTTCTTCCGCTCAGAGGTCTTTAGAGAGCTATGTGATAAGTGGGGTGTTAGGCAATATTTTAGATCAGCGTACCGCCCAAGCAGCAATGGAATCATAGAGAGACATCATCGAACTATAAAAGCTGTGGTAGCAAGAAGCCAAATTTCGCCCCAAGAAGTGGTCTTTTGGTATAACATGGCACCGAAGGTTGGCCAAGACGAAACGTCAGTGCCACATCGATCTGTCTTCACGTATGAGTTGCAACATCCACTGGCAATAATGGAGAGAGTGGAACAGGGGCAAGCGAAACTCACTGGGTGAGGAGGTGTGGGTGAAACCGCCCAACGTCAGATGTACAACCTACTGGGGAAGAGGAACAGTAACAAATATGTCCTAAGATGGAGTACTATTGTTACATTTGGGGAGGTGCCACTTAAACACCTTTCTTGCCTTGACAAAGTACAAAATTTACTTCGAAATCTAGTGGGGGATGTCCTCTTCTCTTCCCTACATTCGCTTTCTCATAGAAGAGATGTTGCTAGTCTTTCTCTATCATTATTTTCATGGTAGGTTCAACTGAGCTTCAATCTATGGTTCACTCTGCAAAACATTCATAGCAAAAACTCGTCTAGCTATATCCACTGCCAATAATTTCCCTTTCTCCCTCTGTTTATAACCGGAACTTCCCTCCCTCTGTGTACAAATGGAACTTCTATGGGCAAAGTTTCTTTCTTAGAACTGCCTGTCTGTGGAACAGAATGCTGCGGGGCTGCTTCCCAGCTGAATACAACATAGTCGGTTTTAAGTCCAATGTAAACACATTCTTGTTGAGCTGTCCTCATAAATAATCAAATTCTGCCTGGTTTCAACCATCTTACTAATGATCATGGTATTGTCTCACAATCCACCTGACAAATTCTTTAAACCAAGTAGCCTTTGGGCCTTGATAAGCCGTGATACATTAGTAAAAAATATCCATATTTGACTTTTCCATCTGTTTAGTCTCCTGAATACTTCGTTCTCTTGGCCATCACTGTGTAGTATATCAGGAAATCTTACTTGCTCAGCCACCTTCTTGGCTTTGTCTACTGCTCTCCTTGCTTCTCTCTTTGCCACTGGCTCCATCGTTTCCGCTTTTCTTTGATACACCTCTCAATTCCTCATGGTACCAATTTCACATCACTCATGAGCGTTTTCTAACCAGCTGATAGTCTACCCGAGTCTTTGTTGTACCTGATACATATGTAACGAAATGGCTTTCTTTTTTCCTAAAGAGAGTGTTTACAACAAACATGTCCATTGCAAGATAAAATTCCAAAATCCTATCTCCCTCAGCATTCTTATCACCCTATCCATTTCCTCCATGCACACCATAAAAATTACCATGAGTCTTTTCAACATGACCATTCAAATATCCTGCCACAGCAAGTACTCCATTCTCATGAACCTTACCAGTTACTGCAATAAGTCTGTCATAGAACTCATCTGTTACGTCTTCACTCAAGCCACATTGTGCTGCATGAACAGATATAGCTATAAAAATTCTTTCACCAACCATCAACTTCATCTGAATCATTCGCTCATTTACATGCTTAACTTCAATAACTTTTTCTACCCATCTCTCTGCAATATAGATACCAACACAACCTGTTGGTTTTTCATTTCCAATTCAATACAGCTTATAACTTGCATTCTTTCACACAATCATTCTAGCAGATTTACCTTTCCAACGAGTTCTTGGACACAGCACAGGTCTAAAATCTTCTCTCAAGAAACTCAATAATCTCACCAAACCTTTCAAGCCAGCTTCCAACATTTAGACTATATTGCCTGAAATGCGACTGCTTTTCTTTGGAAGTTATTTTCTTATTTGAGACAAATAATTTTTATAGGCCGGATGCCTTTTCTGATGCCAACCCATTGTGGTGATGGGGACCAGGGCCCTTATTTAAACACCAACCTAACATGATTTCCCACAAAGTTGGCCTAGCGATAACAACATCAACATACGTTTTTCTTTCAAAGTCGGTGCGCTAATCGAGAAAAGGATGTTTAAAGTGTAAATTCTAAATCGGGAATAATATTTAGAAGCGGGTGTGTGAAGATAAGGTTAGTTTGGTAAATTTCCATTAAAAATTGATTAGAGTGGAATTTTCCAAGCTACGTGTCCAGGCAAGGACGTCACGAATACAGGAGCTGCGAGTTTTACATGGCGAATGTGCAGAGAAAACTTTATTTTTCCATTAAATCACCAGAAAGAGCAGTTGGATTTAGGTAGCTGCTCCCTCTCACGAAGGTTGTTTTATGTGTATACATGTATGCTATAAAGAAAGAATAACTCCTAAATAGATTTTGAAAACCCATTTGCATTTGTGATGTTTTTTATGAAAGCTGCTATTGAGAAAAAGACAAAAACGTTTTCAATGACGGAGAGAAGGGAAGATAGGAATTTTTGTTGCCACATCACCACTGCGACTACATAAATCAGACCAGCTGACTCTGCTAACAAAGAAGACACACCGTGGGGATCGAAGAACACTCCAGCTTGATTACAGATCTGCATATCAAGTTGGGTTGAAATACAACCCCTAGTTTCAGTGTATACTTGACAAACACTCCATTTTTATTGGATGAAATGTTTTGTATTTCAAGTGAACCATTTATTCTAATGATGACGAATTATTTTCTACTCAAATAGTTTCTTCCCTAAGACCGCTTGCCTTTTCAATTCTCTTTCTGCTCCCTGTTTCCCCGACCGTTCCAACATGCATGCAGAAATTTCAATGTAATATGAACAAACATCTTGCTGCCCAACTCCCTACTTTGGTTGCCTTCTATAAATCTGGCCTCTACCACAGTAGCCTCTTACGTTTCAGTGGCAATATGCCTTGTTTTGAATGAACAAATGTTTTAAAAAATGTCGACACATTAACTTACTGACAATGAAGAGTAATTTGTTTTTTGCTTTGGCTGAATTGCAAAGTTTGTACTCTTTTTATAATATCCACCATCATAGAGGGAGAAGGAAATTCCGAATCGCGCCACATTTTGAACTGGATTTGATGGACTAACAATTCCGGAATATTCTGCAGAAGACAAAAGATCATAGATTAAAGTTACAAGAAATTCCTCTAATATTCATTCTTTGTAAAAGTTACAAATTAATTACTTGCAAAATATAGGGACAATAAATAGAATAGAGTTTTTACATGAAAACAAAAGCACAAAAATAGAGAAAATCAGTGAAACAAATCAATCAGGTAATTCACAAATTTCAATCGATTTTTACTCAAAAGTATAAAAATATGTAATAATTAAAACAGAATCAATAAGTTAATAAAAATAGTTGGGTTAAAATATAAGTATTTAATATGAACTAGAAGAATATCCGTCCCAGGACAGTTTAAACTAATTCATTGAACAGAACAGTTTTGCACCATTTTTATGTTTGCTTAGCATAATTAAAATCAAGATATGTGTTATGGGGTGATGGTAATCTACCCTATTTCATCACTATATGGATTCTTCTAGAAACTATGTGTAAAGGAGACTATGACGTAGCAGTTTCAGAGCAATCTCGGAGCAGTCTTTCTGTCACATACTATTCTGTACTTCTGTAAATACACAACCACGTAAATACAACACCGTGGTGTCTTGTTTATTATCGACCCTTCAAGGTCATAATACTGGCGACGAGAATTCGGACTTATTTGGACACAACATAATACGGACTTATTTTGCACACAGCACTGGTAACGAGAACTCGAACTCGTGTCGGATACAACATAACGATTACTACAACTGGCGATGTTTATTACAACAGTAACAGCGAGAAGTTAAAAGTCATACTCGATTTTTAACACACAAGGTGTACCAAATCTGCGGAAGGAAAGTCTCCAACGTCAGAAAATAGGATTGAAAACAACGTTTTCGTTCTTGAGGTGGATGAAAAAGATTTCAAGTCATTCCCAACACGAGATGTTGAAATCAAAATCGTTCGACAATGAAAAAAACAAGAGGTCTGTCGGTTTTTCTTCGTTTTTTTAGTTCAATCTGGAACATTGAAATAAGTTTGAAGAACGCTTACTTATTTTTTTTATTATTTTGCTAAGTGAAGAATTTATCTTCCAGTGGAAAAAATTACGTTCTGTGTGAAAAGAAAGTTGGTAGCATACATTAATTATTCATGTGGACAATTCTAGTATGAATTTTGGTAGTCTTAAACCCACACATCTACCCAAGGTTAGATGTAAGCCACCCAACCTTCATACAAAAACTAAGAATGATTAATTTTCAGAATTGCCAGAAAATCTGTTTATTCCTTACCAATTTGGTTGATGACACTTTCATTCTCCGTTTAATATAATAGTCATTATGGTTTTCTTCGACAAGTTCTACAACAATATGTTGGTATTCGGCGACTGAGTGTTTTTCAGGCCAGTATGCTGATGCTTCCTGTAAAAAAACAGAAAAACAGAATGAAGGCAAAGGGGAAGGTTCTTAAACCATTTGCATCTAGAGGATGCACATATTTGCTCGTATTATAAGAAAGATTTGGGTTCTATTACTAAAAGTGAGAAATTTATTTAGAACTAGCAGGGTAACCCGGCGTTGCTCGGTGGGGACATGGATAACAAAATAGAAGAGTCAAAAAGAGTGTGTAGCATCTTTCTGTTAAAACTTCTCTCACTCTCTTTCTATATTCCCTTTTCTATCTCTCTCTATATATCTCTCTCTCTTTACCTTTCTCCGTCCCCCTCTCTGCTCGACTGAGCTCCAATCTTTGGTTGCTCTTTGTAAGACACTCACAGCAAGAACTTATCTTCTACCACAATAAAATAGACTTTCCTTTCTCCTTCCATGTGCCTAGCATACAGTGGAATTTCCATGGATAGAGCTTCTTTGCAAGTGCAACCCACCTGTGGAACACATTACTGCAGAACTGCTTCCCTGTTGATTACAACTTGTCGTCTTCAAATCCAATGCCAACAAATTCTTGTTATAAACCATTTCATAAGTAATCAAACGCAGTTCATACCATTGATCAATGTTAGTACTCCCATAGGGTTCCTCATATTTCGTCTGGCAATCATTCCATCTCATCGACCCTTATCCTCGAGTGTGGCTCTTGGCCTTAATAAGTGGTGGGCCAATAGTAAAAAAATAAAAATATCGAGTGACGTCAGAATTTTAATGATGACGTCATCAATTCGTGTAGCTAACAAAAATTTGTTTTGACCTCTGCCTTTTTTATAGCTACATAATTTTATTTTTCAAATAAAATTATAATTATATTTAATCAGGTAAATTTTTGGAAAATTTAATGAATTTAATGGAAAAATGTTCAATGTTTCATAAGTTATGAGAATGGGATGTTGGGGGGGGGTTACTTTGGTTGCTTTCCTGTTTTACCTCACCCCATAATATGGAGTCCACTGTATTTAAAAAAAATAATCTTAACTTTTATATAGTCGCTAAATGGCATTAGTTGTTTATTGAGATCGTCTCGATTTGGTTATAAGCATGTAATGAAGATTATGAATGAATTCATATTTTCGGAAAGGGTGTTCAGAAGTTGTCGATAAGTTTTGTTACCTTACTGATATCATTGGAGCACAGGAAGGAGCTGGAGCTAGTGTGATTGCAAGAGTTAGGAGTGGATGAAATAAGATCATGGAACTTCTGCCATTACTAACCAATAGAGCGTTACCAGTGTCGACCAAGGGAAGATACTATCAGTTTGATGATGCATAGAAGTGAAACCTGGCAGTGTGGGTTGAGCACGTGTTGCACAGAGATATATGATATGAGAAAGATACGATGGATATGTAATGTGAGTGTTAAAGAGAGGCTTAGATCTGATGACGTCAGAGGAAAATTAAATCTGGACAGTATAGGGATATGTGTGCAGAACAGGAGACTTTATTGGTATAGTCACGTTGAAAGAATGAATGAGAGTGTTTGGGTTGGTAGGTGTAGAACATTTGAGGTAGAACAGTTGAGGGTCAGTTGGCAGAGTAAAGCCAAGGAAAACATAGGAAGACGTGATAAGGATGGATTTGAGAGAAAGATGGATAAATAAAGATCTGGCTAGAGATAGGTTAGTTTCGAAGTCAATTGTTAAAAGCCATTTAACACATGGCATCATGTGAAATGAACGTTAAACCGATGATGATGATGATGATGATGATGATGATGATGATGATGATGATGATGATGATGATGATGATGATGATGATGATGATGATGATCGTTCGAATATTAATTTAAAATAGAACTTGATGCTATTTTAGAAAATAATATAATTCTTCAAACAGTTTTTTTTTTTTAAAAGGAAAATATATTTTGAGGAATGAAAATGAATCGCAAAATTCAGCTTGTAGATTCCCCGAGGTCGGTCATCAATACTGAACTGGATTCACTGCAGGTTTCAGGTTTTAAATCACCAGACCAGCTCTACCAGCAACCCATCCATTTCACAAAAGAAAAATGTCTTCTCCCGTCAAAATAATTATCATAGAACAATTAGAAATAAAATAAATTATCTCATCAATTTTATTGATTCATATATACTTACGTTTAGCAAATCATCAAACATTACCAAAATGGTGCATCTGTTCAAAAGAACCGTGTTCCAAAAGTCTGCAAATGTTTCTTCGGGTGGTGTACTAATTAGAATGAATTCTTCCTCTAAATTGTTTCCCTGCAAAAAAAAATTGAAATTTCTGTAGAAACAGGAACTCTTGGAGAACACCAAGGCCCAACAAGCCCCCACCTGAAACGGTCGTTTACAAACTAGTATGGCAAAAACAAAATTAAATTAGTGGTAGGTGTCAGTGTTTTTAATTAGAACACTACTCTAGTTCTGCAAAGACCCATGGCGTAATGGATAAAAGTGCTAAGTGATAATCAGTTCTAAATGACAATCTTCTGGGGGTTCAATCCTTAGTCTGGGCGATGCTAAGAATACAATGGCTGATGGAACGAGAGCAATCTACTTCCGTGGATTAAATAAAGGGTTTTTGTTCGAAATTCTGTACAGTTTCTAGAGCTCGACAAGATGCACCTGAAGAAGGTCGGAGTTTATATCGGCCGAAACGTTGTGAGAATAACATCAAAGATTAGAACTGGTATCCGAATAATCCAAATAATCCAAATGATCAATTTTCATCTCAAAACTTCGGAAACATAATACTAGGGTGAGATCACATTGAAATATTCTTTATTTCTAATCCCATAGCTCTGGCCAACTTCCTCCCATCAGCGGACTGTTTGTATGCTGTGTTTTGGGCACGTTTACCTTGTAGCGAGTCCATCCCTCCCCAGGTATGTTAATAAAACTACATTAGTAGTACTGTTTCACTCAAGAGAAATTATGGGTTCATACCTTTCTTAAGACTGTTATCCTAAAAGTGAAATAGTTTGGGTCGGTTTTCTCGCTCTATATCTATACATCTCTTTCCCCCGATCTTTCTATATCCCCCTCTCTATCTCTCTATCTCTCTCTTTATGTCTCTCTCTCGTACTCTCTCTCTCTCTCTCTCTCTCTCTCTCTCTCTCTCCTTGTATATATATATATATATATATATATATATATATATATATATATATATATATATATATATATATATATATATGATTGTTTTTATTAAAAAGACATGTACAAGCCTGGTTGACATTCTTTGGATTCCTATCCTGTGGATGTTTACTTTACATGGAGTACTATATATATATATATATATATATATATATATATATATATATATATATATATATATAAGTTTATGTATTTGTTATTGATTTACTGGCGATAGTAACAGCGTTTGTATTTTTCAACTTTCTAAGCGGTGAAGAATCATGCAGAATAGTGCATTGTCACCTTTAATAGGACGTGTTTTTATTGGGTGATTCATAAGTAACTTAGCTATTTATTTTTGTAATTCTAAAGTTAAAAAATACGGTAATACAAAACAGAAAGTTTATTCAACAAATTCATTTATGGGAGTTTAAAATTACAGCAAATTCTCAAAATTTCCACCTTCGTTCTGCATGCATAGCTCCATTCTTTTTTGCAAGGAATTTACGACTCTTTGTAGCATATTTGATTGATTATGAAATAAATATATATAGAAACAAATATATAAACGAACAAATTTAAAATAACAAATAGCAGTAATTAGAGAGTAAGATAACAATTATCAAAAGTTCATAGTATGTTTGTGCTTCATGTGGTAATCATTTTAAATAGCTAAGTGAAGTGACTTATGAATCACCCTGTATATTCATTAATTTTTAGGTACATAAAAATAATATATATATATATATATATATATATATATATATATATATATATATATATATATATGTATATATGTAGTGTTTAGATATAATTATTATTATTATTATTATTATTACTATAATTAATCTTATTTGATATGCAAATTAGCATATCACACGGTAGTCTAAAGGGTAATATATTATTAATATTATTATTTTATTATTATTATTATTATTATTATTATTATTATTATTATTATTATTATTTATTAATGTATATATTAGTGCAATTTTAAGCTGAATTATTTCGACACTTGATCATTGGGGAAATGGTAGTTTAATCAGTACCATTGGAGAGCCATGAATATTATAACTGTCCTGTTTTTAAATCTCCGAAACAGTTACATGGTAAACAGCTGATGATTCCCGTCTTAATATTAGACGTTTAAGGTCTCCTGTTTTTGTTTCACTGTTAGATACTTAACTCCCCTTTTTATTTTATTTACTTATTTATTTATTTATTTATTTATTTATTTATTTATGAATTTTCCAACGAATCTGCAATATATTGGATTTAGTTAGTTTCTCTGGGAATTTAAACTGCATTTTACTTCGTTTTTTTCTTTCTTTGGTTTAAAATGACTCAAAGCTTCTTTAGACTATATATATATATATATATATATATATATATATATATATATATATATAATATCAAATTATATTTTAATATTTTTACGTAGATACGACATCGTTTCGAGCTTTCAGCTCTTCTCAGTGTAGGAAGTAACAATCATATAGACATGTTAAATCTGTAAGCGGTCGCCTAATCCCCTTGGCCATGGGTGCTTGTCACGTGATAACGGAGAAATTAAGTTATATTTATCCTGAGAGCGGCGAGCATAAAAATCAAGACATTCAGATAGAACTCAACAACAGAGTATATATATGTATATATCTTTTTGTATCTTTATCTCTCTATATATATCTTTATATCTGCCAGAATAATGGACCTGAGATAATAAAATAAATATGTACAAGTGTTTTTGCATTAATTATTGATAATTAAGAAAGATTAAAACCCTAAAGAATCACCATCAGTACCGCTGAGAGAAAATCCAATGGATCGGTCGGAAGTAAGTCATATCATTTAATCTGTTCGACTAACAAAACCATCATTTTCATATCAAGTGTCAAAGAATCCAAACGGTATGTGGCAACTTAATAATTGAATAAATTAATTAAAGTTTACTTACACTTAGTATAGTGGCATCAATAGGAAGTACATCATTTTCATCATCTAAAATTAAATAAGAAATATTAAGAGAGACTCGTCTACCATATTCAGGTGTAAGGTCCCTTTGGACAAACATTCAGATGGTATATAGATGCAATAACTTTTAACTTGTTGCACTTTGCTATTCTTTTGCCGATAAAATTGATTGATTGATGCTAGTCTGTAACATTGGAGGTAAGAACTTAATGAGCTTCGGATTTTTATCCGGCAACAACTACTTTAATGGATCTATCGGAGAGAAAAGATTCGCTGGTTGTGAGGATATTTCTAAGATATTCGATAGCTAGCAAGTTTATGAAGTGTCAAACCCTATCGAAGGCCTTTGATATATCAAGAGCTACCACCCAAGAAACAAAGCCTCCATCGATAGATTCATTGATCCTATGCGATATCACAATCAGATGTAGATTCTAGATTTATTACAGATTCAAACAACTTACTAATGATGCAGAGGAGACTGATCAGTCTGTACTGAAATGCAGTAGACACTTCTCCAGTATTTTTAAATACTGGGCAGACCAGCGAAGTCTTCTAAGGTGACGGAAAGCATTTCCCCTTTAAGCAACGATTAAACAGCTCTGTAAGTATAACTGCAGTTTATTAGAATGTTATCGGGATCAGTTGCCTTGTTTGCATCATCCTGGACACTTATTAGGATGTCGCTTAGAGTTTTTTCGTCCATAGGAGGCGAATTTTGGGAGAAGGTTCCCCTGATCAGAAAGGGTGGCATTTGCTGCAAAGTTCTTGGCGACAATATTGGCTTTGTGTAATGCTGAGGAGATAATCTCTGATCCGTTAACGATAGTTGGGATAGAGGCCTTATATCTGTTCAGGACCCTGTTTTTATTCTCCAAAACTCATAGCAGACAAGCATTTGATCGACCACTCTGGATAAAACAGATTGGGCATAGGACATTCAGCGGTGTACTATGGCTGTTTGGTCTCTGCTTGAATGTTTTAGATGGTATAAAGCTCTCAATACCAACGATTATACAATCAAATATATCGTATGTGATATAGGACACTTCTTTTTGAAAATTGTTTATATCGGCCGAAAGGTTGTGAGAATAACATCCAAGATGAGAATAGTAGTCCGAATCATTCAAATAATACAAATGCGTTTATGTATATGATGTGAGTGAGGAGTTGAGATTAGCTACCTCAAATACCCTAACAAGGGGGAACCCAAGCTTTCTGGGGGCTTCCGGAAGTGTTGTTTCAAAAGTGCTATAGAGGATTCCTTAGTTTTATTTTGTGTGTCCTGAAAATGGTGTTGGAATAAATTATCTAGTTGCTTTTACTTGGAACAACATATCTATATATCAGTAGATGATGGAACATTCTTTTTTTATTGGGGGGGGGGGGCGAATTGGGGGACACATGGGACGAGTTGTAACTTCAATGATTATACTGTGTTCCAAAATAGAATATAGAAATGGCTTACTATTTAATTAAAGCAGAATTGTTTTCATCAGATTTACCAAAGTCCGTAACATTTTAGTTGGCATAGATCCCATCTTTGTTACATTAGAATGCCACAGAGTTAGGGACCCTGCCAACATGGAGACAACTCATCTTGTCCTTTAACATAATGCACGTCAACTAAAATGCGCTCAGTGACCTTTTTTTTCACACCAGCTCTGCAGTAAAAGTTTTGTGGAAACTTAGAAGCTTTACTTGAGATGATTTCAGCTGCATTGTGGGAAGGATTCTGTTTCGGTTTGGGTTGCTGCACGTGCCAGAAGCTGTGGTCAGCCTGCAGACATCAAAACCGTTCAAGGCGATGCTGGATGCATCATGGCCGCTCATCTTTAGATAATTACCCCTCACATGAGCAGTGGAGGATGTCGTGATCTCCACGGTACCCAGCAAAAAATGTATCATAGGCGCTTTCGTCTCACTAGAAAAAGCAACATTTTAAGTCCGTGTTTCTGCTTCATGGAACAGTGTTTCAGTGGAGGTAGTAACAATACCTACTATATCCAGGTTAAAAATTGCCTTGGAACAAACATTCAGATGCAGACGCTATATAGACACGCACATCGTCCAACTGTCTTTTTACATGGTTTGTTGTGCTTTGCTATTTTTTGCCAATAAGTTTGATTTAATAACCTATAATCTTGTCCCTGTATCCATCTCTCCTAATCACTAGCTCAATCTAATTCTACTACATCAGCAGTGACCATGTCATATGTATACACTCTTATTTTTGTACTATTTTCTCAATACTCATTGTTTTATTTTATTTTTTTGTTATCCATTAGATTTAGAGACGCCTGTTTTAGTGTCACTTGTTTAAATCTATATTTTATATTCTACTTCGATACCCCGATTGTCACTGCTCGTTTTGTAATACTAGAAAGGAATGTCAGAAAAATTTCCTGAATCAATCTAAATTAAGGGACAGATTCAAACAAATTAGGCTGAAAGGCAGCTACCAAAAAGTGCTCAATATCATGAGTTCGTTGCTTTAGCTCAGAGTTAAGTGAGTTATAAAAATAGACTAACTTGACACTTTATAGGCAACCAGTATATCCTAACCCTAACCCAAATCAGCATATCTTTAAAATCCAATCAGAAAATAAGGTAAATTTATACTCTGAAAAAAGTGAAATTGTAATTTTTTGTCAATTTAAACTAATTAGATTGTTAATTATTTGTTGTAAAAACAAAAACACACAAAAACACTATTTTAGCAGTGTGTTGTAGTTTGCTTAAAGCATTGTGCATAGTGTGTAAGAAGTTGAATTTTGAAGGCGGTGACAATGCAATTTGGTAGAAAACACCGTTGGACACGAGACAACAGTAAATAGAGCCAATGACAATATTAGAGAATTCAATAATTTGGTAGAAAACTTAAAAAATTGCATTTAAGAAAAGAAAAGAACACGATCCGATTTATACTGAAACTGAAGTTTATTCAATATTAACTAAATAATCTCTTGAAAGCAAAGACATCATTGTCCCGTAATGTGAAAGCAAACATCTTGGAATATCGAGATTGGCACCCGGAAATTTTATTGAAAAAATAAAAGGATAAAATAAACAAACAAAAATCAAGAATCTTATATGAATTTTGTCCGTGTGTCTGTCCGTCAGTCACAACTTTTTAAATGTAATGAATATATTGCGAAATAATGGAGAATACTGCATTTAGCTAATCTAATATTCCAATCTAATCTAATCTAAATATGAATAAATGTGAATCTTTCCTAAGTATATTAGCATCAAAACTTACTGAGATACAGTATATATAATAATTTCTAAATTCTGTCAAATAAAATCTGTTTTTGCACATTTGGATACTTATTTTCTTTTTGAGTTTCGAATAAATTAATGTTCTGTAATGTACATTTATAATTGGTATTGTCAAATTTTCTTATATATTTATAATAGTTTCCTTGATGGAAATATTATTATAATTATTAATGCAATTAATTAAAAGATTAATTAAAGAGATTTTATTAAAAAAACGATGGTAATTTAAAAACATTTTAAAACTTTCCGTTTACATAAAAACCTCCGGCGCTGATGTTAAGAGAACAGATACTACACTTTGATCTTAGCCAAAAGGCCAAGTTATTTACCTCTAAGAGGTTAGACACAAGGTCAAAGTATTTTTGTTTACCTCCTCTCCAGGAAGCTAGACACAAGGGCAGGTTGTGTTAGCCAGGGCACAAGGATTAGCGTGCTCTGGCCTACAAAAATGCGCGAGCAGCCCCGTCGGCATTCTCCAGTAGGAGCGCCTCAATAAACTAACCCCTTATCAAAGAGAAGGTAAAGTCTAGAACTGTACAGGACAATACCTCAGACCGGCAGAATCAAGGGCCGAAGATTTTTTAAAATATAAGTATTCTAATAGTAATTCGTAAAAAGAAGTAAAAAATAATCCTGTAAGTAATTTAGGTGATTAAAATAGGATTTATTCATGTTTTGAATAAAACAAAATAGATTTCAGTGTGTTTTAGGTGACTGCCCCCTTCCTACGATTGTAATTATGGGGTTATCTGTAAAAATTAAAACCAATGCCCCCCTCAAAAAATTCCCACCTTTATCCAAACTGAAACATACCTATCTAAGTACTCTGTTTAATGTAATTTCAGAATATATCTGATAATGAGGTCTATCTTCAAAACCAATGTAGAAGTTTTTTGACATATTTCCATTCTAGGAACATCTGGTACGAACGCATACTCCACAATAATTCTGTATCACTTTGGACAGAACAGATACTATAGTTTGATCCTAGCCCAAGGCCAAGAAAATGTATTTTATTTCGATTTTCATGTTCGAGACAAAGGCACAGCTGAAATTAAAAAAATACTTTCTTTGTATTGCATCTTCGGTGATTGGGTGACCTATCTTTTAAAAAAAGGGTGGCTGATGATAATGTATGCAGGAACATGAAATTGCTTTAGCATATTATTATATCGATCATTGAGAAAATACTATAAATAACAATTTCTGATCTAATTTAAGACAAACAGTGGACCAAATATATATTAGATATGTATACACACATCAAGTGAAAAACTGTTTCAAGCGTTTCATTCTTTGACACTTCTTCAGAAAATAGAAAATAAATAACCCAATAAAGATATAAAATCAGTAACACGTACCTGCTATAAATTGTTCATAAATTCCTGAGGCGGGTTCTTTCGCTGTGTTAAGAGGCAATAGAAATTTCTGTAAAAATAAGAATATTGTATTAGTCACCAAAGTATATTTAGAAACAACAACATGAAAAGTTATATATATATATATATCTTAATGTAATAGATGAAAAATTATTTTAAAGTAGGAAATAAATTACTGTTGTAATCAATTCCAAATGGGTATGGACCCCCACCTCTTAAGGGGCTATTAAGTACTTACATAGATACGAATATGTCGTCATTGATTCATAGTAATGCCAGATTGGTGCATACATTTCATGGGTTTAAGATGATAGGCATTGATTTAATGATTGTGATGAGTTAAAAAATGAATACAATTTTATTTACCCTAGAGATGAAGTGCAAGCAGAATGAGAGTTGCACAATATTCCCTGTTCTGGATATTGCAGTTGATGAATAGAGTGTTCCTATAAATTGATAAGAGAGATGCTTTGCCATTTGATATTGTACAAATGTCACACAAGAATAGTGAAATTCCTTCCTATATATTCTATGGTGCAATATTTTCTGATAGGTCTTATAAAATCATGAAGACTACACTTAGATTTGGGAAGTTTTACTGAAGTTGTCCGCTCTTGTAACAGGGATGATAAACCAAGGAGGGTGAATCTATACGAATTTTAGACAAATAAATAAGGCTATAACTAACTAGCCTGATGTTTTATTAGCTATAATTTTAATCTTAGGGAAGTAATAGTTCAGATTAAAGAGTATATTAATGCTAATACATAAGTGAAATAGGTTGGTGGAATTCTGATATATTAATTATATATTGTTGGCATCCGTCTGTCTCAGGAGACAATGAAGTTATGCGTCTCAGATTAGTCCATTGCCGAATGCGGTGTCTTCTGTGACTGTGCAGATTTTGTACATGTCTGTATGAATAAAAATAATCATATATATATATATATATATATATATATATATATATATATATATATATATATATATATATTTTGTTGAATATAAGAGACAACTTATGTCTGGGTATCCTTTGGTAGATCCTTTCAATAGTCCGAATCAGGATCTTAGTTTTTTTTTTTTGCGGGGGGGGGGGGAAATTGGCTGATAAATTTGCCATCAAAACTATGGCAACCTCATCCACCAATTCCCCTCTGAACTAAGATCCTGATTCGGACTATTGAAAGGATCTACCAAAGGATATCCAGACATAAGTTGTCCTTTATATTCAACAATACTTTCCTGCAAGAGAAGATGCTGTCTAGATATATATATATATATATATATATATATATATATATATATATATATATATATATATATATATATATATATGTGTGTGTGTATATATATATATATTGTATTTGTGTGTGATTAGAGAGAGAGAACCCTAGCAGAGTGTTCAATTATTAAGGAAAATCAAAAATAAGATCGTAATTATTATTTATATATGTATTACAGATCATGAAAAATAAAGCAGAGTATTGAAATATCGTCAAAAATAACAAAACGCGCGAACCGCCACTTTCCATGGAGGCAGACATAAACCGAGACTGAAGAGAGTCCGGTAAAGGAGACCAATTATAGGTCCCCTTTGTTTGGATGTGAAATCAATAGTACCGATGTTGTTCTGATCTTCTGTAATATATATATATATTTCTAGAGATGAAAGATGAGAATAAAAAATTGTAAAGATACAATATTTATTAAAACATCAGAAGTTCAAAGCAAGGAGCTTCATATCCTTAATCCATGGATTTTCAAAGATAAACTCTTTTAACCAGAGGATCGAAAAAACCGACAATGTAATTGTAAATATTATCAGTAACATTTAACTTTGAAAAATTTATACACAAAATTAAAAAAAAAATGATAAAGAGATTTTTGTTGAAATGAAAATATAGAGTAAGGGTAGTCAAAAATAAAACAGCTGTTATATTGGAAATGAATGTTTGAAAAAGAATACTCAAAGTGTTTAGGAGTCCAAATGTTGTTGTTTAGAAGCTGAATTTTTAGACGGTTGTAGGTAAAGTCCAATTCATCCTGTGTGCGCAGTAGTCCGAGAGTGGAATTATCCGTTTCACAGGGTTCAGCATGAAGTTTGTCAGTCAGAGTTCGATGTATATCTAAGTGTGAATTACGAAAACCTCTAGCTGCCTGGTTGATCAGTGTTTCGATAGGTCACAAAAATGGATTTAGAGCCGATATTTTCAAGCCGGTGTAACGTGAAGGTATTGCTTGTAAGCGATGGTACTTTGATATACATCGAACTCTGACTGACAAACGAAGGGCTTCTATCCCGTCTTTGCTCCCTTTGAATAAAACTAAATTAAACTAAATATAGCCGATGTTACACACCTTACGTCGAGCAGCTGCATTTCAAAAGTTATAATGATCAGTTAATTAGTTTAGGAGTGAATACTATACTAAAATAATAAACAAAATTGAATATCAAATATTTCTACTTCATACTGTCATCACCATCAGTTAATATGCAAATGTTCCTCCATATAAAAAAATAGGATGTTATCTATTCCAGAATCTCCTCTGGTTAAAAATTACATTTGATAAAAATAAAATAAAAAATAAATAAAGGTAAACCTCAAACTGTTGTTTCAGATAAGATCCACTGCTTTTGTCTGAAAGCTTCAATAGTTGGTTGTAGACTTGTGGCATGTCGCACACTGCTACCATTGTAGAACCAATTGTAATATATTCAACAAGGACATCATAAATGAATTCGAGTTGTTTCTATAAGAAAAGAAGAGATGAAAAATACAATAACAATTTAAATGAATGGGAGATGGTTGTTAATCATTTCACCGGATTTACCAGTGTGTTTTATCTTTTTAGGGTCTGTAAAGCTGCCTGAGTGCGTTCACTGCACTGGCAGCAATCGTCCTACATGTTGTGCCGGTCCAAAGTTATCATCCGACTCAGTTAGTGCTGCAACAAAGAATTTTCGTCCCAAGTAGAATCACAACTCCTGGTTATAAACAAGTAACAGGTTTATTTGTTGGAGGTTACAAATGAAACTCGTGTTCTCAGGTTGAAAGGCAAACTTGCAAAATGAGATTCCCCCCCCCCCAAAAAAAAAGATAAGTCCAATCAGCACAACCCTTTAGCAAAGAGCCCTAGTGAACCCATCGTGGGTGGACAGGCAGACAGCTCCAACTAATCTGCCAACCCTCTGAAAATCAAACTGACTGTCATACCCAGATGGCCAAGTCCCCTCTTCCCATCTCCTGGAGTCTTTGCCTCCTGACCGGAAATCTTGGATTCAAGTCTTTTTCACTTTTGAGCACCCAGAGAGATAACTACCAAACAGTCTACCCAAGAGGGATTATCATGGAGACAATCTAAGAACATTACTTTTTGGTCTCAGCATGATTCTCTGTTTTTAAGGGACACTTATTTCATTTCACAGAGAAGTAAGATTCTGTGTCGTCCAAAATACAAAATCAGAGATATGTTCACATTCCTCTGTGCCCCACCCCCATTTTTTTCCAAACATGCGGCCTACTGCATTTTTACAGGTTGTGAGGTCAGGTTATTGGGATGGATATCGCTTCTAAACCCGGCACTGAATTTCAAGAATGGTCACTACAATTCAAATAATTATCTTCTTTACCTGTGGAAATTCCATGAATTTTAGATGCTATGAAAAGTAAAAGTGTGAGAGTAAATGTTACAAACTAAAGTGATGATCAGTGATTGTAGTGTTGGAAATCCCCCAGAAGGCGGAAAGTTTTCCTGCTCAGTGTGTGGAAAGAGAGCCGAGTGTAACTCAATTTTTTTTGCTACGTGTAAAAATTAGGGAACATAAAAAGTACAGTAAAAATACGGGTAAGTTAAGAGATGATAACCAGTTTATGTGCAAGAAATGTATAACAATGGAGACGAATGAAAACTCAGATGGGGAGAAAATGTGTTTGGATGCTGAAGCTATTAAGGTTGTTCAAAAGCTTTGTTACCTTGGTAATACCATTGGAACACAGAAAGGAGCAAGCGCTAGTGTGATTGCAAGAATTAGGGGTTTGCATGATGTAAGTTCAGGGAACTACTGCCATTACTAATCAGCAGAGCGTTACCACTGTTGATAAAGAGAAGATTCTATTAGGTATGTGTATGCAGTGTTATGTATGGAAGTGAAACCTAGCCAGTGAGGAATGAGGACATGCGTTGCATAGAGAAATAATATGATAGATGTGAAATGGGAGTATTAGAGATAAGTTTAGATCTGATGACCTCAGAGAAAGATTAAATCTAGACAGCATTGGAACATGTGTGCAAATGGCTAGGTTGAAAAAATGGATGAAAGCTCTAAGGTTAGTAGATGTAGAATAATTGAGGTAGCAGGGCCGGTTTATAGGCAAAAGAAAGGAAAACATAGCAGGAATTGATAAAATGGACTTAAGAGACATAGGGATGAATAAAGACCTGGCCAGAGATAGGTTAATTTGGAAATTAATTCCTAAAAGCTGTCCAACACATGCCAGCATGTAAAACAGACGTTAAACCGCTGCTGCTGCTGCTGCTGCTGCTGATGATGATGATGATGATGATGATACCCTAATAAGTAACATCGGTAAGTATTATTGCTATTATGTACACAGACATACAAGAAATAAATAGACACTCTTATTATCATTTATAAGTAAGACTGCTGTCAGAGGGTCTTGATCGACCTCGACAAGCGGTTCTCTCCTCAAGGAAGTCCACTTCTTTGATAAGCTTCTAGGCCTGACTTTTACTCCAGACATGAAATGGAATACACCAAATATGTTGCTGCAAAAATGGATGGATCATTCTACCACTCCAGAAAGTACCTGACTCCTGAAACAATCCCCTACCTGTATAAGAGCCAGATACGTCCTAAGATCGAGTAACTGCTGTCATATTCTGGGAGATTCAGCTCAGAGCACCCGTTACTGTATTGACAAAGTACAAAATCGACTTCACAATCTAGTGAGAGATGAACTCTTCTTCTTGTCCTTACAGCCTCTTTTACACAGAAGACATGTTGCTAGCCTCTCTCTAGTGTATTGTTAGGTTCATGGTAAGTTCTCGGCTGACATTCAGTCCCTGGTAGCCTCCTGTAAAACAGTCACAGCAAGAACTCGTTTAGTTACAGCCACAGAAACTAACTTTCTTCTCTCTTTTCCAAAAAGCAAACAAAAATTCCATGAACAAAGTTTATTTCCTAGAACATCCCATCTGTGAAATAAGATACTGCGAGTCTACTTCTCAACCGACTACAACATGGTCGTCTTCAAGTCTAATGTTAACAAATACTTTTTGAGCCGTCGTCTTGGATAAACAATTCCTCTTAAGTAATCGTCTGCTCATTTCACCCATTATTACTGGCCCTCTTGTGGAGGCGATCGTCGTCCAACTTATGATCTTGTTAATCCTTATCTCAATTAATTATATTTAACCAACTAAAATTATAGGCCCTACGAGCTCAAATTTTATAATGTATTAAATATTAAATTGTTTTTACAGACAATACGTAGTTAAAGCCAAATAAAATGTTTTGGACTATTAAAATAATTTCTTACGCTATTGATAATGCTAACCATTCATTTATTTATTTTTTATTATTGCTTATGTTTGAATTCATGTTTTAAAACATGACGTAAATCATGAATCTATGACGGCCACCAAAGCTATAATTATTTTGTTAAGGTAATGTTTTAGGCTATATTTATATGCAAGTCCAAATAGCTCGGTTGGGAGAACCTAAGACTGAAAATCTCAAGGTTCTGGTTTCGATTTCCAGTTATGGCATCTGTTTCATTTATTGAGAATTTATTAATACCATATTTTCCATTTCTAAAAGTAGTTAAGAACTCTGATATTTCATATATGAGACAAATTACGCAAGTTATTTATTATGTTTAAAACAATTGTGGCTGACGGACTTACACAATCTTTTATGGCAGGGATAAGGCAAGTCGGAGCCACTGTTCAATCCAGGTTCAGATTTATTACGTCTGCTACATACTCTTACTTTATACGGCTGCAAGTGCTGGCAGTCGATGAAGGAAGCAGAAACTTTAAACATCTATGAATTATTTTTGTAGTGTGCCTATTTACTTCTTTCATATCTGCGTAGGTAGTTGTTTGAAAATGTTAGAGGTGGTGGCATCGTCATCTACATTAAAAGCAGTCTAACGTCGTCACAGCTCAGCCAACTGCCTACTACAACTGTATTATATGCAGTGTTCAACTCGAAAAAGAATGGTTTCCACTCCTTGCATAGGCAGAGATGGATGATGATAAACGGCTGTTAAATGCAATAGTCGCAGTGTCCAAGCTCCTCTCCGAATGTCTCATAGTTGGTGACCTAAATGTTTTACCAATTTGTTGGGAAGAGTATTTCTGGCATTGGTTTGACAACTCTTTGTTTCAGCTGCAACTAAAGTGCGCCAGGCTCAGATACTATCAATCCTTTACCTGGTATGCTCAAAGTACTCGTAGACAGTGTCAGAATGAAAGTCTTATTGCCCATTGATAAGAGTGGCGATGTGACTTTTAAATTCAAAGTGCAGATGGTAGCTCATTGTCCGAAGCTTAACGGCAACACCAAAAGGACGTTTCAAAGCCCTAAACTATAAAATACTTATCGCAGCTTCTCAAACGTCCGACTGGGAGCATATCAAAATACTTAAGACAGTAGAAGAACAGTGACAAACAATCAAAAACTCGATAGCATTAGCAACTGACTTTTTCACTTCCCCATGTATAACGGCAATGACCATGAGTAACCAGCAGGAGTGGAGACTTTGTGATGTTGCATGGTTTGCATACTTGATGTGTCAAACTGCTGAAGCCTTCGAAATTTATAAAAAACAATGTAATAGATTTGAGCGCATATCCATGGGGCAAATTCCACTAACGAAAGTCGTTTAGCAGTACATGTCAATCCAAAAAGGTTTTACGTCTATATACAATGAAATAATAAGCAAGTGGTTGCGGTCAGGGACGCAGACTGCATGATTATTACCGATCCCTCTTCCCAGAATACCCTCTTTGCATCAATGTTTTCCTCAATCTATCGCAAGGATGATTGGAGAGAGCCTCCTCGGATACCTGGCAGAGTTGAAAAAAGAATGAATTACTCCGTGACACTTCGAGATTTGAAAGGAATTTTAAACCATTTAAACTGTCATATAGTAGTATATCTGGATGGCAAAGCTATAGAGGTTGTTGAGAAGTTTTATTACCTTGGTTATACCAATGGAGCACAGAGTCGAGCAGGTGGTAGTGTGATTGCAATAATTAAGAGTGGATAGAGTACAGGGAACTGCTGCTATTATTAATTAGCAGAGCCTTACGACTGTGACAAAGAGAAGAGTCTATGAGTCATGTGTACGCTGTGTGGTGATGTATGAAAATGAAACCTGGTCAGTGAGGGTGGAGGACATGCACTGCATGGAGAGAAATGATATGAGAATCATATTATGGATGTGTAATGTGAGCTTTAAAGAGAGGCTTAGTTCTGATGACCTCAGAGGAAGATTAAATCTGAACAGTATAGGGAGTTGTGTGCAGTGCATAAGAGTAGACTTCGATGGTATGGCCACGTTGAACGAATCGATAATAGTTCTTGGGTTAGTAGACGAAGAACAGTTGAGGTAGCAGGTTTAGTTCACAGGAAAAATGAATATGGGTGCGTATGTATGTGTGTAGACAAAACCACATATACGGACACATACATACACATATTTTCATAAACCAGAACAAATACACTAACCGAAACACATTTTCACATTACACACACACACACGCACGTATATATATATATATATATATATATATATATGTGTGTGTGTGTGTGTGTGTGTGTGTGTGTGTATGTAAAACGAACTGGAAATTAAGAATAAAAATTGGAAAAATAACAATATTTGGAAAAATAACTATCTCATATATTGAGCATTGACTCTTCTTGATAAAATTATTTTACAGATAATATTTTATCTTCATCATCTCTCCAAATAAGTCAATTTCATTTTATATTCCAGTAACAATGTTTTTTTTCAGTTTTTTATTTTTTCACATTTTCCCAAAAACATAACATTCCTGTGAGATGTATATTTACGGCCCGTTTCTCTTGAACAATATTATTATGCCAATATCGTCTCTGAAACATTTCAAGATCATCAGAAAAATCCATAAATAACAAAAGTTCTCAAATTGAAATGTCTTGAAAAAAAAACCTACAGTGCACAGTGGTTCATTGTTGGCGAAAATAAAGAAGAAAAAAACAAACTCACATGTGGGAAAAAATATCGTTAGGACACCATAAAAATATAAAACCCCATAGTTACTGGAATATGAAATTAACCTGACTTATTTATATATGCTCTGTTGTTACTGGTTGACAATCATCGAGCTTAATCTTTTTGTAGAGAGTGATAATTAAAAAGTACTGATAGTATATGCTAATACATGTATTGTCATAATTCACATCTATATATATATATATACATATATATATATATATATATATATATATATATATATATATATATATATATATATATGTATATATATATATACATTAAAGAAGGGAATCATGAAAAAAATGATTTATATTTACCCATTCCGGTCACAATGTCCCTAATTCAATGAAGAAATACTAGCCAAATAATTGCACACTCCAATAAACTCAAATAACATGCTCCAAAATGTACTAACCCACAGAGAAAGAAAGAGAAAGAACAAACGCATACACATGCAGACATACAGTAACACATTAATAAAACCAACTGGACCCAATGTTTTGAAATCAACAAATATCCGATGAAAGCATGCATGCTCGAAACACGTGTTATATAGAAATTTAAAACACCAAATATAAGAAATGATTACAAAAAGATTTTTTTAAATGTGAAAATATAAAAGAATAAACAAATTTTTAAAAAATTGATGTTGGTTGCCTCACTTTTTAAAATATTCACTTTACTCTCATTGGAACCACGGCACTTTCTACTTATATATATAAGAGGTTTATGTAGTTTGCTTGAAGCATTGTTTATTAGTATATAGAAATGTGATACTTAGAAGGCAATACAATGCAGAGGTGTGACGAATAGACACAAGTTGGAGCAAATAAGACTTATAATGGTGGAACAAATGAAATAGATTCACCCTTAATACAATGTATACATACACATATATATATTTATTTATTTATTTATATATTTATTTCACAAACACACATATATCTGTTTATCTATACAATGTTACAATGTTATGTAATACCTGTATCAAGATAGTCTATCGTTCAGCTCCCCACAAAGAAAGGTTCGTTTGATTTTACTTCTTATTTCTTATTCTATTGTTCTGTTTCTATAGGGTAACTCATCCCTGTTTCTCTCTTAGCCAATCGTTGGGCTTCTCACAAACAAAGGTTCGGTCGATTTTACTTCCTATTTCCTATTCTATTGTTCTGTTTCCTATGTCCTTGATCAAAATGCATTAAGATTATTTTGATTCTAAAAAAATATAACAAATATAAGGTTTAAGCTGAAGAGGTTTCAAGAAAAAAATAAAATGCAGGGAATCTTGCTTAATTGGTGGCTAGTAACTATGAATCAAATTTAATACATGTTTGAAATATTTGAATTTTCAAATGGGTGGATGTATCCATATTATGCCGTCTAAAAACCTTTTTAAAATACTACAATGAAAGTGAAATTTGGGGAATATTTATTAATTGATGTCTAATACCTATTGTTAACATTTCATAAAAATCGGAGGTATCTAAATTTTTATGAATGAGCTTTAACACCCTCTTTGACCTATCATATATGAAACTAAATTAAACTAAATATACACCACATTACCTACCCTTAGGTCTATCAGCGGCGTTTCAAAATTCATAATAATCGGTTTACTTAGTAAATCCTGTTGATATAAATATATAAATGTATAAACACCACTAGATTTATTATTATTTATACACACACAGAAATAATCTGCATACGCGTTTCAGAATTTTACTAATCGTCGGCATGGCTCGACTTTGACAAGGGCTCGAAACCACGTCCACACTCCCTGTGGCCTAGTAAGTTACCTCTGGCGCTTTTCAAATTTTATATGTGATTTTTAGCGCCTTAAATCTATTTTTTGTTATTGATTTATTTTTCTTAAACGCTAGTGAGGGAATGAATGCTCATGCAATTACATATCGCTACTCTAATTGAATGAGCGTTCATTCGCTCACTAAAGCTTCAGAAAAAAATAAAAAAGGGAATAACAAAAAACCTAAATTTATAAAGATAGAGATATGTATGCACTCTCTGATTTTCCTTAATCGATACTTACAAATAACTTAATACCAAAGAATATTGTCATAGTTAATGAATAAATGTGAATTTTTATACATACTCGATTCTGAACCATCAGAGTTCGATCCTTTCGAAGTTCTAAGATCCATTTGATGACATTAATCTTTGGGTTATTTTTCATTTCTTCCAGAATAATATCCAAAATGATGTATGATCCGGTTGCTCCGACACCCGCGCTTGAAAGAACAAAGGAAAGTAGAGCATGTTTTGTTGTGAGTATAAACTACTGTATCTTCTACCCCCCCCCCAAAAAAAAATCCATTTAGAAATTGAAAAATTGTTTTGTTTTTACAAAATTTATTCTTAAAGTCTTTTTTAGTGGAGACAAAAAATATTCATACAAGATCTTGTTTTTCGGGGGTAGAGGGCTCTTTTCGTTACCTTTATTTTTGCAAGAAAAAAAATTCCTTTTAAATCATTTGGTACTTCTAATGAATGGGTATCCTGAGGATTTCAGTACTTTGACAGAGAATCCCGAGTCAGTACATGAAATGATCGAAGCAGTTTACGATTTGAAAGCCATTTTTCTCTTTTGTTTGAAGAAAGCTTTTGAAACTTTAATTATATTTTGAGGGACTAAATTTTTGTTTAACCTAACCCTGACCATAACCATACCCCTCACATTCTTAGTGTCGTCTGCATTTTTACATTTCTTTTTATGGCTTTCTAATGGTAAAATGCTTCGGCCATTTCCAGGACTGACTCTAGATTATCATTCATTACAAATATGAATAATTTTAATGTCATTTTCATTATTTGCATATTCATGAATGTTGCCCTCATTTTGTTCTTGTCCTGTTTACAGGCCCATTCTACTCTCCGGCCTTCTTCAAGTGCATTTTATTGCAGTTGGTAACTTTCTGGGTTATTCAATCCTTTTTTAAAGTTCGAAATATATAAATCAAAATATTGTTTTTCTATCTAAGTGCATTTCGTCATACATATAAATACTACCTTAATCTCATTCAGATCATATGTATTTGTAAGTTTTCTGTTCGATATATTCATATTAATTACGCTTCCCATATTAAAGAAGTTTTTACCTTTGCTTTTGTACATTTATATATTTATCCACTCTGTAAATAATTATAAAATTATTAATCTGTTGTTGTTCATTGAAATAATCCTTTGTTTTCTTTTTTAACATTTAATTTTCTTGAATTCAGTGATTCATAGTTTGCATGGCACATATTCATAGCAGTATGTATGTATGTATGTATGTATGTATGTATGTATGTATGCATGTCACTATTATTATACTAAATCCGAATTAATCAATGTTTGTTTCATTTAAGGCTTTTTACTATATATTCTGATCACATAAAAAAGAAAAAGTGGCCACAACAGATTTGATTAAAATTGACAAAACTCCTTTTCAAAATGACAATAATGCACAAGTTTGAAGAAAAGAAAATGCTTAATTTTTTTATTTGCTTTGCTCATATAAACTTAGGAAATAAATATAACCATTTCAGTTGTTTCTTTTTTTCAAAAGAAAATTGATATTTTTTGTTGCAATGGAAAATTAAATGAAAATTAGCAGTTTTTTTGTAGAGAAAGCATAAATGTTACGAATTTGAAAAAGTATGCATTAACAGATATGGCAATTTCTTTTATAAAATTATTAATCTGTTGTTGTTCATTGAAATAATCCTTTTTTTTTTCTTTTTTAACATTTAATTTTCTTGAATTCAGTGATTCATATTTTGCAATGCACATATTTGTAGCAGTATGTATGTATTTATGTATGTATGTATGTATGTATGTATGTATGTATGTCACTATTATTATACTAAAGCCGAATTAATCAATGTTTGTTTCCTTTAAGGCTTTTTACTATATATTCCGATCACATAAAATACATGTTAAAATATTCATGAGTTTATGGATTATGTCATGTTCAGAATTACCGCTCTCAAAGTTTTTTTTATATCATTTTCATCCTCTCTCTATATATATATTGTTACTCATACCTCGTTCTTATAATATACAATGTTTATTCATTTAGCTTCCGTCTCTCTGTTTATTAAAAGTCAAAGATACTAAAACCGCTCTTTCTATTTTGACGAAGAGAGACAGTAAGAAGATAAGATAGCGACGAAGATGTCAATTACTGCAAATATAAAACACAAGATTGGAATAGTACATTATAAACAAAAAGAAAATATCACCACTAGACTGCATACTATTTAACCAGTAACTGGAGAGAGAGACAGAGAAAGCATGAATATTCTGAGTTATCAGATTTAACTGATAGAAGAATATTGTAAAATGTTGTTATTTAACAAAAAAGATTTGTTGTTTTGTTTATGAAAATGGAATAGAAGAAGATATGAAATCGATATTATAGTAAATGTTATCAAAAAAATATTTTAAAAATTTTCAGGGTATTCAAAAGCTTTCGGAAACGTTTAAGAATTAAAAAAGTTACCAAAATGATTTTTGTATTAAAGTACCATATATTCGAAGGAAATTTCGAATTACATTTTTGCAAAAACCTATATTTTGTTTAATTGCGATTTACTCAAAAATTATAAAAGAAATTGTCAAAACAAATTTAATTAAAATTGACAAAATTCTTTTTCAAAATGGCCATAATACATAAGTTTGAAGATCACAAAAACGTTTCAAATCTTTTTATATTAGACAAACAGGCATAAATTTGCATTTGTTTTACAAAATGTAATGAGAAATTATCTCACCTGCAAGGATAAAATAAGCCTAGAGTTGTTAATGTCCGGTCCATTGTTAAAGAACAGATAATGACTTTGGCGAAAAACTAACACTAGTTGTTCATTCTCCATAAAAAACCAGACTGAACTATTTGTTAGGGTCTTGTCCATTGTTCAAGAACAGGAATGGCTTTGACTCAAAACTTACAGTATTTTTCATTCCCCATGAACAGCCAGATTGAACCATTTGTCTGGGTCGGGTCCATTTTTATAGAACAGGAATATCTTTGGCTCAAAACTTACACTAGTTGTTTGTTGTTAAAAGCCGGATTGAACCAATTGTTAGGAACTTGTTCATTGTTTAAGAACTCGAATGACTTTGGCTCAAAACATACAGTAGTTATTCATTCTCCATGAAAAGTCAGATTGAACCATCTGTCAGGGTCTGAACCGTTACTCTCAGTAATAAAAACTATAATAATAATAAAACACTAATTAAAAAAATAACTATTTATTTTTCTTTTTATTTTCAAGAAATTCGAAAAGTTTTGAGGGTGCATGACATCTTCCTCATCCCAAAATGATTAACAATCACAATTATAAAATAAAAATCGTCAAATGATTTCTGTACCACATATGTCAAATGAATTCCAACTCAATTTCTAAACGTATATTTGGTTTGTATATTTGCTTTAACAGAGATTTACTCCGAAGTAGGAGAAAAAGTGACCACAACAGATTTGATTAAAATTGACAAAACTCCTTTTCAAAATGACCATAATGCACAAGTTTGAAGAAAAGAAAATGCTTAACATTTTTTATTTGCTTTGCTCTTATATAATGTTTAGGAAATAAATATAACTATTTCAGTTTGTTTGTTTTTTCAAAATATGCATTGACAGATGACGCAATTTCTTTTTCCCAGAAGCAAAATGTAATAAGCAATGATCTCACCTGCAGTGCACAAGGATGGGTGGCCCGTAGAGTTGTGATGAACGTACTTTATTTCTAAACGAAATAATAAATTCTGGGTTTTGGGGAACTTCATGATCAGGCCAGCTGGTAAATTGATAGTGTTCCACCCAGAATGTTTCTGAATTCTAAAATTAGAAGAAATACAAATATTGAAAAATGTGTTCGAATTTATACAAAACAAGTACCAAAATTAACAAAAATAAAAATCAACAGAAAAAGTTATAATTGAGTTTCATGACATTTAAAGATGGTTGGCATATTTGAAATTTACCAAATTGGCAACTAATTAGATGGAAAAAATATTTGTTATGGTTCAAAGTCAACCATTAGAAATTCGACATGTGAAAAATTCAATGAGTTTATGGGTAAATAATATTTGACATTAGCATAGTTAGAAGAAATTACAGCATATGAGTGTGTGCCCATCGGTCAGTCTGTCCAGGCTTCCATATAAAATAGCATTTACTTCGTTAAAATTGCAGATCGAATATTAGTTCTTATAATTTCACATAGGAGTTCATAAAGCCCTTAAATACCTTACCTTTGTGATGGAAAACAGTCGATAAGTATAATAAGAATGCTTATTTTCTGTACTATGATTGACAATTATGAGTCCGTATCTCCTGGTCATCCCCACATCCGGCCAGTATTGCTCGCTTTTTAACTGAAAACAATGATTAAATAATAATTTTATATGTGGTGTTTTGTTTTGATCAGCTGTATAATAAATAAAGCAAAATAAAACATCAGCAAAATATGCTGATTTCAAACAAAAGCAGTAGGTCAATCGAAATGACAATTTTTGGATTCCTGAAGGAAGTAAGATTCTACAAAGTATATAAATACTCCACCTGCTTTCTTCAAACGCTTCCTCTACAAACAATGCTAACAAAGTTATATCTACCAAACAAAATGATTACAAAGAACGATTCTTCTTTGTTTTACTTTTGGTCAGCATTAAATGAATCACTGAGGTGTTGATATGCCATAAAACAAAAACAATGTTAAGTTCAATATGATGTCCTTTATGCTTTTCGTTGTTTATTCCCAGCCCCATGGACTAAATATGATGTCTTTTATGCTGTTACACAACTACTGTATATTAGCTGGTACTTACCAACATTGCCCAGGATGTAATAAGATCAGTGTTGACTCATTTACTCCCAGCCCTGGACCCCATATTACGATTTTTATCTTATTTTTTCTTCCTGAAACAATGTAAGACATCCTCTTTATATAATATGGATGTCCAGAGCGAATGTAGACCACACGATATTATGGTAAAATCCCTTAATACAAAATTAATATCACTATTGTATTCCTTGTATCCTTCATGAGAAAAAGTTGTTTGATCTTAGTATAGGTTTGTGTTTTCAATTGCATCCACAGTAAGCAATAATTTGAATTCATAATTGGACCGAAAATCTTAACCGTTATTGTGATTAATTTAAATTTTCTCTTAAGATATCAACTTTTATAACAGCAAAACAAACTTTCTCTTTTATATCTATAGAAGGTATATTCAAAGAACTAGCCCATTGTATGAAACAAAAAAATCAGAAATCTTGGTCAGTTAGCATTTAGTCATTTTTTCGCAAATTGACACATAGTCCTTTTTCAGCTTTGGAGCTGGTCAAAATGTAGGATATGTTCTGATTTCAGTCAGTGAAGGAGAAATCCTTCTAGACTGTGGATATTTTAATTTTTGTCCCAATCCAGAGGTATCCTTTCTGGATAGCTAATTTTTCCCACATTAAAAAAACAACCTTGTGTCTAACTCTGCTATCATGGAGAGGCAAGTAAATAGGAAAATATTTTTGTTTTTCTTTTCAAAGCAAACACGGATAGAAATTGTTTGAAATTCATATTAATTGAAGTCTTCAACCTGCCAAAGAGTAATTTTGAACAGTGAATAGAACGGTTAACATCCAACATTAATCAGTTCTGGTTATAACCTTAAACTACATTCGGTGATGTGGCCCAAATTTGTGAGCTCTGAGGAACATGGAGTCACCCCTCAGTTATCATTCCTCTCAGTTCTCCTCTGACTTTGAGTGTTAAGTACCTGCCAATGTCCCCTCTGTGGGTTAAATATAAATATAGCATTTACAAACTATTTATTTCCAATATATATATATCTACAAAACAAATTTCTAAACAAACCATTCATAGAAAAAAAGAAATGACATAACAGCGGTTGATATGCTGTAAAACCCAGCAACCAATAGAGAACATGTGGTTTCAGCATAAAATCACCTCACAAGGGCTGACATGCCGTAAAACCCAGCAACCAACAGAAAACATGTAGTTTCAGCATAAAATCACCTCACAGGGGCTGACATGCCATAAAACCCAGCAATCAATAGAAAACATATGGTTTCAGCATAAAATCACCTCACAAGGGCTGACATGCCGTAAAACCAAGCAACCCACCCAAATTAACTTAGTTATAGATGCTCATGCATTGAATCCATTAATATAGATTTTTGGCAATTTCTCCACATTGAATTGGAAACAAGGAAAATAGGAAATATATTTAAATAATGACCCTATTTTTACAAGCTTTTAGTAACTCGTTAAGGTGCTTCTGCAATTTCACAATGATATGTTAAGTCTCTCTTAAAAAAATAGCTAAAGAAATGTATAAACTTTATTATATACTTACATGGTAGCTGAAAAGAAGATTGTACACCCAAAATTACGCAAATTCATCCAGTATTTATTAAATTAAAAATAAAAATGATTTTATCTATATGTCGCCATTTTTTCTTATATTTTGACTTTTTCGAAAGTTATCTATCTTGCCTACGTAGCTTAAAAGTCTAGTGATATGTAAGATCGTTTTTTTTTCTTTTTCTTATAATTTAATAAATACTGGATGAATTTGCGTATTTTTTTCTGTATAATCTTATTTTCAGTTAACACGTAAGTACATAACAAATTTTATACATTTCTTTAAATGTTTTAATGTCATTGTGAAACTACAGAAGCACTCTTGTAAAAATCTAAGAGTTTTTTCCCCTGGACCATAGTGTTTAATGATATAGTTAATCCAAGATGGCTGAACCAACTAGGTTAATATCTTGTTGTGTGTTTGTGTTATTATTATTTCATGGTGGCAGCAATGAATGACATGCAGTTTAATAGAAATTCGTTTTCATTATATGTTTAAAAGAATGGTTATTGCTTCCATACACACGCACATACACATACACATACACGCACCCATATATAATGAATGTATTTTAGATATACTTCACCATCTAATGCTTTCTTGCAATCTTCAGGTGAGATTGAAATCCTTTGTTTTTGTGCTTGGTTATATTAAATACTAATGTAAGATAATGAAGAGTGGCAAAAATGAATCGTGGACGAGTCCATTGTGGGTGGGACATCGAGAAAAAAAGGAAATGACTTGATAACTGTTAAAAAGGAGAAGGTTCTGCAGTGTAAGCGAAACTTAAAAGGCGGCAGTTTCAGAAACGCGAAGAACTAGAGCACTTGGTGATCGGAGTATCAGAGTACCGGAAGAATGGGAGTTTACTGATGTTTATGGCACTGATACAGCTTTATTGGCTATGGTACCCAAGCCCGTCTTGCTGTTAGGCTTTCGTGTCCGCTTACTAAATATGCGACTGATAAGCAAGTTGGTATGTGAAGACATCCCCTGACTTGTATTTCATCAAACAGACAATTGGAAGTGCTTGTGGAACAATTGCTTCAGTTCATGCTCGGATAGACAGTGCAGAGCAAATTGCTTTCCAATGCTTCGTCATATTTATTTTTTCGTAGTTCTAATAATTATTTGTTTTTGTATTTAATTTTTTTGTTTACGTTTGTATTATTAGTTATTGTATTTTCTGCATGTTTTTCTGCATCGTCTCACTCCTACACATCCGCTGATATTAAACATAAAAGTCATATTAGCTCCTATTATCTATCTGCTTTTATATTTGTGATTGTGTATAATTTAGCTGTTACTTTAAAAGATATATGTGTCTTAGTTCTTTTTCGTTGACATTCTGTGTGTGGGGATGATAATTGTAAATAAAAATAATTTAGTCCATGGGGGTGGGAATAAACAAAGAAAACCAATGACACTAATAATAATAATAATAATAATAATAATAATAATAATAATAAAACCAACACGCATAACCTACAAAGGGTAACCAGTCACAAGAAATTTACGACAGGGAGAAAACAAAACCACACGAAGAACACCACAACACGAACCAAGGAACAGAAACTGCAAGAAACATCACTTCATAATTCCCTCCCTCCCAATAAATTACACCGGCCTCAGCTATCACTACACAAAAATGAACCAAAGAAACAGAAATTAAAGAAACACTATAATCTCCCCCTCCACCCCCCCCCAAAAAAAAAATTAAAAAAGAAAATTAAAAAAGACTTTTTAAAAATGGAAAAATAAATTTTAAGAGATTAAAAAATTAAAGAGAAAAAGAAGAAGGAATTTAAGAATTAAAAAAAAATTAAAAATTAAAAATTTCCTTTTTTGAATTGATTAAAAAAATTTTTTTTTTTTTTTAAATGTTACCGGCCTAGGCTGACACCAGACAAAATATTTGTAGAGGGTCGAGGAGGATGAGAAGACCGAGGAGGGACAGCACAAACAAGACCTCCACTGGAAAAGTGCAGAGAATGCTGGGACCTTGGGGAGGCTTATTGTCACCCAAATCCCAGAGAAGACCAATGGTCCTTACCAGCAAGAAATCAATGGTAAGAGGCTGTTACAATACCGTAAGGTTATTTGCGGTGGTTATCGAAAAGAGGTGAAGAATACTGGAAATCTGGAGAGGTTTGTTGTCACTTAGACTCCAGGAAATACCACTGGTTGCTGTTGGTGAGCAATCACTGACGATGATTTGTGTGAGAACTCCTAGTGAGTACAAGTAATAATAACTGGGAACTGTGCAAACGATTGCATTTTGAACATGCAAACAAATAGTACAAACATAAACCAAAAACAGTACTAGAAAACGAAAAACACATAATCCTCTGGGACATGGATGCACACACATATAAACAAATCGTAGACTTCGCCGTTCCAGCAGCCAACAGAGTGAAGATCAAGGAGACGGAAAAATGAAGCAAATACACGGAACTTGCCAGAGAGCTGAAAGGAATATAAAACATGAAGAAAGTCAAAATAATACCAATAATCGTAGAAGCACTAGGAACAGCCCCCAAAACCTGGAGAAAAGACTGGGAGAAATTGGGATCAAAGGGATCACTGAGACCATACAACTGCAGTCTTAAGTAAAATTCTCGAATGTGGTAACTAACTCGCATATGTTACGAATGGTAACCAACCATATGGAAGTCACAATAGGAAGAAAGCAAAATCACTGGAAGAAAACCATTGCACGAACCAAGGAACAGGAACTGCAAGAAATCTCATAAAATGCCCCCTTCCTCCAAAAAGTGATAGCACCAGCCTCGGCTAATACAACACAAAATGGTCGTGAAGGGTCATGGAGGATGGGAGGACCGAGGAGGGAGAGCACAAGTCAGACCTCCACTGGAAGAGTGCATAGAGTACTGGGACTTTGGGGAGGATTATTGCCACCCAAATCCCAGAGGAGACAAATGGGTGCTGCCAGCGAGAAATCAATTGTAGACGACTGTTGCAATTCCACAAAATCATTTGTGGTGAGTATCGAAAAGAGATGGAGAACACTGGAGGCTTGTTGCTACTCAGACTCCAGGGAACACCACCGGTTGTTGTCGGTGAACAATCACTGATGGGGACTAGTGTGATAACTCCTAGTGAGTAATAATAATAATAATAATAATAATAATAATAATGATAATAATAATAATAATAATAATAATAATAATAATAATAATAATAATAATAATAACGCTGGCTTTGGCTGGTGTCATACCGAATAGTTGCAATGGGTCAAGGAGGATGGAAAGACCGGGGACAGAGAACACGAACCAGACCTTCACTGGAAGAGTGCAGATAATATTGGGATCTTGTGGAGGCTTCTTGCCACCCAAACCCCAGGGAATACTAATACGAAAAATCAATGGTAAGTGGCTGTTGCAATAACGCAAAGTCATTTGCAATGGTTATCAAAAGAGGTGGAGAGTACTGGAAATCCGGGAAGACTTGTTGTCACTCAGACTTCAGGAAACACCACCGGTTATTATCAGTGAGCAATCACTGGTGATGACCTGTGTGAGAACTCCAAGTGAGTAAATAATATCTGGAATTTTTTATTAATATATATTCTAAGAATAATGGAGGAAAACTGTTTATCCTTTGCACTTTTAATTATTTAAAACAACACATTTATATACGTGTTTTTTTTTTTCGTTTTCTAATATATGAAGACCACGTTCATTCATGGTTAATTTCGTTAGCCTCACGTAGTATATATATATATAGTAGTATATATATAGTAGTATATATATAGTAGTATATATATATAGGCTACCCAACCAGTAAGGCAAGTCCATTAGTCAGTTCCATCCTGAAATCCGAACACTAATCAGGCAATTTGAAGGGATCAAAGAGAAAATATGCAGACATAAGTTGTCGGTCCTATTTAATCAAATATGTCGAGGAGAAAAATGCTGCTCAAATATATATATATATATATATATATATATATATATATATATATATATATATATATATATATATATATATATTTGAGCAGCATTTTTCTCCTCGACATATTTGATTAAATAGGACCGACTATGTATATATATATATATATATATATATATATATATATATATATATATATATATATATTATACATTTAAATAAAATGGATGGAATACTCTTTAAGTCCCTTTCTACTAATATCTCGTAGGGAGAAAATCGTTAGTTTTAAATGAGTGAAAAATATTATAGTGACGAAATGAAACATCACAAAGTAGGAATTGAATGTGTTAGAGAATTGAGAATAAAATAATTACAAACGATTTGGCTAGGGTTAGGGTTCATACCTCTTTTTCTCAAGTCCATCCTTATCATTTTCTCATGTTTTCCTTGGGCTTTCCCTGTAAACTGAACCTGCTCTGTTAACTATTCTAAACATATTTGATTTCTTTTAGCGAATACACATCCCTCACTGTGCCTTTTAATCGCTTTGAAACGAATATTAAATTAACTTTATTTTAAGCGTTTGTAATTAGTTTATTGTCAATTTCCTGGCACATTCAATTTCCCCTTGGTTTTTTCACTTTGTCACTATAATATACTAACCCAAGAACTCTCATCCATTCTTTCAATGTAACCATACAATCGGAGTCTCCTGTTCTGCACACATCTTTCTATACTATCCATATTTTATTTTCGTCTGACTTCATCAGAACAAAGCCTGTCTTTAAGACTCACATTACACATCCATCGTATCACTATAATATCATTTCTCTCCATGCAACGCATATCCTCAACCTTCACTGGCCAGGTTTCACTTCCATACATAATCACACTGCATACACATGCCTGATAGACTCTTCTCTTGTCGACAGTGGCAATACGATTTTGAAAAAAAATCTCGAAAAACGTAAATTATCTGATAAAACATTAACACACTCGGACAACGATCGTTTAAAATAAATAAAAATTAATCCAAAATCTGACCTTGCCATTTTCGGATAGATTAGTCAGCATCACAATAATGTGGCATCGTGTTTCATGGACCATTCTCCAAAAGTCCGAGATGGTATTGGTCAAAGGTCCTGTAGTAAAACAAAAAGAACATTAGAAATGTTTCCAAAATAAAATCAAATAAATAATATAACACTGTGTATTGATTTATACTAGTAGATATATGCACACAAAAGGGAACGCCATGGAGGATCCGGTTCTTCTTGAGAGCAATAAAAATTAAGTGAACATCCACCAAATATTCTTTCATTGACATGATTTTTAGTTTTATTTTCTTAATTTTATGAATGTAAATCTGTAACAAAAACCACGTCACAATCCCTAAATGGTTTTACTCTTATTTCAGATTTTACTTTACATTTTGAATCAAGAAATGTCATTCCTTCTATATTCTTTTAATATCAAATTCAATTCATACAACAAATACTGCTTAATAGAGTGAATGCGATGCCTAATTTACATATTGGGTTTTAAAATCTGATTTTAATAATTTACAAGTTTTACTGATTTCTAACTGTTTGGCTTTTATTCTAATACATATTCAAAATAATTTCGCGAGTAAATCTGAAATGAAATCAACAACAAAAAATAAATATCTATAATTTTATTATTGTTATGGTACCTTACCTATACGGACTACTTGAACTCTTCCACTTACCATAAATAGTGGGAGCACCCGCCTCTCACTGTTGGAACCAGACCACTATAGTTCTCTGTTGTATTATACTTTTTTCAATACACTTGTTTCTCTAAACTCCGAGTTCGTGTTTTCCTTCCGGACCCTTTCCAGGCCTAATATACTTCGAAGTATATTAAGGGATTTTTAGAACCTTAAAAAAAGGATAAACGTGGGAAATCAACGGCAAATTCACCTTCTAGTCCTAATAACTGGCTTTATCGGCGGACCCAAAAAGTCGTATGTTGGATTTTTATTAAACACAATGGAGGTTCCTTTGTATTTTTATTGCGAAGAAATTAATTTATTTTCTATCAAAGAAAGAAGGTCAGTGATTTCTTTATTACGATTCCGACACTGTGTTAATTTTTAACAATAAGGGAATCCATTATATTTCCATTTTATCTCCAAAAGAGAAAACGTCGCGCCGAAAGGAAAACAAATTAAAACCTTATTATTTTCTGTTGACTAAAGTGCTGATTGTACATTCTTCGGTTATGTGAAAACGTGACTAAAAAGAGATTTTTTGTCAATAAAAAAAAGTTTAATATTTTCGTTACCTTTTTACAACTGAAGCTACGTTAGCAGCGTAATATAAAAGAAATAACTTCTAATAAGCTGTATTTTAAAGCCATATTTAAACACGGGAGATTTTAAAACAACTCATAAAATAGCAAATGCAACAGCAACAAGAAACTGAAGAACAATTTCAAAAGCTTCTACTAGAAAAAAAAAGAAGTCGACGAAAACTACTAGAGAAAATCAAAGACTTCGGGAACAAAAAAAGAAACCGACGAAAGGCTACACAAGACAGGAGAAAGGCGTCTGGAACCAAAAAAGGGGTCGACGAAAAACTACTGGAACAAAAAAGAGACACTGATGAAAAGATTGAAGTATTAATGCAAATAATATCGCACAGGGGTAAAATACTCAGAACGAATATGCTTTTTCTCAGAATGCCGTTTGGAGTGCAATTGACAATTTTAATTATTCCTCAGACGAGGGTAAATACTTCGCTTTATATTTCAGTAGGTATGAGGATTAATACAAAATAGACTGCGAAAATTTGTCAGACTCTAAAAAGGTACACATACTTCTTCGAAAGTGTGAGACCATCGAACATACTAAATTCGTGGACTTTATTTTAACCCGAAAAAACGAGCGACTTGACTTTTTCTGATGCTGTTAGTCTTCTAACAGAATTATTTATCCCCAAAACTTCTTTGTTCCACAAACGGTGGAAGTGTTTGAATTTGGTCAAATAAGATGTCGAAGACTACACAACTTTCGCGTCAATCGTTAATAGACACTGTGACGATTTCAAATTAGCCGAACTAGCGCTGATAACTTAAATGTTTCATTTTCGTACAAAAACTTGTATCAGGAAAAGACGCACAAATCAGACATAGGGTTCTAAACAACTTGGAAAGTGAACCAAATTTAACATTACAGAAATTAACCGAAGACTGCCAGAGATTTGTAAGTGTTAAACAAGGTTCTAAAGACATTAAAGGGTCGGGCATTGCGCACATAATAAAGGTACGTTAGAAATCACAATTCAACTTTCTTTCAAAAACAAATCAAAACAAAAAGAGGGGTTTTCACGCTCCTACAAAAACAAGCCAATCAAATAAAAACAGAATAAATTACCGCCTAGCCCCTGTTTCCGTTGTGGAACACTTCATTGGGTAATAGATTGCTCATACCATTTTAAAACCTGTCTAATTTGTAATAAAGTCGGTACAAGAGTTCACATTGCAGAAGGAATAAAGGAAATAAAACTCTGGTTAAATCCACAAAAACGAACGAACATGGCGGCAGAATTATAAGAAAATATGTACAGGTAAACATCCTGAATAAAATTGTAAAATTACAATTGGATTCTGGTTCAGACGTGTCGATTATCAACATGCATACATGGAGAAGGTTGGATAAACCGATCATTCTAAGAAAAAAACAAAATCACCAGAACCATGACTGGTGAAAAAATTAAATTCTAGGGTTAAATTATTACCGACATAACTTGAAAAAGAACTACCAAAAAAGGAAAACTGTTCGTATTAAAAAATACCAACAATTTATTTGGTACAGACTTGCTGCAGAGGTTCAACCTATGGGGGTTACCAACCAACATTTTTTACCAGAAAATAAATCTGAATACCGAGTAAGAAAAACGTAAAAATGAATTTGTTTCAACCACTAAAAATCGTATGAATTGGACTCAAAATAAATTGTCGGCAGAAATTAAAGTACATAAGGACAGAAAATTCATGCTGCAAATAGTTAACACCAAACTGAAAGAAATTAAGTGACATTTGTTGAGGTTAAAGAGAGTGAACTCATGGTTCCAGAGCTGTAATCGCTAAAGTAGAAACTGAAAATGTTTTAAAAGGGCTAAAGACTATAAAAGATAAGGTTACTCGTCTTGAAGATGAATGTCGAAGCAAAGAAGACATTTTTCCAAGTTAAAAGATGTGCTCCAATATCAGAAGTCTAGAATAAAAAAAACTGGAGGATATCAAATTATATTTTGATAGACGCTCATAGTTCTCTCAATCAAATTACAGAACAACAGTCGGAAGATACCGACAGCACTCCCCAAGAAGTAGCTATGGTTAATGACACTTTCAACACACAACTACTCCAAGCAGCCTCAGAATAGTGTCAATCCAAAAAGGAAACGATATTGTTACTGCTGAGGAGGTAAGGCTTTGGAGGGGGTGTTATGGTACCTAAACGGACTACCTGAACTCTTCCACTCACCATAAATACTAGAAGCACCTGCCTCTCAGTGTTATTTGTTTTCTGCAAGAAGTGTAAGAGAATAGAGACGGATGAGAACTCAGATATGGAGAAAGTATATCTTTTTGACGAGGCTGTTGAGGTTGTTCAGAGGTTTTGTTACCTTGGTGATACATTGACGTATAGAGAGGGGCTGGTGTTTATGTAGTAGCAAGAATTAAGAGTGGATGGAGTAAGTTAAGGGAAATTCTGTCATCATTAATTGGTAGAGCGTACCACTGTCGTCGAGCTTGTACATAAGTTTATGACACTCCTGCCATTACTAACCAGCAGAGTGTTACCCCTATCATCCAATATAACAGTTTATTAATCATATTTACGAAGTGTGATGATGTATGGAAGTGAAACCTGACCAATGAGGGTTGAGGACATGCTTACATTAAGACCACTGATATGATAATGATACGATGGATACATAATGTGAGTGTTACTCACAGACTTAGATCTGAGGACACCAGAGAAAGATTAAATGTGGGCAACATATGGAGATGCGTACAAAACAGGAGACTTCGTTGGTATGGTCATATTTAAAAAATGGATGAGAATTCTTTGGTTAGTAGATATAGAACAGTCAATACATATGATGATGATGAATGATGAGAGCTCTGCTGAAACCATGCTTTCATGTGTGTGGATTCGGGAGTACGTAGCACTGACTTTGTCTTGGAGTACTCTGTTTAGTCTTTATTTAAAAAGAATGAAACAATTGTAAAGGTGCTTACCTTGGGTTGCAATGTAAGTTTTATGTTGCTGAAAGGAGACAAACAATTTATATTAATTAACCAGAAACAAAAGTTTGATTTTATAAGTTATTCTAATCCGAATCAAATCTCTTTCTGAGATTCTGATTCTCAAAATCCCTGCCGGCAGGATGTGAACACTGTGAGTGTAAAAAGAAATAAATAAAGCTCTAAACACATGGCTCAAATTTTTAAAAGATAACAAAACTTTAAAACACGTTGAAGTAACCAATCATGAATATTGCTGCTAAAATAATTATATTACTTTTCTTAACTAATGGCTCACCACTTATTAAAGCCAAAAGCCATTTGAGCATAATGGTGAATGACTGATTCTTATATAGGTAGAGGATTGTAACAGTTGTTAGGTATTTCTGAAATATATGCTGAAATGAGGATGATGCTCTATTTACAGTTAGATGTGTTACAAAATGGATGTATGTATGTGAACGATTACATCAGCTTGTATGGATTGGGTGTCGAGGTGGACCAGTGCAAAAATCTTGACACAAAAATCTAGGGAACAATTCGCTCTCGGACTAAAAATATTAGCTTACCTGAACTCATACCTTTCCCTGATCTCTGATTTAACAGGTGCGTGGTGACAGGCTCAGTGTCCCCCTTTGAAGTAATTATGTCGTTATCGTGGGAACGAAAAAAGAAAGAAGCTTTTCAGTCAGCCCGTCTTTTGGGAGCGTGGTGAACGGATGCAAAATCGAGATGTAATTCAGAAAATGGAAAATGGGAATTTAATTCCTAAAAGAGTTGATAGCGACTGGTATGGCCCTTCCTTCCTATCCCCGTAACGAAGTAGAATTAAGTTAGGAAGAACAATTTGGACTCACTCTCCAATTTAATAAATGTGTGAGGTTTATAATTATGACGAGAAAATTCTCCCAAATAAGGACCCATTTTGGACTCTTCAGCATCTTACACCTTTTTCCTTTATGTGCATGGAAGGTATTTGATTGCAGACACAGACGATGATAACGTGTGACTTTTATTCGTATGACGAGAAAATATCTCTCAAATAAAGACCAGTTAAATTCTTTGCCGGACTCGCCTTTTTCCTCTCTGCATGAACAGTTTTGATTACAGACTCATAATGATGACGGCTACAATGTGCAGCCCACTACGACAATGACGACGGCGAAATGCAACACACTGCGATGATGAACGGCACATTTTGATCACTTGAAGTCGTCTACTGACGCCGCTATATGTTCAGGGTTTGTCGACGATTCTGTTACTGACAAGGGCCCAAGTCACATCCCATATTAGCGACTTGCTGTTTGCAAATGGAAGGCAATTGGGTCATTTGTATCCCCCTCTGGCAAGGCCAACTAGTTCGAGAATCAACAAGAATCAACGAGAAGTCAGCAATATTTAGGACTTGTCAGATGTTATCGTTGAGACGAGCGTGTCTAATAAATCTGTTAGTGAACGGGTGTGGAGTCCATATAAGTTGACCGGTTGACCACACTTGAACCTGTGGCATTGTAATGGCGAATCTATGGCAATTGTCATCGACTTGGTTCCCGAGGGCCGATGACCGTAAGTCTGTTATCCATGCACCAGTGTGTGACGAACTCTTATTGGTCGCAGGAAGTTCTTAGCCCTTCGACTCTAGTCTTCATCCTGATCGTGTCCCAGCTCTTCTGTCTCCCCATATACCCCGGAACGATGAGGCCACCCCTCCTCCAGTCGGCGGACAAGTCATAGATGAAGTGGTTGAGAGGAGATTCGGATGCTTCATGTAGAATATTCTCAACCAAATCCTCATTGGCACAGATAGAAAAGGCATAAGCTGGAAATGCGACGTTGTTTATTTAGATATAATTGAAAAATATTTCGATTATAATTATTAGATGATATCATTTTTCATAGTAACGATGTTTATAAAGAAACGTATAAGAACACATGAAGCTTTTTAACTTCTGTTATAACTAATTGGTATAACTGTTAAGATACTTGCATTTCCCTATTGAACGTTGGTTTTGAATCCCTGATAATCACATATAACCTTTTTTGCTTGTGTTTGAATTGATTGTTTTTTACAGATAATATATATAAAATTTCTAAACGAATATCCGAATGTAATTGTTTTGATAGAAATTCATGCCTACTAAATGGTTCATTCAAGCAGGAGAGCCTCATTTACAATTGTACAATAAAACAAGGTACAAAACATGACGGTAGAAGTAATAGTAATCGTTATTATAATGATGATAATAATAATGATAATATTGATGGAAATGAACTGAATAATAGTGATAGGCCATCTTTTATAGGTTCTCCATTACTGAGGCCGTATACATAGGCTCTACGGCTGGTCTTTTGAAAAATAGTATCTCAAGACATAGATATATCTTAAAAAACAAACACCTCTCAAAATTCACTTCACTAGCTAACCATATTTGGTATTTAAAGGATAATAATATTCAGTATAACCTTAATTGGCATATAATTAGAAAGACGAAACGCTATAGGCTCTTAGACATGTTAAACATTTGTACACAATTGATTGTTTGTCTTCCATGGGCATCACTTTTAACTGAATAATTTGGTTTAACTCCTTCAATCTATTCATCCCCTACACCTAAATAACTAGAAATAGTATAATGATTTATTATGGTATTACTATATCCCATAGCAACCAGCAATTTAGCTTAATGTTCCACTTATAAAAAGTAGATAATTGCTTTCTTTGACATTAGAAATGTGCACTTTAATTTAATCTCACCCCTATATTTTACCAACCTTATACACTAGATCTATACCCACAATAGAGATTTGAATTTCCTGTATAATTAAATTCACAAAGCCTTCATCGGTAATTACACTATCAATTTAACCAACCGAAGTATCTTGATAATATGTCGTGCTTTCCCTGTTTAAATACAGTTAATCTACATACAATAACCCTTAATGTTATCTAATATCAATCTAGAATCTTATGCTACTATTTGACTTTATATCCTTTACTAACCACTTCTATAAATCCATATACCCTCATCATTAGAGCCGTTGCTTATACTATACTTTATTTTAATTTTTAATTTTTTTTTATTCTTCCATTCTACTTACTTTTTTAAATTTTTGGCCGTTTCTTCGACTTTAATACTTTTTAATACAAGGTAGATCTTAAAAAGCACCCAAAACGATTCCCTCTCTAAACCACACACAGTGATACGACGGGAATCGCCGGAACACGGGTCTTGCTAGTATATATATATATAAATGACAGCCAGTCTTTTGGACGTTTCTTTGACTTTAATAGTTCTTTAATACAAAATATATACTAAAAATAACAACAAAGAATAACCTTCCTCATCCACACACAGTGATCCCCCGGGAATCGCCGGAACACGGGTTATGCTAGTGTATATATCAAGTAGAGCCAGTCTTTCGGTCGTTTCTTTGATTTTAATAGTTTTTTCATACAAGGTAGATCCTTAGACCAAACTTTAATTTTGATAAATCTCGTCAGGATTTAAAGATGCAATTATAAGGAGAACCGGTTCCTAACAAATTGAATCTTACCATTTATTTGTTTATTAGACGTCGTTGGGCATCTCTTTTTTTAAGCATGTTAATTCAACCCTTAACAATAATTTTTGCACAGCCATTTACTCTATTAATATACAGATCAAATTCTATTAAATACTACATTGGATTTATTTTAAAAAATGGCCCTTTAATTATGTTTTACTTCTCGGCCAATTACATTTGAATAACTTTATGATTCGAAGGAAATGCAAAGTGAGCAGTGAAAAGAAAGATTTGTTACTTACCGTTAAGTAATTGGCGTTGATGTAATCAGAGGAGGAGTTTTCATCAATATTAAGTCGAACTCTTGAATGGTCATCTAATGGGATAAAACATTGAAAGGATATGTTTGATAAACATATATGATATGATGCGCATGGTAAGCATGTATGATATGATATGATATATATGCTTAACATGTATGATATGATACGTGTGATAAGCATGTATGATATGATATGATAAACATGTATGCTATGATGCATATGATAAAAAAGTAAATTTGTATTAATTAAACATTTTTGACCGGCTTGATTCTGCTATTGGCATTGTGATGGACCATGTGAAGGTTGCCAACATCCTTAAGTGAAAGTGGTACTATGGAACACACTGGGAATCTAACTTTATATACCCAGGTCTTCAGCTGATGTCGTTATCCACATCTCCTACGTATGATAAACATGATGTATGATATGATATGTATGACATATATGATATAATATATATATATATATATATATATATATATATATATATATATATATAGAGAGAGAGAGAGAGAGAGAGAGAGAGATGAAAGAAGAGGGATAAACATGTACGAATGACAAATTTATTTCAACTTCGATTGTTCAATGCAAGGTATACTCGGTAATAAAGTTATGTTTATTATTTTTCCTTAAGCCAAGGCTTTTCAAAGATTAAAATCTTATCATCAGAGGAATTACATAGATAGATAAGTTGGCAGTGGAAAAGCCAAAATTCAAAATTTGAAAAAATATTAAGTAGTGGAGAGTGCAAAAGTTCGTGTAAAATGTTAAATGTCCGTAGATGAGGTGTCCAATGAAAGGAGATTTACAGATGGAAAAGAATGGTTTTCCTGAAGGCAGCATGGAAAAAAGTTCAAGAATGAAGTAAATCCAATAGATGAATGTTATGTTTAGTTGTAGGTGGAGCGCTCTATCTCGTATATTGAGCTTAAACCATTTCACTATAGGTTCTATCTACTAAAAGTATACTTTTAGTTTCATATTTTATTTTATTTTATTTTATTATATATATATATATATATATATATATATATATATATATATATATATATATATATATATATTTGTAAGTTCTTATAAAAGATATATATTTAGGCATATACTCCTTATAATTTCTGAAATATTTCCAATTGTAAACTCAATGAAATTTTATTACAAGATTCAGAGCATATATACTTTATAGTTTCATTCCAATTTCAATTTTCTGCATCTTAATCACGTAAGAAGTGAAACAATCGAAATAGTAGTAAGCCAAAAAACAACGAATGCTGCAATCACCAATAAAAAACAATTACATAAAAATACATCTGTAGCGACCGTCTGAGATTATCATTCCCTACACTGATGAGAGCGAAACCTTGAAACGCTGGCGTATGTAAGTAAACATAATTTAATATTATTTATTTAAAGTTTATATTGTTATAAACCCCTTTAATAAGATTGAAGTTGAGCCCTGTTCGGGGAAGTCAAAATAGACTGACACATAGCTATAAGGCATATTCTCATAACGTTCATTGAATCTCTAGTCAGTTTTTCCATATGTGCCTCCCTTCACACAAATAGAACTTAAATTCCCTTATTGGCGTGGTAATGTCTCATGGCCAATTGATTATGGCGCTTGCTTGCGGAGTCTAGATTTATTCTGTAGCAGGGGTTTGAACCTTGCGACCGTCTGAGATTATCATTCCCTACACTGATAAGAGTGAAACCTTGAAACGCTGGCGTATGTAAGTAAAAATAATTTAATATTATTTATTTGAAGTTAATATTGTTATATATATATATATATATATATATATATATATATATATATATATATATATATATATATAGCCATAGCCACAGATAGTTATTTTCATAATATATACATTTCCTAAAATACTCCGCCCTCCCACATCTAATGTAATTCCATTTTGCGATTTTGCTTTAAATGTGGAATTGGTCTAAGAACACAATTGAAAAAAGATATTATATATTTCCTGTAAGGCTGCTTCTCTCTTCCTTACGCATCAGTGAAATTACTTAGAACTTTTTCCCCTTCCTCATATCATATATATTCATACACTTCAATTCCCAGTGCTGTTGGTATAATCTCTTTCTTATATGACACCCCCTATTTCCTTATTATTCCTGTTTCTTTCCCCCATAAGAGATTTTTATAAGGTGTTTTTCTTCCCTCAAAATTATCCTTGTCCATATTTTCCTTTACGAGGGGCGTTCAATAAGTAATGCCCCTAACCAAATTCCAGTTGTCTGATCTAGATGAAAGTTTGCATGTGTAATGTTTTATATCTATCTGGGTTATGTTGCAAAAAACAGCTCTGAACTAATTGTGGTTTCTGATTTACAGGTGTTTGAACTGAGTCAAGTGTGAAATGGAGCCAGTTGAGTGTCACGCAGTGATCCAGTTTTTGTATTTGAAAGGAGGCATACGAAAGGAGACTTTTGATGAAATGAAAGAAACTTATGATGATGATGCCCCATCATATGACCTTGTAAAATACTGGTATTGTGAATCCAAACATGGCCGGAAGTCTGTGGAAACAGCTCCCAGACCTGGTCGACCCTCTTCTGCCATTGATGAGGCATCTGTCCATCAAGTTGAGGCTGTCATTTTTGAAGATCGAAGCATTACTATTCGCCAAATAACCCAAGAGGTCAAGATTAGTACAGGGTCTATGGAAACTCATTCATGACCACTTGGCACAGTTATTAGTCTTTCATCTCTTCCCAGCCATGAAGTTGTTTTTGAAAGGAAAGCGTTTCCCAGATGATGCAGCCTTGATTTCTGAAGTTACGACGTGGTTGGAGGACCAACTTGGGGTGTTCTACAAAAACGGTACCAGAGCTGCATCAAACGATGTGAGAAATGCATAACTCTGGGTAGTTTCTATGTAGAGAAAGACTAATAACTGTGCCAAGTTTCATTAATCTACTGCTATGAGAAATGGGTCAGGTAGGTAGTTTGGTAGTTTTGTTTTACGGCATATCAACCCTTTTTGGGTTATTTAATGCCGAATCTGGTCATTATAGTGAAAGTTTTTATGCTTCAAGTTCTTTATATCTTCAAATGTTTAATCATGGTTTTTGGTTTGGTAGTTTTGTTTTACGGCATATCAACCCTTTTTGGGTTATTTAATGCCGAATCTGGTCATTATAGTGAAAGTTTTTATGCTTCAAGTTCTTTATATCTTCAAGTGTTTAATCAGGGTTTTTGGTTTGGTAGTTTTGTTTTACGGCATATCAACCCTTTTTGGGTTATTTAATGCCGAATCTGGTCTTGTTTTCTTCTCTTTTTTGTTTCTTTCCCCTTTTAATATCTGTTTCTATTTAACCCATAGTTGGGACCCTAACAGGTACTACCACTCCGGGTCAGGGTGGACCTGGGAGCAATGGTAATTAAGAGGAGGCTCCACATTCCCCAAAGTCCGTAAGCCGGATCTCACCATCGGATGTAGTTTAAGGTCATATCCAGGACCGGGAGTAGGGTAGGAAAAATAAAAATAAAAAAGGGGAGGGAGAAAGGGAAAGGGCCTGTTGTTTTTGTTTTTGGTTTTGTAGAACATAATTAAGTTTTACAAACAAAAAAAAACAAAAAACAAAAAAAAACGTCAATGTAGGTGAATTTCGTCTCAGGGAGCCACAGGGCAGCCTGATCTGGTATCACCAGGAAATGGGTCAGGGGCATTACTTATTGAACGCTCCTCGTATACTCTTCCTCCTACCCTCTTACCTGCACATCCTCTTGCAAGATGTTTTCTTAAAAATGCCTATGTAAAAAAAACCTTGATCCTCTTCTAATTTTATTTTATTTGTATTTTTATTTTGTTTTTAATTTTATTTTTATTTTTATTCTATTTCTTTATTTGTATTTTTTTTTTTTTTTTTTAATTTTTAATTTTTTTTTTTAATTTTATTTTTTATTATTTCATTCTTATTCATTTTTTATTATTTTTATTTCTATTTTTATTTCTATTTTTATTTTTATTGTTTTCACTACACCTTTGACAAAAGAATTCTTAATTTTAATTAATTTTTTGCGGAAATTTGAAAGAGTAAATCTTTGGAAAGTTTTGTGTTATTTTTTTTATATGTACCGGTGATTTGTTTATAGGTATTATTGTGTTTTCCCCTCCTATGCTATCAACGTATCCACCGGTGATTTTTTCTGTCAGTGGATGTTTCTCTAGAATGAGTTTTTTTGTTTTTTTTAATTTTCTGTAAGACGTGTTGCTAGTGGTGCTGACGAAGACACGTTTTAGACTAGCTTTATCAAATTATAAAATAAAATAAAGTATTTCCAAACTGTTTTGGAAACGATCGTACGCCATAATGGACTTGATGTTCTAATTCTTGGAACAATAGTAATGTTTTAATTCATTAAATGTTTATATATATATATATATATATATATATATATATATATATATATATATATATATAAAACGATCCATAATACGTTTTGACTTCTCTTTTACCTCTTTTTGCTTATTCTTTCCGCTTTCTCTCTCTCTTTCTCTTTTCTTTTCGCTTTTTTTCTTCATTTACATCATCCACTTACTTTCATTGTCTTACGTTGTTGCTATTAATACTGCTCAATCTATCTACTCCCCCTTTCACCATCCTCCTATATTTTCACTCTTCCTCTCACTATTGCAAGCAACCAATTAATTAAGCAAACATGATTATCAAAGTTTTAGTATTATATAGAGATACGTCAAAATATAAGAAAACAGCAAAAACCTTTTATACACAAGTTTTGTTGTAAGACTCACACGAAACACTTTACTCTGTTTTCATCAATAACTTTTCATGTGCTCTCACAAACACTGCCTTTTTTGATGATTCAATGTTTTGGAATTGGACACATGGTGCGACGGATAAAGGTGTTAAGTAAAATAGTTTTAAGTGACTTTCCTCTAGACATTAGTTCTTTGACTTTTGGCTAGAAGCAAAGTGTAGTAGCTGTTCTGATACTACACTTCATCTTTTCTGTTTTCGGTCAGTGAAGGAGAAATTCTTCTAGACTGAGGCAATTTTAATTTTTGTCCCAACCCAGAGTGCCTCTTTTTGGGGAGCTTGATTTTTCCCACATTAGAAAACGACCTTGTGTCTAACTCAACGTTCCTGGGAAGGCAAATAAATAGAAGTTGAATGTTCAACCAGGCGTTACTAATTATGAATAAAATGAAAATTACTTAAACCCTCTAGCCAGTCATGGCTGATGGAACGAGAACAATCTCCCTCTGTGTATTAATTAAAGGGTTTAGTTCGACATTCCGTAAAGATTCCCGAGTTCATCATAAAAATTCATCAGTTTGACAACATACACCTGAAGAAAGTTAAAGGTTACATCGGCTGAAACCTTGTGAAAATAACATCCAAGACGAGAACAGTAGTTCATATAATCGAAATAATACAAATTATGACTCCTCATCTCAAAAATACAGAAAGAAATGCAGTAGATTTAAATTTGAAATCTGTTTTGCTAATAAATGCCCAATTTGAGGAGATATATTTAAAACACAACAAGATGCACTTGAAGAAGGTCGGAGGTTACATCGGCCGAAACGTTGTGAGAGTAACATCCAAGATAGGAATAGTAGTCTGATTAAAGCAAATAATGCTAAAGTTTCAATGTTTTTATTTCCACTTATCCAACCAGTTTTGCAAATTTCGTTCACCATTTTTACGGAATTACATGTGAATAGTTTCCAATAATAATAAGTGATTATTAGGTTTTGTATCATTTAAAACTCTTACAATGACGACTTGGCCTTTTAGTTAAAAAGTAATGTTTGTTCTGATACTACATTTCATCTTTTCTGTCCTCGGTCAGTGAAAGAGAAATCCATCTCGGCTGAGGCAACTTTTATTTTTGTCCCGATGTAACATCCCTCTTTCTGAGGAGCTGGATTTTCCTCACATTAAAGATCGACCTCGTGTTCAACTGCCTTGTGGGGAGGTAAGTAAATAAGGACAATTATTATTGATAGTATTATTGCTGTTATTAAACATTATTATTGATAGTATTATTGCTGTTATTAAACATTATTAGCATATAATTCCTTGAGACTGGTGAGCGAAATTGTTGAAAGTGTTCGGATTGATGGAAATAACTTGTGGGGAGGTAAGTAAATAAGGACTATTATTATTGATAGTATTATTGCTGTTATTAAACATTATTATTGATAGTATTATTGCTGTTATTAAACATTATTAGCATATAATTCCGTGAGACTGGTGAGCGAAATTGTTGAAAGTGTTCGGATTGATGGAAATAACTTCACATCAATGCTTCCATGTTACTTTTCTTTATTTCTTTGGCAAGAAATAATAAGTGATGGACGACTTAATAAAAATTATTGGAAAACAAACTAAAAAGTTCCTTGTCAGTCGTATTCAACAGAAAATGTTATATATCTTGCAATAATTCTTGATTAGTAGTTATTCATTTGATTTACTTTGTCATTTTCTTTGTACATTTTCTAATTTTAATATTCTTTCCCATTACTGGTGCCGAGGATGAGGGAGATAAAAAGGGCGTGGCCGACGAGGTGGTGGCCCTGGGAATTCAAATTGAAGGGGCATCTAATCATAGCACGGGGACTTTTATTTAAGCCTTTGAGGCATAAAATCAAGGAGTTTGTTCCAGGCATTAACAAATCTCTTGATGCCACTGTTTAGGATTGAGAAGACTGTTCTATATGAGGTCTTAGATATTCTTACAGTAACATTTGCTTCTCTTCAGATAATATTTCCAATCCTACCGCCAATCATTTTATTAGAAAATCTATTCGTCATGTTGGAAATGCTTATTTTACTTACAAGGAAGAATCGTTTTGTATCTGTTTTTCATCTGATTCTTTTCTTCTGTAGCTGCGTTGTGTGCATAAAGCAGGCCGTTCGGTAGTTTCTGGCAAAAAAAACAAAATGCAAAATTATTTCATTTGAGTAGGTTAACTTTCATTTCTTTCTTAATGTTATATATATATATATATATATATATATATATATATATATATATATATTCTCGTCACAATGGATGTATCCTCACTTTATTTCAACATTGCACATGAGGAAAGAATATCCGCATGCAGGAACTTTTTACACACCCAAACCCTACAAGAAACCCACATTAACGATACATGCAAAATCATACCATTCCTCCTGACACACAACGACTTCACATTTAACAACCAACACTTTTTACAAGTAAAAGGCACAGCCATGGTTACAAAAATGACTCTCAGCTATGCCAACATCTACATGCATATATTTTAACCGAAATACATACACACCTATCATTTCAAACCGCTACATTACTACAGATACATAGATGACATCTTTCTCATTTGGCCACATGGCGAAGAGTCACTGATGGACTTCTACCAACAAGTGTCACAACAGCATAAAATTCAACCACAGAACAATTCACCACACACATCACATTTTTAGACGTTTTGGTAAACATTACCAACAACTACATCACCACATCACTCTACACCAAAGCCACCGACGGACATAATTACCTTAATTTTGAGAGCTGCCATCCTATCATCACAAAAAAGATCCATCATATACAGGCAATGCCCACACATCAAAAGGATCTGTTTAAACTCAATCAAGTATGATACACAGGTCGGAATTCCAGCTAACCACTTCCTCTATAGAAACTACCCCCTCAAAATAATTATACATTCTATTAGAAAAGCATCAACTATAAACAGACAAAATCTACTAACTTACAAAAACAGTAAACAATCATCCTCATAAATACCAATGGTATTTGACTTTAACTACAACACCTATAAAGTACACAATGCCTCAAACAGATATTCAAAAAGCTACAAAATGATCCACCCTCAATACAATATACAACAAATCACCTATCAGTGCAAAACGACAGCCCCCGAACATGCATTCTCTACTAACATCCATGAAAATACACTACACCATCGCACCTCAAGGAAACAAAACATGTTAACACATCACCACCAACGACATATTCACACCTCCAGGCATCAATATAAAACTTAAACTCTCCCCCCTCCCCTGCGATAATCCCAATATTGTTTACTAAATATACAACACCAGATGCACAATAGGCAACTACGTTGGGGAAACAGGTCTATGTCTTATAATAATCATTATCAGACCATTAGAGACAAATCCACACAGTATGCAGTAGCCATGCATTACAATCTCCCAAACCACACCATAGACAACATCAAATGCACCCCCATAGCCCCGAATATAAAGATACAGCAACAGAAACGAAAATATGAAGCCAAACTCATTTTGAAACTCAACACCCCCATCTTAGGACTGAACAGAGATTTGTGACCTCTCAATGATTATTCATTCTATAAACACACAAACGGACCAACAACATTTTACTACATGGGGAGATGAGTGTGTACAGTGGGAAAATAGCTTTACTTTTCCTCATTAGCAATCTTCCTTTTCCAATGTTTTCATTTTTTCAAGTTTTCACCTTCTTCATATTCTAACTTTCGTATATAATATGTATTGCATTTTAACATTCTCTATGCACTTTCTATGTGTGCATACACGGACACACATGTGTATATATATATAGAGATATATATTTGTATATGCGCATGTATGTATATATATATATGTATATGTTCTCAAATAACCCTAACATAGAGCAAATTCCGTCCCCTCCAGCACAGCAAATCTGGACAGACAGAAGAGGTGTTACCCATCTCCCCTTCCCCGTGTCCAGAACTTTTTGACATTTTATGACCTCTCAAAATTAGATAAAGGAGCGTTTTTGTCTGGTCATCTATCTCCCTCTCTGTCAATATATATATATATATATATATATATATATATATATATATATATATATATATATATATATATATATAGTCTAAAGAAGCTTTGAGTTATTTTAAACAAAAAGACAAAAAAAAAAGGAAAATGCAGTTTAAATTCCCAGAGAAACTAACTAAATCCAAAATAGTGTAGACTTAACATTTGTTGGAAAATTCATAAATAAATAATATATAATAGTAAGTAAATAAAATCAAAAAGGGGGATTTAGTATCTAACAGTGAAACAAAAGCAGGAGACCTTAACGTAAGCATCTAATATTAACACGGGGATCTTCAGCTGTTTACCATGAAACTGTTTCGGAGATTTAAAAACAGGACAGTTATATGCATGGCTCTCCAATGGTACAGATAAAACTACCATATAATATATATATCCATTGAGCTGATACCTATATCTACAGTGTTCGGTTGTGGTACTGTCCGTTCTAGGGTGTTTATACTTGACGCACCTCGGCCTTAGGTCATATACCCTCCGTTAAAGTCAAAATTTCCTTTGTTTTAAACTTAAACTGAATCTCCATTATTGTAGAGCTTATTCTTAACACTCTAAGATATGTTCGATAAAGAATTCATACCCCTGTCTACAAAAAGCATCCCCATACCATCGGAGGACACTTACAGAAAAGCTTTTATTGGAAGCATTAACAATTTCGTTAGAAACATGAGATGGAAAGCATACCACTACGATCGCATCAACAGAGGATATTTGTAACTTACTCCTTTTTCTAATATTTGTCTATGTGGCTCTTTCTGTCAATAGATGTTCCTCTACGATGAGCTTGTTATTTTTTCTTTGAATTTCTGTAAGACGTGGTGCTAAAGGCGCTGATGAAGGATGTTTTGGAGTAGCTTTGTTAATTTATAAAATAAAATAAAATAAAGTATTTCCAGAATGTTTTTGAAACGACCGTACGCCATACTAAATTTGATGTTCTAATTCTTGGAACAATTGTAATGTTCTAATTCATTGAATCCTTATATATATATATATATATATATATATATATATATATATACACTTGAACATTTTTCTGGCCTACTTATGTTTTGGTAAAAACCCACAACAACGCCACCCAAGTTGATGACCTCTTTCAGTGTGAAGATGCTGCGATGGACACACACGAATCACTTGTAAACATTTCTTCACCTCATTGGCTATACCTTTTTCTCCGGCTATCAACAGCCACCGTACACACGCATACCTCAATATACTAAGGATGTCCCAGAAATTGTTTTTTTTAGAAAATTTTTTTATTTAAAGAACATTTTGTATTCGTATACGTCAACAAATGAGAAATAAATAGACAGAAAGTATAAACATTTATATATTTTTCATTTTTTTAAAACATACATATATAAACAAATATATATATATATATAAATTAATTAATTAGAGAAGATCATATATATACATACTCATAATGCATATATATATATATGTATTTATGTATGTATGTATGTATGTATGTATGTATGTATTATAAGTGTGTATATATATCTGATCTGATTCATGTTGAAATATTGAATATCCTTTTTATACCATAAGAACTTTACTTTTTCTTGACAACTGGAATACTTTTAAAAGTAGAATGTAAACACTACATTCCAATGTCTATAAGGGAAAAAGCATTTTTTTTATTTGTCAAAATATTTCAAATTATTTCTAATTGTTTCAATCTTTTTAATAGATTTTTTAAATTAATATTTCAAATAATATTTGAAGCATTTTCTCACTATATAACACTTAGTATTTAACAAAATGCTCTCCCTCTGACGAGAAACAAATTGTTTTTGAAATGTCCGGATTTAAGGGATTATAACTGTTTCAGTTGAACATATAAGAAAATATAAACAATGTAGTATGTTCATTTTTGAATAATATCTTTCTTTGTTTTTTTATATATATTCTTTATATATTCCCACAATTTATATATATATATATACATATATATATATATATGAGGATAAAATACAAGATATATCATAAAATGAAGAGTCGTGGAGACAGGATATATGAAAGACAGAAAAGAAAAAAATTAAACACAGGAAGAAATTAAAAAACTAAACAGGAGATTTCACCCTACACTTAGATCATATAGAAAATACTTAATGAGCTAACTATAAAGATCAATCACAACTTGGAAATATCTGCAGCTGAATATATAGTGGAATAGAGCTAAATATATATAGATAGATTTTGTCAATTCAAAATATTTTTCATATCAAGTTCCGAATAAAGAGAATTCACCAAAGTATTAAGGTTGTTTTCAGCTGTTTCGAGATAGTGTTTATTTTCGAAACAATATATAATTTATAACATTTATCATTTGTAATATTCATTGTATGACTTAAAATAAATACTGCCTCGAAATCGCAATAAACAACCATAATACTTTGGTGTATGCTTTTTATTTAAACTTAATTATATATATATATATATATATATATATATATATATATATATATATATATATATATGTCACCTACAGACAGAATGTTTCGCTGTATCACAGCTCTTCGATGCGGCTAGCCTAGCACTAGGATCAAACCTATGACCATCTAGTTGATAATCAGTGACTCTAACTACTTATCTACATGTTGGCAAGTGACATTTCAATGCTTTACATAAACATTGTCAATTACTAGAGAGTGCTCCATTTGTTTATTTACAAAGAACTTGCATTTTCGCTAATAATAGCTGGCGATATCACTTACCACAGTGCTCAACCCGTTAAAGCAGATTATATAGTCATCCAAAGATGTAGATATTTATATATATAGGGCTTTACGGATCCCTCCAAATATGAGTGCGCTCCAGGAGCACGCACCTTTTTGCTGGAGCGAAGGAGAAGAGGGCTCATTTTTTATTAAGCGGGAGTGGAGCATGAGCAACTCCATTTGGACTAAAGAGCGTGGTTTTATCGCTCCGCGCTCCTCACTCTAAAATTATTTGATTTTTTTTTAAACATTAGTTTTTTTATTCAGCAATAAAAAGGAAAAGAAAAGAAAGTCTCAGCTAAACTCTTTAGGTTATTTTTAAAAAATGATATCTCTGCTAAATGTATATGAGATAGGGAGAGAGAAAGAGAGGGGAGAGAGGAAGGAGAAGCGGAAGGGAGAGAGAGGGAGGAAGAACGAGAGAGTTACACATGAAAACAGAACATTTGAACTTCTCTGGTTTTTTATAGACGCCAGTAGATTTTTACATCTATATGTTACATTTTTGATGAGACAGTTTTTTTTAAGGCAGGAGACAATTTGGCAACAAATGTCTTCAAATGCGCAAGTGAGTCTATAGATATCTTTGAAGTTATTTTCTTAAAGGTTTGAACTTTTTTGTATTTATGACAAGGATGTTTATTGCTGATTGAATAAATAAGCCAATTATTCTTTTAATTCGTGTTTTTAAATAAAGAATTTCAGGTTCAATAATACTATATGGGCCGTTGAATTTTCTCTCCCATTTTTCTCGTTAGTCACCCAAATGTTCGATAAAACCGACTTTTGGGGTGAAATGGTGCATTTTGTCCTGACAAAAAATTCGAATTTATTTTTTAGCATATATCAAATTGAACTTTTATGCCAGATTTTTACCCGTCGTCTTTTTTGGCGACATTTTTTATTCTTAAACTTACGACTAATATGTTTTAACCTTTTCGTGTTTGGTTTTAAATTCGTTAAATTCCGTTAAAACTTGCTTTTGTAAATAAAATGTTCAAAGTTTTTCGTGCGTAATAAAATGTTAAAGCAGTAAAAATATCTTTAATCCAAGGAAAGATATCTTTAGTCCAAGGAAAAATATATTTAGTCCAAGGAAAAAACAATAAAAACCAACATCGCTGCCAGCGATTAAAACCTGGAATTAAAGTTAGATTCTCAACACTTTAAGAAGCATATGAGAATTTTATTTCAGGACCAAAAATACAATTAAGACCAACAATCAGTTTCATCCTAAATTTGCGAAATGAGCGAAAAAAGTAGCAGTCCCTATTCTATAATTAAACCGATGTTTAACATCGGTTTAATTGTAGAATAGCAAATGATTAGACTTTCTGACTAATTTGGTGTTTTTTTAGAACCGAAAGTAGATTAGATATATTTCTTTATCTTAAAAAATTTTAATAAATGTTTTTGTCCAACCTAGGAAAACTTTTTCGGGGGAGGAAAATTTGACCTGATATTTTTTCAACTCCCAAGGTCTAGGCCAGATATTTTGTATGAAATTTTAAGACATTAAATGGATCTCTGATTTGTTTATTGACAATTTATTGATATTTTTTGGCCAACTTATGAAAAATATTTTGTATTCAATCTTTAAAAAATAAACTTCATTGTTTTGTTTTTCGACCCAAATTGTACTATTGAAAAAAATGGATAAATCGATGTGTTTGAAAGTACTTACGCGTTTCTCTGTGGTAAATAATAATATACATTATACAATATAGTTACGTTCGTAAAACAAACAAATATTAAACAACAACACGACAATTAATGTTGCCCTGGCTGTCTCTCCTCTCCCAGAGAAATGTTTTCTTTAAAAAGAAAATAATTACTAATAATGTTTAAAAGTAAAACTTTATTTACAAATCTAAATTCCTTTCCAAAATAAATAGAAAAAATATCGGGTCAAATTTTCCTCCCCTGGAAAAAATAGGTTGTTAATGTAATGAAAATTAAAATTGTTTTAAAATACTTCAGGGATTTTTCTATTTCTATTTTATACCTCAGGAAAGGAAAAATTATGTATAATCCTATGCTTCGCCCAACATGTTCTCCTATAACCCTTAGCACATCTCAAAATATTAGCTAGATTTTGTCAAATATTATCTTACGGTCTACACTTAAAGTGACATCCCCACCCATATTGACGAGATCTTTTGACGTCCACCCCTATCCTTCGACCACTCATTGGCAGAAATAGACCGTTTATTAAAGAAGGTACATTTTCTTTATGGAGCGCTGAAAAAGAGCCGCTCCTCTTGTAAAGGAGTTTGAGCTGGAGTGGCTCCTTTTTGAAAATGGGGAGCGTGAGAGGAGCCAGCTCCAATTTTGGATGTTGTAGCACGAGCGGGAGCAGCTCCAAAAGTAGTGGAGCGCGTAAAGCCCTGTATATATATACAAAGAGTATATATCAAAAAATTATTCGAAGATGAACATAGGGATTGTTTATTTTATTTTATGTGTTCAATTAAAAGAGTTTTAATCCCTTACATCCGGACATTTCGAAAACAAAATATTTCTCGTCAGAAGGAAAACATCTTATGAAATACTAAAGATTACATAGTAAGATGTTTCAAAATATTATTTGAAAATTATTTGAAAAAGCATTATCCCTCTTTATCTGAAGTTCATTTTTATCACTTCTTCCCATGTTTTCCTTGACCTTCCCCTGTGAACTGAACCTCCTTCATCAACTCTTCTGCATCTATTAACTCAACAACTTTCATCCATTCTTTCAATGCGGGCATACCATTGAAGTCCCCTGCTCTGCACACATCTCCATACTATGTTCACATTTAACCTTCTTCTGAGATCATTAGATCTAAGCCTGTCTTGAAGGCTCAAATTACACATACCATTTCTCTCCCTGCAACGCATGCCCTCAACCCTTACTGGCCACTAACATACATCATCATACTGCACACACATGATCAAACATGAAGATAAATACTTCTATTACTAAGCATTTGGGTTTTATTTAATATTTTTATTATATATTTTTAATATCTGATTTTCCATTCAACTTTGTAATGTTAGTGTTACGCCCATGTTTCTCATTATTAAACAGAGTCCGAAACATAAGAAAGCAAAGAACTTTGATATGAAGAGGTTTTGTTTATTTGTTGTTTTTGTTTCTTCTTGAATTAAGAAAAAGATTAAATTGATTTTGTAATAACAAACCAGAAATTCGTCAGCAAATGGCAGATCGTCCATTTTCTTCATTTTCACATAAGACAAAAGATTATCTTTAGTGATTTCTATTAGTTTTTCTGGACAATTTTCATAGTTCATGTGAATGTTTTCTTCATTGTTCATTGGTTCGATATCTTCGTAATAATCGTCAACAGCTATAGTAAAAATGAAAGAACAATGTTAGAGGTGTTCAAACAATTCTTTATACACACACGCCCTTACACGCAAACACACACACATATGTATCTATTCATAAAAAGTTAGGGATATGTATATGTTTATATATTTCTATGTATAGGATTCACTCCTAAACTAATTAACTGATAATTCTGTGTTGTAAACACAGCTGATATTTTATTTAATTTAATTTCATGAAAAGGGACGAGTGGGTGAAACTCTTTGTGAAAATTTTTATGAAATTTAAATTTTTTGAACTATATTCAATGCCAATCTGACATATTTGAACTTCTAAATGAGAGGTTGTGTCCATATTATACTCCCTAAAACCCATTAAAATGCTCTAAATAAACTGAAATGTGGGGAATATTTATTAATACCTATTGCTAAAATTTTACAAAAATGTAAAAATAAATTTCATGAAGAGCTTCCACCTCTTTTTACCCCATTTACATGAAACTAAACCAAACTAAATATGACTCACATTACGGCCCGTTACGCATAGCAGCTGTTCCAAAATTAATAATGATCGGTTAATCCATTTAGGTGTGAATCTTTCGGCGTTGCTCCTGGCTTCAGATAATGTATTTAGATGATGGTAGCATCTTTTGAGATTGACAAGAATCACGCCGATAATTAATATAAATGATAAAATGGAGGTTATAAATGGCGATGGAAGAAAATAAAGAATATTACACGAGTATGCGTACATATTAAAATGGAAAAAAATAAAGTTTGATAGAATAGAATGGTCACCAGTAAGCCAGTGTTAACTTTGAAAATTCAAGGAAAACAGGATTAAATAACAAAATATTTATATAACTATAATTTTACAAGAAGATAAATGTCATTTTTAGTCAGGAATATTCTATTTGGGGAAAGTTTATGCAAACTCGTGTTTTTGTAAAGAATGTTAAGTTCATAAACAGATACAAGGGCTAGGGATGTGTATGTCTATATATTTGTTAGTGTGAATATGCGTGTGTGAGTAATATGCTTATGTGAGTATTAGGCAGTGTGGACTGTGTGTGTGTGAGCCTACCTTGTTCTGTTAGTGCGTGTGAGTGGGTGGCAATTTGCTTCTTTTTGCCTGACCTCTTGGTAATGCATATTAATGGGTGTGAGATGATGAGGTTTGTGCATGAGTTTTGAATTGTTCTTTTTCGTTACGCCTCCTTGTAATGGATAGAGTCAATCCCCCCACCAGTTATAACCAACAAAAAATAGCCTATGTCATGCATGAAAGCTTGGGAGGGAAATTTGCATGACGCCCAGGTGACCTGATAAAAAAGGTTGAGAAAAACGTGGGAGCGGCAGGAACGTAAGTATATTAGTAAAAGTTGTCCCGGATTTTTTTTAGTTTTGTACGTTGCTATCTCGGCGTCATGATGGCAGATAAGATCGATCTGAAGCTTATATCGGAGTTTAGTGGTGTGTATTTGAGCTAATCCATTATTGAGCTTGTGTGTCAGCTGTGCTCTGTAAAGAAGATCGAATGCATAATACCTATGCGTTTGACAGGCGGCTCCTTTGCGGTGTACCAACAATTGAGTGAACAATTGAAACCGTAGATGTTTTTCGGGCGGATCTGCGGAATCTTTCTGTACCATTCGATAGTATGAAAGATCGTGGCCTCAAAGCAAGTTGAACTGATAAAAAGAACTGATAAAAAGAGTTAAGAGCAGCAGGATTTTTTTTTAGTTTTGTACGTTGTTTCTTACACCCCCTCCCCGGCCAAAAGCGCAGGGGGAGGGTCTATTGAGTATATGTTCTTGGGTCCGTTTTTGATGTCTGCCGGCTTTCATTTCTGTTTTAACCTGTTCAGTTTTCCGTTTTTATAGGGTTTCTCAGTTCACACAGGCTTACTATATTTTGGGTTTAAATCGAGCAGGGCTCATTCTCAGTGGCTGAAAAATCTGATTTAGCGACAACATGTGTAAACTTTTAATTTGCTTTTGAAAGTAAAGAAGAGAGTGTATCCAAATGAAACGAAGAAAGAGGTTGGCTATTCAAGCCAGTCGGTTTTAGCCGTTTGTTCGAATCACATTTCTCCTCACCACAAATCCTATATATAGAAATAAATAAACATATACATGCACCTAACTTTATAGAACTAAATAAAGATAAATTAAGCATATGAACTTACCGGAATCCATTGGTATGTTTTCTGGTAATGATACGTTCTTTTTATTTTTCTTAAGCTTTTTACACCTGAAAAATAAATGTAGTTTATCTTTTTTATATTTTTGTTATGCAAATAAATGTAAAAAAAATGTTAGTCAGAATTGTAAGTTTTCATCTGTAGTTTATTTGGTTTTCTATATTTACACTAACATTTTTCTTACCTTTCACTCACAAAATTAGATTTTTTTTTCCAATAGAGTAATATATTTTTGGAACAAATTACTTCATCATATTAAAAATAGCACTAATGTCAAAGGTAAAAGAATGAATTAACAAAGACATTTTTGGTGTGTGGTGGTGAAAAGAACGGACCTGAAGCCGCCCGGGTGCATAACATTTATATGCTAAAATCGAACCATCATATGTTTTTTTTGTGGGGTGGGGGCAATTCTAGCACATGAATCCCGCCCCCCCCCCCCCGGCACTGGACGGCTTCATTTCCGTTTTTTTCACAACCACACAATTCCATGAATAATCATTCCGATGAAAAATACACGGCATTTAAAATATTGAATTATAACAAAAAAAATTGTAAATCAAAGACACACACACACACACACATATATATATATATGTGTATATTATTCTCTTATGTGATTTCTTCTTCTCGATTCAACCTATATGGTGAATGCTTTGAATGTTTTAAATGTTTCATTTGTTATTCAATTAGCTGTATTTTTGCTATTTCTGAAGTTCTTTTACAGGTGTTGTCTTTTAATACTGAAATCTGATGTTTTTTCGAAATACTTCTGTATGTGATGTTATAACATTTTTTTTCTCTTAATCTTAACTTCGGTCTAGCTCTGTTGAGCAAGGTTCGAAACCGGTCAGCTTCCCCTTTCATTCTCTTATCTTTTAATGTTATTATGTTAAATAAATATGGTAGCAATAATAAAGTTTTGTACCAGAAAATATTTAAATATATATATATATATATATATATATATATATATATATATATATATATATATGTAATGAGATTTAAATTTTACTACAGTTTTAGAAGCGCCGTTATAATGATAACTTTGAAATGTAAGAATCAGTTAACATAACGCGAGATTTTGAAATGAAATATTTATTAAATCATTTTTTAATTTTTTTATATCCAAATTTTCGGTTTTATAAACCTTCTTCATGGGACAGAAATATTTCATTTCAAAATCTCGCGTCATGTTAACTGATTCTTACATTTCAAAGTTATATATATATATATATATATATATATATATATATATATATATATATATATATATATATATATATATATATATGTGTGTTGTTCTAGTAATAATGATATAAACATATCATAATTTTATATTAAATTGGTTTAATATTATTAAACCAATCTTATACTTTTTGTGTCACTTTTGTGTACTTTTGATACCGGGGAGAATGCTGTATTATTTTTATACAGCATTCTCCCAGGAATCCAAAGCACACAAAGGTTGGGAATTATAGGTTCTCTCCCTTCAGCTGACACTCTCTTGGATAAAAGAGATGCCAACTTTGCCATGTATTCTACCAAATTCTTTACTTTTAGTTAATCTATTAATTTGAGTTTTATAAAGTCTGGAATATGGAAGTCTATAGGTATATGACAGTAAGGAAACTAGAAATCAGAGAGAGCAGAACCAGATTTGCTGGTCACTGCTGGAGGTGCAATTGTCAGCGATGTTCTTTTGAGGGTGCCAAAACCGGGATGTGGTTCAGTGGGGAGAACTTACGTGAAGAAGACTTGAGAGTCATAGAAATCTGAGGAGGTCACCAATTTGACTTAACAACTCAATAACATATTTTATTTTTCTCGTTTTGGCAAACATACTGCACCTCCAACATAAAGGTGTGGTATATCACAATATAATTTTTACTGTGGTGATTCCAACACATTTTGATTTCAACGGCCATTCTTAATATTTTCCTCTGCTCTATGACACTTCACAAATAGAGGAGAAATAGACCCGAGGCTGATAGCAAAACGGCAGTGTTAAGAAGATGATATACTGTTGTAGATATTAGTGTCTCCATTTTTAATAAACGGAGGGCTGGGTGTTGGCCTTCTGTTGATTTTTTATAAGTAAATTGCAGATGGTAGCCTTTTCATAATAGGAAGGCTGAGTGATGTTTTTTATAGGCAGAGGGCTAATGTTTTTGCCTTTTGATAGAAAGAAGGTGGTGGCCTTTTTATAGGTGAGAAGCTGGGTGGTGGTCTTTTTATAGGAGAAGTTGTTAAGTGGTAGCCTTTTTTATAGGTTGAGGAATGATAGTGGCCTTTTTATAGGCGGAGGGTTGGGTGGTGGTCTTTTTATAAGCAGAAAATTGTGTGGTTGCCTTTTTCAACTAAGAAAGCTGGTCGTGTTCTTTCTATAGGCAGAGGATTGGGTGGTGGTCTTACTTCTTTATCACTAGTTGGCTAATACAACATATATATATATGAACAGAATTGATATTAGAAATGTTCAATTATTGTGAATAAATACTTACATGATATATATGGCCACTGCTGCAAATATTATCAGCAATAGTGATATCACAATAATGATTGGAAGTAGGATATTTGCTTCGGCTAAAAAAGAAGAAAATATATTATACTTATTAAAAATTATATTTATATTTTAAGAAGAAAAAATACTCAACTGTTGTGGTACATATTTACATTTAAAGTCAAATAAAAATCTGTGTTATGTGGAGAAAATACAAACATTTCCCAAAAATGAGATTCATAGTTAGTTTTAATCATTTTGAACTTCTTTATTTTAATTTTTTTTATCTTGTTAGATCACCGAAGTTAAGCGACTTTGGGCCTGGCCAATACCAGATGGGTGACCGTTTGGGAATGATAGGCGCGATATATCATCTTCCTATGATCGGGATATACATGCAGTTGGGGCCGCTTGTGAATTTGATATTCCCTGAAAACTTCCACCTTTGGAGGAAGCCGGCATAGATCGCCCAGTGCTAATACTACATCAGGTATTATCTGTTTAGTTTTCTTTTGTTATGAAAATCCATATACATCTGATCTATTATGAATATATTGTGTTACGAACGGTATCTTCCGATCGCTTTATCACATCACAGGGGAATTATGCGATGTAAATGCAACACACAACAATTCCGTTCATAAAAAATAAAAATGTTTTTTCCCGGGTTCGAAGATTTACGGGATTGACAACAAGTGTGAACAAAGAACACAAAGAATTATTAAATACATATAACATTTATTTAAATGGATAATGAAATTATTATCATCAGATAAATGGAGCTTAAATATGAACAATGAAAATAAAACAAACGAGTTTGCAACACTTGAATGTTTTGGGCAATGAAAGAAATGCCACTTATCTGAAGTGTTTTTACTTTAGATTTGACTTCTTCCGTTTTGTTTGTTTTTGTTGTATAACTGTCTGTTTTGTCTCATTTCATAAAGGTCGCTTGTGCTTTCGCATTGATCTTGCACTTCCGTCATCTCTCATAATAGGATCTTTTGATGTCTGGAGCGTATCCCACTGAGTTGTTCTCTATTCGAGATGTTTTTGCCGCTCCTTGATTTATATCATTAGATCATCGGCTTCACATGTGTTTCCCTCGCATCATTGTTTCGGCCTTGTTGTCATTTCGTTAACCAATTTCGCATGTATTTTCAGTTGTATTATTAGGGTGGGAAGGGGGTTATGATACTGCTGATAATATAGCACTGTTAAATTAATTTAGGATCAAGCATTTCTTGTGTGTTCGCTCTTGTTTTGTTTGTTTTTAATGTTTTTCTTTTAAATATTAGCGTTTCTTTTTAACGTTATATTTTATTCTCTAAAATTCACTAACATGTAACATCCTCACACATCTAAAAACATAAAATTTTGATTTGATCTTTCTTGAAACGACTATGATTTTTAGACTCGAGAAAGGGCGTTTGTACATTTATTGTCAATGCCTTTAAGATGTTTGATTTCCAAATTATATTCTTGTAGCGCTAAGCTCCAGGATAAGGGTCTACGGTTTTCATTTTTCATTTTGTTTATAAATACTAGTGGATTGTGGTCGGTATACACGACAGTCGGTTTAAGTGAGACTGAGATATAGACCTCGAAGTGTTGTAGACCAGATTAAAGGCTTCCATTTTCTATAGTGGAGTACCCTCTCTGATGGCGATTACATTTTCTGGAGTAATAGCTAACTGGACGTGTATTACCCTTCTCATCCACCTGCCTCAACACAGCACCGATTCCTTGGTCGCTTGCGTCGACCGCCAGAGAAAATGGTTGGTTCACATCTGGAGCCTTTAATACCGGCTCTGAAATTAAGCTATTTTTTAATTTTCTCGAAGGTGTCTTGACAAATCGGAGACCACGAGAATTTATGCTTTTTAAGTTTGTGTGAATAATCACGCTGGGTAACAAAGTCTTCCTTGCTCTGGTCTACCGTCTCCTTCCTATGAGATGCGTGAATTGGCAAGGTGGGTTCATCCTTCGTTCGAAGTAGGGTTTTATCATATCAACATGACACAACTGAGTGTTCTTTCTGCGATCAGGAGTTTTTATCACATACGTTAGGCTACTTATCCTCCTGACTATCTCGTATGGACCTTGAAATCGTAATGTTCTGTAGGAATTATGACCCAAACTTTGTCTCCTACATTGAACTTCCTATCAATTACTTGTTTGTCATATCGACTCTTCATTTTGCTTTGAGTCGATTTAAGCTGCTCGTAGGCTAAGTTGCTCACCTGTACCAGCCTTGTTTTAACTCGTGATGCACTTAAAATAGGTTGGGATAGATCGACTGTGGTGTTGTTTTCTCCCCTTTAAGGATTTGTCCTTTCCCTCCATGCTTGTGCGCGTTTTATATTTCCCGAGGGTTACTGATTCGAAGCTTTGATTTTGTTGCCCCTGTACGTTTTCTCTTTCTGCTTGGTTATTAGAGTTATATTTACTTCATCACCAGTTAATTCATTTCCTAGTAGCATGTTTATTCCTTTCATAGGCAAGTTGTCCATCACTCCTACTTCTATCGGTTTTGAAATTATACTTGATTTAATATTTATTTTGTGGAGCGGAATTTTCACGGGTGTGTTACCGACGCCTTGAATCCAAATATACCTGAGTGTGGCAGTTTTCGTCCCTCTCAGTATACATTTGTTTAGCAGCAAGGATTGTGACGCTCCAGTATCTCTCAAGATCGCAATCATTTTGCGCTTGGTGAGATCGAAAACTGGGGAAATGTATCCTGTGGACATAAATGGTCTATATCCTGCTGCTACTCCATTACTTGTTACGACGCCCTGTGGTACAAGAGTGGTTTTCTCTCTAAATTCCCGATGTTGGTTATTCCAGTTGGAATTCCATGGCATGGGTGTTCTATTATATCCGTTTATTGATTGCGGATTTCTATTGCGTAGGTTTGAATTTTCATTTAGTTTTACCCCTGCTGCTTTTATTCTTTGAAATACCATATGTACTCTCTGGTCGTGCACTTTTTTAGTTCTTTGACCGATTAGAACATCATCTATATCGCAAATGACCCCTGGTATTCCGGACACTATGTGCGACATTTCTCTGGGGAAATGTTCCGATCCAGAGCTTATTGCAAATGGTAGACGCAAATAGCAAAATCGTTTAAAAGTAGTTATGAAGGTGGTTAGTTCATGTGAATCCTTATGCAGAACTATTTGGTGAAAACCACTGTTACAATCAGGTTTTGTGAACACTGTGGCTCCATCAAGCTCAGCAAGAAGTTGGTCCGTTGAGGGAAATGGAAAATTTTCCTTTTTTACACTTTCATTTAGTTTTGAGACGTCGACATAAAGTCTGACTCTTCCATCTTTTTTTCGGGACTGCTACGATGGGAGCACACGAGTCCGTTGGGGACTTCACTTGACGGAAAATTTTTTATCTTTTTCCAAACGCTTCAACTCCTCTTTGACCTTTTCTTCATGGGAAGTGGTAGACGTCTAGGAGCAGCGATTGAAAAAGGTTGAGCTGTCTCATCCAAATGAATCTTATAAAGATGCTCTAGCTTTCCTGGGCCTGTGAACAAACTGGGGATGTCTTTTTTAAATTGGTGACCGTCGCTTTTTACCGTATTGATTTTACTAAATATTTTTAGAGTGTTGATTGCTGGTCCACCCAATAATGGTTTGGCTAAATCTTTCACAACGTATAATTGCTGTTGCAAATTCTTTTTACTGTAACTAAGTGTGGCGTCCTCTCTTCCTAATACTTTTATTTTGTGTCGACCTGGTCCATGTAAGCTGTTGCTTGCCGGTTTTACGACAGGGGAATTCTTCCTAAAGAACCAGTCTGGCACAACAGTCACATCTGCGCCGGTATCTAATCTAAATTTGATGACTTTGCTTCAGATTTCAGTGGTGACTTCTACCTTAGATTGCCATTCTTCTTCACTAACTGTATTACATACAACAGTTCCTAGGAAGTGGGATTCATCCTCAACTCCCCCAATTTTCTTGTTACTTTTGCAGACAGTTGCATAGTGTCCTATTTGTGAACACTTTCTACATCTTGCTTGTGAGGCGGGACAGTCTTTTCTGTTGTGGAATACATGCATTCCTCACCGCATACACTGTTTCTCTGTCATCATCTTTTTCTACTTTTAATCTCTAAAACATCTGGCAACACGGTTTAATTGTGGATCTGTCGTATTCACGGTCGATGGTATTGTTTTGGTTTGAAGTCTTGGTGATTCGTGTTTTCTATCCATCTGTTGGCACTTGTCGAGGGTTAGCTTTTTCTCGGCTAAAAATTTCTCTCGCATTGAATCATTGTTAACCCCCACCACAACTTGGTCTCTAATAAGTCTGTCAGTTAGCTGTCCAAAATTGCAGTTTTTTGCAATTTGACACAGAACATCTATATAGAACTCTATGCTTTCATTGTGATAGTGTTTCCGAAGGTGGAATTTATAAGACTCACATGCTTCATGTGTCTCACCAACGAAAAATTCCTCGAATTTCTTTATAACTTCGATTAAATCTGTCCTATCTTCATCATTGTCAAAATGGAAGTCTTCATAAATATCATAACAAGACTCGCTAATAGTTGCAAGAAATACTGAAGTTTGATACTTAGTATCGGGTTCATTTGAGAGTCGACTTGCAACAGAATAATTTTAAAACCTTCTCTTGAATTTTCGCCAATTGCTCGCTATATCTCCCGATAAGAATATTTTATCTGGGGACGGTATATTTGCAGAAACTTTTCCTGAATCCATTTCGTTGAATAAAATGAAGAAAATAAACTTACTTTTTTTTTTGAAGGACTATTTTTTTTTCAAAATTATTGACGGTTTTCCTTGTTTTGTTTCTTCAAGTTGCGTGAGTGCAAGGGCGTTGGCTGTTGTCCGAATTTGTTTACGTTTTTCTTTTTGAAAAGAAAATTTCTTTTTGACTTTTGCAGCGAAAATCTTCTTTTATAAAAACGCTTTCAATCCTTCAAAATAATGATCCAAATTTCTGACACCATGTAATATTATGAGGGTTGACGAGAATAAGGACAAAATACAGAGTGAGCACTAATGTGTCTTACTCTTAAGCTAACAATATTTTTATCTATTTATATATTGTGATCTTCCAACATAGGAGAGTTCCTTCGCTATGAACGAGTGGAAAGGGAGGTTATTTGGATTACACCACACCCTACGGATATCAATGGCGTTATTTATACGACTACGATTATGGTGCGCCCATCGATTTTTCATATTGCCAAACTCGACTCTGAGACTGTGAGGATTATTGAGAGTTGCGTTTTAGTCTTATGTGTTTACGCAAATTCATCTGCTATGACCGACATTTCATACACATTGTCTACTTTTCTCTCGTCCAAATATGTTCTAATATCCTTCGACATGCAATTTCTAAATTCCTCTATCAGGATTAATTCCCTCATTTTATCGTAGCCGTTTTCACCGTTTCTTGCCTTGCTCCACATGTCAAGAAATATTTCTTTCTGTCGGGAGAATTCGACATACGATAGTGCCTGTGTCTTCTTACGATCTCTAAACTGTTGTCGATATGCCTCCGGTACAAGGTCATATGACTTTAAAATTCTTTCGTTCACTATTTTATAGTCGGCACAATCGGTCATTGACATATTGGCGTATGTCTTTTGGGCTTTTCCACATACTACCGTTTGTAATAGTGATGCCCATATATGTCTTCCGGCCAACCTAAATTTGTCGCAATTTTCTCGAATTGTGAGAAATAGCTGTCGACATTTTCTTTAGACTGTGGCACTAACCTCACACATTTAGTTAAATCAAAATTACGTTGTCTAAGCCTATTATTGTATTGATTCTCATCTAGCTCCTTAAATCTAATTTCTCGCTCAATCCTAGCTTTCTCTCTTTCTATGTTAGCGGTTATTTTTAATTTTTCGAATTCAAGTTGAGCGTCTGTGAGTACCGGCGTTTCTACAGGCAGTTGACTTAATACGTTTTCATCGAATTCGTCATAATCTACCATATGTTCAGATATGATTCTAATAAGGCTAGTTTTCCTTAATGATTTCTTTACTCCTAGTTCTAAGTGTGTCCCTATCTCAAATATTTGATCCGTCTTTAATTTAATCAAATTATCAAATGAGGGGGCGTTAAGAAATTTTTCTATGAATGCCATCGTGGTTTGTTATTCGTCACCGGTTGATTGTCATGAAAATTCTAGCTGAGAAAGCCTGCCCGGATTCTCAGCCAATTGTGTTACGAACGGTATCTCCCGATCGCTTTATCACATCGAAGGGGAATTATGCAATGTAAATGTAACACACAACAATTCTCTTTATAAAAAAATGTTTTTCTCAGGTTCAAAGATTCACGGGATTGACAGCAACAAGTGTGAACAACGATCACAACGAATTATTAAATACATATAACATTTATTTAAATAGATAATGAAATTATTGTCATGGAGCTTAAATATGAACAATGAAAATAAAACAAACGGGTTTGCAGCATTTGAATGTTTGGGGCAATGAAAGAAATGCCACTTATCTGAAGTGGGGGAGTGTTTTTACTTTGAATTTGACTTCTTCCGTTTTGTTTGTTTTTGTTTTATAACTGTCTGTTTTGTCTCATTTCATAAAGATCGCCTGTGTGTTTCGCATTGATCTTGCATCTCCGACATCTTTTATAATATGATCTTTTGATGTCTGGAGCGTATCTCACTGAGTTGTTCTCTATTCGAGATGTTTTTGCCGCTCCTTGATTTGTGTCATTAGATCATCGATGCGCATGTGTTTCCCTCGCATCATTGTTTCGGCCTTGTTCTCATTTCGCTGGGAGCTAACCAATTTCGCATGCATTTTCAGTTCGTTGCTGTATTGCTTTCAATGACTAGAACTTCTGGGAAGACATTTTCAGTTTTACACCCTGCTCGGTGGAGTTTTCTTCAGATACTAACGATTTTCCTTGTTTTCCTTTGTCTCCGCGTCTTTATTCGTCCGTTAAGATTCTTTTTTTCTCTGTCCATCCTAAACACTGCCGTGTGCGTATTTTTGAATTGCCCAATTTCTCGCACGCATATCTATTATTAGGGTGGGAAGGGGGTTATGCTACTGCTGATAATACAGCACTGTTAAATTTATTTATGATCAAGCATTTCATTGTGTCTGTGTGTTCGCTCTTGTTTTGTTTGTTTTTAATGTTTTTCTTTGAAATATTAGCGTTTCTTTTTAACGTTTTATTTTATTCTCTAAAATTAGCTAACATGTAACAATACACATATCTCAATTATATCTTCCGACGAGCCATAGACATTGCTGGCTTTTCATCTATCCTTGTACTTAAACATTTGTTTTTTCTTGTTATGAAATGAATATACATCTGCTCAAATAATAATATATATACATTCACACACATTGCTTGAATACATATTCTTTTGTTATGGAATGCATAGAAATCTGCTCTATCACTAATATATATATATATATATATATATATATATATATATATATATATATATATATATATATATATATATATATATATATGTGTGTGTGTGTGTGTTATAATGGAATCATTCCAGGAAGAAATTCGGGTATGAGAGCTCAATGTAGTACACAGAGCAAGAATAACATAAAATATAATAACACGAAATTACATAATTGTCGATGCAATAATTTATTTCAACCTTGTGGTTTCCTCGGGCATCTAACTAGACAATTACGTTTTTGAGACTGACAGAAAATTGAATTCACCTTCAACAATTCAAATACAACCAGAGAGAGTGGTGGTTGCAACCAATCTGAACACCCCTTACAGAGCGAGGAGGAATTAAAAACTTATATTTAACTAAGGCGATCGAAATGAATCTTATTGTTTTTTTGTTTAAATAACGTCTGAGTTAAAAACACATATTCTTTTAACACTTTCGACCTGGTGATATAAACACGTATATACGTCTCTACACACACACATATATATACGCATCCTACGATCACGCACGCACGTAACAATATTTTTTGTGTCATACAAATTCGGCTAGACTTGGAAAAAGAAAGGAAGAAAGAAAAGAAGAGAGACAGACAGGCGTTAGCGTGTCATCAACCGACTGACAAACTGTGAAAGGTTTACAAGTTTGAATTCTGTCTAGATCCGACATAGGATATATTTGAAAAATAAAAATTATTTAAGATTATATTTGAATCTAATGCAGACACAGATGCCAATATGTATCTAAATACAACACATTTACATAGACATTCTATATTCGTAATATATTAATAATCTGAGTTCTAAAAATTTATCTTACATTAATTTTATAATCTATGGAAACCTATACTTATAACCTAATTCCAATCTAACAATGTCTAGTGATAATATTAGACACTTATACTTAAATTAATTCAATGATTAGTGTATTATCAGCAGAAAAATTTCTTAAGGCTATCTTATTTTGAGTACATAATCAGAATAAACAATTATCTTAAAGTACAATTATATATGCATACCTCCCAAAACACCTATAATGAATATCACCAAGTCAGTAATTACGTGTTCATAACAGATATTATTATAAATACTTATTGTTTTTTTTTTATCTATTTGGTATCTTCACTGTTACAAATCTAGAGGTCTATCGAATTATGACCAACCAAATAACCAATATCTCATAATCCTATAGACCTCTTTCGTGTTATTATATTTTATGTTATATATATATATATATATATATATATATATATATATATATATATATATATATATATATACATTCACACACATTGCTTAAACTTCCTTGCGTTTGACTTTATTATTTAAATGAAAAACGTAAAAAATGTCAAGCATTTTTAATTACTACTTTATATCATAATTAAAACAGAAATAATCGTTATCTTTTAGCAATGTGAAATCAGGTAAACTATAATACATTTCACATTCATAGATCTAATCACGGAAAAGTAGTTAACAGACAAAGTATGACATTTGCCTCACTCTCTCTCTCTTTCTCTCTCTCCCTTTCTCTACCTCTTTTTCTCTCTCTCTCTAATATATAAATATTCTTATATATAACTAGTAGAATTGCCGCTAATAGCTTGTTTAATACAAAGTACATACTTAAATCTATTTCACCAGTCAATTATGACATAAAATCTGTCTTAAAAAATAAAATTTGTATTTCTATCGATTTGAATATTTCTTTATTGAGCAGGATTAAATATTAAAATCAATGAAATCAAGCAAACGTAGAATTTTGTTTTTTAACAAGATAGACTGAACAGATTCCTGTATGACGTGTTTGTTACATGACAATCGCGCAGCAATATAGAGGGGAGAGAACTGACTGTACTTTATATATAAGATAGTATTTTGTGTAGCGTCTATCTTCCTTCCTCCTTCCTTCCTTCTCTCTATCTCTCTCTCTCTCTCTCTCAGCTGTCTTCTTCCTCTTCTTAACTATCACCAATATTCTTACTTTGCTAGGTTCTGATATCTTAACCTCCTTTTCTATCTCACACAATTTAAGATCGGACAAAACTAGTTTCTATACTTTGTTTGATGTTTTCCGGGACAATTGCCAAATTTGGGTGACCATAGCATTTGCATTATTTATGTTTGTATGACTGCATTGAAAATCAGCATACCACGTCTTAACCATTGTTTCAAAATAATCAGAGTCCGAACAATATATCAAGCCATTACTTGGCATGAACAGTATTTTTTCCATAAGAAAGTAATGCTTTATCAACGCACGAAATTCAGATCTTTTCATTGTTTTGAAAATTTACAACAGTTGCTTCACTTAAATAACTGTAATTTGTAAACGCTTAAGCTCAAATTTTGACACGTGCCATTTTAAGGGAAGTACTTCATAATAGTTATATGGAATTTTTATTAGCGGCACTACGTATATGTTAGACCCGGGACTTATTGAGCGATGTGTTAAGGTTTCAGTAGAAAATGACTGTAAGAGATTGATATGTGAAAAAACCCAACAATTAACCTCTAACTTTTAATATCTGGATTACAATTATAAATTAAATTACAAACATTTTTTACAAACCGAGTACTTTCGACTCTTCTTAGAATAATCATCAGAATATTCAGTAACAGTGAAAGAAAATGTAAAAAAGATGAAATGAAAATCCCAATCTCCTTTTGCACCCAGCCCATAACACCATATTACCTTTCATATTCTTATATTTTACATTTTATAATATTGGGATGGCAATCAAAGGAAGTACTCAGCATTGATTGCATGAGAGGGTTGTAAGTAATGTGACATTAATTGCAACTACATCTACAGCGGAGACCGACCAAAAGAATGGAGTCTGTCTGGAATTGCGCTGATCATGAAGAAAAGTATCTCTTTAACTCAGATTGCTTGAAAAATCTACAATCGTTGCCTCCTGAATCGTGTGTGACTGGTCATCGACAAAGTATTACGACTAAATGAAAATGGTTTCCGGAAGGGCAGATCTACGGCCTCATATATACTGGCTCTTCGTCATATAGCTGAGGAGCTGACAAACCATTATAGAGAAGCCGTTGTTACATTCATTAATTTCTGGAAGGCCTTGGATTATAGTAGAATGTTTCAGATCTTTGAAGCATATAGAATCCCTTCGGACGTTGTTGCAGTCATTCAAGTGATGTTTAAGAATATGTCTGCAGTTGTCCTTACCCTGAAGGCCAGACCAATCTGTTTGTAATTGATACTGGCGTTTTGAAGGGAACTCTCCATGATCCCTTCTTATTTATCATAAGTCCTATGTAAAATAATGCTATGAAATTGTAAATAGTTCAAAGCGAACGAACAAAATTTAAGCTAATCCTTTTTTTTAATGTGTAAAGCCCAAATTATTCTGCATATAGAAATGACTTCCTATTCCTAAATTCATGATTTCAAGTTCTTTGAGAAGTCTGAAGTGTCACATACGAAATTATATATTTCCGAAGAAAATAAAACACACACATACACAATCATACATTAAGAGGTCTTATAATGAATATAGAAGAATGTCTATGTTATTGCTATTGTCTGAAGAAAGTTTTTTAAGTAAGATATGCTGATAATAGTGTACTTTTCATTTTAATCATTCATAATATCGTTTTTATTTTTTTTTAGAAAATTGATATCAACCGTTTACTTCAATTGTCTTGTATTATTTATTTATTTATTTGTAATAGGATGGAAATTATGTTTAATACGATTTATTTACATCTGAAAGTATCTGTTTAAATATTTAATTCCCCCGTCGTGTTTATGTATCAATAGGTTGAAACAGACAAATATGTGTATAGTAATTTGAAGGAAATGAATTAAAAAAATGTAAATTTAAGAAATATATTATGAAGGTTAATTTACTGAAGGAAAATGAGATGAATTATAGCGAAAACATACCCAGTGAATTACGATACTATTTGCAAAACTCAATGTTAACAAACCTAGCTATTAGATCAGATAACCATCTCTGTTATCTATCCAATTAAAATGAACGGGGAGCCTCCTTGAGTGTCGGTTACTGCATTTTCATCGGTCGGATAGAATATGTAAACGAGAAAATCGATTGGAATTTCTGTTTTTATGTAAAGAACACAGATTGAATATTTATGTAATAGACTGGTTTGTCAGAATCAAATATCGATTTGCCAGTTGTATTGCTATATGTAGCTTACTTCGACGACCAGGGCGACTTAATTGGATATATATAAGATTATATATTTTACATTAAATATTTAGTATGTTTTGAGTTTCATAATTTATCCTAAACTAAAAATTGTGTAATGATTTTAAAGGCTCTTTCCACCATCATCTCCTTTGGTGAAAATCGATAGACATTGTCCAAAAAAACTGTAGCAAAAAATAAAGAGCAAATAAGAAAGGCGATTACATAGATTCCTGGTTCAAAATCTCATAAGAATCACTTTAGATCAATAGTTCCAGAGTTTACTTTCTAAAGATTACAGTTTTCTTTTAGAGCTAGATACGTTGAGAATCAATCCTACAAATTTTCACGTTTCTAAATTTAATTGGCTATATGTATCAGACATACTGTTGTGGTTGCAAGGTTGAACAATAATTAGTGAGGAATACAATGAAGACGCAAACAACAAGGAGAATGCAATAATAAGTGTATTAAAGAAAAGGTATAGTTACAGTATGTACAAATGAAGATGTCGAGTCAGAGAGTCTTGGTGGGAGGACATGTACGCTCTTCGGCGTCACTTCCGGTGGCATTTAGGTAACACACACTAAGGCCAACCTAGGCTTGCCATTTATAGTGTAACGTTATTCGTATATGCAAATGAGTGGTTGCCACCACAACACCCCCTTCCAAGATTTGAAGTCACACAGATTTCAATATCTTTTTCTTTTTGAGTTTACCATCAATGGTTCATTAAATTTTCTTTTCCTACCTGATCTTCGGGGTTCAGGTGTATATTGAGGCGGTTCCAAATTAAAGGATTCGTATATGACATCTAAGGTTTCCTCCTCTTCGACTGTTGTCGTATAATCATCATCTTGGATATGACGTTTTTTTATCTGATTTAGGTGCCTTTTATGTATACTCTGTGGACCTTTAATCATATATGTACAATCACCAATGCGTTTATCCACTACTCCACATTCCAAGTAAGATGTGTTATTCTTGTAGCACTTAAAATATACTCGATCTCCCGAGTTATATTTCTTTCTTCTCGTGTGTGTAGTGTTTCGGATAATTGCCTGTCTTGGCAACAGTTTATCAAACGCTGATTTTACCTTTCTGGCAAACATTAGATCAGCTGGTGATATGTTTGATGGTGTACTAGGATGTGGTGTGATCCTATAAATTTGTAAGAATTGTTGCAAAGCTTTTTCTGTTGGTGTTCTAATGGATTTCTTTAACGCTCGTTTTAGCGTGTCCACGAACCTTTCCGCAAGGCCGTTTGACCTTGGATGATACGGCGGAGTCGTGATGTGCTTCACTCGGAACGTGTCGCAAAATTCCTTAAACTCTGCGGATGTCAACTGCGTTCCGTTGTCAGTGACCAGTGTGTCTGGTACACCGAATCTTGCAAACAACTCGTGTAGGAACCCTATTGAGTTGTTCGTTGTTGGATTCCTGCAACGCATTACCTCCATTTAACTTCGTGAATATTTCCTCTGGGCTTGGTAGAGGGTAATGGTGATCTTTTAATAGGGAGTTGACCCCGGTCGAAAAATCTGCGCACACTCTAACTTCGTCATTCTTTTTCTTTACGTATACGGTGGGGGCTGCCCACTCGCTGTGTTCTATTTTTGATAGAATTCCTGTCTGTTCCAATCTATCTAATTCTTTATTAATCTTTTCCAACCCAGCGAACGGAACGTTTCGCTTTTTTCTAAAAATTGGGCTGGCGTTTTCTTTAAGTTCAAACGAGGCCTTGAATTTATTACAGCGACCTAAGTTAGTCGTGAATGCTTCAGGAAATAATTCTTTTAAATCGTCTTTTATATTTACTGTTGTTGGAGAAGAACATTCTATTTTTTACAGAATGTATTGATTGGCTTATCCCATAGTCCAAATTTCTCAATTAAATCTATTCCAAACAGATTTTCACTATTTTTCAGTACGAATATTTTTAATTTCTTCGTAATCCCTTTTAATTTTATCGGAAGGACAACTTCTCCTTCAAATTGTATACCACCACCAGTTACCGTCCGGGCTGATTTACTCGTTTTCATCATGGTTGGTTTTTTACCCAACTTTTTCCATGTATTCAGGTTTATAATAGAAATATCGGAGCCGGAGTCGAGTTGTAACTTTATTGGTGTTTTTAATATTTCCACTTTTACGTATTTTCGCCGATCTTTGTCTAATTTTGTATTTGATTTTGTTTGCTGTACTCTCTTTCTGGTGTAATCTTTATATCTGCAGCAATCGCTTTTGTGTCCCACCTTCTTACAAATGTAGCATTTTTTCTTCTTATAAGGACAATCTGATTCCCAATGCTTTTCTGCACATCTCTTACAGTTATATCTAGGAAGAGGCTTGTTATATTCTGTCCTATATTTATGGTTATTAGGATTGTAATATCCCGTTCCATTTCGATTGCTTTTCTTTGTAAAGTTCTTGGTTGGTGTGTATGGTTTTCTAACTTTTCTTACATATGCCACTCCGGATTCTTCTATATTTTTTGAATCCTTTTTTAGTGTAATGGCCCTTTCACAGTCCTCTGCTAGTTTCTGGAGGGTTAAATCTTGCCCAGATTCCAGCTTAGACAACACTCGTCTGCATATTTCTGCATTTTTCGTGGAAACTAACCCTTGTGCGAAGATTAGACATTTAAAATCTTCTACCGTTAGTTCCGCAAGCTTAAAATTATCGCAGTTTTTATTGACAACTGATGCGTATGTCAAATAATCTTGGTTGTCCATCTTTCTTAGATTCATGCACAGCCATCTTTTATGAAAAAGAGATACATTTGGATTAAATAATTCTTTTAGTAACTTCACAGCTTCCATGAACTCTAATTCCGCAGTTTTTTTTTAGGTAATATGTAATCTATGAATTTGCTGTGTTCTGATGTACCCCATTTCCTGAGTAAGAGGCTCACTTTCTGGCTATTTGGCCAATTTTTGCAGTCCAGTTGAAAGACATCCTCGTATCTTGTATAGTATGCTTCAAAAGTCTTTCCTTCCTCCGGCACATAATTAAATGTGTCCATACTATTAAAGATAGTGTTATGGGAGAAATTAACACTGTCGACATTTTCTCGATTACTCTTTAGTAGTTCCAGTGTTTTAGCAAAACGTTCATTTTGTCTTTCCTCGCGGTCAGCTTGTGCCTGCTTTTGTCTTTCTTCGCGGTCAGCTTGTGCCTGTAAAAATTGCATGAACATTTTTTATAAGTCTTCCATTTTTTTTTTTTTTTTTTTGGTGACGTTTTACTGTATTATCCGTTATCCAGTGACAACATTTAAAAAAAAATTCTTTCCTTGAGCTTTAATTTCTAGCTATGGTATTTCCTTTTAGTACCGCCGCCAAACAAATTATTAATTAAAAGATTCCTTTAGTTATTGTTTTGCTAACGGGGAGCAGTAATTAGAATCCACTGGTGAACTTTTTTTTTTTCGTAGGTTACTTCCTTGCTTTTCGTAATACGAGTCTGACCTGTCGTTTTTTTGCGACAGAACAAAATCCGCTTTTCGTTTGCAAGTTGGTCCTTTAGTAATACAAAACAGATTTGTCGTTTAGCGACAAAACAAAAATTCACTTTTACATTCGTTTGCAAGTCGGATTTCCAGAAAACGGCGTAAATTGTCGCTTTTGCCACGTTCGAGTTTTTTTTTGTTTTGTTTTTTTTCACTTAAGTTGAAACTTTTCTTTAGTGTAAAATCCGTTTTTCGTTTGCACTTTGCATTGTACTTTTTTTAAAAAATAGTTCTTCGTCAAACTGTTATATTTGACGCTTCATATCTCGTCGCCAACTGTTGTGGTTGCAAGGTTGAACAATAATTAGTGAGGAATACAATGAAGACGCAAACAACAAGGAGAATGCAATAATAAGTGTATTAAAGAAAAGGTATAGTTACAGTATGTACAAATGAAGATGTCGAGTCAGAGAGTCTTGGTGGGAGGACATGTACGCTCTTCGGCGTCACTTCCGGTGGCATTTAGGTAACACACACTAAGGCCAACCTAGGCTTGCTATTTATAGTGTAACGTTATTCGTATATGCAAATGAGTGGTTGCCACCACAACACATACATATGTCTTTCATCTGTATATAAATGTAGTGTTTAATTAATAAATAATCACAAGAAACGAAATATACTGTGTATAAAAATTGAACTTACAGCTTATGAGTTGGAATTAAACGTCTGCATAGAACATTGCAACCTTTTTCAAAGCTATTTTGATTGAACAATTAATTTTTAAGACCCTTTCTTTATTCATTTAATTTTTATTTTTAATGCATACTAGCCTATCGGTCCCAGCATTGAGTAACCCAATAAATTCCTGCTCCTAGCCCTGAATCCCATATTACTACTGAAAGTTCATAAAATTATGAAGAGTAAAATGGCTGACGTGTTTACAAAGAAACCGAACTTCATTCTGATGAAAATAAATTTCATAATGAAATTAATATTTTAAATATTATTGTAAAAAGGTCATTTGCTTGGTTGAATCGCTCTGATTGCGCTAGATCTCTTTTTATCAAAATGCTAAACATTTATACACGATATAGAAAATATGCATAAAATTAATTTAAAACTATCATCGATTAAAAAAGAGACAACAAAAAAAGAAAACAAACAAATAGTCAATTAATGAGTTCGTTTTTCAAAGGAATATGCAAATTAGTTAAACCTTGTTCAAGTTGCTCACATAATCACGACGGAATATTATGAAGCTGTTTTCTTCTATACTAAATGAAAAATGGTCTTTTTATATCAATGTAAGTTCGACAACTAGCTCAATGTATATCTATAGAAGATTGTTATAAAAAAATACTTTAAAAAAACTGATATGGAGGGGGGGGGGGTCAGAAGTTGGGATTACCATGTCAGTCAGAAGAGGGCATTCTCTCGTCCTCTGATCCATAGCTGTAGTCTGTTCTCTTCCTGAAGTGTTGTTAAGTGCTCGAAATGACTTCAGTCATTGGGTCGTTGGTTCATGTTCATGAATGAGATTGCATTAATTGCTTATAGCCTTTGTGATTTCTACTCGGCTCGAAACTTCCCATCTAACATCTGCAGGGGCAATGCCAGTTAGGAGATGTAGGTTGTTCAGGTTAGAAGGCTTCAAGCAACCAGTGGTCAAGCGACAGGTGTTGCTCAATGCTCGGTCTAAGAATTTTGTTAGAGAGTAGACAAGACAAATGTACAAAAATGTGAGGTTGTAAAGTCTGCTATGTCTTTCTCATTGCCGAAAGTATGTATCTGAAGATAAATAAAGAACCACATATATTTTGGCTATGGATGTTTTTGTGTTAAATTATAAGCCCGATCAAACGATCCGGGATCCCCTCCCCCTTGAAGAATCTCCATCAGATGTTGTCTTCATCAGCAAAGTATAACGGACAGAAGAAGAACTCTGGAGTCTTGAAATAAGTCTTTGCAATGTACCTGAAGAAAGTGTGAGATGAGTATAAAACAGAACGGTTCAAATGGAACCCTTTATTTATTCCACGGGGGTAGCATGTTCTCATTCCATCAGCCATGATCCGGTAGAAGTCTTAAGTAATTCGTACTTGTATTCTAGTTATCGCCCGTACTGAGGATTGAACCTTCAATCTTCTGAAGACTGTACCTTAGAATTGATTATTACTTAGTTGTGAAAATAACATCCAAGATTCGTTGTGAGAAAAAACAATCCTAAGTTGGTACCCCCCCCATACAAAAACCCTAACAAACAGCATAGTTGAAACAGAAACGACAGTAAACGACGATAGTGACGCTATCAAACAAACATCTAACTGGTTCTTGTTATTCTTTCAAAGTGAATACTTAAAATATACAGAACTTATGCAAGGTTTCAGTATAAAATGACCCCAAAACGGTCGACATGCCATAAAACACAACAAATAACTTCTAACTTTTAATATCGGGTTCTGCCATCACTGTTGCGGATGGTTTCACCTTGAAATGTTCCTGCAGTCATCCAGCTGAAGTTCTAGTGGACCTCGACTATGCTGATGATATCGTTCTTCTTAGAAGACCATTATATCCACACAAGACCTTCTTGTTTGTGTAGAAAAGGCATGCAAGAATATTGGATTGTTTCTGAATGCTTCAAAAACCAAATACATGCACCTAAACTCCTTAACAACCACCACTTGGATCTCCTTGGATGGTTCACCCCTCGTTCAAGACTTCAAATATCTAGAAGCACTTAGCAACTCTAGTTATGATATGTATACACGTATTAACCAGATGAATGATACACCAAAATGCTACATGCCATCTGCAACATATCGCGGTGAGACCATGTAACACCAAAATGCTACATGCCATCTGCAACATATCGCGGTGAGACCATGTAACACACACAATGCTGTGTGGTTTCTTTCCACACATATCTGTAGTTGTTAAACTCACACTTTGGTGCTGGTTGGAAATGTATCCCGACACAATAGACATGTTGGAAAAGTGCTTCTGAGGTCCCCTAAGGTCCGACGATGAGCTGGAAGACCTCATATTACGATCAAGACTCTGCTGGAGAAGGATACTGCCCTCTCAGGATTGAAACTTCTGGCTGCAATGAATGAGCGAGCATTATGGTTCACAGACTTCACCACCAATTGCTGAATGAATCAAATAAGGAAGAAATTGAAATAAATGTTGGTAAATTCATACCCATTAACTCCCTCAAGGCACACCAGGCGTTTCCGCGAAATAACTAAAGACCCTGTGCACTCTCCTGCTCCAAGCCCTGAACTCGCTCTTAACATTTCTATACTTATGTTTTAATTTCTATAATTTTCAAGTTATAAATAAAATAAAATATAATGTATTTCTTTTTTTGTGGATATCAAGCATGAATGTAGCCCCAAGATAATGTTTTATGATGTTTGATAATAATAGAATCTACTTATCCAAGTATCTTTGGTAAAGTAGTTTCAGAATATCTATGATGTTGGACATTTATCCCTAAACCGTAGGAGGGGTTCGTGAACAAATGGATTTTAGATAATAGTAATTGATATAAGCAATATACTTACTATTTTGGCAATTATATCCTTTATAGCCATCTGCACATCCTTCACTTCCACAGGTTCCATTTCTTCTACTACAGTGAGTGTTATTTGCACAGTGACATTTTTGAAAACAACCTTCACCAAAGTGTCCCAATGAACAAGCTATCAACACAAAAAATAAGAGAAAAATAAAATTTGGTGCTAGCTCTCGCGCTCTCTATCTAAAATATTCATAATTCAATGACTTGACATTTCGACTTTTAGCCCAAATAACGCTATTTACAAACACTGTGGACCAGATTTAAAAAGGAGGGGAGGTAACTTGGGTGGAGAGTTGGGAATAAAAGCGTTTGTTCACATTCACATAACAATTACAGTTTTGTATGATAGTATGGTCGGGGAAACAGTAAACAGGGAGGGAATTCCAAAAGCAAGCAGTTCGGGAAAGGAAATTATTAGAGTAGAAAATATTCTAGGGACTTCTACAAAGAAGGGGCGTGATTTTGCTTCTAGTTGAGTATTTATATTTGGCGAGTACAAGTGCAGAAAGTTCATTGGTGCACATTCCATGGAAGTACTTGTAAAACAAGTACAAAGATGCAACACTACGACAATGCGACAGGTCCTAGCGCTTGGCAGCCAGCATGGGACCTATTAAGTTAAAAATTCTTTTTTTGCACCTTTTCCAAGAGAAAGAGAGGATAGTGTTTGGGATACCAGCCCAGATGTGGCAACAATACTTCATGCATGGGCAAATGGTGACTTTATAATATGGTGGCTTTATTTTTTGTAATATTGTTATTGAAAATAAAATTTTAAAAACTGCATAGAAAAGCAATTTAAAATATGAGCCGTAAAAATTTAACAATTTTTGGTTGTCGAGTTACTGTTTTTATTAGAAATTAATATCTCACAGTGGCTCGCTAAGTTTATTATTTCAGAAGATTGGGAATTATTTTCATTGGATGAAAAATGTTGAGTTAACATCTTTATGTGAAATGATGTTTTTGTTTATTTTGGGATCGGGCGTATCACTAAGCTATTGATTTGACTGCATCCAATTTTCCTTGATAGAAAAGGGAAGAAATGAAATGGAAAAAGTAAGCTAAACGAACAGAAAAAAGATTGAGAGAAGCTTATATCAGCTAGTAACTTTGACGTTCGTTTGCATCGCATCACTAGCCCCCACAACCAGACACACAAATACTCGTAGGTAATGTATCTGTATATAAATATAGATCTTATTGTAAGAATTGAACTTACTACTTTTGAGTGCCATCATGGTTACAACCATAACATCGATGAACTTTATGGAAGTGACTTCCATTGAAAAATTAATTTTTAACACATTTTTTTTTCGTTTTATTATTTTTTACTTTTAATTGTTAAAAGAAATCTTTATTTAAACACCCAAATAAATGATAAAATAAATAATTTATTGAAATGTTTGTCGCTATTTATAATTTCTTTTTCTTCATAACAATTAACATAAACTATTTTTAATAATGACCAATCCTCAAAGTAAATGAGCAGACAAGGTTGCCCCAGTAGCGTGCTGAGGTTTCCTAGTACTGAAGGGGCCACCTCTTTGATAGTATGTCACAAGGATTCAAATATAAATCCTAGTACTGAGAAATAATATTATATCCCTATCTGATTGGATTTCCTACTCCCAATTTGAATGCCACATGGTCCCCTACGTCTGCACTCCAGTGAGTAGCTCCACAGTATTTGAAGGCGTTAAAATAGCTGATTCGTAAAAATATTAGACCACTTTGTCCTTTGTCTTTGTGTTTAATTATTGGCCAGAATAAACGATCCGGGATAGATGCTCTCCCCCCATGAAGAATCTCCATCAGACGTTGTCTTCACCAGCAAAGTAGAACGGCCAGCAGAAAAACTTTTCAATCTTGAAATAAGTCTGTGCAATGTACCTGAAGAAAGTGAGATGTGTTTACAACAGAACGGTCCAAATAAATGAGTAGGGACTTCTGATTTTGACTATTCGTTTCAACTACTTTGAATAGTATCCATATACAATAGAGCAGAAATGGTTAACAAGTATAAAATAATCAAATACTCACTTTCCTGACAGTTATATCCTTGGTAGCCTGCTGCACATCCTTCTTCTCCACAGGTCCCATTTTCTTTATTGCAATTAGTGTTGGTCTTACAGTGACATATCCTTGTACATCCGTAACCAAATTGACCCAAAGGACAACCTGTTAAAAAAGATGAGATGAATGAAAGACACACCTTTTTGACAAAACTCTGAGATTGTTTTCCTTTTTTTTAAATTTGCAAAATGAATATGCAGACACAACGAAGTGAAACAGTGACCCATGTTATGTGACATTGGGTCGAGAGAATACTGGCACGGACTGGTGACTGTCTGCCATGTTTGTGTCCTGTTGGATTCATGGAAAAACTTTTATTATGAATGTTGGCAACCATCACATGGTTTCTACTGTGAGCACCTGAGGTCAAACACTAACTGATTTGGTAAATTTTTGGAATTCTGTGATTTTCCATGACAATATCATTATGAATTTCGGAACACAGTTGCTAAGCTTAAAGAGTAGTAATGCGGGCTATATTTAGTTTAATCTAGTTTTGTGAAAAGTGGGTGGAAGCCCTTCGTGAAAATTCAGATACCATCGACTTTTCTGAAATTATAACAATAGGTGTTAGACCTCAATTAATAAATTTTCTCCAAATTTCAGTTTCTTTAGAGTATTTTAAAGGATTTTAGGGAGCATAACTTCCTATTTAAAAATTCAAATCTATCAGATTTGTGTTGAATTTGATCCAATTAAGCAAGATTACCTGAATTTCAATTTCTTCTTAAGATCCCTTAAGTTTAAAACTTAAATTTAAGACATTTTCTAGAATAAAAAAATCTAATGGATTGGGATCACAATTTGAATAAGGATTCTAGGCATAAATTTTAGTAACATAATATCTTGATTTTAATTTTTGTAAGGGAATATAAAAGTGGTGCAAAATTCTTCTCTTCAACCAATTAATTTTAACCGTCCTACGTATATATATATATATATATATATATATATATATAAATACAAATTAATACACATTGGTCTTTATTATAGAGTAGTCGATATATATATATATATATATATATATATATATATATATATATATATATATATATATATATATATGATTATTTTTATTCATACAGACATGTACAAAATCTGCGACACTGGCATGTCGATGTTATCGATCAACAGCTATTATAAACTGAGATCTCATCAGGCAGAGTTAGAATCAGATCTTAATCTTAGATCATATTTGGAAAGAATGAAATGGAGAAAAAAAGAAAAGAAATTTAAAATTTCAAAATTTGGGAAGTCACGTGGTTGGGACCGTTAAGAATCAAAATGTTAAAATCAAAATCAAAATAAATGGCAACAAAAAAACTACTGAAAGAAAAAACAACAAAAAACAAGGCTTGCAACTGCACAAACAAAACAGAATGCCCCTTACAACAAAATTGCCAAATAACTCAAACAGTATACCAAGCAACAATTTCAACTAAAGAAAATCCAACCCTGAAAAATACTATATAGGTATGGCCGGTAATACCTTCAAAGAAAGATATACCGGCCATAAATGCTCATTCAATAACTCTACCTACCAAAAAAGAACCTCACTCTCTATATATTACTGGGAATTAACCCACAATAATCAATCACCAACAGTGATTTGGAATACCATTAGAAGAACCAGCACCTGCAGCTCCCTGAACTCACCATGTTACCTTTGCCTAACTGAAAAACTTGAAATAGTTACATTTAGTGATAGAGGCAAACTTCTAAACAAAAACAAAACAAGAAACCTCAATTAACTGTAGGCACAATAGATCACACCTTCTCAGTAATTCACATATAACCCCTCAAGCTAATATTACCGCATAAGAAAAAAAAAAAACTTTACCTATCCACTACCCCCACGTAGCCAGGGGTGTGCCAGGGGTGTGCCATGGGGGACAACCCCCCCTCCTGCACTTACATTTGCACCCCCTGAAATTTGTGATCAAAAATATTATAAATATAAATACTCTTATATTTCGTAGTCAACTATACTTCTTCATTATGAACCAGTATTTACTTTTGTGTAATATATTTTACAGCAGGGCCGGATTAAGGGGCCAAAGGGCTGGGGCCCTGGGCCACCCACCAAGAGGGGACCCCCCACCAATTTTTAACATAATTTCCGATTTCAAAAACGCTTATTTGGATTTTATTTTTTTTAACACTTAATTTTCCATTCCTGGTACTAATGATACCATAATAAATAATTACGGATTTTAAACCCACAACGTAGCCAGGGGGTGCCAGGGGTGCCAGGGGGGCCAGGGGGGCAAGGCCTTCCTCTTGCAATTACATTTGCACCCCCTGAAATTTGTGATCAAAAAAATATTATAAATATAAATACTCTTATATTTCGTAGTCAACTACATTTCTTCATTATGAACCAGTATTTACTTTTGTGTAATATATTTTACAGCAGGGCCGGATTAAGGGGCCAAGGGGCCAAGGGGCCAAGGGGCCAAGGGGCTGAGGCCCTGGGCCACCCACCAAGAGGGGACCTCCCACCAATTTTTAACATAATTTCCGATTTCAAAAACGCTTACTTGGATTTTATTTTGTTTAAAACTTAATTTTCCATACCTGATACTACTGATACCATAATAAATAATTACGGATTTTAAACCCCCCACGTAGCCAGGGGTGCCAGGGGGAAAGGCCTCTCCATGCAATTACATTTGCACCCCCTGAAATTCGTGATCCAAAAAATATTATAAATATAAATACTCTTATATTTCGTAGTCAACTATACCTCATTCATTATGAACCAGTATTTACTTTTTTGTAATATATTTTACAGCAGGGCCGGATTAAGGGGCCAAGGGGCTGGGGTCCTGGGCAACCCACCAATAGGGGACCTCCCACCAATTTTTAACATAATTTCCGATTTCAAAAACGCTTATTTGGATTTTATTTTGTTTAATACTTAATTTTCCATTACTGGTACTAATGATACCATAAATATATATTTACGGATTGTAAACTACCAGTTAAAATAAAACTATTGACCATAACATCTAAATATGATTTAAATTTGTTACCTTGTAAAAAGAAAAAAAAGAAAAATTTACGCGTTCTCAAACTCAAACATAACTTCGCTAGTTTCAGATCAATTGGTGAGGGAAACAAAGCCTCGATGCTTTTCACCTGTTTCCTGCTTGGTGAAAGAGATTGTCAGTGTATCTGTCTTTTTTGTCAACTTACCAAATATATATTTTTAAATATTGTTAATTCACACTATTTAATATTATAAATTATCAATTAAATAATTATAATCCAAATGATCTAATATAAACACAAAATGAATTCACGTTGTTATTCTGCCAGCTTTTTTTAAAGATATTTTTTAAATTCATAAAAGAAAGTGTTGTCTTCATTCAAAAGATAGAAATGAATACTAGCAACCTAAATTATTTTCAAATGAAACTGGGAATTAGTTTTAAAAATTAGTTTTTGTATTTTATCACGAATCTCAAATACGTTTTTTCTTTTTGTTATCAGTTGCAACTGTTAATTGAAAAAATTGTGAATGCTACATTCAAAATTTTTGAAATTAACATAGAAAAAAATCCCAGATTTCACCCAAGATGAAGTTGAAAGAAAAAAACAGCATTGGTAGGGTATAAACCCAACGAGAGGCCAGCAAAAAAAGGCTTGTGATGTAGGGTGGGATTAAGTGAATTAGTGAATCCAATGTTTTTCACACATATGTGAGAAGTGGAAGTCGAAGACTTTGGCATCAGTTCTTTCTTTGATTTTGATTGTCATGTCTGTGTGAACTAATAGTGAAAAGAAATGTCAAAATAAATAAAGAGTGGATAGGGAGATAGAATAAAAGTATAATAATAAAAAAGATTCTTGGTTATAGAAACAGTTTAGTTACATTTTCATTTTCTTAGGGACAACTACTCTTAGAAAGACTAGAGGAAATTTTGACCAACATAAATGTAAGTGCATATATTTCTTTTCTTTTTTGTTAACTCTATTTTAAAGAAATTTAAAATGTGTTTTTAGAAAAAAATAATTACTAATAGCATTTTTTTTATTATTAATCTTTGGGTGTTTAAATAACTGAAAATCGTGGGGTTCACTTAAGAGGCTATGCCATCTTCCAATATTTGTAAATAAATATTTTTTAAATAAGTATTTATTAATACGCTATTGTTTTGAAGCAAATGAAATCGAGGTACTTGTTCGTCTTTTACTATAGTCCGTTTTTCACAACTTTTTACTGACCATTTTTTTGTTCTTTTTTCGGTGTACACTTACCTATCAGGCTGCTATAGAATTTCAGGGTTTTTGGAAAAATTTTCAAATATTTTACATTTTAGGAGGGGGATCAGTTTACAATATAAATTCAACGTAGACTGATCCCCCTCTTTTGGACCATCTCAATTTTTGTAAAAATCTTTTTCGGTGTACAATTACCTATCATGTCGATAGAGAATTCCGGGGTTTTGGGAAAAAAAATTCAAAAAATTTTGATTTTAAGCCGGGGATCAGTTTTCAATGTAAATTCAACGTAGACTGATCCCCTCTTTTTGACCATCTCAAATTTCTAAAATTCTTCTTCTGCTTACAACTACCCCTACTAATAACGAACACGTATTGTGTTATCTTTTTGGTACTTCTGCAGTTTACGGACCGGGCTATTTTTTAGATAAGATTTTCAAGTTAAATTCAATTTTTACAATATCTTTTGTTTATTACATTGTTAGGTAAAAGTACAGAATAGTTTACAAAGCCCCCACGCTTCCCCCTAAGTTAAGAATGGCTTTCTAAATAATGTTATTATTTCAACTCGGTTCGTAATTAAATTACGAGATTAAATCCATCAGGGTATCTTTTACAATAGCCCTCAAACGAAAACGCTGAAAAAACAAATATACAACAAATCAAAGTTACCGTAGCCGATAAAACTGGATTTCCGACATACCTGTGACATTTATTAATGATTATAATCTGTTAAAAGTGCTGTTTTTTATAAATCGATATTTTTATCGCACGGAGGCTGGAAGAATATAATGGCGGCCATTTTCGCAGCCTCGTTTTCGTTGAATTCTTTCGGGGTTGTTTTTTTTACTGGGACTCATATTCAAAGCGCAATTTTTCATTTTTCAACCAAGCAAAAGAACAAAACAAAACTACATTTTAAGCAAAAGGAATAAAATCATTTTCTTTTTATTTACATGTCATTGTGCTTTTATTTACATATTATTTTCATTCAACCCTAAAACCCTAACCCGACTTCACAATCTAGTGGGGATGGATGATCTCTTTGCTTTCCCTAACCCTAACCCTAACTCCAGCTCTAATCGTTAAAATGTTCGCTTCATAAAATTAAATTTCAAAAATGCAAACCAAAAAACAACAAAAAACGCCGCTTTGATTATGAGTCCCGGTAAAAAAACACACACACCTAACAACGAGAACCCGAAACGAGGCTAGCAAAACAAGACTGTCGACGCCATGTTTTTGCAGTAAAAATCCGTGCCCAGAAAAAAAAATGTTTTTCATGTCTAATAAAAAACCATTTATCCTACGTAAAAATACAAATAGCTAACTAGTCTCGACGTCATCGCATTCATTTGTTGCATATTCATTTTTTTGACCACGTTCTACTTCTTTTTTTGAACCCGACTCGCGAGTTTGAGGGCTATTGTAAAAGATACCCAATCCATTATAATGCATTTAGGTTTCTTTGTAAACAAGTCAGCCATTTTAATATTTTGTTAATAATTGAAAAAAATATCAATTACTTCGTGTCTGTTCGAAATTTCAGATTTCAATAAAACTATTTTCCGTATTCATTTTCTCTTTAGTCATCATGGGATTATTTCTCAAGCTACCTTCCATACATGATATATGCAAATCTGCAGTAGTTTTACATGTCAATAAAAATGTTAATGTTCTAAAAATAAAATGGTGATCGCGACCGGACAAAAGCTCACCGGACAAAAGGCCACCAAAATAATTCAAACACGGACAAAAGCCCACAAACGTAAAAATAAATTAATAAAAAAAAACAATTTTAGGGCATTTATTATGAGAGCGAACAGAACGAAAAATGGGTAACCCCCCCCCCAAAAAAAAACAACAAATAAATGTGCAACAAATAAATGTTACCAAAGGCAAGATAAGTTACTATTCTACCTACCTGGATAAGTTTATTTGTGTTTTAACTTATTTTAAAGCATATTTTTGTTAAAAAACAAACATGGTGTCGACTGGTGGAAGTCTCAGTGAGGGACGTTGTTTTTCAAGTCAGTGGTACGCCAAATTTGAATGGATCGAGTACAGCATCCAGAAGAATGGTATCTTTTGTCATACATGCAGGAATTTTTTGACATTTACGACGGGAGGGAAGTAGAGTCTGGACAGAGTTTGGCTTTCGTGACTGGAGGAAAATTGGACAAAAATTGAAAGCACATAATGACACTGATGTCCACAAAGAAGCAGACAAGGTTCGGATCACCTTAAAAAATGTTCAGAAAGTAGGGAGAGTGGATCAACTCCTGGATCCATGCTACCGAGACAAGAAATTAATCGATGAGCACAAACAGCATCTCCTGACAGTACTGGACATAGTATTATTCTGTGCAGAGAATGAGATAGCACTGAGAAGTGATGACGAAAGCAAAGAATCACTAAACAGAGGAAACTTTTTGGAGTTACTCTCACTTTTATCTAAGTATGACCCAACTATTCAACAACGCTTGGAGAAACTTCCGAGAAATGCACAAATGTTAAGCCTAGAGATTCCAAATGATTTACTCTTTTCAGCGCAGAAGGTTCTGTTAGAGGAAATCAGGGATCACGTTCAGGAAGCCGGATATTATGCGGTTTTAGCTGATGAGGTTAAGGACATCTCTAACAAAGAATTACTTGGTGTTTCATTAAGGTTTCTGCACGAAGGAAAAGTCCATGAACGGGCCATTGGTTTCATGGAGCTGCCAGTATTTCGGAACAGATGCAAAGTATGCTGCGGTCTATGAACTTGGAGAAGGAGATGTGTGTTGGGCAAGGATACGATGGTGCAAGTGTGATGTCAGGTGAACGTGGTGGTGTCCAAGCGCTGATGAAAAGGGCTGGCTATACAAATGCCCAGTATGTGCACTGTGCATCTCATAGGCTGAATTTAGTTCTCGCATCTGTCACTGAGATTGATCCTGCCATTAAGACATTCTTCGAGACCATGGATTTAGTGTACACTTTCATGACAGGTACAAAACGTCATTCCCGATACCTGGAAATCCAGAAGATGTTGTATCCGAAAGACCCACAATTGGAACTGACCCATTCATCTACAACCAGGTGGTCTTCCAGATCCTTAGAGGTTGAAAAGTTCTTGCGCCGTTTTGATGTAATTTTGGACACTCTGGCATCCTTTCAAAATGATCCTGCTGCTGAAACAAAACTTTCTGCTATTGCTCTACTGAAGGCAATTCAGACAAAGAAGTTCCTAGTTTTCCTAATCTTTTTTGGAAGATTATATGATTATACAGATGTTGTGACCAAAGGTCTGCAAATTAAACAAACAAATGCTTGGTGGAAACACTACTGGAACACGCAGAATCATTCGATACAGAGAAGGTGGTGAAGTATGCATTGGAGCTTGCCACAAAGTACGATATCACGGATATTGATACTCGGCCATCTGGAAGGGCACGAAAGTTATCCAGAAAATTAGATGGCGCATTAGTGACTGGTTCCGTTGGCCATAACTGTGTGGGTACAGTGGAAGATTTTGATTTGGTACTCCGACAGATGCTGGGGCACATTAGAGGAGAACTCCGTGCTCGATTTGGAAATGCTCAATGTGCAGTGATAAAAGCTGCTGCAGTGTGTAACACGTCATCAGAATCATTCATCGACAGTTAGACGCTGAAACAGCTAGGTCCACTGTTTGGGGTTTTGGTAAAGGAGAGTGAGATGGAAATATTCAAGAACTACATTCAGCGATGTCTCCCTACCGAAGATCTTGGACTTTCAGAATTATTCGAACAATGTGACAGGGATATTTTTCCATCGGTGCATAGAGTATTGCAATTGCTCCTTACCATCCCACAGACCTCATTAACCGTTGAAAGACTATTCTCTTCAGTGAAGCGCATCAAAACAAGAATGCGATCTTTGATGTCAACAGAGAGACTAACCTCACTCTGCCTCATATCCTTTGAAAAAGATTTGCTGAGAAACATTGACAGAGAGCGCATCCTTGCGCATTTCAATAACTGTAAAAATAGGAGATTATAATAGAATTCTGTAGAGCTAGCAAGTAGCTACCTTATTTTATGAACTTTATGTTATTATTACTGTGTTTACTATACTTTATGTGCTTTACTATGCTTATGTTGTTATTTACGTGTACCTACCGAAATACACAACAATGTATTTAGATTATATAAAACAAATTGAATTTTTTTTACTACTTATTTATATATCAGTACACACACACACACTGAACCAAAACGTCACTCATATTAGAATATCAATATTAGTTTTGCCCCTCCTAAAAATGCCTTGGCCCCCTAAGTTAGAAGTCTGGCTACGTGCCTGATCCACTAACGGTAATTTGACAACATAACTATCATTTTATACCATATTCTGTACTATACTTGATATAGTTATTATATTACATCTTCTATTTAATGGGAATCATAATTAGAGTCCATTACGAAGTATTGCCATCGAAACCATTATTACCAATGGCATAGGAATATGTATATATATATATGTATATATGTGTTTGTGTGTATGTGTATGAGTGTCTGTATGTATATATATATATATATATATATGTGTGTGTGTGTGTATATGTATATATATGCATGTGTGTGCATGTGTATATATTATTATTATTATTATTATTATTATCAGTATTATTATTGTCATTATTTTAATTAATTATTATTGTTGTTATTATTATTATTTTTTACATTATCTTTTACATTTTTTTAACTATAATTACTACTTATAGCCACCATTATATCTATTATTACCATAACCACCTCTACTATTATTATAAATTAATATGATTATTATTATTATTACTATTATTAATACTACTATTATTCTTATTATTATCATTATCATTACTATTATAATTATTAAGATTATTGTGGTTACCATTGTTATCATTATTATAGCTATCATTATTATTTTTACTATTATTATTATTAGTACTAGCCAGAATAGCCGCCCTACGGTCGTCTATTTTTGCTAGGTTGCCGCGTCAGAAATGAACGCTCACCCGTAAAACGATGGAGCGCCAGTCATATTTCTTGGGTGGTTAGACATTGATTTTCTTTGTTTCGGACCAAGAATATTTTTAGTTAGAAAAGTAAAAAAAAATTTCGACACCACCCCAATTTTTTTTTACCCTTCCCCATAAATAGAAATATTTTAAGTAAAAAGAAAATTATTTTGCCCTCTCCCCCAATTTTCTTTTTAACTTTTCCCCATACATAAAAATATTTTTAATTATGAAAAGAAAAAAAAAAAATTTTTTTGACCCACCCCCCAAAATTTTTTTTACCCTCCCCATACATAGTAATATTTTCAGTTAAAGGAAAAAAAAAAAAAATTTTGACCCCCCCGCCCCATACATAGTAATATTTTCAGTTATAAAAAGAAAAAAAAAATTTACACACCCTCAGTTTTTTTTACCCTCCCCCATACATAGTACTATTTTCAGTTAAAAAAAGAAAAAAATTTTTTACCACCCCCCAAAAAATTTTTCTTTACCATCCGCCATGCATAAGAAGATTTTTAGTTAAAAATAAAACAAACAACAAAAAAATTTGCCCCCGCCCCCCCACCAATTTTTTTTACCCTCCCCCATACATAGTTAAAAAAAGAAACGAAAATTAGGAGCGCCTCGGTTATATCAACGAACTCATGTTTAAATATGCTATTGAAGGCGCCTACGTCATATCAAAGAACAAGTTTTGTTATTCTTCCAAAATGGTTACCCATTTAGTAATGGCCGAGATATTTGTTGCTAAACTTCAATTTACAATAAAACACCTTGTCTTATCAACATAATGAAAATAAAGAATGATAATGTTAAAACTGTGAAAAAATGACGTCACTTCCGGAAGGACCGGAAGGATGAGTCAGCAATTTATTTTTCATAAAATGGTCAACCATTTACTAATGGCTGAGATATGCCTTGTTTAACTTTAATTTACAGCAAAACACCTTATCTTAACAATGTAATAAAAATAAAGATTTATAATGTAAAAAACATCCTCTCAAAATGACGTCACTTTCGAAAGGATGACTTTGCAATTTTAACAGTACTCGCCATTGAAAGTATGGTTTAGGAAACACGCTGGTTTATGAAGAAAATGCCTTTAATTAATTGTATGAATAATTTTTATTAATATCACCTTATCGGAAAATATTGTCAATACATATGTAATTTTGATAATAGCAGTTATAAGTGTATATTTGTAAATATGAATTTAATCGAAGTTTAAAAGGAATGAATTATGTAAATGACATAACCCATCTAGTGTCTGAGCGACTTTTTGTAACAGTATATAAGGAAGTTGAAAAAGTATTAGTTTAAGTAAGATTCTTGACACGTTTTCCGTTCTAATCGCAGGCTCATCTTGAAATTTCGTTCTTCTTTGTTTATATGTTATCGAATGTTATTTAATGTTATCTAATCTAAATTAATTGATTAATAGTTTCCTAATTCTAAAGGTATTCACATATTATGAACGCTGGCGGACTTAGTAAAAGGCCATACTACTTTGATGGAGTTTCAGCTTCAGACAGACAGACAGAAAGACAGACAGACAGATACATAAACTCCATTATTAATAGATTATTACAACAGATAATTTCTCTATCATAAAATAATTTATTTTGGTTATCATATTTACAATAACTATGATTAATATTAATTGCTATCTTCTTTATTTTTCTTTATCTTCTAATATTTCCTGATTATTTTTATCCAACTATTGCTTACTATTATAGATTATTATTATTATTGAGTATTATTATCAATATTTTAAAATATTATTATTTGCCATTTCTGCACTATTATCGAGATTATTATTATTAATGTTTGTTTACTATTATTATCATAAGTATTATTGTTTGTAGCGGTGACAATATAACCACTTTTATTATTATTGTCAACACTATTACTATAACCATAGTTATCGTCATCTAGCTTTTACTATTATCATTATTATTAGTTTTGGTAGCAATGGTGGTATTACCATTAGTGATATTGCCATTATTATTATTATTATTATTATTATTATTATTATTATTATTATTATTATTATTATTGTTATTATTATTATTATTATTATTATTATTACCACTATATTATTATTATTATTATTATTATTATTATTTATTATTATTTTTATTATCATTATAACTATTGTTATGATTATTGTTGTTACCATTGTGATCATTATTATTATTATAGCTTTTATTATTATTACCATTTTTTAATATTATTAGTATTATTGCAACAACCAATTCTACTATTATTAATAAAATTATTCCTATTACCATATTTACAACCATTATGATTAATATTATTGCTATCTTCTTCTATACTATTATTAGTTTTATTATTATTTATTATTTATTATTATTATTACCTTCTAATATTTCCGGATTGTTTTATTTTTACCCGACTATTACTTATTATTAATTATTATTGATTATTATTGAGTACCATTATTATTATTATTATTATTATTATTATTTTAATTATTATTATTACAATTATTATTACCACTAATTGTGTAAACTAAATTAATCTGCTAGTGAATTTGTTTGATTTATTAATTAATTAATGATAATTTGATAAGTTTAAAGGAAAATAAAACGGTTGGGGATAAATACAAAATTAGTGGCTCAATGTGTTAACGACCCTTGCCCCCTCCCAACACACACACATGTACGCACGCACACACACATATCTGCTGCTACTGATTACAGCTAATTTGAGATTATGCTGTTTGCCCAGGTTGAAGAAAAACTTTCAACAGGTTTTTGACACGTTCTATTGCATATACATCCCTTTTCCCTACTTCTGTCTGGATCGCAGACGATTTCATTTTATTTTTTTCTATCCATCTATCTATCTATCTATCTATCTTTTTATTCTACCCTTTTTATTATATCTCTCTCTTTTTACTTTATTTTATTTTATTTTACTTTATTTTATTTCATTTTATTTTATATTTTATATTTTATATATTATCTTTTATATTAATATTTTAAATTATTTTTTTATTTTTATTTTGATTTTGATTTTGATTTTAACATTTTGATTCTTAACGGTCCCAACCACGTGACTTCGCAAATTTTGAAATTTTAAATTTCTTTTCTTTTTTTCTTCATTTCATTCTTTCCAAATATGATCTACGGTTAAGATCGGATTCTAACTCTGTCTGATGAGATCTCAGTTTATAATAGCTGTTGATCGATAACATCGACATGCCTGTGTAAATAAAAATAATCATATATAAAAGCTATATTTGATATTGAGCACTTTTTTATAAACCCGGTTGAAATTCTTCGGATTTCTACCCTGTGGATGTTTTACCTGGATTATTATTATATATATATATACATATATGGGTCTTACTTCGACAATCAGACCGGCTTAATTATATATATATAAGATTATATATTTTACATTAAATATTTAGTATGTTTTGAGGTTCATAATTTATCCTAAACAAAAAATTGTTTAATGATTTCAAAGGCTCTTTCCACCATCATCTTCTCGGGTGAAAATCGATGGACATTATCAAAAAAACTGTAGCAAAAATAAAGAGCAAATAAGAAAGGCGATTACATAGATTCCTGGTTCAAAATCTCATAAGAATCACTTTAGATCAATAGTTCCAGAGTTTACTTTCAGAAGATTATAGTGTCCTTTAAAGCTAGATACGTTGAGAATCAATCCTACAAATTTTCAGGTTCCTCAATTTAATTGGCTACATGTATCCGACATACATATGTCTTTCACCTGTATATAAATGTAATGTTTAATTAATAAATAATCATAAGTAACGAAATATACTGTGTATAGAAATTGAACTTAGAACTTATGAGTTGGAATTTAACGTCTGCACAGAACATTGCAACCTGTTTTCAAAGCTATTTTGATTGAACAATTAATTTTAAGACCCTTTCTTTATTCATTTAATTTTTATTTTTAATGCATACTGGCCAATCAGTCCCAGCATTGTCTAAGAAAAAATGAGTAACCCAATAAAGTCCTGCTCCCAGCCCTGAATCCCATATTACTATTGAAAATTCATAGAATTTTGAAGAATAAAATGGCTGACGTGCTTACGGAGAAACCGAACTTCATTCTGGTCAAAATAAATTTCCTAATGAAATTAATCATTTAAGTATGATTGTAAAAAGGTCATTTGTTTGGTGGAATTGCACTGATTGTGCTAAATCTCTTTTCACCGAAATTCTACACATTTATTCACAATATAGAAAATATGCATAAATAGAAGTGTGAATAATAGTTTACTGAAAACTATCATCGAATAAAAAAGAGAAAAAAAACCAGAAAAAAACAAATAGTCAATTAATGAGAGTCCGTTTTTCAAAGGAATATGCAAATTAGTTAATCTTTTTCAAGTTACTCACATATCCACGACAGAGTATATTATGAAGCTGTTTTCTTCTATACTAAATAAAAAATGGTCTTTTTATATCAAAGTTAACTAAAAACTATAATCGAATAAAAAAAGAAAAAAAACAAAAAACAAAACAGGAAGCATCTATCTCATGATGAATAAAGAACCACATATATTTTGGCTACGAATGTTTTTGTGTAAAATTATTAGCCCGATCAAACGATCAGGGATCCCCTTCCCCATGAAGAATCTCCATCAGATGTTGTCTTCATCAGTAAAGTATAACGGACAGCAGAAGAACCCTGGAGTCTTGAAATAAGTCTTTGCAATGTACCTGAAGAAAGTGAGATGCTTATACAACAGAACGGTCCAAATAAATGCATGGGGATTTCTGACGTTGCATATTCGTTTCAACTACTTTAAATAGTATCTGTGTACAATAGACCGAAAATGGTTGGAAAATATAAAATAATCAAATACTCACCCTCCTGACAGTTATATCCTTGGTAGCCTGCTGCACATCCTTCTTCTCTGCAGATCCCATTTTCTTTATTGCAATTAGTGTTGTTCTTACAGTGACATGTCTCAGAACATTTTTCACCAAATCGACCAAAAGTACAAACTATAAAAAATAGAGATGAGATGATAGTTATATTTTTTAAACTTGTAACCAAATTGACCAAAAGGGCAACCTGTAAAAAAAATGTGACGAATGGAAGTGGAGTCAACTTTTTGATCAAACTCTCAACTTGTTTGTATTATTTGAATTAGTCAGAATACTGTTCTCATCTTGGATGCTAATCTCAATACATTTCGGCCAATGTAACCTCCAACCTTATTCAGGTGTGCCTTGTCAAACTCAGGAATCTTTATGTCAGACTCGGGAATCTGTATTTAATTCGAAAAGGAAACCTTTATTTATTCCACGGGGGAGTAGCATGTTCTCATTCCATCAGCCATGATCGGGTAGAAGTCTTAAGTAATTCGTACTTGTATTCTAGTTATCGCCCGTACTGAGTATTGAACCTTCAATCTCCTGAAAACTGTCACTTAGAATTGATTATTACTTAGTTGTGAAAATAACATCCAAGATTCGTTGTGAGAAGAAACAATCCTAATTTGGTACCCCCCCCCCCAAAAAAAACCCCAACAAACGGCATAGTTGAAACAGAACCGACAGTAAATCTCCCGAGCAACTCGTTGATAATAAAGCAATTTGGAGGAGGGTTGGGTTCATACCAGTAAAATAATCTAATACCTACGTTCTTGACAGTAATAATAGACTATTATATTCCGTAAGTGGTTTATGTTGAAGCCCAAACTGCTCAATACCATACATAGAGTAGGTGTGTGTAATTTTTTTATGCACAAACGAGTCACTGCTTATCAAGGCCCAAAGGCCACTCGAGGAAAAGAGTTAATGAGTTTTTCAGGTGGACGGTGAGACAACACCCTGAGGATTGGTAACGATGGTTGAAACTAGGCAGAATTTGATTATTTACGAGGAGGGCTCAACAAGAATTTGTTTACATCGAACTTGAAAATTACCATGCTGTAATCAGTTGGGAAGCAGCTCCGAAGTATTGTGTTTTACAGGTGGGTAGTTCTTGAAAAGAAACTTTGGTTATGGAAGTTACGTTTAGTTTTAGTACAGTATTTAATTCAGTCAGCGATATATGCTGAATCCAAACGTGCTCAAAGGTTGAATACAAAAGTGCTCAATATGATAGATAGAGCAGATGTGTGTAATAACACAATACAGGGTGTTTCAAAAGTCTTGGAAACATAACGATTTTTAATAACTCAAAAACTATTAGGAGTTGAAAAATGAAATTCGTACAGTTGGAAAGGTTACAGTTTCAAGTTTTGTGGGGAATCTTCAAAGTTGCTCAATATGAGCCCCATTCGTCACACGGCAGACATCTAGTCGATAGTCCATTTCCTGCCAAACTCGTTCCAGCATCTTGACGTCAATGGTTCCCACAACTGCTGTTACTCGAGCCTTTAGTTCATCAATATCTCTTGGAAGGGGCGGCACATAGACTTGTTGCTTGACAAAGCCCCAAAGGAAAAAGTCACACGGGGTAAGATCTAGAGACCAAGGAGGCCAGGGCATGAGAACGTCATCACCTCGCCCAGATCTCCCAATCCATCTACCAGGCAGCCTTGTGTTAAGAAACTGCCTTACTCTAAGACTCCAGTGTGGTGGTGCACCATCTTGTTGAAAAATGAAGTCATCAGATTCTGCTTGTTTCAACTGAGCCATTAACCAGTCTTCCAGCATGTTGAGATAGGATTCACCAGTGATAGTTGCCTCTTCAAAGAAGAACGGTCCATAGACACCTTTCTTGGAAATTGCACAAAACACGTTCACTTTTGGTGAATCTCGCTCGTGCTCAAGAAGTTCATGAGGATTCTCAGTACCCCATATGCGAGTGTTATGCTTGTTAACTTTGCCATTCAGATGGAAGGTCGCCTCATCGCTAAAAACAAGCCGGTCATCAAAGCCGTTATCTTCCAACTTCTCTTGCATTGCAATGCAAAAGTCACGGCGAAGTGGCTTATCAGTGTCCTTCAACTTTTGGACCAACTTGAGCTTGTAAGGTACCATTTGCAGTCGTTTCCTTAAGACATGCCAGACAGTTGCTGGAGCAAGCTGAAGTTCCCTGCTGGCTCTTCTCACTGATTTACGGGGGCTCCGCTGAAAGGCTGTCCGAACTTGCTCAACTGCATCTTCTGAAGTTGAAGGGCGACCTGTTCGCTTACTTGGGCACAAACACCCATCTTTCACAAATTTAGCATGCCATCTGACAATGGATTTCCTTTCAGGGGCTTCTTTTTTAAATTTCCTGCGAAATGCATGCTGAACACATGTCCACGATTCAGTCTTTGCAAATTGGAGGACGCAAAATGCCTTGTCTTGTTTAGAAAACGCCATTACTGCACCTGGAAAGATAACACGAAAATCATTAGTATGACCAAACACCTGATTAAGCAAGCTTTAAAATGGTTCCAGTTTCATTTTTCTACCTGGAATAGTTCATGAGATATACGCATTTGTAATGTTCCCAAGACTTTTGAAACACCCTGTATTTCATTTGGGAAGGGCTATATGCTGAATCCCAAAGTGCTAACTACCATAGATAGAGTAGGTGTGTGTAGTAACACAGCATTAAATTTGATAAGTTGTACATGCTGAGTGCAAAAATGCTCAATACCATAGTTATTCAAATTTGGTAAAAAAAACAACAAAAACAACAAACGACATAGTTGGAAAAAAATGAAAGTAAAGAAACCCCCCCCCAAAAAAAACAAAAACAAAAAAAAAAAACAAAAAAAAAACGTCGCGTTAGTAAATTAGTGGATTATAAAACAATTCGAAGGGGGAGGGGTATGCCAGTAGAATAATCAAATACTCACGTTCCTGACAGTTATACCCTTGGTAGCCTGTTGCACATTTTTTTTCTCCGCAGGTCCCATTTTCTTTATTGCAGTTAATGTTATTCTTACAGTTACATGTCCCAGAACATTCTTCACCGAATCGACCAAAAGGACAAACTATAAAAATAAAAATAGAGAGAGAGAGATGAGATGATAGTTTTATTTTTTACAAAAGTTGCATCAACAATGATAAAAGGAAAAGCCGTCCAGCATTTAAAACGGATGTTAAACCGATGATGATGATGATGATGATGATGATGATGATGATGATGATGATGATGATGATGATGATGATGATGATGATGATGATGATTATTGCATAAACAATAATAAAAGAAAACAGAATAAATGCTAGTCAGTATCTCTCTATAAAGTGAGGTATGTGTATATGCTTATAGATTTGTACGTACAGACTTCACTCCTAAACCAATTCACCGCCCATTATAAATTTCAGGACACAGCTGCTAGGGGTAAGGGGTAGTAATGTCGGCTATATTTAGTTGAATTTAGTTTTGTGCAAAGGGGGTAAAAGAGAGGTGGAACCATTTGTGGAAATTCAGATACTTATAATTTGTGAAATTTTAACAATAATTATTCGACATCAATTAATAAATATTCGACAAATTAAACTTACTTTGGAGTTTTTAAAAAAGTTTTTAGATGGTATAATATGGCCACAACTTCCAATTTGAAAATTCAGATATTCTAGATTTGCATTGAATTTGATTCATAGTTATTAAACTCCAATTAAGCAACATTCCTCGAATTCCAATTATTTCTTAAAATCCCTTAAGCTTAAGTCTTAAATTTGAGACATTTTCCAGAATTAAAATCATGTAATGGATTTTGATCAAAATTGTCTATGATCCATAAGTTTTAGTATCATTATATCTTGTTTTAAATCATCTTAAGGATACATAAAAGTGGTGCGAAACTGTTTCGAATTAATTTTACCCGTCCTGGGACGGGTATTCTTCTAGTCTGTTATATAAAGAAAATTTGCAATTTCTGTATGTATGTTTGTTGCTAGCTAAAAGTCAGAAACTACACAGGATCCACTTAGAAACTTAACATCATCAGATTCAATGCGACCCCAAACTGGTTTTGGTCAATAAAGAATACTGTAATATTCATTGCTTTCTGTCACCAGGGACAAAATTAGGGCATTTACAGGGGGGTTGATTAAAATATTTATTTTCATTTTTACTGAACAATACTTAAAATCGGTCAAACGGTTAGTTAACTCTGTTTTTCGGTTTTGATTTTTTTCTATTGTATTGAGTCAGATTCCAGAGAGAGAGAGAGAGATAGAGAGAGGGGGAGAGAGGGAGGAGGGAGGAGGGAGGGAGGGGCGTCGTCGAAGGTAGAGAGAGAAAAAGACGTTTTAAAAGAAAGATGTCATACACATATTTTTCAAACTCTTCTATTTTGACAGTCATGGCCGGGCAACGCCAGATTGCCCTGCTATGTTTATCTCTCTCTCTCTCTCTCTCTCTCTCTCTCTCTCTATATATATATATATATATATATATATATATATATATATATATATATATATATATGAGAAGCAACTATTCATTGAAAAGAAGAGACATGTCATATGATTATGATTGCTTTTCAACAACGTTTCCAGAGATCTAAAGTTGTCATATCTTCCTCTTTTCTTTAATGGGGTCAGTTTGGTGTATCTTTTGTGGAGGGTGGTGGTCAAGTCTGTTTTCATTGGGGAGTGGGGGGAGGTCTTAGAGCATGCTTGAGAAACGGGGAAGGGAGAGGGAGCATTTATGTTTTTTGGGGGAAGCAGGCAGTATGTTTCTTGATGTTTGTTGAGAAGAGACGAATGGGGAGGTCCTTGGGGAGTCAATTTTTTCTTTTAAGAGGAATTAGCTTATACTCCCTTCCTTTTATGGGAGCGGTGACTGGAGGTGGCATCTTTGGTGGGGATGAATTTGTTTTAGGTGCTGGGGAAACAGGTGACGTTGCTGGACTGTATTTGGGGTTAGGCTTGGGAGTTCCCTGACTGGTCTGTGTTTGGGAGGAAATTGGAGGCTAGATTGTCTCTGCTCTGGTAGCTGGATGTTAATCTTTACGACCTCCACATATTTCTCTGCCCTGAATCCTTAGACATTTTGTATTCTTCTTCTTCTTCTTCTTCTTCTTTCCTTAATTGCTCCAGGGCGAGTCTTCCAAGTGTCTTCTTCCCCTTCACTAGTGTCCAACTTTCGTTCTGTTGACTTAGTTCTGGGAATTCCAGTTCAAGTTCCTTGCCTGGTGAATTTGAGGGGGGAGGGGGCTTTCTGTTAATTGCCCTACCTTAGGGCCCAGGAGCTAGCCTATTTTATTTTTCGGGTTGTTAGTTGTCCCTCATTGCTTCTGTTCAAAGCACTAAAATGTTAAGTGCCCTATGACACTACATGTCCAATAAGCAGGTCTTCTTCCAGCTACTATGACTGGTAGCTTGTTGTTTCTGCCCTCCAGAAAATATAGGATTTCAGTGAATGCCTTTTCATTTATGAGTTTGGCAAAATTCCAAGTTGACAAGTAGTGGTCACAAGACACTGACATTATATTCGCATATTTTGCTAAGAAAGCTCCAATGTGTTCTACTTTGATGTAGAAGGGGACGTGGAAGATTGAAATTGTCGTTTTTCTACGCCCCAAGTACTCCAATCATAGTATATAGTCCTGTGTTATAATTTATTTTTTTGCAAGTTCCAAGCATTCTTCTTCAGACGTAAAAAGTGCAGCCCAGTTATGATATTCTCATGTTTTAATAATCTTTGTTGGTCTGTGACTCATCACAGTTTGGTGAGAATATCAATGGAGGTTTGTATCGAACATGGTGAGTTTCTTCTTTTGAATTTCCTCCAGCTTCGGCAGGTCAATCATAAGTCTGTTACTTTTTCTTTAAACTGTTCCATTTTTGCTCGAAATTCCTCTATATCGATGATGACAGTCGTGGGTTTTGTCCATCCCGACGTTCCTGGTTTGGGGGAAGGTGACGACCCCACTTCCCTTGGCACAGGGCATGGAGCTACCATGGCTGATAAGGGGAAAATAAAAAAAATTAAAAACCCAGCAGAAAAAAAAACTAACCGTAAAAATAATTCGACTCTAAAAAAGAGAGACCAAATAAAAACAACAACAACAATAACAACATATAGTGACCTGACGAATCCATCCTGTCACTATAGGTAAATCCGGATCAGTTCACAACAATATCAAATCAGGTGAACCTCAAAAATGGCACAAACAGAATCCTTAATAAACTTCATAATAATTTGTGCAATCTAATTTTTACTTTACCCCTTTCTGTTTATTATTCTCTATTCTTTTTATTCTGGTTTTAATTTAATTTTTATTTTCTTTAATAAATTTAATAAGAATTATTTTATTTCTCATTACAGTTTCAAATCTCAGTCTTTCTTATCGATTAAAAAATGTCTTCTCATGACAAGACATTGATAGCCCTGCAAGTGATGCTAATTCAATTTTAGATGAATTGATTTTTAGCATTTCATCTCCCCGAGGTCTAGATGATCGTTGGGATGCCAAATATGTCCCCCCTTCTTCTTTGTCTGCCCCCCCCCCTCTTTCTCCCTGTTCAGTTCCTTGCAGAATTGTCTTCTCGTCGATTTAAAAATGTGTTCTCATTACAAAACATTGATGATTCTGTAAGTGATGCTAATTCGGTTCTAGTAAAAATGACTTTAAAGCATTTCATCTGTCCTGTGGTCTGGATGACCGTTGGGGTGCCTAGGATGACCTGCCAACCAGTTATCTCCAGCCCTCTAGATTGTCTGCCTTCCTGAGTGTTACTCAAGGCCAGCTCTGTCCACTTTCGGATGTTGTCCACCCAATCCCTTCTTTGTCTGCCCCTTCTTCTTCCTCCCTGTACAGTTTCTTTGCAGAATTGTCTTTGCAAAACCTGATTATCGTGTGACATGGCCATACCACTTCATTTTCTTCATCTTCACAGTTGTCAGAAGATCTTCATATGGCTCGAATGTTTGTCTCAGTCCATTCTTTACTCCCTCATTTAAAATGTGGTTTTTGTATGAAATGTTGAGGATCATTTGAAAGCATCTCATCTCTTTGACTTTTATACAAGAGTGCAAAGAATTTTGATCAGAATATAAGTTGTCCTTCCATATTGCATTGTTATTTATACATAAGATTCGATAGAAATGCTTTTTAGCACCTTACCTGTACAGGGTTTGCCGGAATACCCTAATGCGCAACTTTTGAGACACTCTCCACTCCATTGCTCACACGATAACTCTTTACATTCGGGACAGGTAGTGTTACATCTGTAGCCATGGAAACCAGGTAAACATTCTGAAAAATATAGTTAGATAGTTACATGACCGAATATCAGTACACCCACACACACCCACACACACACATATATATATATATATATATATATATATATATATATTCATATGCATTGCAATTGCTATTATCAGCTTTGAACTTACGGATGGAGTAATATAGGGTGGATTAATAGGATGTTTTGTCTCCATTATTGACTGGATATGTGTGGTTTTGAAATAATACTGACTTTTGAAGCTTTTAATTAAATGATTTCTGTATGTGATGCTGTGAAGAGCACTGATAAAGAGACAAAATGTATAAAAAAATAAATTTTCCAAATTGTCTTGAATATGATTGTGCACCAAATAATTGTTGTGTTTGAATTCTCAGAACTGAGATAAATAGTGTTCTAATGTTATCTAAACTTACTTTATATATATATATATATATATATATATATACACGCCGCGACTGTCAGCTCTACGGTTGAGTTTCAATCCCGGCTTGAGGCACTAACCATTCTAGCCGCACTGAAGAGGGCTGTGATACAGCGAGACAATCTGTATGTTGATGACTATATAAAGCTCCCTTTCTTGAGTAGAGGTTATTTGTAAGGATATTACCGACTGCCATTAGCCTTAAGGCATAGCTCATTGGGTAAAACTAATTCGAGCTCACTGCACTTGACAATGTTTACATTGAGATATTACTTACATTCAGTCAGTGTCGTATGATAGAACAGGGGAGAGGCGTCGACTGTGAGCTCGACAGTTGAGTTTCAATCCCGGCTTGAGGTACTAACTGGTCTAGCCGCACTGAAAAAATACTATACTTTACCTATCCACTAACAGTAATTAGACAACATAACTATCAATTTTTACCATATTCTGTACTATACTTGATATAATTATTATATTCAATCTTCTATTTAATGGGAATCATAATTAGAGTCCATCACAAAGTATTGCCATCTAAACCATTATTACAAATTGCATAGGAATATATATATATATATATATATATATATATATATATATATAACATAAAATATAATAACACGAAATTACATAATCGTCGATGCAATAATTTATTTCAACCTTGTGGTTGAGACTGACAGAAAACTGTTTTCTGTCAGTCTCAAAAATGTAATTGTCTAGTTTGATGCTTGAGGAAACAACAAGGTTTAAATAAATTATTGCATCGAAGATTATGTAATTTCGTGTCATTATATTTTATGTTATTCTTGCTCTGTTTACAACATTGAGCTCTCATACACGGATTTCTTCCTGGAATTATTCCATTATAACACACATATATATATATATATATATATATATATATATATATATATATATATATATATATATATATATATATATATATATATATATATATGTGTGTGTGTGTGTGTGTGTGTGTGTGTGTGTGTAGTTGTATGTATGTATATATATATGTGTGTATATGTATATATATGCATATGTGTGCATGTGTATATATATATATATATATATATATAATTATTATTATTATTATTATTATTATTATTTTCATTATTTTATTAATTATTATTGTAGTTATTATTATTATTTTATTTTTTACTTTTTATTATTATATTTTATTATTATTTTATTTATTTACTATCATTACTACTTTTAGCTACCATTATATGTATTATTACCATAACAACCTTTACTATTATTATTACTTTTATAAATTAATATTATTATTATTATTACTATTATTAATACTACTATTATTCTTATTATTATCATTATCATTATTATTATAATAATTATTAAGATTATTATGGTTACCACTGTTATCATTATTATAGCTATCATTATTATAATTACTATTATTAATATTATTAGTATTATTACAACCGATTATTTCTCTATTATCACATAATTTAATTTTATTATCATATTTAAAACCACTATGATAAATATTAATTGCTATTATCCTTATTTTTGTTATTACAATTATTTTTATTAGTATTATTATTATCTTCTAATATTTCCTGATTATTTTTTATCCACCTATTGCTTATTATTAGCGATTATTATTATGATTTATTATTATTATTATTATTATTATTATTATTATTATTATTATTATTATTATTATTATTATTATTATTATTATTATTATTATTATTATCAATATTTATAAATATCATTACTTGCCATTTCTGCACTATTATCGAGATTATTATTATTATTATTATTATTATTATTATTATTATTAATATTAATGCTATTTACTATTATTATCATAATTATTATTGTTTGTAGCGGTAGCAATGATAATATAACCACTTTTATTATTATTGTCAACACTATTGCTATAACCATAGCTTTTACTATTATCATTATTATTAGTTTTGGTAGCAATGGTGGTATTACCATTAGTGATATTGCCATTATTATTATTATTATTATTATTATTATTATTATTATTATTATTATTATTATTGTTGTTGTTGTTGTTGTTGTTGTTGTTGTTGTTGTTGTTGTTGTTGTTGTTGTTATTATTATTATTATTATTATTACCACCACCACCACTATATTATTATTATTGATATTATTATTATTATTATTTTTTATTATTATTTTTATTATCATTATAATTATTGTTAGGATTATTATGGTTACCATTGTTATCATTATTATTATAACTATTATTATTACCATTATTAATATTATTAGTATTCTTGCAACCACTAATTTTACTATTATTAATAAAATTATTCCTATTATCATATTTACAACCACTATGATTAATATTATTGCTATCTTCTTCTATATTATTATTAGTTTTATTATTATTATTATCTTCTAATATTTCCGGATTATTTTATTTTTACCCAACTATTACTTATTATTAAATATTATCGATTATTATTGATTATTATTATTATTATTATTATTATTATTATTATTATTATTATTATTATTATTATTATTATTATTATTATTATTTACAAATAGCATTACCTGGGATTTCTAAATTATTACCGATATTATTATTATTATTATTTTAATTTTTATTATTATTATTATTATTATTATTATTATTATTATTATTATTATTATTATTATTATTATTATCATTATTACCACTGATTGTGTAAACTAAATGTATTTGTTAGTGAATTTGTTTGATTTATTAATTAATGATAATTTGATAAGTTTAAAGGAAAAAAACGGTTAAAACTAAAAACAAAATCAGTAGCCCAATGTATTAACGACCCCTGCCTCCCCCCAACACACACACACATACACGCGCACACACACATATATGCTGCTACTAATTACTATCGTTGATTTAAACTTATGTTACTTGCCAGAGTCGGTCTCGGGTTAAAAAACCCTAGACCGTTTTTTGAAACGCGCCATCGCATGTATCTCCTTTCCCCACTTCTGACTCGATTGGAAACGACCTCATTTTATCTCTATCTATCTATCTATCTATCTATCTATCTATCTATCTATCTATCTATCTATCTTTTTATTCTACCCTTTTATTATATCTCTCTCTTTTCACTTTATTTTACTTTATTTTATTTTATTTTATATTTTATAATTTATATTTTATATTTTATATATTATCTTTTATATTAATATTTTCATTTTTTAAATTTTGATTTTGAGATTTTGATTCTTAACGGTCCCAACCACGTGACTTTCCAAATTTTGAAACTTTAAATTTCTTTTCTTTTTTCTCCATTTCATTCTTTCCAAATATGATCTAAGGTTAAGATCGGATTTTAACTCTGTCTGATAAGATCTCAGTTTATAAAAGCTGTTGATCGATAACATCGACATGCCAGTGTCGCAGATTTTGTACATGTCTGTGTAAATGAAAAAAAACATATATATATATATATATATATATATATATATATATATATATATATATATATACAAATTATTTATTTAAAATCAATTCATTACAGATTCAAGTGATGTATCATGGTCTCATTGACACAAGTAGGCTTTTGCTGTTTAGAAAAGGCCCTTGCAACCCAATGAAATCATCAGTTTCTTTGGAGTATTTCATAAGGTTTTTAGGGGGCATAATATGGCCTAAAAATCCTATTTAAAAATTCAAATATTTCAGATTTGCATTAAATTTTATCTATAGTTATTATACTCCGATTAAGCAAGATTTGCCGAATTTCAATCTCTCTGTATAATCTTATAAGCTTAAATCTTAAATTTTAGACATTTTCTAGAATCAAAATCTTATAATGGATTTTGATCAAAATTCGAATATGGATTCTAGACATAAGTTTTAGTAATATTATATTTCGATTTTTATCTTTGTAAGAAGACATAAACGTGATGCAAAACTGTTCTGTTCAGAGAATTCATTTTACCTGTCGTGAAATGGGTATTCCTCTTGTGTGCGTAAATATATATATATATATATATATATATATATATATATATATATATATATATATATATATATATATATATATATATTTGTTCGAATTGTGCGATTGGCTGAACAGTTATCTCCACACTGACGAGTCCGATTGGATAATAATTACAAATATTTATTATTAAATATATCATTTATAGCTCCCTGCCGGCTGGGCCCTTTAAGAGAAATGAAATAAGCCGTCTAATTTAAGCTACATGCGAGTTTCCATGCTTTTGTACAAGCTGCATTTAATATGAGTCCTACGGAATAATTAGCATTTTTAATTGTGATTTTCGGCCTTAGTTGGACTTAATATTATCATATTTGTAAGTTCTACCGAATTCATGAAGAAAATGTCAAGTCAATGCTTATGCTGAAAATCCACAAATTTGTAAATCCACGAATGGTGAGTCTACTGTACATATGTGAATGATAATTAAAAATATTTATTATTAAATAATTATATATATATATATATATATATATATATATATATATATGTATATATATATATATATATATATATATATATATAAACATTTAAAGTGGTCTACATAAATCAATCTATGCTTTGATGATCGCATGCACATTCGTTTGGACCCCAATTCATATTGAAGTTAAAAAGTCTAAAAGGAATAGACGAAATGCTGATGATCTAGACCGATGCTTTCAGTATGAATTGTGGTTCTGACGAATGTGCACGTTAACACCAAAACATAGATTGATTTAGTATCGGATTACCTATTTTACTTGTTGACTCTTACAGTTAGTTCCTATCTTTTTTATTCTTTTTTTATGACCTGCCTATCCCCTTTTCATTGTTTTATTACCTACTTAGCTTGGATTCCTTTCAACTCTATTTAACACTTCAAAATTTTACAAACCTATTCTGCGGTTCTGACGAATGTGCACGTTAACACCAAAACATAGATTGATTTATGTAGACTACTTTAAATATTTATATAAAATATATTTATAAAACTCTACCTTGTATTAGACACTTTTGAAAAAATATTGATTTAATGTTCATGTTTTCAATAATGTTGAACTTATTCAATTAATATATATATATATATATATATATATATATATATATATATATATATATATATATATATATATATATATATATATATATAGGCAAACATTATTAAATAACATGCAGTATTTTTGCTTGATAAGACTTTTTTATTTTCTGAATAGTCCATTTTGTATTTCGGTCAATGTATGTAAGTTCCGTGGGTTTCTTGTTCCATTTTTCTTTCCTTTTTCCCAAGTACTTTCGATTTGATTCATCAAATCATCTTCAGAAGATGATAGTCTTGGTGCCTTTACAAATATGTCTTCACTGTTGAGTTTTTTTTTATCATAACGGCTCGTAATTTACAACTTTTAAAAGAGCGTCTATAATATTGAGATGTTACATGCGAGCGTGATTATGTTCTAAGCGCATGCAAGATTCAAAAGTTTGATTCCTTAACGGCTAAGAATTTGATTACGTTCTAAGCGCATGCAAGATTTAGAAGTATAATTGCTTAACGGCTAACGGCTTAACTATGCTAGACACTTTAAAATGTTGTGACTAGTTTCGTAATTCACATTATTGATTGTGAGATGTTTAGTTTTTATGTAAAGGGCTTCAAGAATTTTTAATCTTTTGATGTTGGTATATTATTTTAGTATTGTTAACTAAGATGTGTCTATATTTAGTTGGGGGCAATCATTAATTAAAAAAATAAAAATAAATGAATAATAGCAAATAAGATATTAGAAAAAAAAAAAATAAATAAATAAGTAAAAATCAAATCACTAAAACTGCTCCAATTGGTTCATTTCAGCAGTTGGGTGCTGTGTGAAAAGATATAAAATAAATATTCCACACCACATTCGTATTACACATTTTTATTTTAGTCGGCCATGTTTCGCCCAGAAGTTGAACATAAATACTTTTTACATTCTATACATACAGACTATTTCCAAGTAATATACTTGTGTTTATAACTTTTTTATTCTCTTAAAACATCCTGAGGAAGTCTTTTCTTGATGAAGACGAAACGTTGATGACTTAACTGATAATTTAGTTTCTCCTTCTTTCATTCACATATATATATATATATATATATATATATATATATATATATATATAGTAAGTGATGAAAATATATTCATGGCAATTAAGCTACACAGAGGCTTCTGCGTTCCATCCCCGTAGAGAATCGTCAGGTTAAATACATAGAATTCTATGCATTTTAGTAGCTTAATATTTTTTTAACATAGTTCACCCCAAACAAAGCAGGCCCCCACTGGAGATGTAAACACTTCTTCAACTCATTGGCTATACTCTTTTCCCACTGCTACCACCACACACCGCACATGCACACAAGCCCTAGACAAACAGGCTCTGCTATATGAACCAGACACATAGTCTGGCAGAAATGCATCTGGGATGCTCGGCATTGACCCCTTCCACAAAGCACGTTTTAAGATAGAGAACTCTATTTACTTTGCCTCAAATCTTCCACAGTCATCATAGATACACTTATGCCAAACCGATCACTCTAAGGCAATCTTTTCCCAGTTCTCCACATTCATGCTGAGGAGTTTTAACGTTTCTTGTTGCAGATCCCTACATATAAGTTGTTTAGGTAGCCTGTCATCTTCCCTCCTCACCAGGTATCCTGCCAAGTGCATGTGACTATGTATAATATGCACTTCAATGCTCTACACACCAGCTTGCTGTAGAATGGTGGTGTTTGGTGTAAACGATTGCCAGATAAAGTTGAGGATACTCCTAGGGCACGTTTGGTGGAATCTTTCCAGCGTCTTAATGTGTTAGCGGCATTTGGTCCATGTCACCGAGGAATACATGAGAATGGACAAGACACATGATTTATACACACTAAGTTTTGTTTTGACGGTAATGGCTCTGTCTGACCACATGCACTTTCAAATCCTTCTCGATCCTTAGGAGTATTTCGGAATGAAGGGATCCACCTCAGGAGAGGGTGTTATCAAAATATACAAAGGCGTCAACAAAGGAGTAATCTGGTCCTCTTGACGTAGATGTTGTGTTCGAGACACTGGTGTCCTGGTGGATTGGTGATCATAGCCTTGGTTTTCTCCAGATTGATGATAAGTCCTAAGGTAGTAGACATTCGAGAGAAGCGGTCCGTTATCATCTACATATCCTCTTCACTGTGGACAACAAAGTCTGCATTATCGACATAGAGGAGCTTGTGTACAAAAGTTTTGAAGATCTTGGACTTTGCGAGTGAGGTTGAATAGATGGTTCGGAAACGTTACAGTCCTGAAAATCATAGGAGAAAGTCATTGCAAAATATATAGAGAACAACGTCAGTGCAAGAATATGAACCTGCTCATTACAATTATCGATACCCATTGGTTCAGAGAGTTACTGCTGAAGTGGAAGCCTGCCTTCATGTCCTAGTGAAGGTGTTTAAGCATTGTGATGAATCCTGGTGAGCTTCCAATTTTACCGAGGATTGTCCATAGTGCTGCTTAATTAACACTATTGAAAGTTTTCGTTAGATCCACAATAACCTGATAGAGTGCTATCTGTTGTTCAATGCATTCAAGTCGAGCAGATAAGATCATATCTATTGTGCCACAATGAGGTATAAAATCGCTCTGGTATTCTGGGACAACCGAGAAACACACTCACTTAGTGAGCGGGTTAAGCTTACCAACCATTTGCTTTGCAAAGACCTGAACTTACTGCCCTTGTACCCCTTCATCATAAATACCCTCGACCAACCCAACTATCAGCAAAACCACACTCCTTCTCTGAAAAAAATATTTTTTTAAACTGTACATAAAGGCATTTGTTCAGTTTCAATACTTACGTAAAACTTCAACTTCACACAATTGTAAGAGTCCATAATTATTTTTTTGGAATTTAACTTTTTGTCCGTTTTTTACCCCATTACATTGAATGTCAATTATTTTTTCGCTTCTGGAAATTGTTTTACAGAATTCTCCATCAACCGATATGCTTGTTCTTGCCAGACGCCCCACTGAAAAATGAGTAAATGATGCATTTTTAAAATCAGCAGTAACAAATCTATTCATTTTGCAAAATAATGTTAATTAAAACAATGGAAACAATGGAAAACATTTGAATTATTTTTCATTGACAAAATTAAAGGTCTCCTATTTAATGTTGTTAAAAAAAGGAGATGAACACAGGCTAGCTTTATTTGAACACGACTGCTGTTTTGTTTTGTTCTGATATTTACCCCAAACACGCCATATTGCCACTGAGATGTTAGGGGCTACTGTGAATTAGGGGCCAGATCTATACGGTCATCCTAAAGGGGACGTTGTGCAGTGAAATGTTTGTTCACATTTACATTTCTGTGAGTACAGTCAGGGAAACGAGGAGCAAGGAGTTCGAGGAAATAAGCTATTAGAGTAGAACATTTGCCGTTATCTGGGAACCTCTATAGTGAAGGGGTGGGATTTTGCTGATTAACGTGTTATTCGGGTGTATTTACATTGAGAGGGCACAAGTGCAGCAAGTTTGTCAGAACACATTCCATTGAAGTATGTGTAAAACAAGCACAGGGATTCTAGTGGTTGGTGCACTAGCCCAAATATGAAAAATATGCTCTATGCATGACTGAATGGTGGTTTTGTAGAGATATAGGATACTGAAAGGTGTAAGAAGTTTCTAGCTCGATTGACGGAGCTCACCTACTTTGCAGCAGACTTGTATGTATCTTCTATGTATTTCTTCCAATTAATGTTACCTGTGAATGTTAGGCCGAAGAGTTTAAATGTTGGACTTGCAGATAGGGTGCTATTAGCCATAGTAATCGGTGGTTTGAAAGGTTTCTTATAATTATTAAAGGAAAGCAACTTTTCTTTGAGAACCATGATTGGCCAAACCCTTGGAAAATTGTGTCATGAAGGTTATCAAGAAAAGAAGAATGTACTAGTTTGGCCATGTAGTTAGAAGAAGTCTTGAAAGAAATGTATACCGAGCATTACGGGAAGTATTTCACAGTAAAAGACGTAGCGATAGGCATCTAAAGTGCTGTATTGCAGTAATATAGAGCTTCCTTTTCATCAAGCTGCATGCACCAAAGATTAGACTAGGATACATTTTTATCTGACTATATATAAACAGTACATGTATTCTTTTTTTCCTAGATTTTAATCTAATGAAACTTAATGTCACCTGTGAATGTTAGGCCGAAGAGTTTAAATGTTGGACTTGCAGATAGGGTGCTATTAGCCATAGTAATCGGTGGTTTGGAAGGTTTCTTATAATTATTAAAGGGAAGCAGCTTTTCTTTGAGAACCATGGTTGGCCAAATCCGTCTGGATCGCTGTTAGATAACCCAAATTAAAGAAACCCTTGGAAAATTGTGTCGTCAACGTTATCAAGAAAAGAAGAATGAACTAGTTTGGCCATGTAGTCAGAAGAAGTCTTGAAAGAAATGTATACCGAGCATTCGAGGAAGTATTTCACAGTAACAGACCTAGCAATAGGCGTTTAAAGCGCTGAATTGATCAGATCTGCAATAATATAGAGCTCCCTTTTCATCAATGTATACTATATATATATATATATATATATATATATATATATATATATATATATATATATATATATATATATATACGAATAGGCTATTTGGCCGGGACCGGCAGAATAACGACCCCCGGCAGAACAACGATGGGGCTGTTATTTTGCCGGTTCATGTTGATTTAACCTAACTGTTACAGTGAAGATTTCACGAGTCAACTTAACTGCCGGTTTATTTTTATTTCAACATTTTTCCAATAAAAAAAGAAATAATTAAAACTTCTGACTAGTTTTTTAGATTAAATAAATAATTCATACGGCGATTTTCGCTGGGAAACAACGAATTAACTATGTATCTTTCTTCTAAAATGGAAAACCTGAATATGACACAAGGTCGGTTCTATAACGTAGGTAATTTTTGTAAAAAAAATATACGAATTATGTTTTTAAGTACAAATAATTCGCTTTGAAACCCGTTTATGCCTACTTTTTTAATATAACTCTCTACCGGATTACCTCACAATGTTTGTTTGTAAAACAATTCAACTTTGCATTAAAATTCCTCGTTACATGTAGCAGTTGAAATTATTGACAATTACTACTGTTGTTATTTTATCGCAAGAAAACATTCAATTTAATGGTTAATTTAGTGAAATGATGAGAAATAGTCCTAACATTTATCTTAAAAAATAGTGAAAAATCAGTTTTAAAATTGCTGTTTAGACTGTTTATAAAACTGAAATCATATAAACGTACACATACTGTTGAAAAAAAAAGTATATCTGATTTAATTTCTTTAGCGACTTATCTTTAATTATTTTTAATAATCAGATTTCTTCACAAGAGTTATTTATTTTTTATATCAATGAATGAAAACTATTTTTTTTCTTAAATAACTAAAACATTTTTTATCAGACGCAAATTACTTCTAAATCCGACTAAAGAATCTAATTGTCTGTAATATTTTCGTTCATTTAATTAATTTTTACTTTTAATGTTTTTTTTATTAAAAGCAGATATTTTTTTTATATTCAAAAGATTAAAATAACTGACAGAATAACAACTGATGATGACGATGAAAATAAATTATTAAATATTTGTTCCTTATTTATTTAATTATCCTTTCTTTCACAAAGCCATAACAGTTAGGTTAAAAAGCATTAGCCGGCAAAATAACGAACCCCTCGTTATTTTGCCGGTCCCGGCAGAATAACGAGCGGCTCGTTATTTTGCCGGGACCGGCAAAATTTTCTTTTTTCACATTTTCAAAAAGCATAACATTCCTGTGAGATGTATATTTACGCCTCGTTTCTCTTGAGGTAGGCCAACCAACATTATTATGTCAATGTCCACTCTGCAAATCACAAACTATATGATTATATATATGTGTGAACTCCACTCCGTGCAGATCGTCGTGGCAATAAAAAAAAAATAGATCCAAATTCCTCTAGGCCGGGATGGCTACAATGATGATTATGACATCGCCGATCTGGTCGTCTCGTCCAGCTACAAACACACTCCCACGTTGAAACTGTTTATATCAGCGAGCGATCACTGGGCGAACAGCGACCGGTTGGCTTTGTGGTGCAAAAGATTATTCAAAGCAGAACAAAAGGAAAAGAACAATGTTCAACAACTCGGTCTGGGTTTTTTTGTATAGAAGAGTAATTATTAATAAAGTAAAAGAATTGATTTTACATTGATCAATGGTAGGATTAATGTCTATCGTGCTCGTAAATGTCTTTAGCAAAGGTTGTTTCGCTAGTTCTCTGTGTGTGCGAATTCTTTACACAAGTTGTTATTTAAGTCACAAATTAACGGGCGAAGGCGATGGCTAGAATTTCGACCCAAGCCACTTCAGTCTCTCCCGGGCGTCAGTTCTACTCTTTCTGGCTCGTGCGTGAAAAAAACACATTCTTTTATTGAAGATGTCTATCGTCGTACACACCCCTTCAGCGCAATCTTACTTCCTGCGTGTTATCCTCTCTCAAGGGGGTGGGGATGAGCGCCTCGCTCTTTTTTGTTTTGTTTTAAATAAATGGGATTTTCTTTTTTCCCCATCGTTATCGTCAAAAACAAACGCTTTCTCATTCTGCCACACAGCTGGAAATGCTCTGTGCCCGGCTTGTAATTAACGATGACAGGTCCAAATAATTCTCCGTCAAGTGGGCTCTCCCACGTCGTGACGTCTTCAAAACAACCGTCACAGAATCGTAGTTCTAAAACGCGCCATTCACCTCAAACAATAATATCGCTTTATTGATATTTCAGAATTAAATTTGCGATATGGAATTCTCTAATCTCTACCTTCCATCTGGCAACTGTTTCCTCGCCTCTGGTGGTAATTGATTTTAAATATCTTACACTATTCCGCGAGACTAGCTGGCGTCTCGTTCTGTCGTTCGAATAAGTTTGTTTCTACGTCAAATATATACTAGTTTCATATCTTAACTTCGTATCGACGCAGGGCCCTCAGTCGGCGTAGCTTCACCACCAACATGCATACTAGCGCATCACCAGGGTACCCGATCCCCATGGGGCCCCGGATACTTTATCATATATGTGTATATGTGGATATAAATTTATATCATAAGATAGCCCTATTATTTCTAGTTTCTACGACTACCGTTTTGCTATTAGTAACAGCAGAGATAAGAGTTAGTTGTTCTGAATCGATGGACTGGTTAAATGGTAAATTGCATGTTCTTAAATCTTTTAAACAATGAACTCCCGGAGTTTTATTTTAAAACTATATATTTCGTCCATTCTCTGCTACTTTCCCCAAACATTTTCTCTTGTTTCCTCCTTTTTCTGTTATTTTTCTCCCTCTTCTTCATTTTCATTCTCGTTTATCTTCCCGATATTTAGAAGAAATTAAACATTACTAAAACCGAAATATTGGCATAATATATCTATGTTTCGCTTTATATCTCTATATCTTTCCCTCCTCCCGATCTCCTTGCTATAACCTCTTATCTCTTGATTGAACTTAAATTTTAAGTTTAAAAATTAATTCGCACACAGTCGCCTATATGTGACCTTCCTGTCCCTTTATTCTTGGCTTAACTCTTTTCCCCCTCCATCCCACACCATTTTCTTATGCAACCTTAAGGTTAGTCGTGGCAGAAAAAAACGACGTTTATCTCAAACAAGAAATTGACAAGAAATTGACGAACCAATCCCAAATATGTACACCGTCTACGAAATGCGAATAGATATTGTGATTTTGAAAAACTCGGACAAGAAGAACAGACTATCGAAGAAGATTTAATTCAATTAAGATTAATTGAAGGTATGTGCAATGCGTCACACAGGAATAAAATAATGGAACAGCTACAAATAGGAAACATGTCCTGAAATAATTGCATTGACTTTATACAGCAACAAGAATTAATACAGAAATACAACGATCATAAAAGTCAACCCGGCGAACAAATCGTCGCCAATACGTACATGTTAAAAAAAAAAAATGTTGGTATTGTGGACGTGAACACGAAATATAAAGGGGAAAATGACCAGCATTTGGAAAAACTTGTGCAAATTACTTAAGAATGAACCATCTTTAAGCAGTATGCAAATTTAAAAAGAAAAACGTCGAAAAAGTTGAAGACAATGAAACTAATAGGAAAGTCTTTACATTAAAAAACAAAAATACGAATGTTGAAAAAATTGAACAAAAGAAAAAATATATTAAAAGTCAAAATTAATAATGTTGATTTGGATATGCAAATGGATACTGGCAGTGAGGTAATACTTATACCAACAAATTCTGGGAATGCATGTGAAAGTTGACTTTACGAAAGAGCAGTGTACAACTCCGCCAATTTGATGGATCGGTCATAAAAACTTTAGGATACTTTGAAGGCTCCTTAGAGTTAAAAGACAAATTCGAAATAATACCTATAACTGTCACAAATTGTAAAAAGAACCACGGACCTCTGGGAAACGATGTGCTTAAAATAAATTCTACGAAACTAATTAATGAAATAAAAATGAAAAAAAAAACAGAAAATTAAAAAAACTACAAAGCTATTTTAAAATTAAAAGAAAATATTATCTCCTCTTATTATGAAGAACGGAAATTACCAGTACATTTGTTGCCATTAGTAATAGCAAAACTACGAAAGCTAATTGAACAGGACATTATTGAACATGTTTCACCTGGGGGTAGCTAGTGAGCATCACCCATTTTAGTTTTGAGAAAGTCAGACAGAGAATACGTATGTGTGGAGATTATAAAATAGGTATAAACCACAAAGTTTGCTGGATTCGTATCCTATACCTAATGTGGAGGTTGCATAGGAGCACATAATGAAATTGAATTAAAAAAGAAAACCGACATCGTTTTGAAAATTAAGAAATGTGGGAATGACTATAAATGAAAAAATGCGTAAACAATAGTAGTAAAATATCATTTTTAGGGTATTCCATTTTAAAAGAAAGTATATCACCAGAATAGAAAAAATATTTAAAATATCTATATCTACAAACAAAAAAACTTAAATCATTTTGGGGATTGGTCAATTTCTACAGGCGATATTTACCAAAATATACAGACATTACTTAACCGTTTGCAAATTTAAGAAAAAAGAATGTTGAATTTATTTGGTCAGAAAAAAACAAAAAGCTTTTGAGAGATTGAAATTAATTATGGCAAAGAAACCAGTAGTAAACATTTTTGATCCCAAAAAGGACATTACATTAACCACAGATGCAAGGGAATATTTCTATATCTGGAATATTATCACAAGAAGTTCATCCGATAATGTATTTATCAAGAAGACTAACGAACACTGAATTTAATTATTCAAATATAGAGAAAGAAGCATTGCCCATTGTATGGTGCATCACCAAGGCTACACAATTTCTAATTGGGAAAACATTATCTTGAGAAGTGATCATAGACCATTGGAATGTATATTCAATCCAAGAAAAGAATTACCCAAAGTTATGACATCGAGAATATTAAGGTGGGCAATAAAGTTAATGGCAGAAAGCAATACCAAATTCACTTCAACAACAAAAGCTCAAACTGGCGCCATAAAAATCAGCTTCCAGCGAGAGTCTAACAAAAAGGCACAAAAAGCCAAAAATGCTGATCACGTGGCGTGCTATGTACTACGTCCACCAAACCACTATGAAACAATATTAAAGCAGACCGTGCAATAAAATCTGCCTCTCTTCCCCTCTTTTCCTTTTTTCTCTTTCCTCTTTCTCTCGTCTCTCGTACACTTTAACAGAGAACACAAGTTCGGTTCCCCCCCGCCTTTGGGTGAAGGGGTGCCAACGCGTCGGCTGACTACTAAACACCCACCCACACACATACACATAAGGCTTACACTCCTATCATTCTTCAACGCGCACAATCACACACTGCTGACAAACACACACACATACAAATGCCAAAACGAATTATCAACTCTCACACATACACTTTCGTACAACCACGAACAAAAGGCGACACTCACATTCACACACTTCTACACATGGCTACACTATGCACATACATACATACTCATAAATCACAAGTATGAACATTTATCGTTTCTCTAACTGGACTCTTGAAATGAACACTTAATGCTCTGTAATTTTAAATATATAAATATTTTGTGTTACCTTTAAATTACGTTTTATTCTTCCTTCAACTTATGCATGCCTTATCATTCATTCAACTTTCATTCATTGTTTTCACTGGGTTTTAAACATCTTACCCAAACTAAACGGTCCCTACACACTATCACGGTCACGATTTTGCAAGGAGTCAAAAGATAAAACAGAAGAAGAATTTGAAGATATATTCTTACATTGAGTAGAAACTGATGTTTTATCTTTAGATAGAATGACTATGGACACTAGACATGATCCAGTACTGAGTAGGATAACATTGAGAATAATAAAAAATATATGGGGAAATTTTTCCAATGCAGAGAGACCTTACAAAAAAATAAGGCATAAATTAACGATAGAAAATAGAGTGATTTTTTAATGGAGATCTGGTAATTCTCCCAAAAACACAAAGAAATTTGGTGATAAAAAGTGTACATAATGATATACACTGTGGAGTAGCGACCACACAAAAAAAGAATAAAACTAGAAACATGGTGGCCGGAATATTCACGAGATATCGAAGAATATATAAAAAGATGCAGAAATGGAGAGAATTAAGACATTTTACACAGAATACTTTACATTCATGGCCCAAAGAAGTAGAGTAATGGAGTCGTGCGCATATGGATCATGCGTACATTACTGGAGTGGGACTCTTATTAATATTAGTAGACTTTTTTAAGCCTGACTTGAAGTAGTCTGTGTGGCAGACAAGAAAAATTATACCATACAACAGATTCTAAGGGTCATATTCTCTAGAATGGGTATCCCAAAATCTCTGGTATCTGACAATGCTCCAGGGCTTAGTGATAAAGGTCTTAATTTATGTTTGGAAACAATAACTGTATAAGAAACCGCCATATCATCCTCAATCGAATTAGGAAGAGCAGCGTTCTCCTAACATCTTTAATACATTTCTTAAACAACTAGATTCGAAAGAAAATTACAGGGTGAATCGCCACAAATGAATATCGTATGGACAGAATGCTATTTCGTTAACAGATGCAGGAAACTTATATGAAAATGTTCACTATCAGAAACTGAACAACAGCAATGGATGATAGAATTCATCATCACCAGCATTCCGATCACAGACTTCCATATCGAACACTTAAAGAGATACTGCATAGTGGCAATACCTACGAAGCTTCCAATAAAACAACTTCAGATCATGTAGAACAATATTCACGAAGATATACACAGTGCTATACAACCCATTGGGCAACAGTTTGCTTGTCAAGCTAAACAAAGACCGACGTAAAGAGGTCATTAAAAGCAAGGTTATAGTATCAACATTAGAGGAACTCATACAACTCATATGCCAATAGGCATCTCCTGTCTTTGTGATAATCATATTTCATCAAGTATCTTCATGCATTGTCTGGAAGGATTTCCATTAAAAAAATAAAAAATAAACCTTCCAACCTAAACAACTGCATTATGAAAATAAACATAATTGTGCACATCCAAACTCCAGCGTTTACAAATTCTGATTGTATATGTGAATAGTTAAAACACTGTTAGGATAAAAGAAGCGATATGATGACAGAACAGCATACGATCTACTACCATCTGTCACAGGACAAAATGTGCATGTGTTAAACCAGGAACTGACTAAATATGCAGAACAAAGATGCTACATTCTTTGATTCCCAGACAGACCTCTAAAGAGAGGAGACAGAGTTCAAAAAGACACTCCAACGTAACAAGAAATGGCTGTGGAACACATATGTAAACAAAATACAAAAACTAATAATTTAGCATTATTAAGTCAGCATTAGAAAAATAACTTCTTTCATTTAGTTCAGGGGGTGTAGCAGTATCTTGGGAACTAATTTTCTATGCACACTCAATGTAACCCCTTGGCATAGGAATACAAACAGAACTGGACAATTCTTAACACACATGCAGGGCTCGTTGACTGTTTCTGTAGATAAATTTTAATCAAAACTTATTAATATAACTTTCTTTGTAATTAATTTACAAAAACACAACAAAGCCACACAATACATGCAAGCATGATGATGATGATGATGATGATGACACAACTTCATAGATTCAACTGAATTGAAGCATAAAAACGATACATTACGGACGATTTTATTGCTTGAAATAGATATACTTGAATGTTAAAAAATTTGGGCTAAGCCCAACAAGCCTGAGCTCGGGAATCTCTAAATGTGTGTGTTCCTGCTTGCATGCAAGAGTATGTGTAAAATTACTTACTATTAAAATTCCTGTTATAAATCCGTATTTGTGAAATGTTGTACTTTCTTCCAAGGTCAACAATCCAGTTTTGGTAAGATTTATTTTCAGTGTGTGAGCATGATTTTCGTTCATGTTGTTGGTCAGTGTTGCCATCCACAGCCAAACTGGCAGAAAATTGAAAATCGATATATTGGCAGCTATTATTAGTGAGAAGTGAAGATCTGCGATACGTACTAGACTGTGTTGCTGTTTTATTTAGAGCCACGTTTTCTGTAATTAATTGAAGAAGAAGAATGAACAAATTTGATTGGTTCCGCAAAAAAGAAACTGAACTGAAATGAGAAAAAGTAGCAATAGAATAAATATCATCCGTAATTTACTCGTTTAAAGGCGTTCATTTTTTAGTCGCTCAAGACAAGACATGAAGCCACTTGATGTAAAGAACTAAAAAGAACAAAAGGTGATTAAGTTGCATAATAACAAAAAGGGAGAGGAAGAGAGAATCACTTCAAAATAAGGTAGTCTTTTAACTGACAATGATAAATTCAGAGGCAAAATAATCGAACCTAAAGCCGAAACATTACGGACCCAGTCTTCCATGCTGGAAATACCTCAAGTGCAACATGCCACTTGAGAATACCCGGACATTTAGCAAGTTCTGATGGAGAAGCCACTCAAGTTATTATTTACAGTAACGTGAATTCCGGCATGATTCCCAATCAAATTTGACTTAAATATATGTTTTATTAAAAAGAAATAATATTAAAATAGTTTATACTAGTGATGGGATGATTCCAATAATTGTCCTGATTCCGATACAATTACTGATTCCGATTCTAATTTTTTTTTCTAAATATTTTATATTTAAATAAATATGTTGTTTTTTAATTTTCGGATTACTATAAAAACCTGTGTAATGTGTGCATATATTTTCGCAAAGGTAAAAATGCACTTGTGGTAGAGTGCGTACATTACCGGAATAGATTTTTAAAAGTATTTTGTCTCAAATGTTTTCCTCATAATTGATTGAAAATAGTGAGGCAACTAAAAATTTATTTAACTTTTAAAACAAAGCCGATTTCACTATTTTGTCGTAAGTTGACAAAATGTTATTTGAATCTATCCATAAGCAATTAAACATAGTCGAACAGGACCTTCATTAGTAAAAAAACAAATTTAAATAGACGATGAAGTAACTTAAAAATGAAAATACTGCAAAGGGATAAGAAGGAAAAAGAAGGAAAAAGAGTACAGAAAACTGTTCCCTTTTTTTCTTTCTTTTCTCTTGGAAGATTACAAAGTATCTTTGTAGTTTTGATGTTCATTTCTAACGAACAACTTGTGGAGGTGATGTGTTGTTTGCATTAACGCCATATCTAACCACCACATCCGGAGTCATACCGTCTGAGAAAATATTGAAATGTATGTATGTAATTGTGTTTTGTTCCCTCAGGTTTTTCACGGTGTTCACACATAATCGCCTAAAAAAGTAGAATTTTTTTTTGAAGGAGGAGAGGTTAGCTGAGGGTCTCTATCTACTTTTAAATGTAGATCTAATCTTTTTTTTAATTTAACAAACTTCTTAATGCTTTCCCTTTATGTATTGTCTCCAAGATTTTGATAAATTCATTAGTAGATTTTCCTCTATATTTTTCACTTGTGCCATTTTTATCTATTCATGCCATGTTTTCTCGTGCCATTTTTACCGTGACATTTTTAACTAAATTCGTTATTATGATCGATGAATTTTAGTTTTAAAAGTGATTAAAAAATTGCTAAATATTTATCATTTTATCTTTAGTATTAGCAATGGAAAATTAAGTTTTAAACAAAAAATAAAAAAATAAAATGATCTTTTTTTGGAATCGGAAATTGGGCTTAAAGTTTTCCGATTCCAATACCCCAAAAGTTCCGATTTCTCCAACTCAATTTCTATTAATCGTCCCAAACACTAGTTTATGCCCAATAGTTTATGGAGCAATGTTGGTACAGTTCTTGGGTATGTCAATGTCTATCTTTCCCTGGCTTCTACAGCTTTTTAGCTAATATGAAGAAAATATTTGTGAAATTTTGTAGAAAAAAAATGCTACTTAGTATTTGCATAAGAGAGTAAGTAACTACGATTAATGTATTTACGTATTGATTTTATTGGTAAAAACATTAGAAATTTATATCTTTAAGCAAAAATAATTTATTTTTTGTGTGGATTATCAAAACTTAGCTTAAAAAATATTTATGTAATGTTTTTTGTATGTTATTATCCTATGTTAATTTCTTTAACTTTATAAAATATGTATCAAGTTTAAAAAAATCCTTTTGACTTATACTCGGGTATTGACATCATAAAAACTATTGCCTTAGCAATGTGTACTCTGCCTATTCTTTTTTGTCAACCAGTCACATGTTTCTATTTTTTATGATCAGACAAACTCGAAAAACATCATAACTTCTTAATAGTATATAGATCAATTAGTGATTAATTGTCTATTAAATTGTGAAAAATAGACTAAATGAAATAAAATATTATGATATTTTGTTCGATTAAAACGTAATATAATGCTTGCTATGTAAGTTGAAATGAATGATCACTCCAAAGTGTATCGTTTGTACAGAGAACTTATTCTCCACCTTCTAAAATTTCTATTTTTTAATTTTCTTGAAAATAATACACAGATTACTATAGTGATTAAAGAATTCACAGATTATGAAAAAAATGAATTTTTAAGAACATGCTGTTTTAGAAATGATTCAAATCAAATCAAATCAAATTGGAAAAAATTAGCAATGTGCAACAAGCCATGTGAAGAGACAGGTAGATGATATTTACATCCACATAGTCTGAATGTTTATACAAGACAGATTTAAACTTGAATATGGTAGTCATCGCCACGACCTTCTCTGGCAGGCTGTTTCACAGAACAGAAACATGGATAGTGGGAAAGAAAAATGACTGCACATGTGCTGCAAGTAATCCAATAAATTGTATTCCTACGCCAAAACATCCGATTGGCCGATGGGCTAATTACCCATTGGTACCTGTCTATTTACATCAAGAGAAAATAAAACATCAAAATATGTGACTACTACAAAGGCATTAAGTAAGGAAATGCTGTTTATATTAAACTAGTGGGACCCATGGAAAGTCTACGTTTGCCGTTTGCCATAGATTGCAAAAATTAGGAATTCCGAATACAATTGTTTCTGATAATAGAACTCAATTTATGTGTAAGGTATTTCCATTAGTCATGTGATAGCAACTCCATAGCAACCACGATCTAATGGCCAGGCATAATGATTTGTAAATACGTTTAAGAAAGTGTTAAAAAATCTGACTGAAGTGATACTGAACATGATTCTCACGAGCTGGATCTATGTTTGGAAGGCAGATACGATTTGTATTTGATAAACTAATACCTAAGACAACTGAAATGTTTTAATAATATAATACCGATACAAAATATTCACAGCCAAAACGCAAAAGAATCTTAATATTTAAACATTTTCTAAGCATAGACCGATTAGCTGGGAAGAAGGCATATACATTTAAGCAAGCGTTATTTCGAACCGAATAGAAAGATCAGTATAAATCAATGAAAATCCTGAATAGATTATTAAACACTCTCACCTAAAATAAAGGTTTACAGCTAAATAAGAATCCTCGTAAACATTGAAATTATCAAGTTTTAAAACTTGTACAAATTAAATCATTTTGATACATTTCTTTTTTACAACCCAAAAATGAATAATGTCTAATCATAAAAAATACTGCAACCTGTAAATGAACTGAAGACCTTTGAGGTATCAATTAAGCACTCAAAATTAAACATATTCATTTACATATTTTTAAAAGAATGCTTAAACTCGTTATTTCTTAAAACTACTTCTATATTATACTTGATTAAATAACTTGATTTTGTAAAGCTACTAGGAATGTTGTCTTAGCGAAATGACAAAAGCGGCCTTTGTTTTAGGTCGGTGCTTAATCATTAGTTTTACACACAAATAGAAATGAAAACAACAACTCCACTGACTGCCGGAGGTAAAAAAACGTGTATATTACCATAAGTCAATGCTTGACAGTCGATACCATGTCTTCCACTTTCACAGCGATTGGGACATTTTCCGGTTATCTTGTGACATTCGATATTATCAGCACAGTGACACTGTTTGTTACATTTATTTCCAAACCAACCACGGGAACATCCTGAAAAGAGTAATTTTGAATCCAGAATTAAAATGTATTTATAGTGAAATAGAACAATACCCGTCCCAGAATGGATAAAATTAATTCCACAAACAGAACAGTTTTTAACCATTTTTATGTCCCCTTACAAATATTAAAATCAAGATATAATGCTACTAAACCTTATGTCTAGAATCCTTATTCCAATTTTCATCAAAATCCATTACATGATTTTGATCCTAGAAAATGTCTGAAATTTAAGCCTAAAGCTTAAGGGGTCTTGAGAAGAAGTTGAATTTTATGGAATCTTTCTTAATTAGTGTCTACTGATTATGGATAAAATTTAATGCAAAACTGAGATATTTGCATTTTCAAAAAGGAAGTTGTCCCTATATTATGTCCCTAATAAATATTTTAAAATACTCCAAAGAAACTGAAATTTGAGGAATATGTATTTAATTGATACATATCATAAAAATGACACAGACATCGGAGGTATCTGAATTTGCACAAAGGACTTTCACCTCCTCTTTGCACAAAACTAATTTAAACTAAATACATCCCGTATTAACCATACTTACGTGTAGCAGTTTTGTTTCTAAATTCATAATGATTGGTTAATTAGTTTAGGAGCGAATCCTATGCATAGAAATATATAAACATACTTAACTTTATATATTTATAACTTACATAAAGAATGAAAAATAATTTATTTTATTAAGAGCTAAAATAAATAATACATTTAAGAAGTGTAAAACTCCCAGTGTGCAATGCAAGAGAGATGAAGTGACTGCCAAGATCTTGGAATATTCAGAGAAAAATCGTAAAACAATACAAACATTCTATGAGAATTGATTGATATTACTTATCGCTCAACATAAACTGTGAGTAATTAAAATATTATACTTAACACTCTGTCACAAACATGTAAACTGTTGTAAAGGTTGCATATTTTATATTCATTTTGTATTGAGCTGCACACGTGTTAGGAATATTTTAACTCACTTACCACGTGACAGCAATTATTCATGTCGGTTATCGCATTGACAATACAGTATACGTGTCAGCCAGTGTTCATATCAATTATCGTATCGACGATGCAACACACGTATCAGAAAGAAAGGAAAAGGAAACAATATAAAATGTAACGTTTATTGACATTTTTCAGCGTCACTATATAATGTCGACAGGATATGAAAAGGCATGTTAAATACATGAAAACGTGAACAACACAAATGAAGTAACTCGAAAAAATGAATCCTAAATAAGAAAGACAAAGTTACGTGTCAATAAAAACTGCACCAGTTTATAGAGAAAGGAAATAAAAGCGAATGAATGGAGATGTAAAGTTACGTAAATGCAATAGAAATGACGAACAATATTCATTTGGGTCAATGACCATTCCTGATCGAGTCGATTTATTCGATGAGGAAAAAGTAATCCTAACAGAGAGGACCGTTAGAGTTTGAACATAAGCTCAGCAGTGTGATGTTATGACCCCAGTAACATCCCCTATTAGAACTCTTCAATTAAGGAGAACTAAGAAAGTGTTCTCCCCAACCCCTTCTAGCAATTCAATAAAGCATGCCCACCAGGACACATTGAAATCCTATGTCATGTGTTCGACTTGTCCTTAATATCTTACAAGGAATTTAAAAGAAAAATGCAAGAAGCAGTATCTCGAAGGAACTCAGAACGTATTAAAAGACACCACGTGCTAGCGTGAAGAACACCATCTTGAAAAAAAATAGAATACGGCAAACAACGGAGAAAGTTAACACTTCCCGTTCAAAAAAAACTTAATTTAAGTGCATTGCGATATATGTATATATATATTTTGTGTCAAGGTTTTTTTTGTTATGATGGCTAAGAACATGTGTAAGCCAGTGATGTGTTGGACGTCTACGAATCTGGTGGATTCATACAGATTTTTCCAACAACGTTGTAACCTCTAGTTTTCGGTCAAAAATATTCCAGCAGACAAACAGGTTGATCACATTCTGTTGCTGCTTGCAGAAAAAGGTCTTAGAAGGTACAAAGCTTGGACGTTTGAAAAGGAAGCCGACCAGAATGACCTAGGAGTGATTTGCCGAAAATTCAAGGAACAGTTAGAACCTCAGGTGAATTTTCGTATCACATGCGTCGGTACATGCAAATGGACATTGGAAGCATCGATCAGGTGCAGGTTGCAGGCGAATAAATGCAAGTTCTGAGATGCTCAGGAAATGGAAGAAAGGCTCATAGAGCAAGTTATCAGTGGAATGAGGCACGCAGAACTATAGAAGCAGATCTTGGCAAAAGGCAAAAGGATCACACTCCAGGAAGCTCTAAATAGTGGCAGGATACACAAAGCTTCCATAAGCCACATGAAACGACTGGCTGATCTCCAAGAAGGAAAAAGCCAGGAAATAGACGCCATCAGACACAACAACTGCAAACGATGCGGTAGTACACAGCTCCACAGAAACGGAAAATGTCCAGCATGGGGTACCACATGTCCAGCATGGGATACCACATGTTCAGCATGTGGACGGAAAAATCATTGGGCAAAAGTATGCATGAACAGAAAGGAGAATGCATGAAAATACTCATCCGGAATCCCAGTAGAAGCACCAGCGCAATTACCAGTAAAAGAAGCATGGTAACCCTGTCTACTCTGTAAATACCCGTCACTGAGACAACGATGAACTCTATGAACGTTTCAAGAAACTGTCCTTCAATGCGATTCAACCACAGAGTGACACTTGGACTGAAACCTTCGCAGACCTTTGCATAAAGTTTTCCAACCGACCAGATACCCACAAACTAAGAGCCAAGATTGACATGGGTACTGAAGGCAATATCCTCCCACTACGTATGTTCCATAAGATGGTCCTGGAGTGAGTGAACTCAAAGCGACAGTCAGTCCCTGGTGCAACTCACAATGAACAAACTATATTCACTGCATACAACGGCTCCAGCATCACTCAACATGGATCCGTGCAGAGGCAGTGTGCCTACAATGAAGCCTGGGAAACCGTAAAATTCTTTGTGGTGACCTCAAAAAAACCTATTATCATAGGATTACCTTCTCTCAGAGGCCTGAGCTTGGTGACTCTGCACTGGTTGGTAAGATTTGTTATAATTGTTAAAGGAAAAGTGCTTTGTATTAATAGCTTTAAATGCAACCATCCATTTTTGACCTTGTTCTACTCGAGACAGGAGGTCATTTTCTAAGGATTCAATCTTGGATACTAATTTTCCGAAGAAGACCTTCAGGCCAGACCTTGAATATATTTGCTTCACCTGCCTTATCCAGTGTATGCTATACGCATTCAGAGATGACCATTAGAGAGTTTGTAGTAGAATGGAATTACTTAAATCCATGGTGATGTTCATAAAGAATCTCAGGATGGTAGAAATATTGCTAAATTGATTAATGATTCAAAGATTTCAGCAAAGAGCGGGAGGAGGCTAATGGGGTGATAATTTTGCAGGTCTCTACGGATCAGACTTGGATGCTAAATATTGCTTAATCTAAGATACTTGATGGATCATACACCAAAATGATACATGTCGTCTACAACATACCATGGCGAGACCATGTAAGAAACAAACTGCTGTATGGTTACCTTCCACGCATATCTGCCATTGTTCAATGCCGACTTTTGACGCTGGCTTAACATGTATCTTGACATGATAAACCTGCTGAAAAAGTGCTTTTATGGTCCCTAGGGGTCAAGCGACGAACTCTAAGGCCTCACATTACAATCAAGACTTTTGGAGAACGACACTGGCCTCTCATGATTGGAGCTTCTGGCCGCAATTAGTGAGTAATCATCATTGTGCATGAACTTTGTAAATGCTTCACCACCAATTGATGGATGAGCCAAGAAGAAGAAGAAGCCTCCCAAGCATTACCAAATACGTTCAACTGATTTACAGTAGAAATCTACTTATTTTGATTGTTTTATTTTTTTAAAAAACAGACAATGTTAATATGCTTGTGATTTTCTTATATTTCTAAGTAACCATTCACTGAAGCATAAGCTTCACAATTCAATGTTGTATGTATTAGTGATGGTATGTAAAAAGAAAATGAACGACCAGGGTTTGAAACAAAATATGCCATACATTAAGTACTTTGCTATATTTTTTGTGTATATATAAGTTACGACAAAATAAGTGAAATAGTAAAAATTATGCTGCTGAAAATGTTATTTAGCCAAATTTTCTGTATGTATAAATGTAAAAGAAAGAACAGGAACGTCAGTTTTCAAAATTTTAGAGATGAGGATATATAATTTGTATTATTTGTATTATTCGGACTACTATTCTCATCTTGAATGTATTTTTCATCTAGGACCCGAGGCGCAACGGATATAAGTGCTAGGTATAATCAGTTCTAAGTGACAATCTGGTGGAAGTTGAAGCTTAAGCCCCAATCTTAGATGAATTTATTGCATGGGTTTTGATCAAAATTAGAATAAGGATTCTAGACATAAGGTGTAGTGGTATAGGTGTCTTAATTTTAATCTTTATAAAGGGAGATAAAAAGGTTATGTAAATTAATTGTGTTATTAACTAGCAGAATACCCGTCTCATGAGACGGGTATTCTGCTCGTACACATATAAAAATAGAAAATTTGGAGCCAAATAAACAAACCGTAGATTTTCATCTTTGACAGATGTACATTTCTTGTAGCATTGATGAACAAATAGTGTCCCGTTACATCGCCTTGGCACTTGATGTCTTTTGTTTGGCATTCTTGTTCGCAGAACTTTCTTGAACCAATATACAAGGAAATCTTTGCATCTGCTGAAATAAGAAACAATAAATAAGAGAAAGTCAAAACAAAACAATTAAATGCAAACGGATCCATTCTTAAAGATGCGTCCAATCAATCTGCAGGTTTATCAATTAGAATTCTTCCATTTATAACTAAAGCGTGACAGACCAACAAACATGTTGTTTCAATCTCAACATTGACGGATCAACAAACATGTTGTTTCAATCTCAAGGGTGATGGACAAACAAAAATGCTGTTTATTAGCTGGTGTGACAGACCAAGAAAAATGCTGTTTCAAGATAAAATGTGACAGACCAATGAAAATGCTGTTTCAAGCTGAAACCTTACATTTCATCACCCTTTCGTCTGGGTTTCATTCTTTTTCATTAGTTGAGGGAGTTGCAATTGACAAATCGCTTAAGAATGATGCACTTGTAGCCCATAGAGATGCTGGTTGCCTCTCTCACCTGTATCGTTATGCTCATGGTAGACGCTCGACTGAGTTCCAGTCCCTGGTCCCCCTGTCAAACATTCACATCAAGAACTCGTTTATTTACAACCACAGCAAAGAACTTTCCTTTCGCTTTCTCTGTGAGAAAAAATAAACGGAACTTCCATGAACAAAGTTTCTTTCGTAGAATATCCCATCTCTTTGAACAAAATACCACAAGGCTGCTTCCCAACCGACTACAGCATGGGCGTCTTAAAGTTTAATGCAAACAAATACTTGTTGAGCCGTCCTCTTGGATAATCAATTCCTTTTAAGAAATCTTCTGCCCATTCCACCCATTGTTTCCAATCCTCTAGTGGTGACATCATCATTCAACTGACAATCTCTTTAACCCTTATCGTCGAGTTGCCTCAATAAGTGGTGACTTATCAGTAAAAAAAAAACTGAATTTTACAATGATTTAAATTTCAGTAGTCGTTTCTATACTCCTCATATTTTCAAAGATCCCCTTTATTCTCTTTTAGTGATTCCTCTTTTGCTTTTTGATTATTTCTATAAAAAAGCACCAATTTCTCTAGCTGACCTCATTTGACCTCCATAGTTCTTCGTTTTTGTGATATATTAACGTGAAGATACCTTCGTCCACACACAAACACAAACAGAATATATTGACATTTAAAAAGTTGTTTTTATAGCCCAAGACTGAATTTAATTGTTTATACCTTATTTGGGATATACTTAGACCTTAGGGCCAAATTATTGTGATGAGAAATGTGCCATTTATGAAAAACAACAATAGAAACATTTTTAGAAGAAATTACCTACCCAAGTTAAGAATAGCACGACTGAAGGAAATTACATAAACTGCATGAATAACGAAATAAAAAAATAATTGTAAAAGAATTAACTTACATGGATATTTTTTAGGTTTAACTGATGAGATATTTAAGAGAATTTTATTGTATATTTCCATTATAAACCATGTTAGGTTGTAGGTATGTGCACACATGTATTTATAATATTTAAAATATTTGGTTACAGGTTTTTATTAAATTTAAAATGGTATTCAAGATATGCTTGAAAAGGAATTTTAATAAATAAATAGAAAGAATAGAAAAATGAAAGTTCTTCCACTTACTTTGATATTCACACAACAATTGAATTGTATTAATTCGATATTGGAATCTGAAAGTGATATTTAATGTATTCGCTATTTCGGTTGGAGTCTTTGTGAACACATTTTCAGGTTGAGACATACTTTTAAAATATGAATGATAAGATACTGAAAGAAAGAGTCAGAAATATATTCAGATAATTTCAGAAAAATAAAAATTCAATTTTTAACATTTAAAAAATCATGTCCCGATTAAGGAGTCTTTAAATAATGTGAATTTGTTGAATTTTATCTTGTTTGCATCTGGCTTATATTTCATCTCGTTTTTTTTTTTTAACATAGTTCACCCCAAACAAGGCAGGCCGTCACTGTAGACGTAAGGGGCTACTGAGAAAAAAGAGATAAGGTTTGGGGGAGTCAACCTAAATTGGGAGCTGTGAAGCGAGATGTCTGTTTACATTAGTTTTAAATTTCTGCATGTCAGTACCGTCGGGTAAACAGGGGCAAGGAGGGAGTTCCAGAGGCCGGCGGCACAAGAAAAGAAGCTATTGGAGTAGAACATTCTCCGGCATCTGGGGACCTCCACAGTGAATGGATGGGATCTAGCTGATTGTCGAGTTGGTCTAGTGAATTTACGTAGAGGAGGCACTAGAGCAGCTAGTTCACTAGAGCACAATCCATTGAAGTATTTGTAAAACAAGCACAAGGATACAACATTGTGGCAATGGGACAGGGGCTGGTGCTTGGTCGATAGTGAGGGACCTATTAAGTTGGCGACTCTTTTTTGGACCTTGTCTAGAAGGGAGAGACTAGTGGATGATGCACCAGCCCAGATGTGACAACAATACTCCATACATGGGTGGATGGTGGCTTTGTAGAGATACAGGATAATGTCAGGTGTGAGGGGTTTACTAGCACAGTAGAGGGAGCCCACCTTCTTTGCTGCAGTCTTGGCAATGTCTTCAATGTATTTGTTCCAATTCATGTTACCTGTGAAGGTTAGGCCGAGGAGTTTGAATGTTGAACTCTCAGGTAGGGTGTTATTTGCCATGACAATCGGTGGTTGGAGAGGTTTCTTGTAGTTATTGAAGGAAAGGAGCTTTGTCTTTGCGGCATTAAAAGTTACCAACCATTTTTTACCCCATTCCACTACAGCCTGGAGGTCATTTTCTGAGGATTCAGCCATTGCCTCGGATATGATCGCGTGTGTTTTGCCAACATAGCGAGAGTAAAGCATGGTGTCGTCATCAAATAAACCAATCTCAGACTCTATGTCATCAGGGAGATCGTTTATGAAGATCAGGAACAATAAAGGTCCAAGGATAGATCCCTAGAGTACACCAGCATTTATGTCATGTTGCTTAGATGTACGGCCATCGAGGACAACCTGGATCTTTCTTTTGGTTAAAAAGGATATAATTATTTTAAGTAATAGCTCAGTAATACCATATGAGCGTATTTTATGCCATACCTTGTCAAAGGCCTTTGATATATCAAGGGCTACTGCCCTAGCTTCACCTGCCTTGTCGAGTGTATGATACATTCATTCAGAGATGACCGTTAGGATGTCTGCAGTAGATCGTACTTGTCTAAAGCCATACTGGCGGTCAGAAAGAAGTTTAGCATCAACTAAGTGCCGGACTATTGCTAGATTGATTAAGGATTTTTTTAATTTAGCAAAGATCGGCAGTAGACTGATTGGGCGGTAGTTCTGAGGATCGGTTTTATTCCCAGAATTCTTGTAGACTGGTATCACAGAGGCAATTTTCCAGCTATCGGGAAGGAAGATTCAGCTAGGAATTTATCGTAGAGTTTGGAGAGGACAGGGGCCAGTTCAGCAGAGCATTTCTTTATTACTATTACAGGTATAAGATCAGGCCCACAAGCTTTGGAGGTGTCAAGGTTTTTTATGATGTCTTTGACCTGGGATGGGGTGATGACCAGGTTATCAAGTGAGACGTCGGTCGGCAATAGGAATTCGGGGAGGGGGTGGTTATCTGAGTTAGAGGCGAAACGCTGGTTTGCATCTGAATTACATTTCATATCTATTTTTGAATATTATCTTGTTTGCATCTTGCTGATATTTCATCTAATTTGCATCTTAATTACATTTCATATGTCTTTTTGAATTTTATCTTGTTTGCATATGATTGATATTGATTCTCGTTTGCATTTAGATTACATTTTATATCTTCTTTTAAATGTTATCTTGTCTGCGTCATATATCTGATATTTTATATTGTTTGCATCTTGATTACAGTTTTATCTTATTTTAGATTTTGTCTTGTTTACATCTGGCTGATATTTAATCTTGTTTGCATCTAGATTAGATTTCATATCGTTTTTTGAATTTTATTATGTTTCACATCGTTTGCATCTGGATAAGATTTCATATCTCATTATAAATTTCATCTTGTTTCATTTGCATTCGCATTACATTTTACATCTCTTTTTGAATTTTATCTTGTTTGCATCTGGTTGATATGTCATCTTGTTTGCATCTGCATTACATGACATATCTACTTTTGAATTGTATTTTGTTTGCATCTAGCTGATATTTCATTTCTTTTTAATCTAGATAGAATTTAATATCACATTTTGAATTTTATTTTATGTGCATCTGGCCCATATTTCATATCGTTTACATCTGGATTACATTGCATATCTCATTTTGAATTTAATCTTGTTTTGCATCTGGCTGATATTTCATCTCGTTTGCATCTGGAGTACATTTCATATCTTATTTTTATTTCATCTTGTTTGCATCTGCATTACATTGCTCATCTCTTTTGGAATTTAATCTTGTTTTGCACTTGGCTGATATTTCATCTCGTTTGCATCTGGATTACATTTAATTACTTCTTTTTACTTACATCTTGTTGGCATCTGTATTTGAATTTGATCTTCTTTACATATGGCTGATATTTAATATGGTTTGCACCTGTACTATATTGCATATCTTCTTTGGAATTTCATCTTGTTTTATTCTGTCTGATATTTCATCTCGTTAGCATCTGCATTACATTTCATATCTCTTTTTGAATTATACTTTGTGATAATCTGGTGTATATTTCAGCTCGCTGGCATTCTGATAAAATTTTATATTTTCTTTTAAATGTTGTCTTCTTTGCTTCTGGCTCATACATTATCTCGTTTGCATCTGAGTTACATTTCATATCTTATTTTGAATTTTATCTTGTTTGCATCTGGCTGATATTTAATCTCATATGTTCTTTTGAATTCCATCTTGTTTACATCAGGCTGATATGTCATCTCGTTTGAACCTTGATTACATTTCATATCTCATTTTGAATGTAATTTAGTTTGTATCTGGCTGATATTTCACATCGTTTGCATCTGGATTACATTCAATTTCTCTTTTGATTCTTATCTTATTCGCATCTGGCTGATATTTCTTTTCGTTAGCATCTGAATTACATTCTAAATTTCCTTTTGAATTTAATATTGTAAGCATTTGACTTATATTTCATATCGTTTTCATGTGGATTACATTTCATATCTCATTTTGAATATTATCATGTTTGTACGTGTCTGATATTTTATTTGGTTTGCATCTTAATTGTATTTTATAACTCTTGTTGAATTTCATCTAGTGTGCATCTGACTGATAATTCATCTCGTTTGCATTTGGATTACATTTCATATCTTCACTTGAATGTTGTCTTGTTTTTACCAGGATGATATTTCATCTCGGTTGCATCTGGATTACATTTCATATCTCATTTGTATTTTATCTTGTTTGCATTTGGCTGATATTTTTCTCATGTGCATATGGGTTACATTTCATATCTCTTCTTTAAATGAATCTTGTTTGCACTTGGCTTATATTTAATCTCGTTTGCATCTGGATTACATTTCATATCTCTTTTTTATTTTTATCTTGTTTGTATATGGCTTATATTTCATCTCGTTTGCATCTGTATCAAATTATATATGTTTTTTGAATAGTATCTTGTTTGCATTTGGCTTATATTTTATATAGGTTTCATCTCGATTACATTTAATATCTTTTTTAATTTTTATCTTCTTACAATAGCTGATATTTCATCCCATTGGCATCTGAAGTACATTTAATAACTCCTTTTGAATTTCATCTTGTTGGTATCTGTCTGATACTTTTTCTCGTTTGCATCTGGATTACATTTTATATGTTGTTTTGATTACATCTTGTGGACATCGTAATTATATTAAATCTCGTTTGCATATTGATTTAATTTTGTATCTTCGTTTTCAATTCTATCTTGTTGTCAGCAAGCAGATATTTCATCTCGTTTGCATCTGTATTACATATCATATCTTCTTTTGAATTTTATCTTGTTTGCATGTGGCTGATATTTGATAAGTTTTGTATCTGAATCACATTTCATATCTTTTTAAAAGATTTATCTTGTTTGCATGTGGCTTATATTTCATCTCGTTTGCATCTGTATTACATATCATATCTTCTTTTGAATTTTATCTTGTTTGCATGTGGCTAATATTTGATAAGTTTTGTATCTGAATCACATTTCATATCTTTTTAAAAGATTTATCTTGTTTGCATGTGGCTTATATTTCATCTCGTTTGCATCTGGATTACATTTCATATCTATCTCTTTGAATTTCATCTTGTTTGCATGTGGCTTATATTTCATCTCGTTTGCATCTGGATTACATTTCATATCTATCTCTTTGAATTTCATCTTGTTTGCATGTGGCTTATATTTCATCTCGTTTGCATCTGGATTACATTTCATATCTATCTCTTTTTGAATTTCATCTTGTTTGCATGTGGCTTATATTTCATCTCATTTGCATTTGGATTACATTTCATATCTATCTCTTTTTGAATTTCATCTTGTTTGCATGTGGCTTATATTTCTATCTCATTTGCATCTGGATTACATTTCATATCTATCTCTTTTTGAATTTCATCTTGTTTGCATGTGGCTTATATTTCATCTCGTTTGCATCTGGATTACATTTCATATCTATCTCTTTTTGAATTTCATCTTGTTTGCATGTGGCTTATATTTCTATCTCATTTGCATCTGGATTACATTTCATATCTATCTCTTTTTGAATTTCATCTTGTTTGCATGTGGCTTATATTTCATCTCGTTTGCATCTGGATTACATTTCATACTTCCTTTTGAATTTTATCTTTTGTGCATCCTGCTGATATTTCATCTCTTTTACACATGATTACATTACATATCTTTTAAAAAAAATTTTTTTTTAATGTGGCTTATATTTGATATTGTTTGCATCTTAATTACATTTCCTACGTCCTTTTGCATTTTTCTCTTTGTGCATCTGGATGACATTTCATATTTCTTTTGGAATTTTATCTTGTTTGCATCAGGCAGATATTTTATTTCGTTTGCATCTGGATTACATTTCATATCTCCGCTTGAATTTTATCTTGTTTGGATTAGGCTGATATTTGATCTCATTTTAATCTGGAGTTCATTCAGTACTGATTCCCGAGTTCGACAGAAAGATTCCCGAGTTCAACAAGATACACCTGAAGAAGGTCGGAGGTTATATCGGCGAAATCGTTGTGAAAATAACACTCAAGATGAGAATAATAGTTCGAATAATATAAATGATACAAAGAAAAACCTGCTTTATATGTGCGCATTTAAAATGCAAAAAGAAAAATAATTATTACTTTAAATGGATCAGTTTCAAATATGAAAGAAAAAAATCATTTCTTTATATGTGCAATACTCATTAACATATATGCTCCAGTTTTAAATACAAAATTAAAAAATACCCATTAACATATATGCATCAGTTTTAAATACAAAATAAAAATACCCATTAACATATATGCATCAGTTTTAAATACAAAATAAAAAATACCCATTAACATATATGCATCAGTTTTAAATACAAAATAAAAAATACACATTAACATATATGCATCAGTTTTAAATACAAAATTAAAAAATACCCATTAATATATATGCATCAGTTTTAAATACAAAATTAAAAAATACCCATTAACATATATGCATCAGTTTTAAATACAAAATAAAAAAATACACATTAACATATATGCATCAGTTTTAAATACAAAATTAAAAAATACCCATTAACATATATGCATCAGTTTTAAATACAAAATAAAAAATACCCATTAACATATATGCATCAGTTTTAAATACAAAATAAAAAATACACATTAACATATATGCATCAGTTTTAAATACAAAATTAAAAAATACTCATTAACATATATGCATCAGTTTTAAATACAAAATTAAAAAATACCCATTAATATATATGCATCAGTTTTAAATACAAAATTAAAAAATACCCATTAACATATATGCATCAGTTTTAAATACAAAATTAAAATATCCATTAACATATATGCATCAGTTTTAAATACAAAATTAAAAAATACCCATTAATATATATGCATCAGTTTTAAATACAAAATTAAAAAATACCCATTAATATATGCATCAGTTTTAAATACAAAATAAAAAATACCCATTAACATATATGCATCAGTTCTGCATACAAAATACAATTCCTAATTAATCTATATGTATAAGTCTTAAAGACAAAAGAAGAAAAAACATTTCTCTATTTGTGTAAGTTTGAAATACAAAATACAATTCCTAATTAATCTATATGTATAAGTCTTAAAGACAAAAGAAGAAAAACATTTCTCTATTTGTGTAAGTTTGAAATACAAAATACAATTCCTAATTAATCTATATGTATAAGTCTTAAAGACAAAAGAAGAAAAAACATTTCTCTATTTGTGTAAGTTTGAAATACAAAATACAATTCCTAATTAATCTATATGTATAAGTCTTAAAGACAAAAGAAGAAAAAACATTTCTCTATTTGTGTAATTTTAAAATACAAAATAAAAATATCCATTATTCTATATATTCTGCATCAGTTTAAAATAAAAAAGAAACAGATACCCATTACTCAATATTCATAAGTTTAATATAGAAAATAAAATACCTATTATACTCTATGCATAATTCTGAAATACCAAAGAAAAAATATTTCTCTATATGTGTAATTTTGAAATACAAAAGGAAAACATCTATTACACTATATACATCAGTTTTAAATACAAAATAAAAGTGCTCATTACTGTATATGTATAAGTTTTGAATACAAATGAAAGAAAACATTTCTCTATATGTGTAAGTTTTAAATACAAAATAAACAAATACTTATGAATCTATAGCATCAGTTTAAAATAGAAAATAAAAATTCTCCTTACTTTATATGCATCAATTGGAATTTAAAATAAAGATACCCATTACCCAATATGCATCAGTTAACAATTTTAACAAATACACATTACATTATATGCATCAGTTTAAAATACAAATGGGAATACTCATTACATAATATACATCAGTTTGAAATCAAAAAATATTCTTTTGTGTGCGTCTTAAGTGAGGAGTTGTTCAGCAAGATGTTTGTTCACATTACTTTTAAATTTCTGGATGTTAGCACAGATGAGGGCATTCCAAGGGCAAGCGGTTCGAGGAAAGAAGCTATTATAGAAGATTTTCCGGCATCTGGATATCTTTACAGTGAAGGGATGGGATTTTGCTACTAGTTGAGTTGGTTGAGGGTATCTAAACTGAGGGGGTACAACTACAGTAAGTTTGTCGGAGCACATTCCGTGGAAGTACTTGTAAAACAGGCACAGGGATGCAACATTGCAGTGATGGGACAAGGGTTGGAGCTTGGTAGACAGTACGGGACCTATTAGGTTAAAGGCTTTTTTTTGCACCATGTCTAAGAGGGAGAGACTAGTGGTGGGTGTACCAGCCCAGATGTGGCAACAGTACTCTATGCATAGGCAAATGGTGACTTTATAGAGATATAGGATACTGGCAGGTGTGAGAAGGTTTCTAGACCGATAGAGAGAGCCAACCTTTTTTTGCAGCAGATATGGCAGTATCTTCTATGTATTTATTCCAATTCATGTTGCTTGTGAATGTTGGGCCGACGAGTTTGAAAGTTGGACTTTCGGTAAGGGTGCAAATAATTAATTGCTTATTATTATTTACACCTATTTACAGATAATTTGGGGTGTGATTCAGCTGATTATTTTATTAATTTATTTTTTCATCATTTCTTTAAATTTAAGAAACCTTTTAAAATCACTTTGTTTTAAAAAAAAATTTAATCATAAAATAGTATCTTCATCTCATTGTTAATGAATTGAAACTCATTTAAAATTACCCCACACCACCGGAAGTAAAAACAAAATCTTCGCATCTATGTGTATACGTTGAGGCGGGATGTTCAGTATTATTAATTAAAACAAACGTTTTAATGTTCATTATTATTTTGAATAAAATAAATATACCCATTACTCTATATGCATAAGTCTTAAATAGAAAATAAAATATAAATTATCTATATGTGGAGGTTTAAAATAAAAAATACTCATTACTTTATATGCATCAGTTTTAAGTATAAAGGAAAAAATATGTGTAGTTTGAAATACAAAAGAAATATATACATTAATCAATATTTCAAATTTGAAATACAAAACTATAAATACATATTCGATAGGCGTCAGGTTTTTTTAAATACAAATTTAAAGATCTCATAATCTGAACACATAATTTTCCTGAGTTATGAAATGTAGTAAAAAACGAATTTTGCTGATTTATAAAATTCAATAAAAAACGAATTTTGCTGATTTATAATATGCAATTAAAACGAATTTTGCTGAGTTATAAAATGCAATAAGAACGAATCCAATAAAAAAACGAATTACAGTGAATTATTTTTCAAGAAAACAAATCACACAGCAGAAATAAGGAAACGTTTCAGTAACAATTGATTTGACTTACTCTGTTGGCAATATGTTTCTCTGTAACCAAATGTGCAATTTTTGGTTTGGCATTTACCATTTTTTCCAAAATCGCAAGACGAAATCTCTTTACAGTTGCAATAATATCGGTCATCTGGTCCAAAATATCTCATGTCTTTACTGCAACCCACTAAAAAATAAAATTAAAACATTAAAATCACGCTTGTTTCAGAATTTTTTAGATGACGATTTATGATTGGTATTATTTGAATTATTAGGACTACTGTTCTCCTTTTGGATGTTATTTTCACATCACTTCGACCGATGTAACGTCCTACCTTCTTCAGATACATCTTGTCGAATTCTGGAATCTGGACGGAAGTACCCGTAGCTCAACAGGTAAAAGTGCTAAGTATAATGAATTTTAAGCTACAGTCTCTTGAATGTTGAAGGTTCAATCCTGAATACAGGACGATAACTATTCGGGATTACTTAATACTTCTACCCGGTCATGGTTGACGTAAGAAGAGCAATCTTCCTTCGTGGATTAAATAAAGGGTTCTGTTCAAAATTCCATACAGATTTCCGAGTTCGATAAGATGCACATCGGCCGAAACGTTGTGAGAATAACATCGAAGATGAGAACAGTAGTCCAAATAATATAAACAATCCAAATGAAAATCTTTAATATAAGATGTGTTCACTCAATCAATAATGATAAAAATGCTTTTTAAACCTGAATTCTTAAAGACGGAGAAAGTTGGAGAAAGTTGGAGAAAGTTGGGGAAAGCCTCTCGATTGACGGATTAATCTGAACATAATAAAAGAAATTCATTACAAATAATTTTCTGATGATTTTGTTTCAAAACAATTTTTATATAATTTTACATTTTTTTGCTCATTTAATACGATAGCGTGTGTGTTTGTGTGTCATGCTTCCGGCAAAAGCTCTGCGCATGCGTACCGCACCTAGATTTTGAAAAACATTCAACTCGCCTAATTTTCGAAACATTTTCAAGTATTTCCCTTTGGCGCAACGGTTAGCGACGTAGTAGTTTTGACTTCGGCCCGACTGGTTTATTGTTCGATCCCAACCAACCTCTAAGATTTTTTTTCTACATTTCGAGGGGAAGGGGAAGAGAGGTAGGGAGGAGACGACCGGGAAGACACATATTAATATAATAGCGTGTGTCATTTTGTGTGTCACGCTTACATCAAAAGCAACGACCTTCCGAATCTTTGTATGTTACTCATGAATTGACTTGGCCTTTTGGCTAAGATCAAAGTGTAGTATCTGTTCCAGTGGATACTGCACTCCATAGACTGGTATTGTCTGGGCCTTCGAGGCTTGATTTACGCCGGTCTATGGGTCTGTCCTGTGCAGTTCTAGGAGGTCCACCCTCCCAGGCTTCGCCTCCCTTCTTTGGGGAGGAGTAATTTTATTGCTTACTGCCTGGGGCGCCCCTACCGGGGAATGCCAACGGGGCTGCCCAGGCAATTTTTAATGGCCAGAGTGCTCACCTTCTCGAGCGCTGGCTTTTCAAACCCCACTTTCCCGACCCGACCTTGGGTCACATCTTACTTGTGGGAGTAAGATAAAACTAGCCTTGTGCCTAACTCCTGGAGAGGAGTAAATAAATATTCATGAATTGGAGCCAAATTTAATTTAATCGAAAACATTTACAAAGTACGGTTTAGTCGTCGAAATATTACCTTCACTAGAAATATTGTATATAAAGAAGTTTTGTAAATTGTTTCATGTATTGTTGATTTTAAAAAAATAAATATACAAGTCCAAATCTTATCATATTTTATTCAAACATGTATAGGTTAGGAACAAGATAATTAGTATTAAAAACATCATTTCGTGTAATTTACACGGGTCCCCGCTAGTTACTATTATTATTCTTTGATCTTCTGCTGAGTCTTGATGTCATATCTTGGCTACGTACAGCCTATAGACACAACACTGTCCACAGTATGTGAGCTGTTCTGATGATGGCCGATGACCGTGCACGTGCAATGATTGCAGATCTAATTCCCCATGCCAGATTTTTTGTGTATGCAGTGTGATGATTTATGGAAGGGAATCCTGGCCAATGAGGGTTGAGAACATGCATTGCATGGAGAGGACTGATATGAGGATGCTATGTTAGATGGGTAATGTGAGTCTTAAAGGCAGGCTTAGATCTGTAGAGAGATGTGTGCAGAAGAGGAGACTTCAATGTAAAAAAAAACATAAAATATAGATCAGTTAAGGTAGCAGATTTAGTTCACAGGTGAAGGTCAAGGAAAACATGGGAGAAATTGACATGGATGGATTTGAGAAAAAGGGAGATAAATAAAGACCTGGCCAGAGATAGGTCAGTTACGAAGTCAATTTCTAAAAGATGACCAACACATGCCAGCATCTGAAACAGGCGGTAAACCAGTGATGATGATGATGATGATGATGCTGATGTTGATGTTGTAAGAGAGAACTCCCAGACTGATGACGTTGAGCCAACTGTGGTTCGTCGTTTGAAGAGGCAGCAGCTGGCGTGCTGTGTTTGCAAGCAAGACTGGACGCTTAATTAAAGTATAGATTAAAGTAAATTAAAATAAGTATTTTAAGTTTATGAGTCACGAGTCTCGTCTCGAGCGAAACGACATTTGTAACGTATGCAAATTAGGCACAAGGCCAGACTTAATATAAAAGTGATAGTGTCAATGGCAAGGGGTTGTCTTTTTATTCTTTGTTTTCCTTTGGACAGAAATAAGGTGCATATTTGGAGTGACTCATACTCGGCGGTTCTTTGATACAATAGAAGCGTGTTCAGATGATGATGATGATGATGATGATGATGATGATGACGATGATGACGATGATGATGATGATGTCAAATGTTCTAATTATGAATGCTGAGTCCTGATAATCTATCAAACTTCTGATCAGTTTTTATAATACTGTCGTCCCGTAAGGATCTTCTTTTCAACGATTCAAATTACCCTTCCCCACCTATATTGAAAGACAATGACGCTTGAATAAAGGTTAATATTATCATCACCATTTTAAAAGCATACAAAAAAAAAGAAACATTAAATTAACTCCCAATGACTTTTTCTCTACATTTTTTCATTTGTGAAAATATTGATAATTAGAAACGAAAGCAGTGTTTACATTTTGGAACCATTAAATTAACATGGCCATTTTTACATGGACATTTTTTACCCACACATATTTTAAAAATGTTTAAAAATTCTATGAAAAAGCTATTAATAATCAAACTTTCACAAAAATTTTAGATGAATTTATTTTTAAAATCGTTTTACATAAAATATATTAGGGGGAATTTTTGTACTCCACTTTCTGTTTGAGAATCCACAGGAAATTTACCAAAAAAGGGTCCCTTAAAAATTAAAAAAAAACATATTCAAATAATTTTTCAACCTCTTTATATAACATTACAATGTTGCCTAAGTTGTTCAGATTTCCATATCACATCACTGGTGCCACTGATAGAAATTCGTATGAATTTCATAAAATACTAATAAACCTCAAAACGCACATGTTAAAATCATATTATTAGTTTACAAATTATAGTTATTTAAGTGAAGTTACTTTTGCAAATATTTAAAATAATAGAAAAATCTGAATTTCGTGTGTTTATAAAGCATTGCTTTCTGATGGGACAGATTCTGTTCAAGCAAAGCAATGTCTTGATAAGTGTTATTCAGAGTCTGCTGCATCAAAAGCAATGGTTTAGAGATGGTATGCTGACTTTAACCGCAGTCATACAGACACAAATGATGCTGAACACTCAGGTCGCCCAAAGTCGGCAGTTGTCCCTGAAAACATAACAAAATCCACAAACTTGTTTGGGCCGATCATAAATTGAAGTTGCATGAGATAGTAGAGGAGTTAAAGATACCAGCAAATAGTGCATTCACCATTTTGTATGAACATTTGTCAATGTGAAAGCTGTGTTCAAAGTGTGTGCCGCGTTTGCTCACAGTCAATAAAAAACAACAATGCATCGATGATTAAGAGTTTTGTTTGCAACTGTTTCAATGCAACAAAAACTAGTTTTTGCATCAGTATGTGACAATGGATCAAACATGGATTTACCACTTCACTCTGGAGTCAAATTAATTAATGTATATACACATATATGATAAGTCAATGAAAATAATTAGACCTGCAAAGAGAAGCAAATCATAATCTCCGGTTATTCAAAACAAGGACGTTTAGTAAATAACAATATTTATTTTTCTTCTCTTTCATTCCTTAAGCCAGGCTTTTCAAAGATTAAAATCTTATCATCAGAGGAAGTTAATGATGGATAAGTACAAACTTCCAGTTTGTCAACTGACAACCATGCTAAGAAACGAAATTTGAAAAGGAAAAAAATGTTACCCAAATCGAAAAACGGAGTTTATCTTGCATGACTACAGACTTGGGTAGAATCATCGTTGCTGGATCTTTACACGGATTCTTTTGGATTTACCAACACATCTGAATCCCTTACTACTTGGATTTCCGTTTTGGTGACACTCCTATACACTGGAAAATACCCGTTTTAACTTTTAAACTTTTCAAATTTCGAATATTGACTGTCTTCATCTGTCAACTTATCCATCATTAACTTCCTCTGATGATAAGATTTTAATCTTTGAAAAGCCTAACTTAAGGAATGACAGAGAAGAAAAATAAATATTGTTATTTACTAAACGTCCTTGTTTTGAACAACCGAAGATTATGATTTGCTTCCCTTTGCAGGTCTAATTATTTTCATTGACTTATATATTTTGCTCTATCCAGTATATTGAGCTTTCCTTACGTTACAATAGGTTCAACTCTCTAAAAGTTTAGCTTTTAGTTATAAATGTTCATATATACATATATATATATATATATATATATATATATATATATATATATATATATATATATATATATATTTTTGTTTTCATTTCACTTCAGTTAATAAATTCTCAGAAATGCAGGGGCCTCTTTCAGGGGATAATACATGATTTTTATACCAGATACATAGATATCTGAGGGTTCAATCAAGATTCTCCTCTACCTCTCACATGAACATTAAATTTCCTCTCCTCAAATGACCAGGTAACTATGTTACAGTATATCTTTCTTTTTGTCTTTAGATCTTACCGGATACCATGGCAAGAATTCAGCTGGTCTGGTGGAGTATCCAGCTAAGTTCTGTTACTTGAGGCAACATCACTAGGAGAAGGTTCCACATTTTTCGTAGGAGCGAGTGTATAGCCTTGTCGAGGGGATCATATTTGGGCTTCAAATACTATGTTATTGTGAATATTTGGTCAGAGTTTATTTGTAGGGTGAAGTTTCCTCATGTCAGGTTGTTCTGGCAAACTTTTGTACAGAGGGACCGTAGGTAATTCAAATATTTTTTTCATTTTACTTCAGTCAAAGTTCTCAGAAATCAAATTTAGTGAACACCGTCCAAAGTGACCAAAGACACAAACATCAGGGAGCAAGATTTGGGCCTTTGTGTTTTGGGATGAGCAAGGTATTTTGTTCATCGATTGCCTTGACAAAAGAAGAATCATCAATAGCGAATATTATATTGCATTATTGGTGTTTTTGAGGGAAGAAATGGCAAAACATCGGCCAGAAATGAAGAAGAAAAAGGTGCTCTTTCACCAAAATAGATTAGTTGAAAAAGATTGTAGCATAGAGGACACATTTACAACATACGACACATTTTAAAAATTTATTTTTTGTAACTTTTATTTTTTCTGTATTTAAAGACTTGATTTGAGGAGAGCAAATCAGTTTCAATTAAATGTTTAAAATTCCAAATGTTGCATGTTGACAGTTGCATAATAACGAACTTGCTGGCCGAATCACTGTTGCGTTTCCTACCCACTTCCACCTCCACCCAAACTTCTCAGATGAGCTTACGAATTAACGCCACCATCTATTGAAGATGAGTGTCAACAATTTGGAAGCAATATCAAGACAAAGTATACTCTAAACATGATCTACACTAACATTTTCTTTTTGATGGTCAAGAAAGGCGAATTCAAGGCAGATCTTCAAAAGATACAGTCAGACATCGCCATCATCACAGAAAATCGAGTCTGTCTATACCGGAAGTTAAATAATGCAATATTTTTATATATTTCTATATATAGGCTATATTTAGTTTAATTTAGTTTTATGTAAAGGAGGCAAAAAGGGGTGGAAACGTTTTGTGAAAATTCAGATAACTTCGTTTTTCATGAAATTGAAACAATAGGTATCAAACGTTAATTAATAAATATTCCCCAAATTTCAGTTATTTTTTTAGAGTATTTTAAATGCTTTTAATATGCATAACATGGGCCCAAATTCCCATTTGAAAATCTAAATATTTCAGATTTGCATTAAATTGAATCCATAGTTATTAGACATTAATTAAGCAAGATTCCCTTTATTTCGATTTCATTTTAGACCTCTTAAGCTTACATCTGACATTTTAGACATTTTTTAGGGATAAATGGATATTGATAAAAATTGGAATAAGGATTCTACATATATGTTTTAGTAGCAATATATCTTGTTTTGAATCTACGTAAGTAGTAAGTAGATATAAAATTGGTGCAAATCTGTTGTTTTGGAATTAATTATATATATATATATATATATATATATATATATATGCACAAAACTGGTCCTTTATTTAATAAAAGAAGGCATCCCAGCAATGTCCACAAATAAATGGGGACTCATGAAAATTCCTGCTCTGACCCCAATGTTACCGATGTTATTCTTATCTTTTAAATTTCTATAATTATAAGTCCAAGAAAATAAAACGTCTTTGCTATTTATGGATGTCCGGCACATATGCAGACCACACGATATTATTGTAAACACGGCTAATAATACCACATTTGGATTCCTTGAGAAAAGTCGTTTGCTCTTGGTATAGGGATTTATTCTGAGTTTTGTAGGGGTTATGGTTAGGGTTCTTAGTAGTGTAGGGGTTAGGGTTAGAGTTCTCAGTTGTGTAAGGGTTGTTTTTAATTGCATCACCAGACAGGGAAACAGACAGACAGACAGACAGACAGACAGACAGACAGAGAGTAAAGATATATAGAGAGATGATTGACATGCTATTAACATTACTTGTGTTTTGATGCGGACGTTCGTAATTGTTTCCCCAGATTGCATCTCCTTTGTTTGCGAAGTCAGCTATGAATAAAAAACAAAATATAATATATTAGCACAAAAATAAAATTACTAATTTTAAATATTAAAAAATATATATATAAGCATAAAGTTAATAAAAATTAAATAAATAAAATAAAAAATACAAATATTAATATAAAATAAATATATTTACAAACTATTTTAAAAAATGATTCGCTCGTTATGAATAAAAAAAATATATTAATAAATAATACTAAATTAATATAAAATAAATATAAAAATAAAATACAATATGACACTATAAAGCAATTATAAGAAGCATAAATAAATAAATAAATAAATAAATAAGACAAAACATGAATTAATAAATAAAAATAAATATTTTAATGTCAATTTTCTGCCGAATCTAATCTTATCTGCGAACCTAGCATCCAAATATAGAAGCCTTCTAGGGACGTTTCTTCTCTGAAAACTGAAAGAACAACTGTTTTTGAGAAGGAGAGGGTTTCCCCAGAAATATCAAAATATTTTCTACTAGCCAGGACTCTATTAACAGTAAGTGAAAGATTTACTGCAACAATACGTACAATATTTACTGAAAAATAAATAGATAAGTTTCTGAATAAAAATATTGCATATGTTGTCTGCAATTATTTGTTTTTGTTCACTCGCCTAGAAGAAATACAAAATAAATTTTAAAAAAAATGTGTTGCCGTATGGGGCAGCTTTTATAGCTGCAAGACAGGAACTCTACCAGCATAATGGGATATATCTATAAAGCATAAAAAAGAAAGGCACGATGATATGAACACCTGGAAACATTATTTTCGATATCTTGTGTCAAAGCAACATCCGGTGGAAGAAAAGAAGCTGGATTAAGTGAAAGTGACCAACCAAGATGATAACACGACAAGAAAAGGAGTGACTGATGAAAATAACAGATGGACGAAGGTTTACTTTTTGCTTCTTTGAATCAGCAGTCAAGAAGATGTTACTATCTTGTGTTCATTTTATCAGCAGTCAAGAAAAAAAAACCTAGCATCCAAATATAGAAGCCTTCTAGGGACGTTTCTTCTCTGAAAACTGAAAGAGACTTCCGAAATGTATCAAATTAGCCACAGGTGCAATGGAGATAAATCTGTTTTAAGATTATTTTTATTCTGGATTTTTTCACAGATTGCAGTACATTTAGTCTTTCTAAAATATAATGACAACATTAAAACGCAATTTTTTATACTCCAATTTAAAAATTAAATACTTGTAACATTGACTATATTTGCGTATATTTTGGCTGAGGCCTCAACGGCCAATATTTCAAGCATACCAACCGATGGAGTGGTTTTTACATTTTAAAAATCTCGAAATTAGTAAGCAAAACAAATGTCACGAACTTTCAAAGACACTAAAAATAGAACATTTAATGGTAATATATTAGTATCTACTTTTAACGGTAACATATTGGTATCTACTTTTAACGGTAACATATTGGTAACAACTGTTAATGGTAACATATTGGTAACAACTTCTAACCGTAACATATACATTTAATTATTAATTTAACTAGTGTCTATCAATGCAAGAAAGTTTTTTTTAAAGTTGAATTTCTTGTCATATGTATCTCAAATTATGCTCTTCTAAACGATTTCAAATTATGCTTGTAGCTGAAAGGAATGAGTTTAGCATGGCACCATATCTAAATAAAACACTTGATCCCGAAATAAGATTTTTAAATTTCTTTTTTTTTAATTCAGTTCACCCCCAAACAGAGAAAACTGCTACTGATACTTAAGGAGGTACTGTGAATTAGGGGCCAGATTTATAGGGTATGCTAAGTGGGGAGTTGTGCAGCAAGATGTTTGTTTACATTACATTTATATTTCTGTATGAAGGTATAGTCGAGGAAACAAAGACGCTAAAAATAGAAAATTTAATGGTAATATATTGGTATCTACTTTTAACGGTAACATATTGGTAACAACTTTTAACGGTAACATATTGGTTAATTGGTTAATGGTAACATATTGGTAACAACTTCTAACGGTAACATATTCATTTAATTATTAATTTAATTAGTGCCTATCAATGCAAGAAAGTTTTTAAAAGTTGAATTTCTTGCTATATGTATCTCAAATTATGCTCTTCTAAACGCTTTCAAATTATGCTTGTAGCTGAAAGGAATGAGTTTAGCATGACACCATATCTAAATAAAACACTCGATCCCGGAATAAGACTTTTAGATTTATTTTTTTAAATTCAATTCACCCCAAACAAGGAACAGTGCCACTGAGACGTAAGGAGGTACTGTGAATTAGGGGTCAGATTTATAGGGTATGCTAAGTGGGGAGTTGTACAGCAAGATGTTTGTTTACATTACATTTATATTTCTGCATGACGGTATAGTCGAGGAAACAGGGAGCATGTACGGAATTGCAAAAGCTAGCAGTTCAAGGAAAGAAACTAGAGTATTCTAGGAACACTTGCTTAGCATCTGTGGGAAGGGGTGTGGTTTTACTGCTTGTCAAGTTTGTCAAGTGTATTTACATTGAGATGGCACAAGTGCAGCAAGTTACTCGAAGCAATTTCCATTGAAGTAAAACGAAACACAGGGATGCAACATTGTGATGATGGGACAGAGGTTGGTGCTTGGTAGACAGTGTGGGTCCTATGATGTTAGAGACTCATTTTTGCTGTCCAAGAGAGAGAGAGAGAGACTAGCGGTTGGTGCATCAGTCAAGATGTGGCAACAATACTTCATGGATGGGTGAATGGTGGCTTTGTAGAGATATAGGATACTGGCATGTGTGAAAAGTTTTCTAGCACGGTAGAAGGAGCCCACCTTATATGCAGCAGACTTGGCAGTACTTCTATGTATTTGTTCCAATTCATGTTACCTGTGAATGTTAGGCTGAGGAGTTTGAATGTTGTATTCTCGGCTAGGGTGTTATCAGCCACAGCAACCTAATTGTTAAAGGAAAGGAGCTTTGTCTTGGAAGCATTAAGTATAACCATCTATTTTTGGTCCCATTCAACTACAGTCTCGAGGTCATTTTCTACTCATCTCGGACATGATTGCATCAGGGATGTCGTTTATGAAAATCAGGAAATAAATAAGGTCCAAGGATAGACCCTTACTTGCATTAATGTGATGTTGTTTAGATGTCCAACAATCTAGGAAGATCTGGATCTTTCTTTTAGTTAATAGAGATATGATTATATTAAATATTCGTCCAGTAATACAGTATGAATTAATTTTCATGAGAAGACCTTCATTACAGACTTTGTCAAAGGTGTTCAATATATCAATCGCTGCCGCCTTTGCTTCACCTGCCTTATACAGTGTATGGTATATGCGTTCAGAAATTACCATTAGGATATCCACAGTAGAACAGGATTGCCTTCATACTCTTTGTCAGAAGTGGGGATTACCGCTACATTGATTAATGATTCAAAGATGGTAAGTAGTAAAGAGCGGATGACGACAGATGGTACGATTATTTTGTAGGTAAGTTCCTTCACCAAAGTTCTTGAAAACTGTTACCACAGAGGCAATTTTCCATCTACCAAGGAAGCAAGATTCAGCAAAGTATTTGTTCTAAAGTTTGGAGAGGACAGGGGCTAGCTCAGCAGAGCATTGTTTTATTATGAGAGTTGAGACCAGATCAGGTGCTCATGCTTTGGAGGTGTCAAGTTTTTTTTAATGATATCCAGGATATGGAAAGGGGTGATGATCACATCATCAAGTGTGGTTTATGTATGTAACTTTGGGAGGGAGTGGTTTGAGTAGTCTAAAGTGAAGCTAAGGTGAACAGCTGGCAAGAAATTCATTAGGTGTGGTCAGTTCGGACATGAGAGTCGGTGGTGCACAGTAGCAGGAGAGTGGAGGTTAGGAATTAGGCCGCCGGACGTTATCATACCACCCAACGCTGGAACGAAGGTCCAGGGAAACACCAATGGGCCACCCAGCCGAAAGTAAAAAGCAGGATGGCCCCGATAATTGTGAAATCTATCACATGTTGGATGTGTGGTAAAAGAGGCCATTTCTCCACTGACTGCCGGTCATGGAAGTGCTGGCAGTGTGAGGAGACTGGGCATGTAAGAAGGAACTGTCCTCATAAGGGACGATGCAGTTCCAAGACAGGAAACACTCCGAGGGAAACGGGTCGGCATTGACCCCCAACCCCGAGGCGATGCTGGTAGTGTGTGGAAACCGGTAACACGATGTAAAGGCAGTGATCGACACGGGAGCATCGATCTCCTTGATAAATGCTAAGATATATAAGGGGTTAGTGGGGAGGAGAAGGCTGTGTCTGCCCGACATAATCGTGAATCAGGCCAACGGCAGAGAAATGCAAGTGGCCGGCATGGCCTGGTTACCCTTGTAGGTAGCCAAAACAAAAGAAAAATTCCCATTTTATGTGGCCCACAATCTATGTAGCGACATGCTACTAGGGGAGGACTGGCTTCGAGCGAGGGGGGCGGGCAAGATAGGGTTTGACGCAGCGACGTTGACGGTAGGGTGGTTGCCCTGGGAGGGGCTAAGCGTGGCACCCTGACGGTGGTAGCGGAAAAGGATGTGAAATTACCCCCTCCAGACGGCTATATCCTGCGAAGGTAGAATAAAAACAGACAGGGAACTGAGTGGGGAACTATTTCAGATAGCTATTACGAGGGGATATGCTGATGATGACGAGGAAGTGACCCTAAGCGAGATCATCGTTAGAGGGTTCGAGACAATCCCGATGTTGTTGGCCAACTCGGCCAACAAGACTGTGAAAATAAAGAAGGAGGAGGAGCTAGCATATTGCCGACTGATACGACAGGTGAAAACGGTACTGGTGGGAGAAGTAAGTAGGGAGAAGCAAGGTCTTGGACGGGACCGATTACAAAACGAGGACATCAAGGTCCCCGAAAAATATCGAAATAGAACAAGGCGGTTGTTGGAAGACAACCGAGATATGATAGCTATGACGAATAGGGAGTTAGGACAAACCAAGACGGTGGAAATGGGGATTGACACGCGAGATCATCCACCCATTAAACTAAGTCCCTACAGAACCCCAATTCATAAAAGGAGACTGGTGGAGGAGGCGATGAATGAAATTCTTGAGACAGAGATAATTGAAAGATCCGAGTCCCTCTGGAGCTTTCCAATAGTAATTGTAGAGAAGAAGGATGGGGAGCATCGTTTTTGTGTAGATTTCCGACAGTTAAACGCGATCACTAAACCATTAGCAGTGCCTCTTCCCCTGATTGACGACATTTTGGCTCTGTTGGAGAAATCGACCTGCTTTTCGACTTTGGATTTGAGGTCTGAGTATTAGCAGGTAGCACTAGAGAAAAAGGATCAAGTGAAAGCAGCCTTTTCTTGTCACACAGGGCTATTTGATTTTAGAGTAATGCCTTTTGGGTTATCAAATGCACCGGGAGTGTTTACCCAATTGATGTCGATAGTATTGGGGCCATAGAAGATTTTGCCATGGCCTACCTGGACGATATACTGGTATTCTCAAGGAACCCCAAGGAGCATTTCAAGCACATGGAAGGTGTTTGGTAGGCTGCGAAAGCATAACTTACAGCTCAAACTACCTAAGTGTCAGTTTTTGAAGGAAAAGATGAAGTACTTAGGATTGATCATAGATAGGGACGGGATCCGACCAGACATGGACAAAGTAGAGGTCATCCGGACCATGCCCGAGCTGAAAACAATCAGGCAGGTCCGAGGATTTATCGGAGCCATCGGGTACTACAGGCGCTTCGTGCCTGCCTTGAGCCCATTAGCAGGGCCCTTGATAGCCCCGACAAAGAAGTATGCTCGGTTTAGGTGGACGGAGGACTCTCCACGAACTTTCGATGCCCTCAAGGGACAGCTCACAGCCGTGCCCTTGCTGACATACTTGCCAAACCCATGATCCTGTACATGGATGCAAGTTACAGGTGTATCGGTGTGGTACTGATGCAGCCTTGCTCAGAAAGGGATGGTCTGGTGCCAGACATACCCGAATATGTGCCGGTATATTCCTGTCCCATCGACTGTCCGAGACTCAACAGCGATGGCCGGTGATTGAAAAGCAGGCATTCGCGATCATGTACACCATACAAACATTAGATTACTACTTGAGCGGTGAAGCTTTTACAATCAAGACTGACCATAAACTACTAAAGTACTTGTTGGAGGCCGGATGGACAAACAAGAAGATACAACAGTGGGCCCTGAAACTGAGTGGGTACAACTGTTAGAGAGAATATCTAGCAGGTAAGGACAATACCTGTGCTGAGCTATTGTCCAGACTCCCGAAACAATTAGAGACAGAATCGATTAGATTAGAGCCCGGGGTGGATGATAAGGCATACCAAATCAATGTGATGAATTCCCATAAGTAAAGTCAACGCCCGGTTTGGGAGAGGACGAGCCAGAGATCGTTAAGGACCCCCATTGGGGAGGGATCATAGAGAGGAGACAGGGAGATGGTGAAATAGCTACTCTTAGAGCCGGTGTGGAAGTAGGGAGCACTTCCAGATTCGTAATACAAGGGGGGTGTTGTGTTATCTCTCCAAGTAAGACGAACAAGTGAACTCCAGGTTGTTTGTGCCAAGGGGGTTGAGGGCAGAGATTTTAGAACAGTATCATGAGAGGGTCGGTCACATGTGGATCGATAAGACGTATGAGCTGATATGGTAGAAAGTACTACTGGCCAAAGTTGTACAACGAGGTGGTCAGACATGTAGATAGGTGCATGCCATGTCAGTTGCAGAGTAGGAGAGGGAGAACCGCCCCTCTGATGGAGACCGACGTCCCAAAGCATCCATTCCAAAAAGTGAGCATGGATATCTGGGGACCATATGGGGAGACTACACAAGATAATCTCTACATACTGAGTTTTGTGTCCAGGTTGACAAATTGACCGGAGGCCTTTGCTATATCGGACAAGCAGGCACAGACGATGTCGGACATAATATTGAGAGAGATATTTCCTAGGTATGGAGCCCCGGAGCAACTGGTCACTAACAATGGACCAGAGAATGCCAACTAGATCATGGCGGAAACGCTGGCCCGTCTGAATGTCCACCATGTACTGACCTTGGTATACCATCCCCAGGCTAATGCCAAGGTTGTGCGGTTCCACAAAACCTTGGCCGATGCACTAGCCAAGCTAACTGAGGGTGATAGACAAAATTGAGATCTCTATCCGACCCAGGTATTTTTGGCTGTGAGGTTCACAATGAATGAGACCTCGAAGGTCGTCCCCTATTATTTGCTGTTTGGTAAGAATGTGGTCTTACCAGTAGATAACCTGCTAAGACCATGCCGGAGATACATGGGGGGGGGGTCACCACCAGATGATCTTAGAGAGGCATCATAAGGTGTTCGTGCAGGTTAGGATAAACAAAAATAGAAAAGAGGTTAGTTTACAGGTGGGAGACCCGGTGTATTATAAGTCGCACACCAGGGACGGTAAACTAGACCAGTGGTGAGTTTCCTTCTACCGGATCGGGCAGCAAATGGGCCCGGTGTCCTTTGTGATCTAGGACCAAGTAGCCCAGAAAGTAAAATGGGTACACACAAACGATTTGAAGTTGACCGAGGTGGAAGGATGAGACAAACCGAAACTGACAACTAGGCAGAGGAGGGCAAGGAAGACAACCCTTGTGGAAGCCGAAGAGATGGAGACGGTCAGTGAATCCGAAGGGTAGAAATAGGGGATTAGGTTTAGCTCTCCGACCCATAGAAGGCCAAAGGAGACGACAGTCCCCTCTGGAGAAGGGAGAGCTAGAGAAGAGCAAGGAAAAAGCAGACGACTTCGATGCCTTGTCCAAGTCTGCTGAGGAGTCAAGTGAGTGGGAGGGGGAGGATGCAGTTCTCCCTTCCCAACTTCTGAAAAAGTTGGAAGAGAAAGAAATTACTAAGGAGACAGAAGAATTGCCCCTAAAGATACGATTGAGGGGAGCAAAACTCCCCGTGACACAAGAATAAGTAAAGTGAGTCAGTTGTCGCTAATCCGGGTGGCGGCCGGGGGGCACTGTGTTGCATCAGTTGGCTCCATCAAGTGCGTGAAAGGCCCCTGTGTGCATGTGGTGCTAACGGCAGTGGCGCAGCCATCGTCCTAGACATCGCCTAGAGATGAACAGCTAGCTGAAAATAGAGGAAGGAAGGTAACTAAGATCGATTCCTTTCTGTCTCCATGCAGATATGGATGGAAAGCGACTGAATCTGGTGCTGTCGATGCTTGCAGTAACAGGTGCCTGGCACGTAGTAGAAATACCATATTTAAGAAGACGAGTGAAGTAATTATTACGAAATTCAAATGGTATGGTCACGTTGGTGATCGATTTGCAACCATACAAGTTGCTACTGGAACGATAGGACGGTGAAGTTATGGGGTTAGTGAGGGTGGAAGGACAGATTATCGGTAAATATTCACACAATCGGGAATATGCCCGGTTGTTATACAGTCTGCAGGAAGATACGAGGATAATCAGGAACAAAAGAGAGAGACATGACCTTTAACCTTAGAGTTATTGTGAGAACAACCGAAGAAGGCTGTTGCAAATACAGACCGAGTTACCACATCATTTGAGATTACTGGTCGACCCCACTGCACAATTATGGAAGTATTATAAGGCGTTAGGATGTGCTACGTTGTTAGAAGGTGGGAAGGTTCTAGCATTAGTATCAATTCCGTTATTGGACAGGGATGGTACTTTCGAAATATACTAGGCAAATACCCTGCCCATACCATACCCATAAGCTGACCAAGGACTCGAAGCCGCTGCTAGATATAGGGTAGAGACAGAATTCCGGCCTTAAATGTAGCTAGAACAAAATTTATGTTGCTGACAAATGAGGAAGCGAGTAAATGTGAGACGGATGTCTTAGGGGCTTGTGGATCCATGAGTTTGATTTACGTGACCAGCGGCCATGAGCTGTGTGTGTTAAAATTGTTCAAGAAAGATAAGGGAGTGATTGTGAAGAATTGTCCAGTAAAAGTCTTGAAGAATATTGTGTTAACTGCTGCGGTCAGTATAACCGATGAGCTCTGGGCCGTGGCCACCCAGGAAGAGATTGAGTTATCTAAGGTTTATGAAGGGAAGGTCACCCAAGCCATAACCGTTCACCCTTCATTGTCCCTTATAGAGTTGCCCATCGATTACTCTCACCCCTTATTATCAGGCAGAGAAAAGGTTTGAGAACAGGAACTCTTTCTTAGAGTTGATCGGAGCTAATGCGAGTGGATGGACTGCATTGTGGGAGCCTATGGTAAAGGAATTTCCTAAGGTACCTTGCAGAAGATGCCTGAATTATTAAAACCGATGGAAAAAATTAGTTTTGAGAAACTGAAATCCTAATTAAGACTAGTGGAGAAAGATGATTCATGGTGGAATTTGGACACAGGAACTATAATAGCTTGGCCAGTGGTAGTGGGAGTTTCAGTCATGATCAGGTTAGCCTTTGCAGCAAAGTGGGTGTTGAAGGGACGAAGGGAGAGGTTGGACAACGCAAGTACAGTGACAACCGAGTGCATGGGTGAAGAAAGGTTAACTTTCAGTGTACTGCTCCCAGTTCGCTAGCGAGTACAATAATCGCTGCCCTTGGCGGAAATGGAGATGGATGACCCACCTGCTGAGAGGAAGTTGGAGAGAGTGAGCATCATACCAAAACCTACCCTTAAGTGAAGAACTAGAGATTGATTCCGAGGAGTAGAGGATAATGAAGCAATTTTAAAGGGTGCTGAGAGTCCTCATTTCTTAGTGACAAACTCTTCATTACATGCGTAGATCATTGATTTTATCATTATCCTCTTCCAACACAAGAACGATGAAATGCATACATGCACACACCCATACATACGTATCTGCCACCTGAATGAGCAGGACACTACTACATGCTGAACGAACACTTAGTTGAAGAACTTTTAGTTTTTCGTTTCTTATTTTTGTTTGTTTTATTATGTTGGCTATTTTTCTTTATGCACCATTTAGTGGTCCAGCCAAATCTAGATGTAGTCTAAACCATGGCGTGTCCGCTTTTGGCCATGATGCTGTCATTATTGGTGGTGCTTTAGCTGCTAGAGCACAACCTCTACAACTCTTAACTGTCCTCTCAATGTCCTGGTCCATACCTGGCTAAAAAACGTATGAACGCATAAGCGATTTCATTTTGCACATTGCTGGGTGACCACAATAAAATTCCTTTAACTGTCTCTTTTTTAATGCCACTGGGATCACGACGTTGCAAATTGAATAGTTATTGCTTACCGGCGAATTTATATTTTCCTTTTGTTTGTACTTCACTTTATCCATCATATTTTTAATAAAATTATCATTTTTAGATTTTATTTGTATTTCTTGTGCAGTCACTGGGAGTTCGCGAACGGTGCTAACCAGTACTTCTTTTATTTCACTTTCAGCTTTGAGTGATGCGATTACCGTATCTACCATTGGTTCACAATATTTCGGAATTAATCGGGACAAGCCGCGTTCTTAACAGTAGTTACCAATATGTTAAAAGTGATTACAAATATGTTACCAGTAAAAGTGGCTACCAATATGTTACCGTTAAAAGTGGCTACCAATATGTACTGTTAAAAGTTCTTAACAATATCTCACCATTAAGAGTGAATACCAATGTTTCTGGTAGATGTCGTTACCAATATGTCACCGGTAGAAGTTGTTACCAATATGTCACCATTAAAAATGCTTACCAATATCTCATTGTTAAAATTGGATACCAATATGTTACCATTATAAGTGGTTGCCAATTTGTTACTTTTAAAATGGCTACTGATATGTTACCGTTAGAAATAGTTACCAATATGTTAGCGTTAAAAGCGTTTATAACATATTACCATTAAGAGTTTTTTGCCAATATGTTACCGATAAAAGTGGTTACTGTTTTAATGGTAGCATATTGGTAGCCGCTTTTAACAGTAACATATAAATGTTACTGTTAAAAGCGGCTACCAATATGCTACCATTAAAAGCAGATACTACTATTTTCCAGTAGAAGTGGTTACTAATATGTTAATATTAAAAGTGATTAGCAATACGTTACTGTTAAAAGTTTTTTTTTTAATTTACTTTTAAAAAGTTTTTTTTTAATTTCACCCCAAGCAAAGCATATTGCCACTGTGACATAAGAGGCTGTTGTGATTAGCGGGCATATTTATTATGGGCATCCTAAGAATGGAGTTGTGCAGCAAGATTTTTGTTCACATTACATTTAAATAAATTAAATATGCATGTTGTACGGGAAACAAGAGACAGAGAGAGAATTCCAAAAGCAAGCGTTCTGAAGAAAAAAGCTATTTGATTAGAAAGTGTTTCCCCATCTTGGTACCTCTACACTGAATGGGTGGGATTTTGCTTCTACTTGAGTTGATCGGGGGTTACAACTATGTTACTATTAAAAGTGGTTGCTTATATGTTACCATTAAAAGTGCCTCCCAATATGTTACTGTTAAAAGTGGTTACATATATGTTACCATTAAAAGTGCCTCCCAATATGTTACTGTTAAAAGTGGTTACATATATGTTACCATTAAAAGTGCCTCCCAATATGTTACTGTTAAAAGTTGTTACCAAAATGTTACTGTTAAAAGTGGCTACCAATATGTTACCATCTTTTAAATCGGAAATGTTCGCCCTAACTACATCCATGACATAGAATCGCCACTACTTTTGCCCCTTCTTCCCTATAATACCTATTATATCTTAATACCATGGAATTTCTACAGAATAATAATGATCATAATAAAATTGCAATTCCTGGTTCAGTAAAACGATACAAATAAATGTCATTTTAAGTTTATGATTATTTGCCCTTCCTTTACTTTAAATGTTGCCATTAAAATATCATAGAGTCGCTTTTAACAGTAACAACATATAAAAATACAAACACAAAATGTTACTGCGCGTGTATATTAATCTAACTCAAACATCAATTCTGTCAAATTTTTATGTTAAAATTGATGTTAAATATGAAAGTTTGTGTGTTTTCTCTATTTGTAATATTTAGACATTAAACTTAAACATTTTTTGTTTACTTCAATTCACCCCAAACAAAGCACACGGCCACTGAGACGTTAGGGGGTAACTATGAATAAGCGGCTGATCCTAAGTGTAGAGTTGTGCAGCGATATGCCCGAGAGGGATGGACAACACAATAGAAGAGGTTAAAACTGTCTGTAATATCTTTCTTTTAAACTTTTCTCCCCCCCCTCTCTCTAGTTCTCTCTCTCTCTCTACCCCTTTCTATCTATATATCTATCTCTACCTTCTCATTTCTTCTCCTCCTTTCCTCCCTATGTTCACTCTCTCTTCCTCTCTTTCTCCTATCACCCCCACTCTATCATACCATCTCTTGCTTTCTCTAGGAACTGGAAGAAATCATTGACAAATTACTCAATAATAACATTAAAAATCGCTCTAAATATCGACCCTCTTCTGACTAATTGTCTTCTAAAAGAATGAATATTAAAAAAAATGTGCTTACATTTTTCCCAGGCAATGTTTAAAAAGAAAGTATCAGATTTGTGGATGTGTCATGTGTAGTTTTTTAGTTTTTCCTGGACACACAGACAGACACATCGAGAGGAAAAGTTTGAATAACCTACCAGACACCATCCTTGAGTATCTCCGGTCTCTCTGTACAAGAGTTTGTCAGGAAAACCTGACATAAGGATACTTCCTGCTATAAGTAAACCCTGACCAAGTATTCAAAATAACATAGTATTCAAAGCCCAAATAAGATCCACTCGACATGGCTATAATCTGGCTCATAGGAGAAATGGTGCACCTTCTCCTAATGATATTACCTCAAGTAACAGCACTCAACTGAATATTCCACCAGACTAAATGAATCATTGTCCTGGAATCCGGTAAGACCAAGAGACTACAAGAAAGATATACTGTACCATAGTTAAATGGTCAATTGAGGAGAGGAAAATGAATGTTCTTAACCTGTTTACTAACTCAATGTTTGAACGGTAAAGAGAACTTTAATGGTATATTCGAATATCTATGTATCTCATATAGAGATTAAGTGTTATCCCCAGCAAGGTGCCCTTTGATTTCTGAGAACTTCGCCTGAAGAAAAATGAAACAAGAGAGAAGCAGACAACTTGCCCTTATATAATAGATTGACAAAGAAAGAGCCATGAGTGGTTATCACCGGCAACAAACAACACATGGTCAAAACTTTTAACTTGTTTGACTTTCAAGCTAGAATCAAAGTGAAATAGTTCCTTACAGCCCCTTTCCCACAGAAGAGATGTTGCTAGTCTCTCTCTGCTTTATCATTATTTCCATGGAAGGTTCTCCACTGAGCTCTAATCTCTGGTTCGTCCTTGTAAGCCATTAACAGCAAGAACTCGTCTTTTTACCACAACAAAGAAAAACTTTCCTTTTTACTTTCTGTGTGTCGAGCATCATGGAGAATTTCCATGAACAGATCTTCTTCACAAAGAGCTTCCCGTCTGTGGAACACATTGCCACGGGACTGCTTCCCCAAAGATTACAACTTGCTCGTCTTCAAAGCTAATGTCAACAGATTTCTATCTAGAACCGTCCCCACAAATATTCGAACTTGGTCCTGACAATAATCCATCTCATTAACTCTTTACCCTCGAGTTGCATCTGGTCTTGATAAGTAGTGACCCCTATTAGTAAAATAAAAATTTTCCTCCAAAAATGAGTTGTAGCAACTCTTGATCATTTTTCTGGTCGGAAAATAAACACAAATCTCGACTGATATTTGAACGAACATTGATTTTATTGAAATACTAAAATTTAGTAATTTTACACTGTCGACCAAAGTGAGAGTGTATCAGGCATGTGTACACAGTGTGGTGATGTATGGAAGTGAAATCTGGTCAGAGTGGGTCAAGGACATGCGTTGCATGGAGGGAAATGATATGAGAATGATACAATGTATGTGTAATGAGTCTTAAAGACAGGCTTAGTTCTGATGACCCCAGAAGAAGATTAGATCTGAACAGTATAAGGAGATGTATGCTGAACAGTAGACTTTGAAGGTATGACCACGTTGAAAGAATGTATGAGAGTTCTTGGGTTAGTAGATGTATAACAGTTGAGGTAGCAGGTGCAGTTCACAGAGAAAGGCCAAGAAAAACATGTGAGGAAGTGATACAAATAGACTTGAGAGAAAGAGGGATAAATAAAGACCTGGCAGAGATAGGTTAGTTTGGAAATCTATTTCTTAAAGATGTCAAATGCATGTCAGCATGCAAAACAGACGTTAAACCGACGACAACATCGACGACGACGACGACGACGACGACGATGATGATGATGATGATGATGATGATGATGATGATGATGATGATGATGATGATGATGATGTCTGTTTTACAGCAGATCAACTCCCCTTAATACTTTCACAGCTCGTACACACCAGTTCACATACACACTCTCTCACTGATAACACAGAGGCAAGCTAATATATGCACACATTTACAATACCTACACAATTTACACGCAGGAGTTACCTTTCATTGTGGGATTTCTAACAGAACTCAAGGGACCGGAAGTGAATTACATTGAATTATGAGATATCCAACATATATAAACCCTTACGTAGTTGTTTCCCTTGCACTGTCCACATTGAATTGTTATCTATTAAAATTAAAAGAAATAAGCACACAGCTAAAGTTATTGATGCATCCTCAAGCGACAGTTACATTGTGAGTTCAATCCCTGGTGAAGAAAGTTTTAAAAAAAACGGATACGGCGTGGTATCTAAAAAATTCAAATAACTTTAAATGAGAACAGTCTGCTCGAAATGAGAGCTGTCTGCTCAAAATGAAGACAGTCTACTTGGAATAAAGACAGAATGAGGTCAATGTAGTGGATGAAATAATGGGTCTAGTTTGAAATTCTTAGAATTTTACAAACTATGAAACAGTTAAAAATATTGAGTACAAAAGAATGTTCTGAAGAATTAAAAACACAAAATTGAATGAAAATCATTAAGAGGAGATAATACCAAACGGAGAATAATCAGAAAAGTTCAAAAGCAAATAACTCGGAATGAGCGCAGTCTATTCGGAATGAGGTCAATCGGGTGCCATGTTGTTTTTCGTGTGCCTTAACAACACATGAACGTCGAAATAAAATTCTGAAATAAAAAATCTTACAAACAGTTTCCACACGTTAAAAGTATACAGGTCGGTTGAGAATTTAATTCCACTTAATCTCCAAGCACAGAATTTACAAAAAATGACAATGCATTTTGAGTTGAATTCATAATTTAACTAAACACATCTTAATTGTAGTCATACTTTAAGCCTTATATAAAACACATTCTTATCTCCAAGTCCTGAATCAAACAATATAGTCAGTAGAGAATTTAATTATACTGCTTTTGCTATGAATTATTTGTTGTTTTTTATCTTTTGTTTACGACTTTTCGACTGTTAACTATTCTGTACTTTACCCCAACAAGCAAGATGGGGACAACAGTCTAAAACGTGTAAATAACTCCTTCATATTTGACAATGTTTCCGATTCATTCTTTTAGTTTTGTTTTTTTTCTCTTTTATTTACACACGGCATTTTACCAAATATCGACCGAACAAACACACATTGGTGAAATATTTTGTAAATAGCTTTTCGGCTGAAATTAGAATATATAATTCGATGTCTCTACTATGTTATCACTTTTCACACACATTCAAAAAATGAGATCGTCTGATCAGCAAAGATGGTGAGAGATTTGGTGATTAATCTGATGTCGCTAATGAAAAAAAAATTCGACTTTACCTATTTTAAAATAAATTGTTCCAAAATCAAATTATATCGTCAAATAAAACAGTAGAATTTTAAATACATCCATTTCAATAGGTGACATTCGTTTTATTGATTTAGAGAATATTTAACTGACAATTATTTTAAGAAGACAGACAATATTCTTTGTTTTACAAAAAATTAAATTATTGCAATTTAAAATAAATAAACAGATATAGAAGAGACTTATTGGTTTTCATGACATCAAAGATGCATTACAGTTTTATTTATATAAAGAATATTTAGCTGACAATGACAATCAAAGATGCACTACATTTATTGAAATGGATGTATTTAAAATTCTACTGTTTCAGTTGACGGGACGATATAATTTGATTTTGGAACAATTTATTTTAAAATAGGTAAAGTCGAAATTCGTTTTGTTTATATAAATAATATTTAGCTAACAATGACAATCATTTTCATGGAAGCAGAAAGAGTCATTTTAATAGTATTGAACTTGACAGACATTTATTATTTCAAAAGTGATAGTATTATTAACAGTAAATTATATACATTGATGTAGAAAGCACCGTGGAATTTCCACGGGGTCAAGCTAGTAATAAATAATAATAATAACAATAATATTATATATATATATATATATATATCCTCAAATCTATATATATATCCACAAATAAAGTCTAATCTGTATTTATTCATATATAAATACATATATGTACTTCCATCTCGTTACGCAAAAGTTAGCAAGTAAAATACGTGTCGTTTTCTATTTCCCGGACGAAACCAATTCGCATGGTGAGAGAAAATGATAAAGCAAATATTAAGTCAAACAACCACCTCAGTTACCCCACCGCTTGAAATGAATTCACAAAGAAATCATCCACTCTATAATAAAAAGTCAACGATGGGTGTTTTTTTTCCTTCGGGTCATCAGAAATGGTAATAATTTACACATGAAAAAGTAAATTACTGACGTTATTTTAAAGGAAATACAGTTGGAAAATTAGTCACAAACAATTCATTTTGCTGTACCTACTCATTTATGACCTATTTGTGTCAGGTAAAATAAATATTTAATAGTTATAAGATTTTTAAGTTTAAGTAGCCGTCTTGTTTAACGTCTTGTAAACAGTAGATAAAGAGTATAGGTACTTTGCTCAGAATCAATATTTACGCTTATACTGTCTTAGGGCTGCATGTAACCGTCAGACAGCTAGTCTAAACTCTTATCAACAAACAAGACTCTGAGGCCAGGTTTTATTGTTCATCGAAAAATGTAAAAACGGAGATGCCCAAAATATCAGGATATTTAAGGGATAGAAATTCCTCCATGTAGGTCCGTGACTAAGCAGCTAAGAGATCGGAAACAGAGCACCGGCAGTCGTTCGCCCGTTGTTGAGGCATGAAGAATCCCTTACAAAAAGGAGGGCCGATAAAGTTATATAAATCTAAGGGACTTATTCTATGCTAGACAGAACAACGCTAACCCAACAAACTTATACTTTCTATTAATTAAACATTTATTTTTTAATAGGTCACAAATGTATAGGAAAAGTAAAATAAATTGTTTTAAGAATTTCCCAACTGTATTTCCTTTAAACTAATTCATGTCAGTAATAGTAATGATTACCATAATTACTATAAAAAAAATTAATGAAATAACAAAGAAATGTCAAAAAAAAGATAAAATAAAATTTAAAAAACACTTACCTGCTCGAAAATAAAGAAATAAACAGAGAATCCCAAAAATATGGCCACGGTATTTCATTGCTATATAGTTTGGCTTCGAACTAGAAATATTTAAATTGTATTCATGTTACACGTTATTTTGACTGACTTCATCCTGTACCTCGTAGGGAGTGACTTTTTCTTTTTGTTTTTTCCAACTTCTACTTTGTTTGTGATCCCGGTTTATAAGTGGACAATTTTGGTCGTAGGCTATTCATGGGATGGGACAGGACGATTTTTTTTGTTTTGTTTTTCTTTTACTCATTGTATTCTTTTTTTTTAAAATCTTTTTCTGAAAAAAATTCCACTTAATCTTCGAGCACATAATTGACAAAAATGACAATTCATCTCGAGTTGAATTCATAATTTAACTAAACACATCCTAATCATACTAAAAACATGAGAAAGTCTTGTATAAAACGCATCCTTATATCCAAGTTGTGAATTAAAACAATATATTCAGTATCAACCAGTGGTGCGCAGAAGGCGAGGTTGGAGCAGTCGTACTCCCTCTCCCGGGCATCCAATCTGTGAGGGGGGGGCGCGTCTAATCATATTCAAACTATCTCTCCTTTTTTATAATATTTCTCAGTACGAGGACTTGCATATTTGAAGCAGGCAATCAAAGAGTTGACCCCGGGCATTACCAGGTCAACATCAGACCCCAGCACACTACTGGTATGAACAGATTCTTACGTAAATCTCAATAACTTGAACAAATCCTTATATAAAAGTCATCCTTATCCTAAAGTCTTGAATAAAAACAATATAGTTAGTATGAACAAGTGGTGTGGAGAGGCAGGGCAGCCAAATTTAGGAGGGAGGTATCCAATCATATTCAAATTATGATAATATTTCTCAATACTAGGACTTATACTTGAGTCTTTGGGGTTATTCTCTATCTCTATCAGACCTTATATGGAGTACTGTTGTCATATTTGGGCAGGTGAATCTCTGTCCCATTTAAGCGTTTTTATAAGGTTCAGTCCCACCCTCTTCTTCACTGCACTCTCTCTCTCTCTCTCTCTCTCTCTCTCTCTCTCACATACGTGATTTTGCTAGTCTCAGTTTTTTCTATAAATACTATTATTTCATGTGTTCTTCTGGGTCATCACATGGATAGTCCAAATGAAATCACTCATGAATATCTAACAATATAACTGTTTTACTGTGACAAGAATCTGGACAGTATAGGAAGATGTGTTTAGAATAGTGAACTTTGATGGTAGGGCCACGTTAAAAGCATGGATTATAGTTGTTGGGTTAGTAGATGTAAAACAGTTGAGGTAAAAGGGTCAATTAGCAGGGAAATGACAAGGAAACCACGAGAGGAAAGATAAGATTTTAAAGAAAGAGGTATAAATAAAGACCTAGACAGGGATAGGTTAGTTTGGAAGTCCATTTCTAAAAGCTGCCCAATGCATGCCAGCATGTAAAACGGTCGTTAAACCGAATATGATGATGATGATGATCATCATCATCATAGGTCACATCAAAATTAGATATTATGGTTTTTGTTTCATATTTGTTTTCTACACTTACGTAACACTTCCACTTCGCAAATATGCAATTCCCTTTTTAAAATGTTCACTTCATCATGCTTTATCTTGACAGAATCTCCACAAAGTTCTTTGTCGCATATAACATCAATGATCTTTGAAGTCTTGTCAATATCTTTCGAAAGTTCTTTACACTTCTCGTCACCAACAAAAACTGTATATTCACTGAGACTGACACCTGCAAAATAAATTAGCAAATTAGTAAAAAATATATTAAAAAAAAAGTAAAATATTAAAATGAATAAATTTTAGATAAAAAAAATGACAGTCACTTTTTTATTACAGTTGGAACGTTGTAATCATTTGGTTATTATCAGCACAATGTTTCGACGTCATTACCCTTAGGTCTTCTTTAGATGTTTCTCATGCGCACTGAACTTTGGAAAATCGGACCCAGAAGACAATCTACCATATTTGGTAACTTCCCAAAATGATGCCCCCGTGCTTCCCAGTGAGGTGATGCTGATAGGGTTTTAAATAAGCTCTCAGTATATATGAAGCAATGATTTGAATGTTTCCCCGGGAAATTCAATGCAGTCCTAAGTAAAGTGTCTTACTAAAATTGTAGTCGTAAACTGCAGGACTCTTAATCCCCATTTATTTGCCTCCCCACGAGAAAAGAGTTAAACACAATGGCGGTTTTTTAATGGGGGGAAAATCTAACCTCCCCAAAACGGATTGGTACAAAAATAAAAATTGCCTCAGTGTATAAAGTGTTCTCCTTCACTGCCCGGGGACAGAAAATATGAAGTGTAGTATCAAAAAAGATATTACACTTTTCTCCTAGCCCAAACTACTAGTCTTACTAATTTAGTAAATTTTTTTTAATTTTTTCTCATAACTCCAAAAAATTAACTTTATTTGTTTTTGTTTTATAAGATAAAGTTGCAGACAAATAACCTATCGTAAAAAAGTTAGGTGCATCCCTGGAGTTTATTGCAAACTTCTGGATTTTTCTTGTCCACAACGTGCATCTAGCAGCACCTATGCATTTACATTTCTTTCGATCAATCTTTAAGGATATTCCACTCCTTGGGATGTCATGGAATCGGACTACTAACAAGTGACTCAGAGTGATTCAAACTTCAATCATTCTCCACAACCAGAAATACACGTGTTTTACCTCTTCTTCTTCTTCTTCTTCTTCTTCTTCTTCTTCTTGTTGGAAGTAAGTGAAAGCGTTTTTGTGTTGTGCCCACGTTTTAAGGCTTCTTGTAACTTACTGAAATGAGCTGCATGTCCTATGAAACATTTTAGCAGTGACATTTAGGAAGTTTAAACCTAATGCTGTTTATTCTTAAATTTTCGTTGCGTCCTCGAATAGCATTGGGCTCATCAGCAGCTCACTGTACTGTGCTCCAACGATTTTGCAGCTGCCTTTGATTCTGTTGATGGAGCGCTCAAATGAAATTACCTACCATTAATTTAGTGTTTAATTGATTCATTTTTCCAAATAATTATAAGGTTATATAGCTAACTTTAAAAAAATAATTGACATCTTACATTGAAAACTTTCTACTTTGTTTATTTCTTCAATTGCCGGGTCTGGTTATGTTTCAGATCCATCACTTTTAATCACGTGTTTTCCTGTCCATCCGAGCAGGCTGAAGTGTAGTCATCTGGATAGGAAATATCAGCTTCTATTTCAATGACATCCTCCAGAGAAGGAATTTCTGTTATCTCCGGTATGATAAGAGAGACAGTAGCAGACATGTCTTCTGACAACCAAACAGGTAGTGCGATAACCCCAACTGGAGTCCCTATTGTCTAAACTATTTCCAAAACTATCTCCATCATGGTCAAATGGCTTGCCACTCTAGACGAGGCTAATTGATAGAGTGCTTTCTAAGTCTGTGGCCTGGCTAGTTTGGCCGGAAGAACTGCTACCAAAACTTAATGGATTCATCTGAAGATTGCTTTCAGCTAAGATATACAGGGAAACAAAGAAAGTTCCACCATTTAAATCTCATTCTGGTTACCATTTTCTCCAGTTTTGTCTGGCTCGGTGTTTTGAGCAGACTCTTTGGAATATTCGAGCAGATTCGTGAAGGATGTTGTACTCCAGTTCCGCAAAGTTAACGAACGAGGCAACAGATCTCTCAGCATTTTTACCCACGATAAAGACTTGTTCCTCAGAATCAACAGACCCGTCAGCTCTCTCACAGCATTCTTCCTCGTGAAGAACCTTGTTCTCGGGCTCCACAGCTATCTTAGTAGGTTTATCCTCACAGAGAAACTTTTTATCAGAATCGGCAGACTCATCAACTCTCACAATATTTACAATCTCACAAAGAACTTTCTCAAGGTTAACAACTCTCTTATGGTTTTTATCTTTGGGTTTCTATTTTCAATGACTTTGTCAAAATTATATACGATGTGACCTAGCTGGTTGTACAGGTAGCAGTGGTTTGCAACGAAACTGTTGCAGGTAATATGGCTGATCCTATTATGTTGGTAACAACCGTTAGGGCAGTAATAGCAATTGCGAGCCAAATGACTGCAACGATTACACATATAACAGCGGTACATACGATTGGCTGTGTTCGTAACCACATTGCATGTTTTGCAAATTTGGCAGTTCTGTGATATCTCCATTATCTTAGCTTGTAGTCTAAACCATCACTCTCAGAACATTTTATTAGATTCAGAAGCATTTCAGTTGGAATAGTGAGAAAATTGGTGATGCAATTTAAGAACCTTTGTTCGTCATTCAAAGGCTTATGACATGATAATGTTACTCTAATAAATTGATTTTTTTTTGGATATTCTCAAGAATACCTTGAAATCTATTCAACGGAAGGGCATAATGTCCAGAATGTGTTGGCTGTAGTATAATTTTCTCTCCGAGTATCTGCGATAGAAGCTTTCTTCATGGACTGTTTGAATAGTTACAGTGGCATGTCACTATCCACAATATCTGTGTTGCTCATCACTCTGCTCACAGCAATTAAAGCTGGAATAGCCCATCGTTAAGAAGGAACTCTTTGGCCATCTCCAAACTTAAACACATTTTTGCTTCTTTATTTAAAGAATCATAATAACAATCAAACCACATTTGACCACACACCGTTTAACTAGCACCAAACTCTAAGATATCACAATTTATTGATTTGGTGACCAAAAACTTAGCTTGAGACAGTTCACTAGAGTGTGATTTGAGCAAAATTATATGGCAGGAGGTAACTTCTGTTTCCTCATGGTCCTGATGCAAAGTTTTCATTTTTGTTTTATTTATCTGAACAATTATTAACCCAATGGTTAATACTATCACGTTCAAGACATCATGTTGGATTTACCTCTCCTTTCTCTTGATTCAGATCATATGCCACAACAGTATGGTCTCCAATACTTATGACTAATAGGTCTTTTATGACTAGCATGTCTTTTATAAAAAATATTGACTGTGTCTACTATTTGGGTGACTACGTCCATATAACATATCTGATTCCTAAATTTTAATTATTTTCTCAAATATTTAATTTATTTTCCAATAAATTATTTTTTTAATTGTTTTTCATGTTATCATAAATGAATACATTGATAGTAGTTCTTCGGGAGATTTGCCAATTTCAACAATCGGAAACCAAACACATTTTCAGAAATTTCTGTTCCATAGGATCTTGTTCTATTCTTTTTATTTCTTGCTTTTATTCAACCCAAACAAGGCACATTGTCACTGAGACGTAAAGGGCTACTATGAATTAGGGGCAATACTTACAGGGGCATCCTAAGTAAGGAGTTGAGCAACAAGACGTATGTTCATATTACATTTAAATTTCTGCATATTAGTACAAGCACAGTAGCAGGCAACAGGGATGGAATTCCAAAGGCTAGCAGTTCGAGAAATGAAACTATCAGAATAAAGATTTTCGGCATCTGAGGACCTCTACAGTGAAGTCGAGTACTAGTCGGACCTTCTGCTTGTACTCTTGCACAACCGCCATCAAGGTAATTAACCCCTTGGGAGGGCCAAGTTCTTCTCAGGATATGGTAATAGCCATTCGTTGCGCTGTCACAGAGGGAGTTCTTCTTCGTACACTTCCCGAACATGATCAGGTACTTTATAGTGCTGCACTCTATTTGTCAGCTCGCTGGGAGAATGACCATTCTTCCATTTCCATGACACAGTTCATGCTCTCTAATGCCGATCGAACGTTACACTAAAGTCGGGCTCATCGATCGAATTAGCAGCACACTTGTGATGGTTTCCGAAGCGCACGTTACCTGATTCAGTCAGATGCATGCCCCAAGCTTCTTAATCGCATCAATTCCAAGAAGGAGATCGAATCCTAGCAACCGCTCGTCCACAACCAGGGCCTCAATATTTATGGGCTGAACCTGTTCAGCAATCAACTGGATTTTTCTGTACCTTAAACACTTCAACGGTCAATGCTACCACCCCCTTCTGCCTCTAGCAGCGACACACGACCCTGCTCACCAGCGTCTATGAGCATCCAGAATCCACCAGAGCCATGCATTCTCATCCGTCTATGAACAGCAGGTAATTTGTGTTCTTTTACTTGGTCGGGAAACATGCTGCCGCTGACGTCTCCTCCCCTTGAGACATTTCCCTGGCACTCTGATGAAATGTGCTCAAGTCTATTGCATCAAAAACACTGTTTTCTGCTGCCAAATATCCGCACTCTACTGTCTGACTCCTTCGGGGGTCCTTGTAAACAACTTCTGGTCAGGGCCCAGAACACTTGTAATAGATGAATGCTTTGTTGTATGGGGAAAGTTCTGCACAAAAACGCGGTCGTTCTGTAGATGTGGCGGCCAATACATGCCACCCTTTGTCATCCATCATGATGGCTCTCACCTGAGTCAAAAGTTGTCCTATACTCATTGTGTCCATCTTGGACGAGGCTCTCAGAAGCTGCCTTACATGAATGCAGCAGCCATCCATCAGTTGGGCAGCGGTTCTCCAACCAGCCAAGTGATGGTGAGGATGACTCGCCACAAATTGGTCGAATGTGTTGAACTTATCAGTTGGATATACAGTCAGAAGGGCCCGTTTAGTTTGTTCTGTGTTTGCCCTCTCTTCTTTTCTCAGCTGTCTCTACATGGTAAGAGCACTGCCTCATAGTCGTAATGGTAGAACATGCTCGATTTTGTCCATGGTGCAGAGTTCGCAAACCAACTCCATATTTCCTATCGATTCAACGATGTGCATGCCAGTTATAGCACCACTGAATTCTGGAATTAGCCAGATGTCGAAAGCCTTTACATCCATACTGAAGTATTTTCGCCGAAATTGCTTGAAAGAAGGAATTTGGAAGTCTGTCAGGGAACCGTTTTCACTCTTACTTCAAAGAGAACGTTAAAAGTAAATATCCTGGAATTAAATAAAATTAATTCGACTTGTTGCTTCAGTGTTCATAATCAATCGGGTCGTGTTCTAATCCTCTCGACCGACAATTCAAATATTTCTTTAACTTTTAAAGTGCATGCCAGGCAAGGACAGGCTCTTTTATGGCAGGGATGAGACAAGTCGGGGACACTTTCATCGCTCGATCCTGGTTTAGGATCATCACGTTCATCGCAGTAATACTGTATGATTTAATTTTCATAGCAGACTTTCATGCCAGATTCTGTCAATGGCTTTGGATATATATTTCCTATAGTAACATCAGAGGTCTCAGGTCAAACTTTCCTGATGTTCAGTCCTTTCTATTGGGCAAATCACCTCAAAGCCTTACTCTTTGTTAGACTAATATCGATGCTTCTATTGAAACATTTAATATGAAAATGAACTGAACCTATATTTTCAAACCAAAAAATGTTTGAACGGAGCAGAGCATGCTCGAAACACGTGTTATATAGAAATGACAAAAAAACAAAACAACTTTCAATAAAGAATTTTAAATTATTAAATAAATGTTGGTAGATCCCAAGTCTCTCTCTCTCTCTCTATATATATATATATATATATATATATATATGTTAGTCTATGGCTATATATAATTTAAATCAAATATTAACACTTGTATTTGTTCACATTATGTTTGTTAATATTACAAGGATACTGTTGCCTTTTCACTTAAAATTCATTTATATTTTCTTAATTTTTCCTAATATTAAATATTATTATTTTTTTCTCTATTTAAATATTTATCTGATTACTATTACAGGTTTATAATTTAGTTTTCTTTATATATATATATATATATATATATATATATATATATATATATATATATATATATATTATTCCTTCTATATATATATTTGTCATCATAACTAGCAAAATGTATAAAGAATGTCCTTTTGAATTTGGCTTGGTATTGTTGGATGTGTCCATCATCTAATATCGACTGCGATGCTAACTCGATCAAATGTAATCACCAGGAGAGAAAGTGGCTGACTGAACAGGTCCGTCGTCACACAAACAGTTGATTGTGATTGGGCAGACAATAACACAAAAATAATCACTCATATGTACGTATGTTATAACATAATGCAATATTTATAAATTTGATTTCGATTTACTTTTTATTTTTCATTTTAATCTAATTTATGTCTTATTTATTAATCAAATCTTGATGCAGTTTTTGTAGAAAATATTCACATACTCTTCTAATTACACACTGATATTCTTACGAATATTACGCACAAAACTAATTTATTCAAATTTAATATTCATTTCTATTCCTTACGCGCGTTTCATGGCAAAAATTGGATAAATGTATTTTTTTTATTAGTCCAATTTTGTCAATCTTCAGAGGGTTGCAGTATTTATTGTTGAATAGTGAAAACGCATGTCATAACAAAAATCACCGGAGGAGAAAAACGGTGAAATTCCAGAATTATTTCAGATAAACATTTGGCAAATTGAAGTATATTAAGTGCAAACACTCACTAGGGAAAAGGTGATCACCTCAGAAAAAAAGAAAAAGAAAAAAATTCCACCCCATAGTAAGATAATCACACTCGAGAATACACTCGAATCAGATTTCCCAACGACGTCCCCAAAACTGATATTTACGAAACTAACCTTAAATAATTCCTACTAGTACCTCGAAATTCCCTAGCATAGAAAAAATAACCCGAAGCACCCGAAACAATCAATAAATTATTTTTTAATCTTATTATTAATTATTACTCTAAAATCTTAAAGTGTTTAATAAAGCTATTTCTAAAACCAGAAATGAAATGTGAAACGTCCCTTGTTTTGAGGCGTTCAATAAGTAATGTCCCTGACGCACTTCCCGTTGTCTGATCTAGATGAAATTTTGCATGTGTAATGATTTATATCTGTATGGGTTATGTTGCAAGAAACAGCTCTGAACTAATTGTGATTTCGGATTTACAGGTGTTTGAACTGAGTCAGATGTAAAATGGAGCCAGTTGAGTGTCGCGCAGTGATCCGGTTTTTGTATTTGAAAGGACGCACAACAAAGGAGACTTTTGATGAAATGAAAGAAACTTATGGTGATGATGCCCCATCATATGACCTTGTAAAACGCTGGCCTCATGAATTCAAACATGGCCGGAAGTCTGTGAAAACAACTCCCAGACCGGGTCGTCCCTCTTCTGCCATTGATGAGGCATCTGTGCGTCAAGTTGAGGCTGCCATTTTGGAAGATCGACGCATTACTATTCGCCAAATAGCCCAAGAGGTCAAGATTAGTACAGGGTCTGTGGAAACTATCATTCATGACCATTTGCATATGCATAAGGTGTCTGCCAGATGGATTCCCAGGTTGCTCACACCTTTCCAGAAGCAAGAACGCATTGAGTGCTCGAGGATGAATTTGGAGATGTGCCAAGAAGATGAGTCAAAGTTTTACAAAAGACTGATTACACAGGATGAAACTTAGGTCCATCACTATGATCCAGAGACCGAAGCCAGTCAATGCAGTGGAAGCACTTGGACTCACCACCTCCAAAGAAAGCAAGGATGCAGCCCTTTTCGGGCAAGGTCTTGCTCACAGTCTTCTGGGACCAGGACGGAGTAGTGATGACAGATTTCCTAGCAAAAGGGTACCACAATTAGAGGAGTCTATTACGCTTCACTTTTGATGAAATTAAGAGAAGCTATCAACGTCAAGAGGCGGGGCAAGATCAGCAAAGATATCGTCCTCCTGCGGAACAACGCTCCGGTCCACAACTCGCATGTCGCCAGATCAGAAGTACGGGCATGCGGCTATGAAATCCTCCCCCATCCCCTTACTCTCCTGACCTTGCACCCTCTGACTTTCATCTCTTCCCAGCCATGAAGTTGTTTTTGAAAGGAAAGCATTTCCCAGATGATGCAGCCTTGCTTTCTGAAGTTACGACATGGAGGACCAACCTGGAGTTTTCTACAAAAACGGTGTCCAGAGCTGCATTAAACGATGGGAGAAATGCATAACTCTGAGTGGTTTCTATGTAGAGAAAGACTAATAACTGTGCCAAGTTTCATTAATCTACTGCTATGGGAAATGGGTCAGGGGCATTACTTATTGAACACCCCTCGTATGAGGATACCAAGCCCACAGCAAATCGAATGTGGATCTATAAAAAATTAGTACCGGAGATTAATATCTCAAAACAAATCTTTCCTCATCATTTATTTTTTATTTTTATATATTTTTTTAAAAACAAAAATTATATCGAATTAGTTTTATTTATCTATTTAAAATTATGAGATCGGACATTACCCACAGGGATTCTAAGCCAGACAGAGAAAGGGAGGTAATTCTTATTTTTAGAATTAATGAATTACTCCCCGTTGTTCCGAACTTAACTCAACACCGGCAGGATATAGAAGGACTCTATTGTGATCCCCAGAAGAGGTAAGTTACTAGTTACATGGTAATGACCTCAATGTTATTTAATAAATAATACTGAATTCTAATGCAACTTATACGAATGAAATTGAATTGTTAATTTATAATGCAATTTAAGTGTGAACATCCATGTTTAACCACGATGGAACATAGAAGGATCCCCATTTATTGAGTTCAATGGAACATCCTTTCCTACACAATCATTACCAATTAGGGTGCCACAGTATCAATTATTTTTTAATCTGAGTTGTATGCTATTATTGTATTCAAATTAAATTGTTTTCTTTTTCAGATCATAATATTAGCCATGTGTAAAAATACATATCATACGTTGTTGGAAGAGCACAAATTCACCAATCTAAATGATGGTGTGACTTCATTAGGCAACTTGGCAGAAGTCATGGTGTAACCAAAACACAAATTGAGTATTCAACAAAAGCCAGATTTTCTGGAAACAGGTTAAAGTACTTTCCATCGCAACATAAACGTCAACTGAACTATGTTGGTGCTAAAAGCATGTAACTAAGTATTCATGTGTTGAATGGATCTGACGTTGAAGGAGTTCAAGCGTGACAAAATTTGCTGGTTCTTTCGAAGAGTGACACAAAAGAATAAATCTTAAAAACACTCACAGATCAGCACGGATAACATTGAGAAGTGTTTAAATTGGGCGAGTCTGTATTTAGAAAAGAAAACACGTACTTTAATAAATCTCAAGTGCTGCTTATGTATTTTGGCTGATCTATTTTGAGACCGGATTAAATTTAAATGGGATGTTTGTGAAATCGTAAACTTGAATGTTGTTCATTAAATTTGAGTGCTGAGGAAAAACTTGATTTTTGAGTTATTTCAATAAAATCATTTTCAAGTTTGTTTAGAATTGGAAATATTTAAAATGTTGATCATAGCTCCCTATTAAATGACGGTGGCAGCATCTCACAGTCCATAATACCCTCAGAGGCAGAGTTTATTTCTTAGTTCGCACTTCGCTTATAGGCAGAGTTTATTTCTCACAGTTCTCAATTCCTTGAAAGGCAGAGTTTATTTCTCACAGTTCGAAATTCCCTTATAGGCAGAGTTTATTTCTAACGGTTTGAAATTTCTTTATAGGCAGAGTTTATTTATCACAGTTCGCACTTCGCTTATAGGCAGAGTGTATTTCTCACAGTTTTCAATTCCTTGAAAGACATAGTTTATTTCTCACAGTTAATGTTGTCCTCATATGCAGAGTTTATTTCTCACCGTTGGTGCTTGCCGCTTACGCAGAGTATGTTTTTAACACAATTTCATTTTCCCTTATAGGCAGACTTTATTTCTCACAGTTCGCACGTCCTTTATAGGCAGAGTTTATTTGTGACGGTTTTCACATCTTTGAAAAGCAGAGTTTATTTCTCACAGTTCGCAATTCACAGTTTGCGCTTCCCCATACACAGAGTTTAGTTTTTATAATTGGATATTTTCATATAAGCAGTTTATTTTTCACAATTCGCAATTCTCTTATAGGCTGAGTTTATTTCTCACAATTAGCACTTCCTTTATAGGAAGAGTTTATTTTACACAGTTTACACTCCTTAATAGGCAGAGGTTATTTCTAACAGTTTGCAGTTCGCTAATGAGCCGAGTTAATTTCGCACAGGCAGAATTTATTTCTTACAGTCTGCACTTCACTTAGAGGCAGAGTTTATCTCTCGAACTTTCTTTATAGAGAGTTTACTTCTTACAGTTCACACTTGCCTCATACAAAGAATGTTTTCTCACAGTTCACAGAGTTTATTTCACACAGTTTGTGCTTCCCTGATAGGCAGAGTTTATTTTTTACAGTTCGCACTTCGCTCATAGGCAGCTTTTATTTCTCCCTGTTCTCACTTATATTATAGGCAGAGTTTATTTCTCACTGTTAGCACTTTCCTGTTTTGTCACTATTTCCCTTATAGACTGAGTTTATTTGTAATCGTTTGCATTTTCCCCATAGACAGATATTATTTCTCACAGTTCACACTTTCCATCATATGCAGTTTATTTCTCACAGTTCGCGCTTCCTATTATAACCTAGAAGGACCGATAATAAAATAGAACAACACCATGTTATATTTACAATAGTGTGTATTTACAGAAGAACGGAATAGTATGTTACAGAAAAACAGCTCGTCCTTCGTCGTAGGCTCCTCTATTACATAATGTCTAGAAGAGTCTATATTGCCGCAAAATAGGGTAGATCACTATCACACGATAACACGCCCTGTTAACCCTTTGTCCCTATGGAGTCAGTAGTTATTTGTTTCGGGGTTTATTAAAATAATATCCATAATTTTACGTTTTTTTATTTTCGTTGTTCAAAACCTGTATGTAAGATTCGAATCTCAAATGTGTCGAACACAACATCCATTAGTTCGTCCTCTGGAGTATTATTCTCGACAGCATCCGAGTATCGTTTGCTCATCTGGTTCATGTATCTTTTGTGAATAACCTTGGGTCCTTTTACCATGTAAATTATGTTCCAAATCCGTTTATCCACTATCCCTATTTCTCAGTCAAAAAGAAGAGATTTTCTCCAACTATGAAGCGTCCCTTCGTGAGATTTTTTCACGTCCGTGTTTCCTATGGGTTTGCAATAACATATCAAACACTGTTTTAAGCTTCCTTGCAAACTTTACTTTTGCTGGCGTCATTAAAGATGGAACATTGTTATTTGGAGTCATCCTATGTATCTTCAAAGATTCTTGCATGCGCCTTTTTGAATGTGTGCACGAACTGTTCTGCTTGACCATTGTTTCTCGCATTATGCAGCGTGATCGTAATATGCTCATAAGTCCGAGTTATCGTTGCCATTGTTGTGACTTTGAAGGGCCGATAATAAATTTTTAAAAACACGGTGGCATATTTACAACAGTGCGCATTCACAGTAGTATCAAATAGTATGTTACAGAAAAACATTTAGAGGAGTACAGAATAGTATGTTACAGAAAAACTGCGCATCCTTTGTCGAAGGCCAATTTATATATAATGTCTAGAAGAGTCCATATACTCACGAAATAGGGTAGACCACCATCACACCATAACACATCCCTTCTAGTTCACAGTTCGTAATTCCCTTATAAGCAGAGTTTATTTCTCAGAGTTCGCACTTCCCTGATAGACAAAGTTTATTTCACACAGTTCGTACTCCCTTTATAAGGCGTTTATCTAACAGTTCGCGCTTCGCATTTCCTTTAAATGCAGGGTTTATTCTTCTCGGTTCTTACTTCCTTTATTTCCTCACATTTCGCACTTCCCTAATAGGCAGAGTTTATTTTCAAACAGTTCACATTTTCCTCGTGAGCGAAGTTTATTTCTCACAATTCGCACTTCCTTTATAGTTAAATGGTTTTTTCTCACAGTTCGCAATTCCCCTATAGAGAGATTTTATTTTTCACAATTTGCACTTCCCTTATGAGCAGAGTTTATTTCTCACAGTTCGCATTTCCTTTATAGGCGTTTCTTTTATCACAGTTAGCAATTTTCTTTATAGGCAGAGTTTATTTTTCAGAGTTCATGTCTCACAGTTTGCGCTTCACAGAGTTTATTTCTCACAGTCCGTTGTTTCGCTCATAAGCAGAGGTTATTTTTGCACAGTTCACACATCCCTGGTAGACAGAGTTTCTTTTTCAGAGTTCGCAATTCCCTTACATGTCACGTTAATTTGTCTCAATTACCACTTCTTTCATCAGGAGAGTTAATTCCTCACATTTCGTAATTCCCTTATGGACTGAGTTAATTTCTTACAGTTGCCACTTCTCTTCTAGGCTAAGTTCATTTCTCACAGTTCGCACTTCCCTCGGAGGCAGTGTTTATTTCTAACAGTTAGCACTTCCTACATAGGCCAAATTTATTTCTCACAGTTCGCAAACTTGCAGAGATTTAAATGTGATGTGAACATGCATCTCGCTGTACAACTCCACGCTTAGTGTACGCTTATAAATCTGCCACCAAATTCACAATAGCCCTTAATGTCTCAGTGGCAATTTGCTTTGTTTGGAGTGAATTCAATTAAAAAATAAATAAATAATAATAAAAAAGTTTTCTTAATTTAATTTAAAATGTATATATGCCGTTTTTCAAAATTGAAATTGTCTTGGTAAACAAGTAAAATAGACGTATCTCACATAGATTTTGATTACATTGTGCAGAATTCACTTTGTTTAAGCTGAAAAACGATCTAAGGGACATAAATCATACCGAGAAAGTTATATTAATTATCTCCCTTTAATATTCTTATCTGATCCGTTCAGTTTTAAGAACCGCATTTTCTGATCAATTAGTTTGAATGTATTTAAAATATTTGAGCAGCATTTTTTTTCTTTTTATAATTTCAGGTTACCAAACCCTGCAACAGTACCAGAACTTTATAACAAAGTTACGTAAAGCTAATTAAGCTAATTCACACAAAAATAAAAATGCGATTCTATTTTGAGGGGGCGGTACTACTCAAAATGAAGCGCCTAATTTCCGTGACTGCTCGGCGGCAACGATCGGGCAGGTCGCGGAAGCGCCCGAGAGCTGCCGAGACGAAAACGAGACTGAAGCAGAGCTTACCGATCAGGTTGCTGCCAATCATCTGCGCTCAGCACAACAGAACAAGCGGTAGGAAGACGTTCGAACTGGCCGAAAACGTATCCGTAAAGACTGAACCTCGACGAGAAAATATATGAAATTCCCCTCCACCCCCAACAAAAAATAAATATCCTGATAAAAATAACATATACTTCTTTGTTTAATGTCAGAAAAAAAAGACGAAAAAAGAAGTAGTCTAAATAGCGTAAAAGAAGTAGCATTTACTTCTTTGAATTATGTAAAAAAAAGGCAACAAAAACAAATAAAAATGGTTCATTTGGCCCACGACAAAATTAAAAAAAAAAAAGGTTATTTATAGTTCTTCAGCTATAGTGTTCATTTTTTTCATGTTTTTTTTTTCAAATATATGTATTTTTTCTTTTGTATTCTTCGTCTTATATTGTCGCCTGCCACTCTTCCATTTTTACGACTTTGAGTTTTGCTTCAGCCTCGTTATCGACTCGACAGCTCTCGGGCGCTTCGGCGACCTGCCCGATCGTTGCCGGCGAGCAGTCACAGAAATTAGGCGCTTCATCTGGAGTAGTACCGAGGGGGCTATTACATGTAAACACAGTTAAAGAATTGACGCTAAAAAAATTATTACAGAAATTAGTACTTCTCAAGATGAGGACCCAAGCTTAAATCGACTTGGCGTCGGTACTTTCCGGATGTTTACGTAAACCGACGGAAAATGTCGAATGAAGAGTCGGTTGACTTACCTGCGTCCAAAAAATCCAAAACGAAACTGGATTTACAAGTGAAAAAAACAAAACAAAAAAAACATTAACCAACATTTAAATGTTGGTTAATGTTTTTAATACATTAAGTCAAATTGTATGAAAGAAATATTTATTGTTTTAATAAAGAAATTTAAATAAACAAGTGATAAAATGTTTTTTACACCTAAAAATCTTTTCTTTTATGAAGCAAAATATAAATAAACAGGCCATAAACCTTTTTTTTTTCACTTTAAAAGTGTATTTTTGATGAAAAATATAACAGAACAAGTGATAATAATGTGTTTATTTCACGAAACAGTTTGGTTTATTTTTAATCCGAGTAACGATCTAAGGGAAATAAATCATACCGAGAAAGTTATATTAATTATCTCCCTTTAATATTCTTATCTGATCCGTTCAGTTTTAAGAACCGCATTTTCTGATCAATTAGTTTTAATGTATTTAAAATATTTGAGCAGCATTTTTTTTCTTTTTATAATTTCAGGTTACCAAACCCTGCAACAGTACCAGAACTTTATAACAAAGTTACGTAAAGCTAATTAAGCTAATTCACACAAAAATAAAAATGCGATTCTATTTTGAGGGGACGGTACTACTCCAAATGTAGCGCTTAATTTCCGTGATTGCTCGGCGGCAACGATCGGGCCGGTCGCGGAAGCGCCCGAGAGCTGCCGAGACGAAAACGAGACTGAAGCAGAGCTTACCGATCAGGTTGCTGCCAATCGTCTGCGCTCAGCACAACAAAACAAGCGACCGCAAACGTATCCGTAAACCCTGAACCTCGACGAGAAAATATATGAAATTCCCCCCACCCCCCCAAAAAATAAATATCCTAAGAAAAATAACATATACTTATTTAATTTATGTTAGAAAAAAAAAGTTGCCTAAATATCGTAAAAGAAATAGCATTTACTTCTTTGATTTATGTAAAAAAGGACAACAACAAAAAGAATTAAAATGGTTGATTTGGGGCACGAAAAAAAAAAGAACAGTTTATTTATTGTTCTTCAACTATGGTGTGTTCATTTTTTTTTTTCATTTTTTCCAAATATATGTATTTTTTCTTTTGTATTCTTCGTCTTATATTGTCGACTGCCACTCTTCCATTTTTACGACTTTCAGTTTTGCTTCAGCCTCGTTTTCGTCTCGGCAGCTCCCGGGCGCTTCCGCGACCTGCCTGATTGTTGCCGCCGAGCAGTTACGGAAATTAGGCGCTTCATCTAGAGTAGTACCGAGGGGGCTATTACATGTAAACACACTGAAAGAATTGACGCTAAAAAAATTATTAAAGAAATTAGGTACTTTTCAAGATCAGGACCCAAGCTAAAATCGACTTGGCGTCGGTACTTTCCGGATGTTTACGTAAACCGTTGGAAAATGCCGAATGAAAAGTCGGTTGACTTACTTGCGTCCAAAAAATCCAAAACGAGACTGGATTTACAAGGGAAAAAAACAAAAAAAACATTAACCAACATTTACAGCACAAAAAATCAAATCAAGGGAGGCGCGAGAGCGCTCTATTCCTTAATAGACTACAAGAATGGCCTATGATGGAAATCTCATTTATTTGATCAATCATAACTCAAAAACCAATAAACCAAATTAGTTAAAACTTTGCACAAATTTTTTATTTGATAGGTTCTATAAGTGTGTAGAATTTTAGCATCATTAGTCAAGGCAACCCAAAGATCCAGAAAGTCCAATCATGAAATCATGTTATCCGTGTGTACGTACGTAGTATGTGCCACCTTGTATCTCATCAACTATTTTATGGATTCAGCTGATTTTTGGCAGAGATAGAGGTTCTAGGGTTTAGTTGATGGCATTTTAATTTCAGTGTACCATATACCTTAGTTTTCCAGAAAATTAAAAAAAAAACTTAAAAATTACCAACTATATCAGTTATGTGAAGGCCTTGTATTGGGGCATAGCCTTTACAAATGTAGTGACATTCCATGATAAATGCCAATATACTGAAATCATATGCAAAAAGCAAGGAAATTCCCAAATTTTTACACTTTTATTGTCATTAAGGGTATACAGTATAAATCTTTATGCATGAGTGGATGAAGTAACAGTAAAATACATAGCCCTGTTGTGCTCGCATACCCTTAATGACAATAAAAGTGTAAAAATTTGGGAATTTCCTTGCTTTTGTACATTTAGTGTATATGAATTTTCATCTTAACCCTATTAAGGGCATATGATTTCAGTATACTGGCATTTATCATGTTTTTTATACCTAGAAATCTTTTCTTGTATGAAGAAAAATATAAATAAACAGGCCATAAAACGTTGTTTTATTTTTCCCTTAAAAAGTGTATTTTTGATGAAAAATATAACGGAACAAGTTATAATGATGTTTGTTTTTCACAAAAAAAGTTTTGTTTTTTTTACTGAAAATTATTTTTGGTTTGTAATCATGCAAAAATGTTTTGTTTTTTGCGTAAACAAGTTTTTTTTGTTCTGTACAAGTAGTAAAACTTGCTGTTTTTCACGAAAAAGGTTGGTTGTTTTTACACAAAATATTTTTTTAATCATAATCAGGTATTAAAGTGTGTTTTTTTTATTGGCATGAAAAAGGTTGGTTTAGTAAGAAAAGAATCAATAAATAAGTGATAACATTTTTTTTTTTTTGCCTGAACATTTATTTTTTAAATTCCACTGAACAAGTAGTAAAAAGCTTTTTTTTCACATGAAACAGTGTATTTTTTTAAAGAGAGCAGATCTGACAGATTTTCTGTCGCCGTTAACGGCAACGCAGACGTTGAAGAAGAAGTGTCATGAAGTGTTTGTATAGGCTTTTTGCTGCCGTGAAAGCAGACGTCAAAGAAGAAGAAGAAGAACCAGGAGTAGAGGAACTGGAAGGAAGTATTTCAACAGGATACTCTTCAGCTATCTGCGACAATATGGAGACGAAGGGGTGTTTGCTAAATTTCTGTCACCACATAAATTCGACCAGATAGCTGTCTCCAAGGTCCCTGCTTGTCCTGAATTCTTTCTTGTTTCGCTGTTTAGCTTCCTTCCACATTCACTCTATGTGGTTCGTTGTAGCCTTTGTTTTAGGATAAACAAAGTTTACATTGTGGTTCACAGTCAAATGTCTGAATATTTCTTCTCTTTCTTTTGCACATGCTTTCCATCAGTCAGATACTATTGTGGTCCGTCGCAACATGTAACCTTTAATAATTAGGAGTGTTCTGGCGTTTCTGTTCAGGACTGTTAGAAGGAATCCCTCCTTCTCTGTAGGATCGTATCCTCCGAAGACCTAGAGCAGGTCGAATAGTTGAAAAGAGATTCGTCGATCTCCACCATATGCCCTGAGCCTTTGATTTTTCAAAGATTCCTTCGAAAATTATGATGACACACCTCCAGCAAAAAATTCTTCAAATCAATGATTTAAGTCATAGATCCAATTCCGCATTCATGGCATGCAGTTTCTATGGTTACTATGTCTTGGGACCACAGATAGATCAACTTTAGTATCTGACCGATGTCCAATTGAGTCTTTTCGAAAAAGTACCACTTCTTATCGATATCCAACATCTGTATTTTCTGTTATTGCATCACTAAGAGTATTTATCGCTAAGTTTTACTCGTTTTGAGATCTTATATCTATCTCCACATTCTGTGCAATTTTTTCCTTTAGCGATCAATTTCTTTCCCTGACAAAAATTAATCACTCCTTTGGGAGACGCAACAGCCTGACCTAGCTTGTCAAAATCCATTGTAGCTGTGATCAATCTTTATTTCGTGAATTTTGTGAGTTTCGCGTTTCAATCAGTTACAATGTTGACATGTTGTCTGCTTACTTTCTAGCATTCTGATTGGCTAACCGCTTCAGTAATTTCTGGTGGTTTACGTAAACATCCGGAAAGTACCGACACCAAGGCTATTTCAGCTTGGGTCCTAATCTGGAGAAGTACCATAAATTAAAATGGGGTAGCAGTTTCACCTATAAATCTAGTGTAAAATGATCACCCATTTCTGGGCCACCCATCGGTAATGATAATCCACTTCATAATTGGATAGCGTTTTAAGGGAATACTCCAAATTTTATTTTGTAAAGGAAGATAAATTTTATGTGTGGCGAAGGATGATTTCTAAGAAATGGCTGATTAAAAAGTTGATTATCCAGTAAACAACCTGAAAAATGTGGCGGTAAAATAAATAAATAAAAATTATGACATGACGTCCATTAACCCTACAACTAATCCCTCACCCAAACACACACAATTTGATTTTTTAAAAATGAAGAAAATGGCTAAGAAGTATTTATATGTCTTTAAATACGCTATCTGGTCGGGAAATGGGTGATCATTTTATGTTAAATTTATATGCGAAACTGATCCCCACTCTAAAATCTAAAATAATTGTGTGTATGTGTTTTAAAAAAAATTTATTTTTACCGCCAAGGTTTTCAGGTTGTTTAAATGTAATCGTTTAAAAAAGTAGAATCTCTTTTTTCTTTTTAGGTGAACTAGCATACGGTGTAAGGATACAATACTACTTAAAGTAATTCAGCTTTTGACGTTTTGGCTAGAAACAAAGTGTAGTATCTGTTCTTCTTGATTGAGGCAATTTTTATTTTTATCGTAATCCAGAGTGCCCCTTTTGGGGGGAGCTGGATTTTCTCCACATTAAAGACCGACCTTGTGGCTAACTCTTCCCTCGTGGGGAGGCTAGTAAATAAGGTCTCAATAATCAATATTTTATTTAATATGCCATCATAGATCATCGATCTTTTACACTTTTTTCTTCTTCTTTGTTAAAGTAACATACACATTTCGATTGGAGGCATTTAAAAGAATCGCATAAGGAGAGTATTGATTTACACCTCTCCAGGAGTTAAGCACAAGGCCAGTTTTTATCTTACTCCCACAAGTAAGATGTGACCCAAGGTTGGGTCAGGAAAGTGGGGTTTAAAAATTGCCTGGGCAGCCCCGTCAGCATTCCCCGGTAGGAGCGCCTCAGGCAGTAAGCAATTAACTTACTCCTCCCCAAAGAGGGGAGGCGAAGCCTAGGAGGGTGGACCTCCTAGAACTGCACAGGACAGACCCATAGACCGGTGTGAAATTCTATTTGATATTTGGTATAGAGAGAAAGAAAGGAAAGTTGTTTGCTGTAGCAAGACGAGTTCTTGCTGTGAATGTTTTACAGGGGGGGGGGGGAGGCAAGGATTGGAGTTCAGTCGAGCACCTACCATGAACATAACGATACAGTAAAGAGAGGGTAGCAACATTTCTTCTCGGAATTGCTAAGTCGGTTGGGTCGAGGCAAGAAAGAGTGCTCCAAGCGGCACCTCCATATATATGACAGCATTACTCCATCTTAGGACGTATATGGTTATTAGGACGTTATACAGGTAGTGAATTACGTCAGGAGTGAGCCCCTTTTGGGAGCAGTAGAATGATCCAACTATTTTCCCACCGACCGTAGCTATATATTTTAATAGTCATAATTTACTCATGATTTATTTTTCAGAAGTCATCATCATCATCATCAGCAGCAGCAGCAGCATCATCATCATCAGTTTAACGTTCGTTTTACATGCTGGCATTAGCTGGACGGCTTTTATGAATTGAGCCCCAAACTGACCTATCTCTGACCAAGTCTTTAGTTATCCCTCCTTCTCTGAAGTTTTTTCTTATCACATGCTTTTATGCTTTTTTTGCCTTCTCCTGTGAACTGGACCTGCTAAATCAACTGTTCTACATTTACTGACCCAAGAGCTTCCATGGATGTTTTTAAAGTAGCATTTTAAAACTTACCTGTTTTGCACACACCTCCCTATATTGTCCAGATTTAATCTCCCTCTGAGGTCATCAGATCTGAGCTAGTCTTTAAAACTCACATTACACATCCATCTTATAATTCTCATATCAGTTCTCTCCATGCAACGTGTGTCCTCCATTTTCATTGGCCAGGTTTCACTTTCATATATCATCACACTGTGTACACATGCCTGATAGACTCTTCCCTTGTTCGACAGTGGTAATACATAGCTGGTTAGTAAGTGTAGAAGTTCTCTGAACTTACTCCATCCACTCTTAACTCTTGCAACAAAACTAGCACCTGCTCACCGTGTGCTCCAATAGTATCAGAAAGGTAACAAAACTTCTGAATAATTTCAATAACTTCGCCATCCAAATATATTTTCTCCACATTTGAGCTCTCATCCATCTCCATTGTTTTACACTTCATGCACACAAACTGGTTATCCTCTCTCCACTGCATTGCTTATGTACCCAATGCTTACAAGTATCACAAAAATTGAGTTGCACCTGACTCCCTTTCCACAAACTGAACAGGGGGACTTTCCTTCTGATGGGGTCTTTCCAACACCACAACTACTGATTATTACTTTGATCTTAGTGACATTCACTCTCAAACCTTTACTTTCCATTGCATTCCTCCCAGTAACTTAACAAGTAAGTCTTCCATTGTTTCACAGGCAAGTACTAAATCATCAGCATACAACATCTCTTCTGGACAACCCATACGAAATTCTCTGGGCAATGCTTTTAAGATGCAAATGAAAAGCAATCGACTCAGTACAGAACTCTGATGTACTTCTACTTTAACATGAAATCTGTCACTAAATGTACTGTTAATTCTAACACGACTTTGAGCATGTCTGTACAATTACCAGCACGTCTGATGATTCTCATCCTGACGAGAGAAATAAATTATAACGTAAAATGACTGGATTTTTGCTTGAGTTATTTCTTTCTAACTTCTATTATTACTCTGTTTTTACATTGAGCTCTCCGACTCAAGATTTCCTACAGAAATTCCACTCACTCCAATAAAATGTTCGCTCGTAAGAGTTGTGAGGGCTAACATAAATTATTTTATTTAAAAACTATACATTACAGTTAGGCGAATCAGGGTTTCATTGTTAAGGGCAGCAGTTTTCTGAGTTAGACAAGGGTCCTTTTTGCCTCTCAGAAAACGAAGACAAACTGAGAATGAATGAAAAACCGGTGAGCACTAACATTCACAGTCTGTGAGTGAGCTGTGTCTTTTTCTAAGTGCTCCTTTACGTGAGAAGTTCGAGATTTGCTTGTATTTCTATTTTAAGTTTTAGTTTTTAAGTTTTAAGGTTTTAGTTTAGTTTAGTTTTTGTATTTATTTGTTTATTTATTTATTATGTATTGTTAATCTAACGTAAATTTTATTCTGTGCAGGCAGTTGTTTGCTATTTCACTTCTACAGTTTAATAAATTGTAGGGGCCTTTAAAGTTTAGGATTTCAAATTTCTCATTCAGACATAATCTACACAGGTCGTCTAAATTTCTACATGTACTGGTCTGTCGTATTATTTTCCATTTAATTATTGGTAAGTGTCCATTTTCTTTAAGCTCCCAATAATAGTTTGCTAGTGCTGTTATAATTCGGCGTTCTTTGTTTTTAAATTTTAATAAATAAATAAATAAACAAATAAATAAAAGAGTAAACTAAACTAAAACCTAAAAACTTAAAAACTAAAACCTAAAATAGAAATACAAGCAAGCACGTGTAAAAATAAGGTCACTCGATATACTGACACAACAAAGAAACAGGGGTGCATCATTCTATAGAAAGCAGAACAATAGAATAGGAAATAGGAAGTAAAATCAACCAGACCTTTGTTTATGAGAAACCCAACGATTGGCTAAGAGAACAACAAAGAATCTGATTGGTTAAGTAGTTAGACGTGAATATAAAAACACCCGGTAAAACTGACTCCATGCATTTTTCCTGACGATTCCCCCGGGGATGAAACGCGGAAGCCTCTGTGTAGCTTAATTGTCATAAATATATTTTCATAACTTACTACCTAGCTCTACTCATGTATCGAGCACTGTTAAAGTAAATACTGAAAATTGATGCATAAAAAATTATATCTCTTTATAACATTTTATGTGGATACATGAAATAATATATATATATATATATATATATATATATATATATATATATATATATATATATAAAATGAAATGAGTGATGAGAATAAAAATTGGAAAACGAACAATATTTAGTGAATCATAAAGTAGTTTGAACAAGGAAAATATAAATAAACTTTCAAAAATCCAAGCTTCTATCTTAAGATGGAGATTATAGCGATAAATCAGTAAAAATATTACTGTTAGAACAGATTTTAAAATATAAGAAAGTATAAAAGTACAAAAATTATAATATACAACATTTTTTAGCAAAGTGTATCAACTTCCACAAAATCTTTTTGAGCAAAGAGAATCAACCTCAGTAGAAAATTGTAACGTGTCCCAAAAAGGTGCATCCAGATATTATTAATGTTCAGCAAACATAGCAAAAAATCTTCTAGAAATTCGAATAATGAAAATGTTCCATTCAGAAAATATGAAGATCCATATTCGATGTTAAAGTTTCATTAGCAAAAATATGCATGACTCACCAGAAGAAATTTAAGTATACAAATCTCCAACAAATTAGCCAAATATATATCTTCCTAAGGCAAGTCAAAAGAATGTGTTATAAACGTTTCAAGGACCAAAATCTAAATGTGAAATTTTTAAAAAAATATAACAATAAAGAAGAAAAGGAAGAAAGAAAGGGAAGCAAATGGTATCAGAGAGAGAATACAACAGAAAAAAAGAAGAAAGCTAATACAAATAGGAAAAAAGAGAATTTTTCAAACTTATCGAAAATCCTTTAAACACTCACACAGATATAGTACTATCTTAAATGAAAACTCTATAAAATCTCGTACTCTACAATGACTAACATAGCCCAAACAATAATAACTTCTAACAATAAGAAAATCAAATTTGCACAGACACCTAATCCCCTTTTAGTCCCTATTAATAACTGCAACTGCCAAATATCTCAGCAATGCCCACTCAATAATGATTGTATACATGAAGATGTAATATATGCCTGCCCAGTTAAGGAACCCCCTCCCAAGCTAACTTACTAAGTAATATTAATACTTCTACACCTTCTTTGTCTAGTGCACTTACACATTCTCTACCTGTATCTCAACTTAATGCACATGATTTGACCCCTAACGTCATCCACTCTATCACTCCAATTAATAGCATCCCAACCCAAAGTACCCAATGCCATATAAGACCCCCTTCAAATAATTCAAACTCTCCTTCTAACATCACATTAACTCCCATTCTATGTATGGAGCTGATACTATAAATGGCATGCCTTACAATATAATCACCCTATCTAAAATACACACTTATATCAGGGCTACAGCGTACCCTTTGAAATACTGCATTTCAAATTCTACATCTTCTTTCAAAAGAAATAATGATAAAAAGGAAGGACTACTCTAACTAACTTCATTAAAAGTTGTAAAATCGAATAATATCCCATATTCAATTGATTGGTCGATATTAAAGAAATCAAAATCTTACACTCCTGGATCTAGATTTTGTCATGTGTGTACCTCCGAAGCTGTAATATTAATAACATCCGCTAAAAAAGAAATGTCATGAACTAAACAAACGAAATTATTTCGGCATGCAGACATAGTAGAAAATGTAAATTTAACCAACTATTAACCCCAACGGCTACCCCACCTCCATCAAATAGCTAAGATGACTTGATTAATCTTTTGTCGTATAGATTTCCATCATCTTTCTTTAAGATTAATTCTTAAATGAACTCCTAATTTTTTCTAAAACAATCCTTTTTATTTCTCTTATTTTGTAAGACGTTTAGGTATGAGTCGCAAATTAATTATACCCTTGTCTTTAGTTTAATTCCATTTTTTCACTTTTATTTTATTTTATCTTAATTCTAATTTTTATTTTAATCTTAATTTTCATGTTAAAATCTTCCTTTTTTAAATTTTAAAACTTCCCTTGTATTTTTTTAAATCTCTCTTACATTTTATCATCCATATTATTTTAAAATTATCCTCCATATTGTCTTTTATTTAACTTACATACACACTTTATATTTAATTTTGCACTTTTAAACATTTTAGTCCATTCATCCGAATATATTTATATTTGTAATCTGTATTAAGACATCATCTTAATTATATTTTCCTTTTGTAATTATAACCATAATCTAATTAAATCTTGATTTTATATTTATTGGTATAATATTATCGTATGAATTTTTATAAGTCACTTTATTTTAATTGACCCTTATATTATACATTTTCTAATTTTCACATCCCTTAATTTAGTTACGTTAATTTAAGTTATTTATTTAATAAGGCTGTGTTAGTTTAATAAGGGTATTTAGTCTGATAATCCAATAACTTTTAACCTTTTATTTTTTTAATTTTTTAATGCTTTAATATTTCCTTTAATATTTTGAATCCTTTAATATTTTATTTATTATCATATATATTTTAAATATATTTTGATATATATATATATTTTTATATATTTTCATATATATATATATAATTTTTTAAGTCATTTAATATTTTATTTATATTTATATAAACTACATTACTAGTTTTTACGTATATTGACTTATTTAGATTCACTTAAAGTTTTTTTAACAATATTTTGAACTATTTTCATAATTTTTATAAGTTTTAACTTCCCCAATTTTAAATTAATTTTATTTTTATTGTTAAAACTTTTTTTATATATACTTCTGTTCAACTTGTCCCCTTCCTACCCCTTCTGTTATCTATTCTAATAATATATATATATATATATTATCTCTATATTTATTTCTAATTATACCCTCTCTTAACATTACACTTTTTCCCTTCCTCGTAACACTACTCTTAGCTCCACTTTTTTATTGCCCCTTTTCCATATTAATATCCCCACCCCTTACTTTGTATGTCTTGTTTGTCTTATTTCCTGTTTCTCGTCTGTTCAGTTCATTGTATTTCTATATTCTTCTCTACTTTTCACCTTTCTTTTTTTCACTTCTTTTTCCTATTTGTATTAGCTTTTTTCTTTTCTTTTTTCTTTCTCTTTTGTTTTCTCTCTCTGATACGTTTTTATCATTTTATCATCTTATATTTTTTGTAAATTTTCCCTATTTAGATTTTGGTCGTTGAGACATTTACAACACATTTTTTTTACTTGTCTTAGGAAGATATCTTTAGGCAATGGAATTACTGATTTGTTGAGTTTTTCTTGGAGATTTGTCTACTTAAATTTCTTCTGGTGAGTCACGCATTTTTTTGTTGCTAATTAGACTTTAACATCAAATATTGATCTTTATATTTTCTGAACTGGACTTTTTTATTATTCGAATTTCTAAAAGATTTTCTGATATATTTGCTGAACATTCATTATATTTGAATTTCTTGAACATTCATAATATCTGGATGTACTTTTTTTGGATACGGTAAAATTTTCTATCGAGGTTGATTCTTTTGCTCAAAAATTTTTTGTGGAAGTTGATTAACTTTGCTCAAGAATTTTGTATGTTATTGTTTTTATATTTTTGTATATTTTCTTATATTTTCAAATCTGTGTTAACCGTAATATTTTTACTGATTTATCCCTATAATTTCCTCTGAAGATACAAGCTTGAATTTTTGAAAATCCATGGGTTAAGGAATGAAAAAGTTTATTTATATTTATATATTCCTTGTTCAATCTACTTTATGATTCACTAAATATTGTTCTTTTTCAAATTTTTATTCTCATCACTCATTTCATTTTATTATTGCTCTATCTCGTATATTGAGCATTGATTGTTCAATATAGGAATAATTTAAAGATATAATTTATATCTATATCATCTCTCAATTTATATATATATATATATATATATATATATATATATATATATATATATATATATATATATATTGTCATGCACAGACTTCGTCAGGACCACGGCAGCGACCACATGACAATGATAAATTAAATAAAAGGTAAATAAGTTCGAAATTAGTTGGTAAGTTCCTAGGGCGCAATATTAATAACATAACATGGGGGAGGAGATTCTCTAGTTCAAAACATTACATAGAAATAAGGAATAACAACAAACAGGCAAGAGATAACTCGAACACCAAGTTAAATTTAAAACAAATATTTATTTACATGAAGATAAGTAAAAGAGGTAAGCATGCATAAAGCAAAGTGAAAAAAGAACAGAGAAATATTTTAGAGGAATGTGATAATACTTAATGTTATCTAACGACGAGCAAAATCTATGAACAAAATCATGTCCAAACAATTCAAGAGAGAAAATTGGTTATAACTTATATTTTCCATTAACGTATGGCACAAGATTCTCCACGGGAGTTGAAAAGTTCAACAGTCCAGGAATTACACTTTGTGTCCCACAAAAGAGTGAAAAAGTTCAATTATCTAATATTCACAATAATCTTTGGATGCAAAAGTCAGGTACCAAAGAAATCAGGCATCCTGGTGGGGGTTGGAGTCTCAATCAACGTTACATAATCCTTATATGGGATATCAATTATAATTTCTCATGATAATGTAAAATGTTCTTGTCAGCGACAGATTTTTATGGTGTGTAGAGTTAATCTCGAAAGCGTTTTTAAGATTAACTTTCGGTTTTGTATCAACATAGAAGAAATCTCAGGCCACTCGGCGAGTCATGAAGCACCCATGTCTGCTTCCTCTTTTTCTTCTCTTTTTCCTTTTCATTCTATTGCTGTGACGGTCGGTGAGAGTGTCTCCGATTGACACTGACTGACTGATTGACTGACTGCTTCCCTTGTATATATTGATGCTGGTATACGTGGGCGTTGGGTATTTTGGTGGGGTTTCTAAATGATCCAAACCCTGGAACACGAGTCATCTTTAACTGAAATCAGAGCGCTCTCACTGATGAGGCCAATTCAAACACCTGGAACATGTTCAATGGGATTCTCGATGCTTAACTACAAAGAACGACTTCAAGGGCTAAACATGTCCCGACTTAAGCAGCAAATGTGCTCTGACTCTGGCATATAGCATGATCAATGGGAATTTAAACCTACCGTTAAAGTATTTTTCTGCTCAGGCAGCAAAGATTTAATGTCATGTTATTAGGAGTGAGATGCAGATCGGAAAGCTGTATGCCGCTCACCAAACATGTATACACAGTACATACACTCTTTTACTAACCAAACAGGCATGCTAATACACATACACACACACACATAACCATGCCTATCTCACTTACGCACACGCAAACACACACCAGCCGAAATGAACATGTCTGCTCAATTTCTACTTACACAGAAAAACAACTCTCACTTAGAAACGTTCCTTAGACACATTTCACTCAATTCTTTACGAACTCTCTATCTTTCATTGTCTTAACAAGTTGTCAATAAAGATGAATTATTTTATATGGATCGCTTTTCTCTCAACATACTAAGTTTCTCTTTTGTGACTCATCAAGAAAAATAATGAGAAAATGAATAAATGGACATCGTGAATCTTCAGCATGTCCGTGTTCTTCTATTCCTTTGAGCCATCTATGTTGTCACCTGTGAATCTAGGTGAAGGTGATAGAGAATCATCATCATCATCATCATCATCATCATCATCATCATCATCATCATCATCGGTTTGTCACTCTGCCAAATGGTTTCTCTCGATCCACAAAAGCAAAATACAGGTTCTTCTTATTAAGGTACTTCTCTTGCTTTTGTTTCAGGATAAATATAGCACCATTGGTAATTTGAACAGATATAAAACCAGGGAAAATTTAATTTATGTTTATCTGACTTCTTATATGCTGCCCAATTATTGTGATTATTAGCAGAGACTTTCATATGTTGAATGTATCAATAAATGTCAGTTGTAGAAAAGGGAAGAAATACTCAAGTTTTGTTGAAAGTGAGACCTGGAACATGTGACTGTGAGCCTACAATTAATTACATTCTGATCCAAAGCATTCAGACTACAAAATGTGATAATACTTAATGTTATCATCATCATCAGACTACACTCCAGGTGTGAGACTTACTTTAGTTCACGTGTTGTAACAATGTTTTTAGGATGGATGTCTCTGGCAATTTATAAGGAAAGAACACGAGTCAATGGATTTGTGACTAATTTTTGTTGCTTAGAAATCATTTAAGTTTTCCTCTACTTATACAATTTGTCAGATTAAAAAAAAAATGTTTTTTTATGATTTAAGTATAGGGTCCTAGTTGTAATATAAAATAATGTTGCAATTATCACAAACTTTTCGACATGCATATCCACACCATTTTAAGTTGACATCTATTTTAATGATATACATCATGCATATCTTTATATATCTATGATATAGTGTAATTATTTAAACACAGGGAGAAAACTCTGTAATTCAATCACATAATATTGTGGGAAAAAATCATGTAGTCCATTGTCTGTAATATCGAAATAATTAAAAAGAAGATAAACAATTCTGTAGTCTGCCGTCTGTAACACCCCAATAATTCAAATTAACGTACAATATACTTTCTAATATTGTCTTTTCCTCTATATACTAAGTGTCTCTTTTAGTGAGCAGATGAATAAATTGACATTGTGAATCTTCAGCATGTCCGTGTTCTGCTATCCCTTAAAGCATGTATGTTATCACACGTGAATCCAGATAAATCTGCTAGAGATCATCATCATCATCATCATCATCATCATCATCATCATCATCATCATCATCGGGACCGGGGGGGGTGCTTCTGCAGTATATGAGCCGAGGGTGCTTCTGCAGTATACGGACCATGGGTGCTTCTGCAGTATACGGACTGGGGGTGTTTCTGGTGCTTCTACAATATAGGACCCGGAGGCTTCTGCAGCATAGGGAACGGGGGGGGGGTGCTTCTGCAGTATAGGCACCAAGGCACTTCTACAGTATAGGACCCAGAGGCTCTTGCAGAATAGGGACCACGGGTGCTTCTACAGAATACGGCCCATGGGTGCTTCTGCACTATAGGGACCGGGGGTGCTTCTGAAGTATATGAACCGAGGGTGCTTCTGCAGTATATGGACGAGGGGTGATTCTGCAGTATATGCACCAGGGGTGCTTCTACAATATAGGACCCGGAGGCTTCTGCAGTATAGGGACCGGGGGGTGATTCTGCAGTACAGGCACCGGGGGTGCTTCTACAATATATGACCTGAAGTCTTCTGCAGTATAGGGACCGGGGGCGGGGTGATTCTGCAGTACAGGCACCGGGGGTGCTTCTACAATATAGGACCCAGAGGCTTCTGCAGTATAGGAACCGGGAGTGCTTCTGCAGTATATGAGCCGAGGGTGCTCCTGCAGTATACGGCCGAAGGGTGATTCTGCATTACAGGCACTGGGGGTGCTTCTACAATATAGGACCCGGAGGCTTCTGTAGTATGGTTCTTTGATATAACCGAGGCGCCTCGGAAATTTTTTCTTTCTTTCTTTAACTAAAAATATTTCTATGTATGGGGGAGGGTAAAAAAAAAAGGGGGGGGGGTCAAAATATATATATATTTTTTTTTTAATTAAAAATATTAATATGTATGGGGGAGGATGAAAACAATTTTTTTTGGAGGGGTGGGCGGAGGTAAATTTTTTTCTTTATTTTGAATTTTTTAATTTTTTAAACTAAAAGTATTTCTATGTATGGGTAGGGTAAAAAAAAATTTGGGGGGGGGGGATCAAAAAAATTTTTTTTTTTTCTTTTTAATTATAAATATTTCTATGTATGTGGAGGGTAAAAAAAAAATGGGAGGTTGGCCCAAAAAATTTTTTAATTTTTAAATATTTTTTTATTAAAAATATTTCTATGTATGGAGGAGGATACAAACAAAAAATTGGGAGGGGGGCGGGCAAAAAAAATGTCTTTTTTCCTTTTTTTAACTAAAAATATTTCCATTTATGATAGTGACACTACATGAATGAACACTATTTTGTTTTTCTGACACGACAGGGGCGCATTAACATGAGTTCTTAGGTATGTGAACTGGGCTGGAGATAGGTACATATATAGTATGTGCACCCTTGCAGAGATAGGTAAGTATATAGTAAGCGCACCGGGGCGGCGATAGGTATGAATATAGAATGCGCACCAGGGCGGCGATAGGTAAATATATAGTATGTGAACCGGGGTGGAAATAAGTATGTATATAGCATGCGCACCGGGGCGGCGATCAGTATGTATATAGCACGCGCTCCGGGGCGGCGATCAGTACATATATAGCATGCGCACCAGGGCAGCGATAGGTACGTATATAGCATGGGCATCAGGGCGGCGATAGGTACGTACTTAGCATTCGCACCGGTGCGGCTATATGTACGTATTTAGCATTCGCATCGGGGTGGCGATAGATACATATTTAGCATTCGCACCGGGGCAGCAATAGGTATGTATTTAGCATTCGCACCGGGGCGGCGATATGTACATATTTAGTATCTGCACTGGGGCAGCGATAGGTACTTATGTAGTATGCACACCGGGGCTGCAATAGGTACGTATTCAGCATTCACACCGGGGCGGCGATAGGTATGTATTTAGCAATCAAGGGTGGCGATAGGTATGTATATAGTATGTGCACATGGGCGGCAATGATTACGTATATAGCATGCGCACCGGGGCGGTGATAGGTATGTATTTAGCATGCGCTCCGAGGCGGCGATCGCTACGTATATAGCAGGCGCACCGGGGCGGCGATAGGTACGTATATAGCACGCGCACTGGGGCAGCGATAGGTAGGTATTTAGCATTCGCACCGGGGTGGCGATAGGTACGTATTTAGCATTCGCACCAGGCTGGCGATAGGTACGTATTTAGCATTCGCACCAGGCCGGTGATAGGTACATATTAAGCATTCGCACCGGTGCGGTGATATGTACGTATTTAGCATTCGCATCGGGGTGGCGATAGATACATATTTAGCATTCGCACCGGGGCAGCAATAGGTATGTATTTAGCATTCGCACCGGGGCGGCGATATGTACATATTTAGTATCTGCACTGGGGCAGCGATAGGTACTTATGTAGTATGCACACCGGGGCTGCAATAGGTACGTATTCAGCATTCACACCAGGGCGGCGATAGGTATGTATTTAGCAATCAAGGGTGGCGATAGGTATGTATATAGCATGTGCACATGAGCGGCAATAATTACGTATATAGCATGCGCACCGGGGCGGTGATAGGTATGTATTTAGCATGCGCTCCGGAGCGGCGATCGGTACGTATATAGCACGCGCACGGGGCCGGCGATAGGTACGTATATAGCATGCGCACTGGGGCGGCGATAGGTAGGTATTTAGCATTCGCACTGGGATGGCGATAGGTACGTATTTAGCATTTGCACCAGGCCGGCGATAGGTACATATTTAGCATTCGCACCGGTGCGGCGATATGTACGTATTTAGCATTTGCACCGGGGCAGTGATAGATACATATTTAGCATTCACACCGGGGCGGCGAATGGTATGTATTTAGCATTCGCGCTGGGGCGGCGATATGTACATATTTAGTATTCGCACTGGGGCAGCGATAGGTACTTATGTATTATGCACACCGGGGCGGCAATAGGTACGTATTCAGCATTCGCACCGGGGCGGCGATAGGTATGTATTTAGCAATCAGGGGTGGCGATAGGTATGTATATAGCATGTGCACATGAGCGGCAATAATTACGTATATAGCATTCGCACCGGGGCGGTGATAGGTAGATATTTAGTATTCGCACTGGGGCAGCGATAGGTACTTATATAGTATCTGCAACGGGGCGTCGATAGGTACTTATATAGTATGTGCACTGGGCTGGCGATAGGTACGTATATAGTATGCGCACCGGGGTGGGGATAGGTACGTATATAGTATAAACACCGGGGCGGAGATAAGTACCTATATAGAAGGAGCAGACAGAGGTGGTACTTTTTATAGAAATATGTCATACTTTTGCCCTGGGCAACGAAGAGGAATGGTGGGGAAGAAACAGCTTTTGCAAAAGGCAAAATGCGAAAGTAGCAGTGAAATGGAGCGACCAGGGAAGAGAAAGGTAGAATGATAAAGAAACAGCTATAGAGAGAGAGAGAGAGAGAGAGAAATTGAAGTTTTAATATAAAGACGTTACACATTCGATTTTTCTTCAATTATATGTTTTTATGACTCCGAGCAACGCCGGGTAGCCACGCTAGTGTATTAATAAATGTCAGTTGTAGAAAAGGGAAGAAATACTCAAGTTTTTTTGAAGGTAACACCTGGAACACGTGACTTTGCAGGCCTACAATTTATTACATTCTGATCCAAAGCATGCAGACTACATTCCAGGTGTGAGACTTACTTTAGTTCAAGTTTTGTAACACTGTTTTTTAGGATGGATGCCTCTGGCAGGTTTTAAAAGAAATGACCCCAGTTAAAAAAAAAAGTAGAATAAATGGATTTGTGACTAATTTTTGTTACTTAGAAATCATTAAAGCTTTCCTCTACTCATACAATTCGTCAGATTAAAAATGATTTTTGAATATTTAAACCCATTTCCTTTTATCCTCAAGTGGCCTCAGGGCCTAGATAAATGGTGACCCATTAGTATAAAAATATTCCTTTCTGGAGCCGTAACTAGTTTTTGTTGATCAAATAAAATCATTGAGAGATACTTGTAGCCATCACGGCGAACTTGTTTGGAGATCTCCAGCCACATCGGAGTAGAGTGCTAGTTCTGGACGGTAAGCATTTGCCACAAGCCAACAATAATCGTATGACATCTGTAAGGAAAGAAAAATAAAGTATATTATATTAAATACAAGCATGGCTACTCGGCATTTCTCTGGTAGAAGAATAACATAAGATTAGTGATTTAAATATATTTTGTTCAAATAAAACATGAGTTCAAGTAAATAGATTTGATCTAATACATAATTTAAAGTAAATCAAGTTCAAATTAATTTTACATTTGATTGATATTTATAAATTGTAGAAGGAATAGGATCATTTAAAAAATAATTTTGTGGAATGGTTTAAGTATATTTGATAGTAATACAAAGAATCAGAAAAATCAAAATTCAGTAATAACAATTTTACAGGGAGGGGCGTCTTTATTTTTACATGATAGACAGCAATATCATTACAACATGGTGGCATGTGTTGGACAGCTTTTAGAAATTTACTTCCAAACTGACCTATCTCTGGCCAGGTTTTTATTTATCCATCTTTCTCCTAAATCCATCCTTATCATTTTCTTCCATGTTTTCCTTGGCCTTTTTAATTTTTAACTAATAACTTTAGCTGAGGAGATTTCTTTTCAGGGAAGAGGGAGATATATTATTTTAGCTTTTCTTTGAGTTGATGCAGTGCCTGGTATTCCCAAATAGTTACTCATCTGTCAGATTTTATAAATGTATGAATAAAATCAAAGTAGAATAAATAGTAGATGTGGTTGTGACCCAACGGCTCACTTGGTTGTCTAGTAATCAATAACACTGAATACAAGGATAAACGTCAGAATCGTGTCCTCCTGGTTCGGCACGTACCCTGGGTGGATTCAGCCGACTTCCTTGAGGGAACGTCAACTTCACAAGTGCTCATCAGTTGCATGTGTATCCTGCTTAGGCGAGATGATTTCAAAGGCGTTAGTTTTTTTGCATTTTTTTGCAGGGAGGTTGTGCCGTCCTCATGCATGCAGTGCCTGGTATTCCCAAATGGTTACTCATCTGGTATTAACTATGTTCAACAACACTTAACTTCAATGATCTAATGAGAACGGATGTATCAACATGATTATGGGTGTACAATACACCTGAAGCAGGCAGGAGAGCACATCGACCTGCAACATAGTCGAAAATAAGAGTGGCATGAATAGTGCAACTAAAACAAATGAAAGTTACTCATGCTTAGATAAAAATCTACTTACGTAGTCAGGTATAATTTCTTTCTTCGTCTTTTTGACTTGTTTGATCAGCTGAACAATGCTGATCACAGTTTCTGTCTGTAAAAGTTCAATTAACATGTACAAAACACAGAATAGGCCATTCTTACTTATACCATCTCTGAAAAACAGGAATTTAGAAAAATGCATATATCACAACTGATTTTACTTATTTATTTTACATTTTAGGAGCTTAAAACCTAATATTGTTTTGGATGTGTTGTATTAATACTTATTAATATTTATACTTGTTAATTCTGTGAAGCTAGGGTGTTTATACAACAGTGCTCAATAACAAGTAAAGCTGTATTTTAGTATAAATGTTTACTTATACAAACATTCTTTACGACATATGTGCATACATGTTTCAACTGCGACTTTATTTAAAATCTAGCTTCCTCAGGCTCGGCGAATATATTGAAAAGACGAATGAGTTCCATACTGGTGCAAGGTTTTGGTAGGGGGGACTAATTTGTAAAGGGAGAAGGAATATAAGAAAACATTCAATTTCAGCCCATACGTATACCCAATGCACATCCATACAACACATACATATATACACACAAAAATGATCTACTCAAAGATGAAGCCATAAAAATAAATTCGATAAAAAGCAACTATCTACCACAGTCTTAACACACAATCTAAAACACCTGCCAACGAACTTCGAAACCACCCAAATATCGTTATCAAAAAATGTGATAAAATCAACATATATATTGTACTCAATAAATCGGATTATTTTACAAAATTAAAAACTTTTACATGACCATACGAAATTTAGAAACGTTAAAAATAACGTATCAATTAACTCAAGAGTCAGGTTAATAAACTTATTACAGCCAACAATGCTGTAAATGATAGCCATAAACTCTCCAAAATAAATGGTGATTACAAACCCGATTACCATAAATCCAGCTCCCCTCTGTCTCATGTTACAACCCCTATTTATCAATTAACTTATTTATTTTTTTAAATTCTGATGTTTTTTTTTTGTTTTTATAAAATTTAAAATTTTGATGGTTTCATGTTTTTGAACTTAAGTAATCTATATTATCCAAAATCACTACACCTGATATGATTTTGGCACTTCCTCATAGTTATCACTTGTTTATATATAGAATTAACTATTGCAATTACATACGCTGTATTTAATTAGTTTGCTTGCCTTTATGGTATTTATCTTGTAAGTTCCTTGTATTAATACTAGAGCCGGTATAAATGAAACATTCACACTAGGGCATTTAAAACAATAATTTCCCTCATTTTCTATGACTTCTGTCCAACGATCAACTAGTTTCTTGATGCCTTTAAAAAAAAATTATCTGATTTTGGAGAGAAAAACAAATTTAGGTCATTTTTTAGTTGGTTGTCATTTTCATAAATTTTATTGTTTAAGTGATGCTGCAATGACTGGAAAAGATGATAGTCGGATGGAGCAATGTCAGTTGAATAAAGCGGATGAGGCAAAACTTCCCAATTGAAACTCATGACCTTTCCTGAGTGAGTTTCGCTGTGTGAGGTTTTGCATTATCATGCTGAAGCACTACACCCTTCCTATTGAGTAATGCTGGTCGATTTTGATAGAGCAATTCTTAGATCATCTAGCTGCGAACAATATTTTACTGCTGTGAGTGTTTGATTAGACTCTAGTAACTCATAATGAATCAGTTCTCTCATGTTCCACCATAAAGAGAGTATAACCTTCTTTGGGTGTAGTCCTTGTTTTGGAACAGGCCGTGGACTTTGGTTTCGGTTTAACCATTGTCTTTTGTGTTGGGTATCCTTGTAAAGAACCCATTTTTCATTTCCAGTAACAATTCTTTGCAAAAATGGTTCTCGATGATTCCTGGAAAACAAAGATGTGCAAACAGTCACTCTTTGATTTCGTTGAGCGTCGGTCAAATCATGGGGAACCCAGAGTCCAAGTTTTGAAACTTTTCTTAACTAGTGAAGGCATGAAATAATTGTGGTATGGGTTGTATTGAAGTGTTGAGCTAATTCTCTGCTGGTTAACTTTGGATTGGCCTCCACAGTATCTTTAATGGCGTCTTCATCAATTGATTTTGGCCTTCGCGAACGTCACCGATTTGACAGATTAAAGTTTCCAAAAGAAAATTTTGCAAACCACCGTTGACATTTCGATCATTCAGAACATTTATCCCATACACAGTTCCAATATTCCTTGTAGCTTCTGCAGCTGAGTTTCCTTTTTTTAATTCATAGAGCATGCTCCTCACTAATATCCATTTTTTGACGGCTGAAACAGTTAAACTTAATATTTTCCAATTAATTACTATACGTGAAAGGCAAAACAAGATATTAAGACACCAATTCATCAAAAATCTAGAACTGTTTACAACTTAGGAGGCTGAAAAGTGATGAAGTAAAAAATACGATATTACTTTCCAACCTGATATGAGTGGGTGTGGATTTTTGAATTTATATGTATGCATGCTTCTATCTTTGTATGTGTGTGCATGTGTGTATGTATGTTTATATATATATATATATATATATGTATATATGTATGCGTGGATATGTATGTATATACGTGCGTTATGTGTATATCCGTGTATGGATATATGCGTATATATTTGTGTTTGTTATTTTATATATGTATATATATATGTATATTTATGTGTGTACTTGTGTATGTATTAATTTGTGCACACGTGTGTATTTTATATAAAGATCAGATATTTATGCTTGAAAATGTATATATGTGTATATATGTGTATATCCGTGTATGGATATATGCGTATATATTTGTGTTTGTTATTTTATATATGTATATATATATATGTATGTTTATGTGTGTACTTGTGTATCTATTAATTTGTACGCATGTGTGTATTTTATATAAAGATCAGATATTTATGCTTGAAAATATATGTAAGTAGATTAAAACTTTGAAGTGTTAAATGGAGAAGAAAGGAATCCAAGCTAAGTGGGTAATAAAAAATCGGAAACAAATAGAAGGAACGATAGGTAATAAGAATGATTAAATGAAAAAGATAGAAACTAATTGAAGGAGTTAACAAGTAAAGATTGTAACCCGATACTGAGCTTGACCGTGGAAAAATTATAAAAATATCTCATCCCCAAAAACGATTTACTTAAGAGGAAAGTTTTCCAAATTCATATCACTTCCTTGTTTTCTTTGGTCTGAAGAGATTGACTCTTTGTGAAGAGTACAACCGAAAAATGTATGCACATATGTAACCAATAATGTTTGTATAAATAAAAATTTATACTAAAGAGCAGCTCGACTTGTTTCTGAGCACTTTTTATAAACACTGGAGTTTCAACGGATTTACATCTACAGAAACTAATACAATATGTGTACCATATATATATATATATATATATATATATATATATATATATATATATATACAATTTTTATGTTCACTATTATAGATTTCTTATATCTTCAAATTATTTTAATTGTTTTTTTTAATCTCGGCATTATTTGATTTGTGATTTATCATTAGTGGGCGTACCCTTGTTCTTACGTTTGAGAAGTCTTTTTCTGTAGCTGCCATTTATCATCCCACTACTTCTAGCACCCTGACCAAACCATCGAAGCCTCCTCGCCGACACCACATCTTCAATGGTTTCTGTCATGCCCAGCGCTTCATATATGCAAGCATTACTAAACCTGTGATTCCTAGTAACCTTGAGGATTGTCATAAGACATTTCATCTCAAACACCAACAGGGCTCTGACTTCTTGTTCTCCAGTAGTCCATGTCTCTGAACCGTATATGGCTATTGGCAGAATGAGTGCCTTATACAATCTAACCTTAAGAGTTCTGGACATGTCTCTAGAGATCCATATTGTGTTTCGTAAATGGCCAAATGCCTGTGATGCCATGGATATCCTGCGCAAGACATCTGAAGCACAGTTGGGAACTAGACTGCCAAGAAACTTGAACTCTGCAACTTTTGGAATTAATTGATTGTCTATTTTGATTTCTTCATCGGTTTCTGGTGACATAATTGCACATTTAAGCGGATTAATCTTTAAACCCCATTTTTTGCAGGTTTTTCAAGCTCCGAGGTTAGAATTTTAAGTTTTTCAAAAATAGCAGATATGAGTGTGGTATCATCTGCATATCTTACACTAATTGACGTCGTCACTCAATTAGAACTCTTTGTTCAGATCGTTAATATCCTTCATTACGTCTTCCAGAATTACATTGAATAGACTTGGTGACATTATGCAGCCTTGATCACACCAACCCTCACTAGAAACCAGTAAGTGAGTTGCCCTCCAGCATTAACTGCGCATTTTGTGTCCTCGTATACGTTTGTATAATAGCAACGTATTTTGAAAGAATTCAAATTTGGTACAACATTTTCCAGAGCGCCTCCCTCCATATAGTGTCGAATGCAGCCTTGAAGTCAACAAAGTTAAAATGCATTGGAACTTGCTGATCCCTTGCTTTCTCTATAATCTGTCTTGTTATAAATACGGCATCAGTTTTTCCTTTGTCTGTTCTGAAGCCGAATTGAGACTGGATCATTGTCCCTTCGATGATGTGTTGGCATCTGCTCATCAAGATTTTACAAACAACTTTTCCAGATATTGACAACAGTGAAATAGCTCTGTAGTTTTCAGCTTTTAGTTTGTCACCTTTTTGTGTATTGGTGTTATAATCATCTTAAACCAGTCATCTGGTGTTGTCTCAGTTGTGATCATTTTATTGAACAAAGTTATCAATGTTTTAATCATCATATCTCCACCAGCTTTTATTAATTCAGATGTTATTCCATAAACCCCTATATATATATATATATATATATATATATATATATATGTTATTAAAATATATTAATTTATTTAATCATCAAATTCTTCATCTGGGAGAGATCGACTGGCTAATGAAAATAAACCTCTTGTAATGAAAGGTTATTGTCACTGGAGATTTCATAAACTAGAACTATTAATTGATTGTTTTTGCTAATAGAGTAATATATTTTTTTAACAAGTTGCTAGATCAGATTAAGAACAGTAATAGATTAGAACATTTTAAGACGGAATTAGGTGAATTTAGAAATAATGCTATAAAAACATTAAGAGAACATGTTTGGGAACTATCAGATGAAATATTGAACATAATTTGATCTGTATATTATATTAATCATGTGAATAGATAAGAGAGTAATATAGGGAGATGCCCCAAAAGGCATAACAACAAATACAATAATATTTATTTATTTAAAATATTTATTATTCTAATATATTTTTTAAACGTATGCTATGTTAAATAGCTGAGATTTTAGACAGAATTCAAACTAGATTTGGTTAGAGTTCACCTGGGTCACAATACTCTCCACAAAACAAGAAGGTCTCGACAAGCAGCAGAAGCACCAGCCCAAAAGAAGTTATACCAAAGAAGTCTTCAGATCTTTACTCTACTTCAAAGAAACAACACGGTTATGTAACAGTGTTTGATTGAAACAAAGACCCCACATCATCCTAAAACTAAAGGTGATAGTGACCTCATCCAGTTCCCCAATTAAGGTTCACTCTAAATTTATTTTATGAAACATTTTGATTCGAGTCCAATTTCTATGATGAATTACTTTAGATTCATTTACCTTACATAAGGTTACCCATGGTAAATTTACTGTAAGACACTCACATCATTATCATCATATTCGATTTCAATCCATTTTACATGCTGGCATGAGTTGGACGGTTTTACAAATTCATTTCCAAGCTAACCTATCATTAATCAGGTTTTTATTTACTCCTCTTTCTCTTAAGTTCATCCTTATCACCCCTCCAATGTTTTCCTTGGTATTCCTCTGTGGGCTGACTCTGATACCTCAATTGTTCTACATTTATTAACCTAGGAACTCTCATCCATTCTTTCAACGTGGCATCTTGTTTCGCACATCTTTCTAAACTGCACAGATTTAATCTTCCTCTAAGTTCTTCAGATCTGATCATGTCTTTAAGACTCAAATCACAAAACCATTGCATCGTTCTCATATCATTTCTCTTCATGCAATGCATGTCCTCAACTCCTACTGGGCAGATTCCACTTACATACATCATCACACTGCATACACATGTCTGATAGACTCTTCCCTTGGTTGACAGTAGAAATGCTTTTCTAGTTATTAATGGTAAAAGTTTCATGAACTTACTCCATCCATGCTTAATTCTTTGTATCACACTAGCACCTGCTCCACCCTGTGCTCCAATGGTATCACCAAGGTAACAACATTCCTGAACAACTTCAATAGCTTCACCATCTACATATATTTTATATATATCTGAGTTCGCATTCGTTTTTGTTGTCTTACACTTATTGCACACAAACTGGTTGTCCTCTTTCAACTTACCAGTGATTCCACTGAACCTCTTGTGTACCAATGCCTGCATGTACTACATAAAACTGAGTTGTATCCGACTCACTCACCACAAACTAAGCATGGGAAATGTCCTCTTTCCGGAGCATTTCCAACGCTACAACCACTGATCAACACCTTTGCCTTGGTGACATTCACTATGAGGCCTTTACTTTCCATAGCATTCCTCAAATTTTTTAACCTAAAAGTAAACCTTCCATTATTTCACAGGAACATACTAAATAATCAATATACAGAAACCTTTCCAAGGTACAAATAAAAAGCAACAGACTCAGTACAAAGCCCTGATGTACTCCTACTTTAACATTACACTGTCACTAAATGTGCTGTTTAATCTAATACGACTTTGAGCATTTCTTTACATTGCTTGAACAAACTTTACTACCCACTCGTTTACCCCTAGTTTATGTAATACCCAGCAGACAACATTTATTGGCACTCTGTTAAAAGCTTTTTCCAGATCCACAAATGCAAAATACAGGTTCTTCTTCTTACCAACGAACTTGCATTTGTTTCGGGTTAAATATAGCACCAGTGGTGCTTTGCTCAGGCATAAACCAAACTACATTTCATCTATGCTTATCTAACTTCTTATTTGCCACTCAATTATTCTCTCAATCACTTTCAAGACCTGATCCATCAACTTTAAGCTTCTGTAATTACCTCTATCCTTTATCTTTGTAACAGTTGACAACTGTAGTAAGTTCCAGTCTTTCGGAATTACCTCTTGTAAAGTCTATAATCATCTCAATGCCTGTTACATCTGCAACCTTTAATATTTCAGCAACAATGCCTGAGGGATCACTAGCCTTACCCTTCTCTACTTTTCTCACTGCTTCCTGTACTATTTATTTATCAATTTTTATAGCTGGACCTGATACTGCTTCTGCAACTTCTAGTTTTTCATGGCTCCATGGAAACTCAATATTTAGTAATTTTTCATAATGTCATTTCCATTTGTGTTCATTTGTTGCCAACAGTCCATTGCCATTCCGAATGCATTTCTCTCCATTTGATGTTTATTAAAATTTTCTCTCTGGATGTCCACCTGGTCGCTAAATATTACTAGTTTACATGCTGTGGTTTAGTCGCCAATTGAGTTATCCCCCCTTTGAAAATTGGCTGTTTGGAGTCTCTAACCGCTAGATGGCTCTGGTTGGGAGTCAATTTGTATAGGGGTGGATTGAACAGTATAAAATCTGTACTCTTTTGATTGAAGAGCCGTTGTTGCTCAGTGAGCAAAGTGAAGTAGAGAGAGAAAGAGGTGCAGTTGGCAGTTGGTGGAGAATACATAAATTTTATTTTTCAAGAATTTCCTTTTACAGATAGACCAGAAGCTATTCTGGCAAAAATGGGCGAACGAGTGAAATAAAGCAATGACATTTTGAGGCCGTTTAAAGGAGAAGGCGATGTGGTCGCGTGGTGTAATAAGCTGAAGCTGGTTGCGAAGCTGCAAAAGATTGATGACGTAGCGACATTGACCCCAATGTATGTGGAGGAGAATGCGCTAGCAGTCTATTTGGAAATGGGAGAGGCGAACAAGGCAGATGCCGATAGAATTAAAACAAGATTGAAGACAGCATTTTCGGAGAGTAGTTTTGATGCTTATAACAAGCTCAGAAGAGTAACCTGGACCGGAGAATCGGTGGACGTGTATGCGGCAGATATAAGGCAACTAGCAGGATTGGCCGGATACACAGGACGAAGTCTTGAAAAGACAGTTAAAATGGCTCTAGTGTGTGGTTTTCCTGACCGCATCTCAATGGAACTACAACGAATGACTGACATTGAAATCATGGAGGTAGAGGAGATCTTGAGGCATGCCAGGGTGCTGGCAAAACATCCTAGTGAACTGGGGGTAATTGCAACCTCTATCGCAAACAAGCTTGGTGAAGAAGAGCAGATAGTGAGGAGACGTAAATTTGTTGGAAAATGCTTTAGATGTCAGGGGTCCCACCTGATGAGAGACTGTAGTGAACCAAGGCCGGGTGTTATCTGTTTCCGGTGTGGCCAGGTTGGGCACATTAGTAGGAATTTCCCTTCACTTCAGAAAAACGAGTAAAGGGGTGTTATTGCGCTAGTAGTCGCCCCTTTACTTCTGAAAAGGCACGTGAGAGTTTACTGCCACAGATAGTGGTTACTGTCAATGGAAAAAGAGCAAGAACCCTTGTTGATACCGGCTGTACAACTACACTTGTTACGACAAGTGTCGTCAACTTTTGGAATGAAGCCAGCGATATTAGAGCAGTAGATGGCAGAGAGGTGAAGTGTTATGGAGAGACTGATGCCGAGATTATAGTAAGAAATATACTGCTATGACTCCGAGTAATTGTGCTGGATACGCTCGTTGGGGGAATTGATGTGATACTGGGTCTGGATGTTATCGACCGACTGGGAGGAGCTACAATTGCTAAGGGTGAGGTGAAGTTCGGCAAGCAGTATGAAACTAGAATATCAAGAAGTGCAAACAGTAATAATGGCATCCAGCCAACAAAACCCAGGCCATGTCAGATTGAGGATGAGGACTTCCGAGCCTATTTTGATGGTGACAAGTGGAGAGTAGAGTGGCAATGGACCGCGGGACTGCCTGTGTTGAAAAATAGGGTTAGCTGCTACGAAAGTATGCTAAGAGGAGAGATAAGACCGCAGATTGAGAAGGAAGTTCAGAGGTGGATCGACGAAGGAATTTTAATACCATGATCAGGGAAGGTTGAAGGAATTCTGCCACTCATGGCATTGGTTCAGCCTACCAAGAAAAAAGTCAGGTCAGTATTGTGGACAAGAAACTATGGCGATATCAATTGGTCGAATATAAAGGTCAGATTTATTGCTTGACTTAACAGCAGAAGATATAAAGAGAGTTGTTGAGGAGGTGTTTATGAAGAGGGGGCCAGTAGAAGAGGTCCTAATGGACAACGAGATGTTCTTCCGCTCAGAGGTCTTTAGAGAGCTATGTGATAAGTGGGGTGTTAGGCAATATTTTAGATCAGCGTACCGCCCAAGCAGCAATGGAATCATAGAGAGACATCATCGAACTATAAAAGCTGTGGTAGCAAGAAGCCAAATTTCGCCCCAAGAAGTGGTCTTTTGGTATAACATGGCACCGAAGGTTGGCCAAGACGAAACGTCAGTGCCACATCGATCTGTCTTCACGTATGAGTTGCAACATCCACTGGCAATAATGGAGAGAGTGGAACAGGGGCAAGCGAAACTCACTGGGTGAGGAGGTGTGGGTGAAACCGCCCAACGTCAGATGTACAACCTACTGGGGAAGAGGAACAGTAACAAATATGTCCTAAGATGGAGTACTATTGTTACATTTGGGGAGGTGCCACTTAAACACCTTTCTTGCCTTGACAAAGTACAAAATTTACTTCGAAATCTAGTGGGGGATGTCCTCTTCTCTTCCCTACATTCGCTTTCTCATAGAAGAGATGTTGCTAGTCTTTCTCTATCATTATTTTCATGGTAGGTTCAACTGAGCTTCAATCTATGGTTCACTCTGCAAAACATTCATAGCAAAAACTCGTCTAGCTATATCCACTGCCAATAATTTCCCTTTCTCCCTCTGTTTACAACCGGAACTTCCCTCCCTCTGTGTACAAATGGAACTTCTATGGGCAAAGTTTCTTTCTTAGAACTGCCTGTCTGTGGAACAGAATGCTGCGGGGCTGCTTCCCAGCTGAATACAACATAGTCGGTTTTAAGTCCAATGTAAACACATTCTTGTTGAGCTGTCCTCATAAATAATCAAATTCTGCCTGGTTTCAACCATCTTACTAATGATCATGGTATTGTCTCACAATCCACCTGACAAATTCTTTAAACCAAGTAGCCTTTGGGCCTTGATAAGCCGTGATACATTAGTAAAAAATATCCATATTTGACTTTTCCATCTGTTTAGTCTCCTGAATACTTCGTTCTCTTGGCCATCACTGTGTAGTATATCAGGAAATCTTACTTGCTCAGCCACCTTCTTGGCTTTGTCTACTGCTCTCCTTGCTTCTCTCTTTGCCACTGGCTCCATCGTTTCCGCTTTTCTTTGATACACCTCTCAATTCCTCATGGTACCAATTTCACATCACTCATGAGCGTTTTCTAACCAGCTGATAGTCTACCCGAGTCTTTGTTGTACCTGATACATATGTAACGAAATGGCTTTCTTTTTTCCTAAAGAGAGTGTTTACAACAAACATGTCCATTGCAAGATAAAATTCCAAAATCCTATCTCCCTCAGCATTCTTATCACCCTATCCATTTCCTCCATGCACACCATAAAAATTACCATGAGTCTTTTCAACATGACCATTCAAATATCCTGCCACAGCAAGTACTCCATTCTCATGAACCTTACCAGTTACTGCAATAAGTCTGTCATAGAACTCATCTGTTACGTCTTCACTCAAGCCACATTGTGCTGCATGAACAGATATAGCTATAAAAATTCTTTCACCAACCATCAACTTCATCTGAATCATTCGCTCATTTACATGCTTAACTTCAATAACTTTTTCTACCCATCTCTCTGCAATATAGATACCAACACAACCTGTTGGTTTTTCATTTCCAATTCAATACAGCTTATAACTTGCATTCTTTCACACAATCATTCTAGCAGATTTACCTTTCCAACGAGTTCTTGGACACAGCACAGGTCTAAAATCTTCTCTCAAGAAACTCAATAATCTCACCAAACCTTTCAAGCCAGCTTCCAACATTTAGACTATATTGCCTGAAATGCGACTGCTTTTCTTTGGAAGTTATTTTCTTATTTGAGACAAATAATTTTTATAGGCCGGATGCCTTTTCTGATGCCAACCATTGTGGTGATGGGGACCAGGGCCCTTATTTAAACGCCAACCTAACATGATTTCCCACAAAGTTGGCCTAGCGATAACAACATCAACATACGTTTTTCTTTCAAAGTCGGTGCGCTAATCGAGAAAAACGATGTTTAAAGTGTAAATTCTAAATCGGGAATAATATTTAGAAGCGGGTGTGTGAAGATAAGGTTAGTGTGGTAAATTTCCATTAAAAATTGATTAGAGTGGAATTTTCCAAGCTACGTGTCCAGGCAAGGACGTCACGAATACAGGAGCTGTGAGTTTTACATGGCGAATGTGCAGAGAAAACTTTATTTTTCCATTAAATCACCAGAAAGAGCAGTTGGATTTAGGTAGCTGCTCCCTCTCACGAAGGTTGTTTTATGTGTATACATGTATGCTATAAAGAAAGAATAACTCCTAAATAGATTTTGAAAACCCATTTGCATTTGTGATGTTTTTTATGAAAGCTGCTATTGAGAAAAAGACAAAAACGTCTTCAATGACGGAGAGAAGGGAAGATAGGAATTTTTGTTGCCACATCACCACTGCGACTACATAAATCAGACCAGCTGACTCTGCTAACAAAGAAGACACACCGTGGGGATCGAAGAACACTCCAGCTTGATTACAGATCTGCATACCAAGTTGGGTTGAAATACAACCCCTAGTTTCAGTGTATACTTGACAAACACTCCATTTTTATTGGATGAAATGTTTTGTATTTCAAGTGAACCATTTATTCTAATGATGACGAATTATTTTCTACTCAAATAGTTTCTTCCCTAAGACCGCTTGCCTTTTCAATTCTCTTTCTGCTCCCTGTTTCCCCGACCGTTCCAACATGCATGCAGAAATTTCAATGTAATATGAACAAACATCTTGCTGCCCAACTCCCTACTTTGGTTGCCCCCTATAAATCTGGCCTCTACTACAGTAGCCTCTTACGTTTCAGTGGCAATATGCCTTGTTTTGAATGAACAAATGTTTAAAAAAATGTCGACACATTAACTTACTGACAATGAAGAGTAATTTGTTTTTTGCTTTGGCTGAATTGCAAAGTTTGTACTCTTTTTATAATATCCACCATCATAGAGGGAGAAGGAAATTCCGAATCGCGCCACATTTTGAACTGGATTTGATGGACTAACAATTCCGGAATATTCTGCAGAAGACAAAAGATCATACATTAAAGTTACAAGAAATTCCTCTAATATTCATTCTTTGTAAAAGTTACAAATTAATTACTTGCAAAATATAGGGACAATAAATAGAATAGAGTTTTTACATGAAAACAAAAGCACAAAAATAGAGAAAATCAGTGAAACAAATCAATCAGGTAATTCACAAATTTCAATCGATTTTTACTCAAAAGTATATGTAATAATTAAAACAGAATCAATAAGTTAATAAAAATAGTTGGGTTAAAATATAAGTATTTAATATGACCTAGAAGAATATCCGTCCCAGGACAGTTTAGACTAATTCATTGAACAGAACAGTTTTGCACCATTTTTATGTTTGCTTAGCATAATTAAAATCAAGATATGTGTTATGGGATGATGGTAATCTACCCTATTTCATCACTATATGGATTCTTCTAGAAACTATGTGTAAAGGAGACTATGACGTAGCAGTTTCAGAGCAGCCTTTCTGTCACATACTATTCTGTACTTCTGTAAATACACAACCACGTAAATACCACACCGTGGTGTCTTGTTTATTATCGACCCTTCAAGGTCACAATACTGGCGATGAGAATTCGGACTTATTTGGACACAACATAATACGGACTTATTTTGCACACAGCATTGGTAACGAGAACTCGAACTCGTGTCGGATACAACATAACGATTACTACAACTGGCGATGTTTGTTACAACAGTAACAGCGAAAAGTTAAAAGTCATACTGGATTTTTAACACAAAAGGTGTACCAAATCTGCGGAAGGAAAGTCTCCAACGTCAGAAAATAGGATTGAAAACAACGTTTTCGTTCTTGAGGTGGATGAAAAAGATTTCAAGTCATTCCCAACACGAGATGTTGAAATCAAAATCGTTCGACAATGAAAAAAACGGTCTGTCGGTTTTTCTTCGTTATTTTTAGTTTAATCTGGAACATTTAAATAAGTTTGAAGAACGCTTACTTATTTTTTTATTATTTTGCTAAGTGAAGAATTTATCTTCCAGTGGAAAAAATTACGTTAATTTTCAGAATTGCCAGAAAATCTGTTTATTCCTTACCAATTTGGTTGATGACACTTTCATTCTCCGTTTAATATAATAGTCATTGTGGTTTTCTTCGACAAGTTCTACAACAATATGTTGGTATTCGGCGACTGAGTGTTTTTCAGGCCAGTATGCTGATGCTTCCTGTAAAGAAATCGAACCAGAATGAAGGCAAAGGGGAAGGTTCTTAAACCATTTGCATCTAGAGGATGCACATATTTGCTCGTATTATAAGAAAGATTTGGGTTCTATTACTAAAAGTGAGAAATTTATTTAGAACTAGCAGGGTAACCCGGCGTTGCTCGGTGGGGGCATGGATAACAAAATAGAAGAGTCAAAAAGAGTGTGTAGCATCTTTCTGTTAAAACTTGTCTCTCTCTCTTTCTATATTCCCTTCTCTATCTCTCTCTATATATCTCTCTCTTTACCTTTCTCCGTCCCTCTCTGCTCGACTGAGCTCCAATCTTTGGTTCCTCTTTGTAAGACACTCACAGCAAGAACTTGACTTCTACCACAACAAAATAGACTTTCATTTCTCCTACATACAGTGGAATTTCCATGGATAGAGCTTCTTTGCAAGTGCTATGCACCTGTGGAACACATTACTGCAGAACTGCTTCCCTTTTAAAACTTCTCTCTCTATATCTATCTCTTTCTTTGCCTATCTCCCCCCCTCTCTCTCTCTATCTCCCTCCCTTTACCTTTTTCTATCCACCTCTTTCTTTTTCTCTCTCTTTCTTTATCCCCCTCTCTATCTCTTTCTTTCTCTATCCCCCCCTCTCTCTCTATCTCTCTCTCCCTTTGTGACAAAGCATCCGGGGCCGATGGAGATCGGGTATCCTAGTTACACGCTAGTATGCATCTTAGTGATGATGCTAGGCCCTGCGTAGAAACAGTTTCAACGTGGGAATCGGACGAAGTCATCATCATCATCATCGCTGTCATCCCGGCCTAGAGGAATTTCGATCGACATATTTTTTTTATTGCCACTTCGACCATGGGCTAAAGAGTGTTCACGGTCTGGCAAGGTCTGTGGGCACGAGTGGGGTTCACAAACTGGCACCGCGACTAGGATATCAAACACCTGTGCGTGAGTGGCCAACGATCCCCACGGTGCTTAGAGACGAGTGGGGTGCCTTGTTACACCTTTACCTTTCTCCATCCACCTCTCTCTCTCTCTTTAGAGTACAAAATCGACTTCACAATCTGGTGGGAGTGATCTCGTCTCTTTCCTACAACCCCTTTCTCACAGAAAAGACGTTGCTAGTCTCTCTCTACTCTTTTGTTATTTCCATAGAAGCTGCTCGACTGAGCTCCAATCTTCGGTTTCTCTTTGTAAGACACTCACAGCAAAAACTCATCCCCTACCACAACTAACTAAAAGTTATTTCCTTTTTCCATCCATGTGGCTACCCACCTGTGGAACACATTACCGCAGAACTGCTTCCCTGGTGATTACAACTTGGTCGTCTTCAAATCCAATGTCAACAAATTCTTGTTATAAACCACCCCATAAGTAATCAAACGCAGTTCATATCATCGATCAATGTTAGTAATCCCATAGTGTTCCTCATCTTTCGTCTGGCAATCATTCCATCTCATTGACCCTTATCCTCGAGTGGCTCTTGGCCTTAATAAGTGTTGGACCAATAGTAATAAAATAAAAAATATCGAGTGACGTCAGAATTTTAATGATGACGTCATCAATTCGTGTAGCCAACAAAAATTTGTTTTGACCTCTGCCTTTTTTATAGCTACATAATTTTATTTTTCAAATTAAATTATAATTATATTTAATCATGAAATTTTAGGAAAATTCAATGAATTTAATGGAAAAATGTTCAATGTTCCATAAGTTATGAGAATGGGATGTTAGGGGGGGGGGTTACTTTGGTTGCTTTCCTGTTTTACCTCACCCCATAATATGGAGTCCACTGTATTTAAAAAAAATAATCTTAACTTTTATATCGTCGCTAAATGGCATTAGTTGTTTATTGAGATCGTCTCGATTTGGTTATAAGCATGTAATGAAGATTATGCATGAATTCATATTTTGGGAAAGGGTGGGTGTTCAGAAGTTGTCGATAAGTTTTGTTACCTTACTGATATCATTGGAGCACAGGAAGGAGCTGGAGCTAGTGTGATTGCAAGAGTTAGGAGTGGATGAAATAAGGTCATGGAACTTCTGCTATTAGTAACCAATAGACCGTTACCAGTATCGACCAAGGGAAGATACTATCAGTTTGATGATGCATAGAAGTGAAACCTGCCAGTGTGGGTTGAGCACATGTGTTGCACAGAGATAAATGATATGAGAAAGATACGATGGATATGTAATGTGAGTGTTAAAGAGAGGCTTAGATCTGATGACGTCAGAGGAAAATTAAATCTGGACAGTATAGGGATATGTGTGCAGAACAGGAGACTTTATTGGTATAGTCACGTTGAAAGAATGAATGAGAGTGTTTGGGTTGGTAGGTGTAGAACATTTGAGGTAAAACAGTTGAGGGTCAGTTGGCAGAGTAAAGCCAAGGAAAACATAGAAAGACGTGATAAGGATGGATTTGAGAGAAAGATGGATAAATAAAGATCTGGCTAGAGATAGGTTAGTTTCGAAGTCAATTGTTAAAAGCCATTTAACACATGGCAGCATGTGAAATGAACGTTAAACCGATGATGATGATGATGATGATGATGATGATGATGATGATGATGATGATGATGATGTGTCGTTCGAATATTAATTTAAAATAGAACTTGATTCTATTTCAGAAAATAATATAATTCTTCAAACAGTTTTTTTTTTTAAAAGAAAAATGTATTTTGAGGAATGAAAATGAATCGCAAAATTCAGCTTGTAGATTCCCCGAGGTCGGTCATCAATACTGAACTGGATTCACTGCAGGTTTCAGGTTTTAAATCACCAGACCAGCTCCATCAGCAACCCATCCATTTCACAAAAGAAAAATGTCTTCTCCCTTCAAAATAATTATCATAGAACAATTAGAAATGAAATAAATTATCTCATCAATTTTATTGATTCATATATACTTACGTTTAGCAAATCATCAAACATTACCAAAATGGTGCATCTGTTCAAAAGAACCGTGTTCCAAAAGTCTGCAAATGTTTCTTCGGGTGGTGTACTAATTAGAATGAATTCTTCCTCTAAATTGTTTCCCTGTAAAAAAAAATTGAAATTTCTGTCGAAACAGGAACTCTTGGAGAAGACCAAGGCCCAACAAGCCCCCACCTGAAACGGTCGTTTACAAACTAGTACGGCAAAAAAAAAATGAAATTAGTGGCAGGTGTCAGTGTTTTTAATTAGAACACTACTCAAGTTCTGCAAAGACCCGTGGCGTAATGGATAAAAGTGCTAAGTGATAATCAGTTCTAAATGACAGTCTTCTGGGGGTTCAATCCTTAGTCTGGGCGATGCTAAGAATACAATGGCTTTTGGAACGAGAGCAATCTACTTCCGTGGATCAAATAAAGGGTTTTTGTTCGAAATTCTGTACAGTTTCTAGAGCTCGACAAGATGCACCTGAAGAAGGTCGGAGGTTACATCGGCCGAAACGTTGTGAGAATAACATCAAAGATTAGAACTGGTATCCGAATAATCCAAATAATCCAAATGATCAATTTTCATCTCAAAACTTCGGAAACATAATACTAGGGGGAGATCACATTGAAATATTCTTATTTCTAATCTCATAGCTCTGGCCAACTTCCTCCCATCAGCGGACTGTTTGTATGCTGTGTTTTGGGCACGTTTACCTTGTAGTGAGTCCATCCCTCCCCAGGTATGTTAATAAAACTACATTAGTAGTACTGTTTCACTCAAGAGGAATTATGGGTTCATACATTTCTTAAGACTGTTATCCTAAAAGTGAAATAGTTTGGGTCGGTTTTCTCGCTCTATATCTATACATCTCTTTCCCCTGATCTCTCTATATCCCCTCTCTATATCTGTATCTCTTTATCTCTTTATCTCGCTCTCTCCCTCTCTCTCTCTCTCTCTCTCTCTCTCTCTCTCTATATATATATATATATATATATATATATATATATATATATATATATATACATATATGATTGTTTTTATTCAAGCAGACATGTACAAGCCTGGTTGACATTCTTTGGATTCCTATCCTGTGGATGTTTACTTTACATGAAGTACTATGTATATATATATATATATATATATATATATATATATATATATATATATATATATATATATAAGTTTATGTATTTGTTATTGATTTACTGGCGATAGTAACAGCGTTTGTATTTTTCAACTTCCTAAGCGGTTAAGAATCATGCAGAATATTGCATTGTCGCCCTTAGGACGTGTTTTTATTATATATATATATATATATATATATATATATATATATATATATATATATATATATATATATATATATATATATATATATATATATATATATATATATATATATATATATAATATTAAATTATATTTTAATATTTTTACGTAGATACGACATCGTTTCGAGCTTTCAGCTCTTCTCAGTGTAGGAAGTAACAATCATATAGACATGTTAAATCTGTAAGCGGTCGCCTAATCCCCTTGGCCATGGGCGCTTGTCACGTGATAACGGAGAAATTAAGTTATATTTATCCTGAGAGCGGCGAGCATAAAAATCAAGGCATTCAGATAGAAGGTAACAACAGAGTATATATATGTATATATCTTTTTGTATCTTTATCTCTCTATATATATCTTTATATCTGCCAGAATAATGGACCTGAGATAATAAAATAAATATGTACAAGTGTTTTTGCATTAATTATTGATAATTAACAATGATTAAAACCCTGAAGAATCACCATCAGTACCACTGAGAGAAAATCCAATGGATCGGTCGGAAGTAAGTCATATCATTTAATCTGTTCAACTGACAAAACCATCATTTTCATATCAAGTGTCAAAGAATCCAAACGGTATGTGGCAACTTAATAATTGAAGAAATTAATTAAAGTTTACTTACACTTAGTATAGTGGCATCAATAGGAAGTACATCATTTTCATCATCTAAAATTAAATAAGAAATATTAAGAGAGACTCGTCTACCATATTCAGGTGTAAGGTCCCTTTGGACAAACATTCAGATGGTATATAGATGCAATAACTTTTAACTTGTTGCACTTTGCTATTCTTTTGCCGATAAAATTGATTGATTGATGCTAGTCTGTAACATTGGAGGTAAGAACTTAATGAGCTTCGGATTTTTATCCGGCAACAATTACTTTAATGGATCTATCAGAGAGAAAAGATTCGCTGGTTGTGAGGATATTTCTAAGATATTCGATAGCTAGCAAGTTTATGAAGTGTCAAACCCTATCGAAGGCCTTTGATATATCAAGAGCTACCACCCAAGAAACAAAGCCTCCATCGATAGATTCATTGATCCTATGCGATATCACAATCAGATGTAGATTCTAGATTTATTACAGATTCAAACAACTTACTAATGATGCAGAGGAGACTGATCAGTCTGTACTGAAATGCAGTAGACACTTCTCCAATATTTTTAAATACTGGGCAGACCAGCGAAGTCTTCCAAGGTGACGAAAAGCATTTCCCCTTTAAGCAACGATTAAACAGCTCTGTAAGTATAAGAGCTATTTCTAACTGTAGTTTATTAGAATGTTATCGGGATCAGTTGTCTTGTTTGCATCATCCTGGACACTTATTAGCATGTCGCTTAGAGTTTTTTCGTCCATAGGAGGTGAATTTTGGGAGAAGGTTCCCCTGATCAGAAAGGGTGGCATTTGCTGCAAAGTTCTTGGCGACATATTGGCTTTGTGTAATGCTGAGAAGATAATCTCTGGTCCATTAACGATAGTTGGCATAGAAGTCTTATATCTGTTCAGAACCCTGTTTTTATTCTCCAAAACTCATAGCAGACAAGCATTTGATCGACCACTCTAGATAAACAGATTGGGCATAGGACATTCAGCGGTGTACTATGGCTGTTTGGTCTCTGTTTGAATGTTTTAGATGGTATAAAGCTCTCAATACCAACGATTATACAATCAAATATATCGTATGTGATATAGGACACTTCTTTTTGAAAATTGTTTATATCGGCCGAAAGGTTGTGAGAATAACATCCAAGATGAGAATAGTAGTCTGAATCATTCAAATAATACAAATGCGTTTATGTATATGATGTGAGTGTAGAGTTGAGATTAGCTACCTCGAATACCCTAACAAGGGGGAACCCAAGCTTTCTGGGGGGTTCCGGAAGTGTTGTTTCAAAAGTGCTATAGAGGATACCTTAGTTTTATTTTGTGTGTCCTGAAAATGGTGTTGGAATAAATTATCTAGTTGCTTTTACTTGGAACAACATATCTATATATCAGAAGATGATGGAATATTCTTTTTTTTATTGGGGGGGGGGGGGCGAATTGGGGGACACATGGGACGAGTTGTAACTTCAATGATTATATTGTGTTCCAAAATAGAATATAGAAATGGCTTACTATTTAATTAAAGCAGAATTGTTTTTATCAGATTTACCAAAGTCTGTAACATTTTAGTTGGCATGGATCCCATCTTTGTTACATTAGAATGCCACAGAGTTAGGGACCCTGCCAACATGGAGACAACTCATCTTGTCCTTTAACATAATGCACGCCAACTAAAATGCGCTCAGTGACCTTTTTTTTCACACCAGCTCTGCAGTAAAAGTTTTGTGGAAACTTAGAAGCTTTATTTGAGCTGATTTCAGCTGCATTGTGGGAAGGATTCTGTTTCGGTTTGGGTTGCTGCACGTGCCAGAAGCCGTGGTCAGCCTGCAGACATCAAAACCGTTCAACGCGATGCTGGATGCATCATGGCTGCTCATCTTTAGATAATTACCCCTCACATGAGCAGTGGAGGATGTCGTGATCTCCACGGTACCCAGCAAAAAATGTATCATAGGCGCTTTCATCTCACTAGAAAAAGCAGCATTTTAAGTCCGTGTTTCTGCTTCATGAAACAGTGTTTCAGTGGAGGTAGTAAAAATACCTACTATATTCAGGTTAACCCTAACCCTATCCAGGTTAAAAATCGCCTTGGAACAAACATTCAGATGCAGACGCTATATAGACACGCACATCGTCCAACTGTCTTTTTACATGGTTTGTTGTGCTTTGCTATTTTTTGCCAATAAGTTTGATTTAATAACCTATAATCTTGTCCCTGTATCCATCTCTCCTAATCACTAGCTCAATCTAATTCTACTACATCAGCAGTGACCATGTCATATGTATACACTCTTATTTTTGTACTATTTTCTCAATACTCATTGTTTTATTCTATTTTTTTTTGTTATCCATTAGATTTAGAGACGCCTGTTTTAGTGTCACTTGTTTAAATCTATATTTTATATTCTACTTCCATATCCCCATTGTCACTGCTCGTTTTGTAATACTAGAAAGGAATGTCAGAAAAATTCCCTGAATCAATCTAAATTAAGGGATAGATTCAAACAAATTAGGCTGAAAGGCAGCTACCAAAAAGTGCTCAATATCATGAGTTCGTTGCTTTAGCTCAGAGTTAAGTGAGTTACAAAAATAGACTAACTTGACACTTTATAGGCAACCAGTATATCCTAACCCTAACCCTAACCCAAATCAGCATATCTTTAAAATCCAATCAGAAAATAAGGTAAATTTATACTCTGAAAAAAGTGAAATTGTACTTTTTTGTCAATTTAAACTAATTAGATTGTTAATTATTTGTTGTAAAAACAAAAAACACACAAAAACACTATTTTAGCAGTGTGTTGTAGTTTGCTTAAAGCATTGTGCATAGTGTGTAAGAAGTTGAATTTTGAAGGCGGTGACAATGCAATTTGGTAGAAAACACCGTTGGACACGAGACAACAGTAAATAGAGCCAATGACAATATTAGAGAATTCAATAATTTGGTAGAAAACTTTAAAAATTGCATTTAAGAAAAGAAAAGAACACGATCCGATTTATACTGAAACTGAAGTTTATTCAATATTAACTAAATAATCTCTTGAAAGCAAAGACATCATTGTCCCGTAATGTGAAAGCAAACATCTTGGAATATCGAGATTGGCACCCGGAAATTTTATTGAAAAAATAAAAAGATAAAATAAACAAACAAAAATCAAGAATCTTATATGAATTTTGTCCGTGTGTCTGTCCGTCAGTCACAACTTTTTAAATGTAAGGAATATATTGCGAAATAATGGAGAATACTGCATTTAGCTAATCTAATATTCCAATCTAATCTAATCTAATCTAATCTAAATATGAATAAATGTGAATCTTTCCTGAGTATATTAGCATCAAAACTTACTGAGATACAGTATATATAATAATTTCTAAATTCTGTCAAATAAAATCTGCTTTTGCACATTTGGATACTTATTTTCTTTTTGAGTTTCGAATAAATTAATGTTCTGTAATGTACATTTGTAATTGGTATTGTCAAATTTTCTTATATATTTATAATATTTTCCTTGATGGAAATATTATCATAATTATTAATGCAATTAATTAAAAGATTAATTAAAGAGATTTTATAAAAAAAAAACGATGGTATTTTAAAAACATTTTAAAACTTTCAGTTTACATAAACACTTCCGGTGCTGATGTTAAGAGAACAGATACTACACTTTGATCTTAGCCAAAAGGCCAAGTTATTTACCTCTAAGAGGTTAGACACAAGATCAAAGTATTTTTGTTTACCTCCTCTCCAGGAGGCTAGACACAAGGTCAGGTTGTGTTAGCCAGGGCACACGGATTAGCGTGCTCTGGCCTACAAAAAATGCCTCAGCAGCCCCGTCGGCATTCTCCAGTAGGAGCGCCTCAATAAACTAACCCCTTATCGAAGAGAAGGTAAAGTCTAGAACTGTACAGGACAATACCTCAGACCGGCAGAATCAAGGGCCGAAGATTTAAAAAAATATAAGTATTCTAATAGTAATTCGTAAAAAGAAGTAAAAAATAATCCTGTAAGTAATTTAGGTGATTAAAATAGGATTTATTCATGTTTTGAATAAAACAAAATAGATTTCAGTGTGTTTTAGGTGACTGCCCCCTTCCTACGATTGTAATTATGGGGTTATCTGTAAAAATTAAAACCAATGACCCCTCAAAAAATTCCCACCTTTATCCAAACTGAAACATACCTATCTAAGTACTCTGTTTAATGTAATTTCAGAATATACCTGATAATGAGGTCTATCTTCAAAACCAATGTAGAAGTTTTTTGACATATTTCCATTCTAGGAACATCTGGTACGAACGCATACTCCACAATAATTCTGTATCACTTTGGACAGAACAGATACTATTGTTTGATCCTAGCCCAAGGCCAAGAAAATGTATTTTATTTCGATTTTCATGTTCGAGACAAAGGCACAGATGAAATTAAAAAATACTTTCTTTGTATTGCATCTTCGGTGATTGGGTGACCTATCTTTTAAAAAAAGGTGGCGGATGATAATGTATGCACGAACATGAAATTGCTTTAGCGTATTATTATATCGATCATTGAGAAAATACTATAAATAACAATTTCTGATCTAATTTAAGACAAACAGTGGACCAAATATATATTAGATATGTATACACACATCAAGTGAAAAACTGTTTCAAGCGTTTCATTCTTTGACACTTCTTCAGAAAATAGAAAATAAATAACCCAATAAAGATATAAAATCAGTAACACGTACCTGCTATAAATTGTTCATAAATTCCTGAGGCGGGTTCTTTCGCTGTGTTAAGAGGCAATAGAAATTTCTGTAAAAATAAGAATATTGTATTAGTCACCAAAGTATATTTAGAAACAACAACATGAAAAGTTATATATATATATATATATATCTTCCTATATATTCTATGGTGCAATATTTTCTGATAGGTCTTATAAAATCATGAAGACTACACTTAGATTTGGGAAGTTTTACTTAAGTTGTCCGCTCTTGTAACAGGGATGATAAACCAAGGAGGGTGAATCTATACGAATTTTAGACAAATAAATAAGGCTATAACTAACTAGCCTGATGTTTTATTAGCTATAATTTGTATCTTAGGGAAGTAATAGTTCAGATTAAAGAGTATATTAATGCTAATACATAAGTGAAATAGGTTGGTGGAATTCTGATATATTAATTATATATTGTTGGCATCCGTCTGTCTCAGGAGACAATGAAGTTATGCGTCTCAGATTAGTCCATTGCCGAATGCAGTGTCTTCTGTGACTGTGCAAGCCTATCCTGGATCGACAGGCTCTGTTGCAGTTGCCACAGATATAAGTGATGTCTGGTTGTGAGAGCTCTGTTGCAGCCCTCTGCCGTCTGTGCTCTCTCGTCTCCTTTCACTGCTGGTCTTTCCTCTCCTTACTCCTCTTAGAGCATGCCTTTACAGCTTTTTTTCCAGCAGCTGCGGTCTTCAGCTACATACTCCCAGCCAGTTGGGTCGATGCTACCTGCCCTCATGTCTCGCTTGCAGACATCCTTGTAGCATAGGATAGGTCTTCCTGCTAGTCTTGAGCCGGTTGCGAGCTCGCTATAAAGAACATCCTTTGGGATCCTACGCTTAGTCCATTCGCCTAGCATGGCCAAGCCACCAAAGTCGTCATTATGTAAGCAGAGCAAACATGCTCGCGATGTCTGCCTGATCAAGTACGGTCTTGTTTGTGATCCTGCCAGGTGATTCCTATGATTCTCCTGACGTTGCGCAGGTAGAAGGTGTTGAGTCTGTTCCTTTGATGGGAGTAGTGAGACCAAGATTCACTGTCATAGAGAAGCATGCTGAGCACCTTCATCTTGGTATTGGTGGTCAGCATCGTGTTATTCCAGACTCTCTTCGTCAAGCGAGTCATGGCTGTTGCCACCTTACTGATACGTTTGTGAAGTTCTGCATCCAAGGCAAGATTACTGGAGATGGTGGAGCCGAGCTATGTGAAGTCCTCGACAGCCTCAAGGTTGTAGTCGCAAATGGTGATGTTTGGGATACTACTTACATCTTGGCCGATGATGTTAATCTTTTTTAGGCAGATCGTCATGCCAAAATCTCTACATGCATGCGCGAAGCAGTTGATGAGTCGCTGCAATGCTTATTCATATTATATATATTATTATGTGTGCATGTGTATATAATCGCAAAATACATTTTTAATATATCAAGGATGATCTTCAGGATCGGCTTCTGCATCATATTGACTCAGATATCAACTCCGGCCTGACTTCAGAAATATCAAGCCCCCTCGTTGAAAGCTCTGTGTTATGTACATTGACATTAAAAACTTAATCCAAAGTGATGTGACAATCTTGTACCATTCTTATAGAGACAAGTTCGTCAATGTTAGCCAATGAGACTAGTCTTTACTTTCCTCGCTCCAATATAATGGTTTCTTTTACTTGCTCCTATTTCGATTGGGTTGGATTCTCCTTGATTCCCATTAGGGTAATCTATATATATGAGGTAAGGATCAGATTCTAATTCTTCCTGATGAGATCTCAGTTTTTAACGGCTATAGATCGATAACATCGACCTACCAGTGTCGCAGATTTTGTACATGTCTGTATGAATAAAAATAATCATATATATATATATATATATATATATATATATATATATATATATATATATATATATATATATATATATATATATATATATATTTTGTTGAATATAAGAGACAACTTATGTCTGGGTATCCTTTGGTAGATCCTTTCAATAGTCCGAATCAGGATCTTAGTTTTTTTTGGGGGGGGGGGGAATTGGCTGATAAATTTGCCATCAAAACTATGGCAATCTCATCAACCAATTCCCCCCTGAACTAAGATCCTGATTCGGACTATTGAAAGGATCTACCAAAGGATATCCAGACATAAGTTGCCCCTTATATTCAACAATACTTGCCTGCAAGAGAAGATGCTGTCTAGATATATATATATATATATATATATATATATATATATATATATATATGTATATGTGTGTGTGTGTGTGTGTTTGTGTGTGATTAGAGAGAGAGAACCCTAGCAGAGTGTTCAATTATTAAGGAAAATCAAAAATAAGATCGTAATTATTATTTATATATGTATTACAGATCATGAAAAATAAAGCAGAGTATTGAAATATCGTCAAAAATAACAAAACGCGCGAGCCGCCACTTTCCAGGGAGGCAGACATAAACCGAGACTGAAGAGAGTCCGGTAAAGGAGACCAATTATAGGTCCCCTTTGTTTGGATGTGAAATCAATAGTACCGATGTTGTTCTGATCTTCTGTAATATATATATATTTCTAGAGATGAAAGATGAGAATAAAAAATTGTAAAGATACAATACAGGGTGTTTCAAAAGTCTTGGGAACATTACAAATGCGTATATCTCATGAACTATTCCAGGTAGAAAAATGAAACTGGTGCCATTTTAAAGCTTGCTTAATCAAGTTTTTGGTCATACTAATGATTTTCGTGTTATCTTTCCAGGTGCAGTAATGGCGTTCTCTAAACAAGACAAGGCATTTTGCGTCCTCCAATTTGCAAAGACTGAATCGTGGACATGTGTTCAGCGTGCATTTCGCAGGAAATTTAAAAAAGAAGCCCCTGAAAGGAAATCCATTGTCAGATGGCATGCTAAATTTGTGAAAGATGGGTGTTTGTGCCCAAGTAAGCGAACAGGTCGCCCTTCAACTTCAGAAGATGCAGTTGAGCAAGTTCGGACAGCCTTTCAGCGGAGCCCCCATAAATCAGTGAGAAGAGCCAGCAGGGAACTTCAGCTTGCTCCAGCAACTGTCTGGCGTGTCTTAAGGAAACGACTGCAAATGGTACCTTACAAGCTCAAGTTGGTCCAAAAGTTGAAGGACACTGATAAGCCACTTCGCCGTGACTTTTGCATTGCAATGCAAGAGAAGTTGGAAGATAACGGCTTTGATGACCGGCTTGTTTTTAGCGATGAGGCGACCTTCCATCTGAATGGCAAAGTTAACAAGCATAACACTCGCATATGGGGTACTGAGAATCCTCATGAACTTCTTGAGCACGAGCGAGATTCACCAAAAGTGAACGTGTTTTGTGCAATTTCCAAGAAAGGTGTCTATGGACCGTTCTTCTTTGAAGAGGCAACTATCACTGGTGAATCCTATCTCAACATGCTGGGAGACTGGTTAATGGCTCAGTTGGAACAAGCAGAATCTGATGACTTCATTTTTCAACAAGATGGTGCACCACCACACTGGAGTCTTAGAGTAAGGCAGTTTCTTAACACAAGGCTGCCTGGTAGATGGATTAAGAGATCTGGGCGAGGTGATGACGTTCTCATGCCCTGGCCTCCTAGGTCTCCAGATCTTACCCCGTGTGACTTTTTCCTTTGGGGCTTTGTCAAGCAACAAGTCTATGTGCCGCCCCTTCCAAGAGATATTGATGAACTAAAGGCTCGAGTAACGGCAGTTGTGGGAACCATTGACGTCAAGATGCTGGAACGCGTTTGGCAGGAAATGGACTATCGACTAGATGTCTGCCGTGTGACGAATGGTGCTCATATTGAGCAACTTTGAAGATTCCCCACAAAACTGGAAACTTTAACCTTTCCAACGGTACCAATTTCATTTTTCAACTCCTAATAGTTTTTGAGTTATTAAAAATCGTTATGTTCCCAAGACTTTTGAAACACCCTGTATTTATTAAAACATCAGAAGTTCAAAGCAAGGAGCTTCATATCCTTAATCCATGGATTTTCAAAGATAAACTCTTTTAACCAGAGGATCGAAAAAACCGACAATGTAATTGTAAATATTATCAGTAACATTTAACTTTGAAAAATTTATACACAAAATAAAAAAAAAATGATAAAGAGATTTTTGTTGAAATGAAAATATAGAGTAAGGGTAGTCAAAAATAAAACAGCTGTTATATTGGAAATGAATGTTTGAAAAAGAATACTCAAAGTGTTTAGGAGTCCAAATGTTGTTGTTTAGAAGCTGAATTTTTAGACGGTTGTAGGTAAAGTCCAATTCATCCTGTGTGCGCAGTAGTCCGAGAGTGGAATTATCCGTTTCACAGGGTTCAGCATGAAGTTTGTCAGTCAGAGTTCGATGTATATCTAAGTGTGCATTACGAAAACCTCTAGCTGCCTGGTTGATCAGTGTTTCGATAGGTCACAAAAATGGATTTAGAGCCGATATTTTCAAGCCGGTGTAACGTGAAGGTATTGCTTGTAGGCGATGGTACTTTGATATACATCGAACTCTGACTGACAAACGAAGGGCTTCTATCCCGTCTTTGCTCCCTTTGAATAAAACTAAATTAAACTAAATATAGCCGATGTTACACACCTTACGTCGAGCAGCTGCATTTCAAAAGTTATAATGATCAGTTAATTAGTTTAGGAGTGAATACTATACTAAAATAATAAACAAAATTGAATATCAAATATTTCTACTTCATACTGTCATCACCATCAGTTAATATGCAAATGTTCCTCCATATAAAAAAATAGGATGTTATCTATTCCAGAATCTCCTCTGGTTAAAAATTACATTTGATAAAAATAAAATAAAAAATAAATAAAGGTAAACCTCAAACTGTTGTTTCAGATAAGATCCACTGCTTTTGTCTGAAAGCTTCAATAGTTGGTTGTAGACTTGTGGCATGTCGCACACTGCTACCATTGTAGAACCAATTGTAATATATTCAACAAGGACATCATAAATGAATTCGAGTTGTTTCTATAAGAAAAGAAGAGATGAAAAATACAATAACAATTTAAATGAAGGTTGATGGTTGTTAATCATTTCACCGGATTTACCAGTTTGGTAGGCTCAAAATTGAGTAATGGTAGGTAGAGGTTTCAGTAATTATAAAAATCCCATTTTAATAAATAAATGCTTTTATACAGTTTTTTCAAGAAGTTTCACTCAATTGTGTTTTATTATTTTAGGGTCTGTAAAGCTGCCCGAGTGCGTTCACTGCACTGGCAGCAATCGTCCTACATGTTGTGCCGGTCCAAAGTTATCATCCGACTCAGTCAGTGCTGCAACAAAGAATTTTCGTCCCAAGTAGAATCACAACTCCTGGTTATAAACAAGTAACAGGTTTATTTGTTGGAGGTTACAAATGAAACTTGTGTTCTCAGGTTGAAAGGCAAACTTGCAAAATGAGATCCCCCCCCCAAAAAAAAAGATAAGTCCAATCAGCACAACCCTTTAGCTAAGAGCCCTAGTGAATCCATCTTAGGTAGACAAGCAGACAGCTCCAACTAATCTGCCAACACTCTGAAAATCAAACTGACTGTAATACCCAGATGGCCAAGTCCCCTCTTCCCATCTCCTGGAGTCTTTGCCTCCTGACCGGAAATCTTGGATTCAAGTCTTTTTCACTTTTGACCACCCAGAGAGATAACTACCAAACAGTCTACCCAAGAGGGATTATCATGGAGACAATCTAAGAACATTACTTTTTGGTCTCAGCATGATTCTCTGTTTTTAAGGGACACTTATTTCATTTCACAGAGAAGTAAGATTCTGTGTCGTCCAAAATACAAAATCAGAGACATGTTCACATTCCTCTGTGCCCCACCCCTATTTTTTCCAAACATGCGGCCTACTGCATTTTTACAGGTTGTGAGGTCAGGTTATTGGGATGGATATCGCTTCAAAACCCGGCACTGAATTTCAAGAATGGTCACTCAAATTCAAATAATTATCTTCTTTACCTGTGGAAATTCCATGGATTTTAGATGCTATGAAAAGTAAAAGTGTGAGAGCGAATGTTACAAACTAAAGTGATGATCAGTGATTGTAGTGTTGGAAATCCCCCAGAAGGCGGAAAGTTTTCCTGCTCAGTGTGTGGAAAGAGAGCCGAGTGTAACTCAATTTGTTTTGCTACGTGTAAAAATTAGGGAATACAAAAAGTACAGTAAAAATACGGGTAAGTTAAGAGATGATAACCAGTTTATGTGCAAGAAATGTATAACAATGGAGACGAATGAAAACTCAGATGTGGAGAAAATGTGTTTGGATGCTGAAACTATTAAGGTTGTTCAAAAGTTTTGTTACCTTGGTAATACCATTGGAACACAGAAAGGAGTCAGTGCTAGTGTGATTGCAAGAATTAGGGGTCTGGATGAAGTAAGTTCAGGGAACTACTGCCATTACTAATCAGCAGAGCGTTACAACTGTTGATAAAGAGAAGATTCTATTAGGTATATGTATGCAGTGTTATGTATGGAAGTGAAACCTAGCCAGTGAGGGATGAGGACATGCGTTGCATAAAGAAATAATATGATAGATGTGAAATGGGAGTATTAGAGATAAGTTTAGATCTGATGACCTCAGAGAAAGATGAAATCTAGACAGCATTGGAAGATGTGTGCAGAATGGCTACGTTGGAAAAATGGATGAGAGCTCTAAGGTTAGTAGATGTAGAACAATTGAGGTAGCGGGGCCGGTTTATAGGAAAAAGCAAGGAAAACATGGCAGGAATTGATAAAATGGACTTAAGAGACATAGGGATAAATAAAGACCTGGTCAGAGATAGGTTAATTTGGAAATTAATTCCTAAAAGCTGTCCAACACATGCCAGCATATAAAACGGACGTTAAACCGCTGCTGCTGCTGCTGATGATGATGATGATGATGATACTCTAATAAATAACATCGGTAAGTATTATTGCTATTATGTACACAGACATACAAGAAGTAAATAGACACTTTTATTATCATTTATAAGTAAGACTGCTGTCAGAGGGTCTTGATCGACCTCGACAAGCGGTTCTCTCCTCAAGGAAGTCCACTTTTTTGATAAGCTTTTAGGCCTGACTTTTACTCCAGACATGAAATGGAATACTTACACCAAATATGTTGCTGCAAAAATGGATGGATCATTCTACCACTCCAGAAAGTACCTGACTCCTGAAACAATCCCCTACCTGTATAAGAGCCAGATACGTCCTAAGATCGAGTAACTGCTGTCATATTCTGGGAGATTCAGCTCAGAGAACCCGTTACTGTATTGACAAAGTACAAAATCGACTTCACAATCTAGTGGGGGATGAACTCTTCTTCTTGTCCTTACAGCCTCTTTTACACAGAAGACATGTTGCTAGCTTCTCTCTAGTGTATCGTTAGGTTCATGGTAAGTTCTCGGCGGACATTCAGTCCCTGGTAGCTTCCTGTAAAACATTCACAGCAAGAACTCGTCTAGCTACAGCCACAGAAAATAACTTTCTTCTTTCTTTTCCAAAAAGCAAACGAAAATTCCATGAACAAAGTTTATTTCCTAGAACATCCCATCTGTGAAATAAGATACTGCGAGTCTACTTCTCAACCGACTACAACATGGTCGTCTTCAAGTCTAATGTTAACAAATACTTTTTGAGCCGTCGTCTTAGATAAACAATTCCTCTTAAGTAATCGTCTGCTCATTTCACCCATTATTACTGGCCCTCTTGTGGAGGCGATCGTCGTCCAACTTATGATCTTGTTAATCCTTATCTCAATTAATTATATTTAACCAACTAAAATTATAGGCCCTACGAGCTCAAATTTTATAATGTATTAAATATTAAATTGTTTTTACAGACAATACGTAGTTAAAGCCAAATAAAATGTTTTGGACTATTAAAATAATTTATTACGCTATTGATAATGCTAACCATTCATTTATTTATTTTTTATTATTGCTTATGTTTGAATTCATGTTTTAAAACATGACGTCAATCATGAATCTATGACGGCCCACCAAAGCTATAATTATTTTGTTAAGGAAATGTTTTAGGCTATATTTATATGCAAGTCCAAATAGCTCGGTTGGGAGAACCTAAGACTGAAAATCTCAAGGTTTCGGTTTCAATTTCCAGTTATGGCATCTGTTTCATTTATTGAGAATTTATTAATGCCATATTTTCCATTTCTAAAAGTAGTTAAGAACTCTGATATTTCATATATGAGACAAATTCCGCAAGTTATTTATTATGTTTAAAACAATTGTGGCTGACGGACGTACACAATCTTTTATGGCAGGGATAAGGCAAGTCGGAGCCACTGTTCATTCCAGGTTCAGATTTATTACCTCTGCCACATACTCTTACTTTGTACGGCTGCGAGTGCTGGCCGTCGATGAAGGAAGCAGAAACTTTAAACATCTATGAATTATTTTTGTAGTGTGCCTATTTACTTCTTTCATATCTGCGTAGGTAGTTGTTTGAAAATGTTAGAGGTGGTGGCATCGTCATCTACATTAAAAGCAGTCTAACGTCGTCACAGCTCAGCCAACTGCCTACTACAACTGTATTATATGCAGTGTTCAACTCGAAAAAGAATGGTTTCCAATCCTTGCATAGGCAGAGATGGATGATGATAAACGGCTGTTAAATGCAATAGTCGCAGTGTCCAAGCTCCTCTCCGAATGTCTCATAGTTGGTGACCTAAATGTTTTACCAATTTGTTGGGAAGAGTATTTCTGGCATTGGTTTGACAACTCTTTGTTCCAGCTGCAACTAAAGTGCGCCAGGCTCAGATACTATCAATCCTTTACCTGGTATGCTCAAAGTACTCGTAGACAGTGTCAGAATGAAAGTCTTATCGCCCATTGATAAGAGTGGCGATGTGACTTTTAAATTCAAAGTGCAGATGGTAGCTCATTGTCCGAAGCTTAACGGCAACACCAAAAAGACGTTTCAAAGCCCTAAACTATAAAATACTTATTGCAGCTTCTCAAACGTGCGACTGGGAGAATATCAACATACTTCAGACAGTAGAAGAACAGTGACAAACAATCAAAAACTCGATAGCATTAGCAACTGACTTTTTCACTTTCCCGTGTATAACGGCAATGACCATGAGTAACCAGCAGGAGTGGAGACTTTGTGATGTTGCATGGTTTGCATACTTGATGTGTCAAACTGCTGAAGTCTTCGAAATTTATAAAAAAACAATGTAATAGATTTGAGCGCGTATCCATGGGGCAAATTCCACTAACGAAAGTCGTTTAGCAGTAAAGGTACATGTCAATCCAAAAAGGTTTTACGCCTATATACAATGAAATAATAAGCAAGTGGTTGCGGTCAGGGATTATTATTACCTTCCCAGAATACCCTCTTTGCATCAATGTTTTCCTCAATCTATCGCAAGGATGATTGGAGAGAGCCTTCTCGGATACCTGGCAGAGTTGAAAAAAGAATGAATTACTCCGTGACACTTCGAGATTTGAAAGGAATTTTAAACCATTTAAACTGTCATATAGTAGTATATCTGGATGGCAAAGCTATAGAGGTTGTTGCGAAGTTTTATTACCTTGGTGATACCAATGGAGCACAGAGTCGAGCAGGTGGTAGTGTGATTGCAATAATTAAGAGTGGATAGAGTACAGGGAACTGCTGCTATTATTAATTAGCAGAGTCTTACGACTGTGACAAAGAGAAGAGTCTATGAGTCATGTGTACGCTGTGTGGTGATGTATGAAAATGAAACCTGGTCAGTGAGGGTGGAGGACATGCACTGCATGGAGAGAAATGATATGAGAATCATATTATGGATGTGTAATGTGAGCTTTAAAGAGAGGCTTAGTTCTGATGACCTCAGAGGAAGATTAAATCTGAACAGTATAGGGAGTTGTGTGCAGTGCATAAGAGTAGACTTCGATGGTATGGCCACGTTGAACGAATCGATAATAGTTCTTGGGTTAGTAGACGAAGAACAGTTGAGGTAGCAGGTTTAGTTCACAGGAAAAATGAATATGGGTGCGTATGTATGTGTGTAGACAAAACCACATATACGGACACATACATACACATATTTTCATAAACCAGAACAAATACACTAACCGAAACACATTTTCACATTACACACACACACACGCACGTATATATATATATATATATATATATATATATATATATATATATATATATATATATATATATATATATATATGTGTGTGTGTGTGTGTGTGTGTATGTAAAACAAACTGGAAATTAAGAATAAAAATTGGAAAAAGAACAATATTTGGAAAAAGAACTATCTCATATATTGAGCATTGACTCTTCTTGATAGAATTATTTTACAGATAATATTTTATCTTCATCATCTCTCCAAATAAGTCAATTTCATTTTATATTCCAGTAACAATGTTTTTTTTCATTTTTTTATTTTTTCACATTTTCCGAAAAACATAACATTCCTGTGAGATGTATATTTACGGCCCGTTTCTCTTGAACAATATTATTATGCCAATATCGTCTCTGAAACATTTCAAGATCATCAGAAAAATTCATAAATAACAAAAGTTCTCAAATTGAAATGTCTTGAAAAAAAACCTACAGCGCACAGTGGTTCATTGTTGGCGAAAATAAAGAAGAAAAAAACAAACTCACATGTGGGAAAAAATATCGTTAGGACACCATAAAAATATAAAACCCCATAGTTACTGGAATATGAAATTAACCTGACTTATTTATATATGCTCTGTTGTTACTGGTTGACAATCATCAAGCTTAATCTTTTTGTAGAAAGTGATAATTAAAAAGTACTGATAGTATATGCTAATACATGTATTGTCATAATTCACATCTATATATATATATACATATATATATATATATATATATATATATATATATATATATATATATATATATATGTATATATATATATATACATTAAAGAAGGGAATCATGAAAAAAATGATTTATATTTACCCATTCCGGTCACAATGTCCCTAATTCAATGAAGAAATACTAGCCAAATAATTGCACACTCCAATAAACTCAAATAACATGCTCCAAAATGTCCTAACCCACAGAGAAAGAAAGAGAAAGAACAAACGCATACACATGCAGACATACAGTAACACATTAATAAAACCAACTGGACCCAATGTTTTGAAATCAACAAATATCCGATGAAAGCATGCATGCTCGAAACACGTGTTATATAGAAATTTAAAACACCAAATATAAGAAATGATAACAAAAAGATTTTTTTAAATGTGAAAATATAAAAAAATAAACAAATTTTTAAAAAATTGATGTTGGTTGCCTCACTTTTTAAAATATTCACTTTACTCTCATTGGAACCACGGCACTTTCTACTTATATATATATATATATATATATATATATATATATATATATATATATATAAGAGGTTTATGTAGTTTGCTTGAAGCATTGTTTATTAGTATATAGAAATGTGATACTTAGAAGGCAATACAATGCAGAGGTGTGACGAATAGACACAAGTTGGAGCAAATAAGACTTATAATGGTGGAACAAATGAAATAGATTCACCCTTAATACAATGTATACATACACATATATATATATTTATTTATTTATTTATTTATTTATTTCACAAACACACATATATCTGTTTATCTATACAATGTTACAATGTTATGTAATACCTGTATCAAGATAGTCTATCGTTGGGCTCCCCACAAAGAAAGGTTCGTTTGATTTTACTTCGTATTTCTTATTCTATTGTTCTGTTTCTATAGGGTAACTCATCCCTGTTTTTCTCTTAGCCAATCGTTGGGCTTCTCACAAACAAAGGTTCGGTCGATTTTACTTCCTATTTCCTATTCTATTGTTCTGTTTCCTATGTCCTTGATCAAAATGCATTAAGATTATTTTGATTCTAAAAAAATATAACAAATATAAGGTTTAAGCTGAAGAGGTTTCAAGAAGAAAATAAAATGCAGGGAATCTTGCTTAATTGGTGGCTAGTAACTATGAATCAAATTTAATACATGTTTGAAATATTTGAATTTTCAAATGGGTGGATGTATCCATATTATGCCGTCTAAAAACCTTTTTAAAATACTACAATGAAAGTGAAATTTGGGGAATATTTATTAATTGATGTCTAATACCTATTGTTAACATTTCATAAAAATCGGAGGTATCTAAATTTTCATGAATGAGCTTTAACACCCTCTTTGACCTATCATATATGAAACTAAATTAAACTAAATATACACCACATTACCTACCCTTAGGTCTATCAGCGGCGTTTCAAAATTCATAATAATCGGTTTAATTAGTAAATCCTGTTGATATAAATATATAAATGTATAAACACCACTAGATTTATTATTATTTATACACACACAGAAATAATCTGCATACGCGTTTCAGAATTTTACTAATCGTCAGCATGGCTCGACTTTGACAAGGGCTCGAAACCATGACCACACTTCCTGTGGCCTAGTAAGTTACCTCTGGCGCTTTTCAAATTTTATATGTGATTTTTAGCGCCTTAAATCTATTTTTTTGTTATTGATTTATTTTTCTTAAACGCTAGTGAGGGAATGAACGCTCATGCAATTACATATCGCTACTCTAATTGAATGAGCGTTCATTCGCTCACTAAAGCTTCAGAAAAAAATAAAAAAGGGAATAACAAAAAACCTAAATTTATAAAGATAGAGATATGTATGCACTCTCTGATTTTCCTTAATCGATACTTACAAATAACTTAATACCAAAAAATATTGTCATAGTTAATGAATAAATGTGAATTTTTATACATACTCGATTCTGAACCATCAGAGTTCGATCCTTTTGAAGTTCTAAGATCCATTTGATGACATTAATCTTTGGGTTATTTTTCATTTCTTCCAGAATAATATCCAAAATGATGTATGATCCGGTTGCTCCGACACCCGCGCTTGAAAGAACAAAGGAAAGTAGAGCATGTTTTGTTGTGAGTATAAACTACTGTATCTTCTACCCCCCCCCCCCCCCCCCTAAAAAAAAAATCCATTCAGAAATTGAAAAATTGTTTTGTTTTTACAAAATTTATTCTTAAAGTCTTTTTTAGTGGAGACAAAAAATATTCATACAAGATCTTGTTTTTCGGGGGTAGAAGGCTCTTTTCGTTACCTTTATTTTTGCAAGAAAAGAAATTCCTTTTAAATCATTTGGTACTTCTAATGAATGGGTATCCTGAGGATTTCAGTACTTTGACAGAGAATCCCGAGTCAGTACATGAAATGGTCGAAGCAGTTTACGATTTGAAAGCCATTTTTCTCTTTTGTTTGAAGAAAGCTTTTGAAACTTTAATTATATTTTGAGGGACTAAATTTTTGTTTAACCTAACCCTGACCATAACCCTCACATTCTTAGTGTCGCCTGCATTTTTACATTTCTTTTTATGGCTTTCTAATGGTAAAATGCTTCGGCCATTTCCAGGACTGACTCTAGATTATCATTCATTACAAATATGAATAATTTTAATGTCATTTTCATTATTTGCATATTCATGAATGTTGCCCTCATTTTGTTCTTGTCCTGTTTACAGGCCCATTCTACTCTCCGGCCTTCTTCAAGTGCATTTTATTGCAGTTGGTAACTTTCTGGGTTATTCAATCCTTTTTTAAAGTTCGAAATATATAAATCAAAATATTGTTTTTCCATCTAAGTGCATTTCGTCATACATATAAATACTACCTTAATCTCATTCAGATCATATGTATTTGTAAGTTTTCTGTTCGATATATTCATATTAATTACGCATCCCATATTAAAGTAGTTTTTACATTTGCTTTTGTACATTAATATATTTATCCTCTCTGTAAATAATTATAAAATTATTAATCTGTTGTTGTTCATTGAAATAATCCTTTGTTTTCTTCTTTAACATTTCATTTTCTTGAATTCAGTGATTCATAGTTTGCATGGCACATATTCATAGCAGTATGTATGTATGTATGTATGTATGTATGTATGTATGTATGTCACTATTATTATACTAAATCCGAATTAATCAATGTTTGTTTCATTTAAGGCTTTTTACTATATATTCCGATCACATAAAAAAGAAAAAGTGGCCACAACAGATTTGATTAAAATTGACAAAACTCCTTTTCAAAATGACAATAATGCACAAGTTTGAAGAAAAGAAAATGCTTAATTTTTTTATTTGCTTTGCTCATATAAACTTAGGAAATAAATATAACCATTTCAGTTTGTTTCTTTTTTTCAAAAGAAAATTGATATTTTTTGTTGCAATGGAAAATTAAATGAAAATTAGCAGTTTTTTTTGTAGAGAAAGCGTAAATGTTACGAATTTGAAAAAGTATGCATTAACAGATATGGCAATTTCTTTTATAAAATTATTAATCTGTTGTTGTTCATTGAAATAATCCTTTTTTTTTCTTTTTTAACATTTAATTTTCTTGAATTCAGTGATTCGTATTTTGCATGGCACATATTTGTAGCAGTATGTGTGTATTTATGTATGTATGTATGTATGTATGTATGTATGTATGTATGTATGTATGTATGTCACTATTATTATACTAAAGCCGAATTAATCAATGTTTGTTTCCTTTAAGGCTTTTTACTATATATTCCGATCACATAAAATACATGTTAAAATATTCATGAGTTTATGGATTATGTCATGTTTAGAATTACCGCTCTCAAAGTTTTTTTATATCATTTTCATCCTCTCTCTATATATATATTGTTACTCATACCTCGTTCTTATAATATACAATGTTTATTCATTTCGCTTCCGTCTCTCTGTTTATTAAAAGTCAAAGATACTAAAACCGCTCTTTCTATTTTGACGAAGAGAGACAGTAAGAAGATAAGATAGCGACGAAGATGTCAATTACTGCAAATATAAAACACAAGATTGGAATAGTACATTATAAACAAAAAGAAAATATCACCACTAGACTGCATACTATTTAACCAGTAACTGGAGAGATAGACAGAGAAAGCATGAATATTCTGAGTTATCAGATTTAACTGATAGAAGAATATTGTAAAATGTTGTTATTTATCAAAAAAGATTTGTTGTTTTGTTTATGAAAATGGAATAGAAGAAGATATGAAATCGATATTATATTAAATGTTATCAAAAAAATATTTTTAAAATTTTCAGGGTATTCAAAAGCTTTCGGAAACGTTTAAGAATTAAAAAAGTTACCAAAATGATTTTTCTATTAAAGTACCATATATTCCAAGGAAATTTCGAATTACATTTTTGCAAAAACCTATATTTTGTTTAATTGCGATTTACTCAAAAATTATAAAAGAAATTGTCAAAACAAATTTAATTAAAATTGACAAAATTCTTTTTCAAAATGGCCATAATACATAAGTTTGAAGATCACAAAAACGTTTCAAATCTTTTTATATTAGACAAACAGGCAGAAATTTGCATTTGTTTTACAAAATGTAATGAGAAATTATCTCACCTGCAAGGATAAAATAAGCCTAGAGTTGTTAATGTCCGGTCCATTGTTAAAGAACAGAGAATGGCTTTGGCTAAAAACTAACACTAGTTGTTCATTCTCCATAAAAAGCCAGACTGAACTATTTGTTAGGGTCTTGTCCATTGTTCAAGAACAGAAATGGCTTTGACTCAAAACTTACAGTAGTTTTTCATTTCCCATGAACAGCCGGATTGAACCATTTGTCTGGGTCGGGTCCATTTTTATAGAACAGGAATGTCTTTGGCTCAAAACTTACACTAGTTGTTTGTTGTCCATTAAAAGCCAGATTGAACCAATTGTTAGGAACTTGTTCATTGTTTAAGAACTCGAATGACTTTGGCTCAAAACGTACAGTAGTTATTCATTCTCCATGAAAAGTCAGATTGAACCATCTGTCAGGGTCTGAACCGTTACTCTCAGTAATAAAAACTGTAATAATAATAAAACACTAATTAAAAAAATAACTATTTATTTTTCTTTTTATTTTCAAGAGATTCGAAAAGTTTTGAGGGTGCATGACATCTTCCTCATCCCAAAATGATTAACAATCACAATTATAAAATAAAAATCGTCAAATGATTTCTGTACCACATATGTCAAATGAATTCCAACTCAATTTCTAAACGTATATTTGGTTTGTATATTTGCTTTAACAGAGATTTACTCCGAAGTAGGAGAAAAAGTGACCACAACAGATTTGATTAAAATTGACAAAACTCCTTTTCAAAATGACCATAATGCACAAGTTTGAAGAAAAGAAAATGCTTAACATTTTTTATTTGCTTTGCTCTTATATAATGTTTAGGAAATAAATATAACTATTTCAGTTTGTTTGTTTTTTCAAAATATGCATTGACAGATGACGCAATTTCTTTTTCCCAGAAGCAAAATGTAATAAGCAATGATCTCACCTGCAGTGCACAAGGATGGGTGGCCCGTAGAGTTGTGATGAACGTACTTTATTTCTAAACGAAATAATAAATTCTGGGTTTTGGGGAACTTCATGATCAGGCCAGCTGGTAAATTGATAGTGTTCCACCCAGAAGGTTTCTGAATTCTAAAATTAGAAGAAATACAAATATTGAAAAATGTGTTCGAATTTATACAAAACAAGTACCAAAATTAACAAAAATAAAAATCAACAGAAAAAGTTATAATTGGATTTCATGACATTTAAAGATGGTTGGCATATTTGAAATTTACCAAATTGGCAAATCATTAGATGGAAAAAATATTTGTTATGGCTCAAAGTCAACCATTAGAAATTCGACATGTGAAAAATTCAATGAGTTTATGGGTAAATAATATTTGACATTAGCATAGTTAGAAGAAATTACAGCATATGAGTGTGTGCCCATCGGTCAGTCTGTCTAGGCTTCCATATAAAATAGCATTTACTTCGCTAAAATTGCAGATCGAATATTAGTTCTTATAATTTCACATAGGAGTTCATAAAGCCCTTAAATACCTTACCTTTGTGATGGAAAACAGTCGATAAGTATAATAAGAATGCTTATTTTCTGTACTATGATTGACAATTATGAGTCCGTATCTCCTGGTCATCCCCACATCCGGCCAGTATTGCTCGCTTTTTAACTGAAAACAATGATTAAATAATAATTTTATATGTGGTGTTTTGTTTTGATCAGCTGTATAATAAATAAAGCAAAATAAAACATCAGCAAAATATGCTGATTTCAAACAAAAGCAGTAGGTCAATCGAAATGACAATTTTTGGATTCCTGAAGGAAGTAAGATTCTACAAAGTATATAAATACTCCACCTGCTTTCTTCAAACGCTTCCTCTACAAACAATGCTAACAAAGTCAGATCTACCAAACAAAATGATTACAAAGAACGATTCTTCTTTGTTTTACTTTTGGTCAGCATTAAATGAATCACTGAGGTGTTGATATGCCATAAAACAAAACAAACAATGTTAAGTTCAATATGATGTCCTTTATGCTTTTCTTTGTTTATTCTCAGCCCCATAGACTAAATATGATGTCTTTTATGCTGTTACACAACTACTGTATACTAGCTGGTACTTACCAACATTGCCCAGGATGTAATAAGATCAGTGTTGACTCATTTACTCTCAGCCCTGGACCCCATATTACGATTTTTATCTTATTTTTTCTTCCTGAAACAATGTAAGACATCCTCTTTATATAATATGGATGTCCAGAGCGAATGTAGACCACACGATATTATGGTAAAATCCCTTAATACAAAATTAATATCACTATTGTATTCCTTGTATCCTTCATGAGAAAAAGTTGTTTGATCTTAGTATAGGTTTGTGTTTTCAATTGCATCCACAGTAAGCAATAACTTGAATTCATAATTGGACCGAAAATCTTTACCGTTATTGTGATTAATTTAAATTTTCTCTTAAGATATCAACTTTTATAACAGCAAAACAAACTTTCTCTTTTATATCTATAGAAGGTATATACAAAGAACTAGCCCATTGTATGAAACAAAAAAATCAGAAATCTTGGTCAGTTAGCATTTAGTCATTTTTTTGCAAATTGACATATAGTCCTTTTTCAGCTTTCGAGCTGGTCAAAATGTAGGATATGTTCTGATTTCAGTCAGTGAAGGAGAAATCCTTCTAGACTGTGGATATTTTTTATTTTTGTCCCAATCCAGAGGTATCCTTTCTGGATAGCTAATTTTTCCCACATTAAAAAAACAACCTTGTGTCTAACTCTGCTATCATGGAGAGGCAAGTAAATAGGAAAATATTTTTGTTTTTCTTTTCAAAGCAAACACGGATAGAAATTGTTTGAAATTCATATTAATTGAAGTCTTCAACCTGCCAAAGAGTAATTTTGAACAGTGAATAGAACGGTTAACATCCAACATTAATCAGTTCTGGTTATAACCTTAAACTACATTCGGTGATGTGGCCCAAATTTGTGAGCTCTGAGGAATATGGAGTCACCCCTCAGTTATAATTCCTCTCAGTTCTCCTCTGACTTTGAGTGGTAAGTACCTGCCAATGTCCCCTCTGTGGGTTAAATATAAATATAGCATTTACAAACTATTTATTTCCAAAATATATATCTACAAAACAAATTTCTAAACAAACCATTCATAGAAAAAAAGAAATGACATAACAGCGGTTGATATGCTGTAAAACCCAGCAACCAATAGAAAACATGTGGTTTCAGCATAAAATCACCTCACAAGGGCTGACATGCCTTAAAACCCAGCAACCAATAGAAAACATGTGGTTTCAGCATAAAATCACATCACAAGGGTTGACATGCCGTAAAACCCAGCAATCAATAGAAAACATATGGTTTCAGCATAAAATCACATCACAAGGGCTGACATGCTGTAAAACCAAGCAACCAATAGAAAACATGTGGTTTCAGCATAAAATCACATCACAAGGGCTGACATGCCATAAAACCCAGCAACCAATAGAAAACATGTGGTTTCAGCATAAAATCACATCACAAGGGCTGACATGCTGTAAAACCCAGCAACCAATAGAAAACATGTGGTTTCAGCATAAAATCACCTCACAAGGGCTGACACGCCGTAAAACCCAGCAACCAATAGAAAACATGTGGTTTCAGCATAAAATCACCTAACAAGGGTTGACACGCCGTAAAACCCAGCAATCAATAGAAAACATGTGGTTTCAGCATAAAATCACCTAACAAGAGTTGACATGCCGTAAAACCAAGCAACCCACCCAAATTAACTTAGTTATAGATACTCATGCATTGAATCCATTAATATAGATTTTTGGCAATTTCTCCACATTGAATTGGAAACAAGGAAAATAGGAAATATATTTAAATAATGACCCTATTTTTACAAGCTTTTAGTAACTCGTTAAGGTGCTTCTGCAATTTCACAATGAGATGTTAAGTCTCTCTTAAAAAAATAGCTAAAGAAATGTATAAACTTTATTATATACTTATGTGGTAGCTGAAAAGAAGATTGTACACCCAAAATTACGCAAACTCATCCAGTATTTATTAAATTCAAAATAAAAAATGATTTTATCTATGTGTTGCCATTTTTTCTTATATTTTGACTTTTTCGAAAGTTACCTCCCTTGCCTACGTACTTAAAAGTCTAGTGATATGTAAGACCGTTTTTTTTTCTTTTTCTTATAATTTAATAAATACTGGATGAATTTGCGTATTTTTTTCTGTATAATCTTATTTTCAGCTAACACGTAAGTACATAACAAATTTTATACATTTCTTTAAATGTTTTAATGTCATTGTGAAACTACAGAAGCACTCTTGTAAACAACTAAGAGTTTCTTCCCCTGGACCATAGTGTTTAATGATATAGTTAATCCAAGATGGCTGAACCAACTAGATTAATATCTTGTTGTGTGTTTGTGTTATTATTATTTCATGGTGGCAGCAATGAGTGACATGCAGTTTAATAGAAATTCGTTTTTATTACATGTTTAAAAGAATGTTATTGCTTCCGTACACACACACATACACATACAAGCACCCATATATAATGAATGTATTTTAGATATACTTCACCATCTAATGCTTTCTTGCAATCTTCAGGTGAGATTGAAATCCTTTGTTTTTGTGCTTGGTTACATTAAATACTAATGTAAGATAATGAAGAGTGGCAAAAATGAATCGTGGACGAGTCCATTGTAGGTGGGACATCGAGAAAGAAAGGAAATTAATTGTATAACTGTTAAAAAGGAGAAGGTTCTGCAGTGTAAGCGAAACTTGAAAGGCGGCGGTTTCAGAAACGCGAAGAACTGGAGCACTTGGTGATCGGAGTATCAGAGTACCGGAAGAATAGGAGTTTACTGATGTTTATGGCACCGATACAGCTTTATTGGCTATGGTACCCAAGCCCGTCTTGCTGTTAGGCTTTCGTGTCCGCTTACTAAATATGCGACTGATAAGCAAGTTGGTATGTGAAGACATCCCCTGACTTGTATTTCATCAAACAGACAATTGGAAGTGCTTGTGGAACAATTGCTTCAGTTCATGCTCGGATAGACAATGCAGAGCAAATTGCTTTCCAATGCTTCGTCATATTTATTTTTTCGTAGTTCTAATAATTCTTATTTGTTTTTGTATTTAATTTTTTTTTGTTTACGTTTGTATTATTAGTTATTGTATTTTCTGCATGTTTTTCTGCATCGTCTCACTCCTACACATCCGCTGATATGAAACATAAAAGTCATATTAGCTCCTATTATCTATCTGCTTTTATATTTGTGATTGTGTATAATTTAGCTGTTACTTTAAAAGATATATGTGTCTTAGTTCTTTTTCGTTGACATTCTGTGTGTGGGGATGATAATTGTAAATAAAAATAATTTAGTCCATGGGGGTGGGAATAAACAAAGAAAACCAATGACGCTACTACTACTACTACTACTACTACTACTAATACTACTACTACTACTACTAATACTAATAATAATAATAATAATAATAATAATAATAATAATAATAATAATAATATTAAAAATAATAATAATAATAATAATAATAATAATAATAATAATAATAATAATAATAATAATAATAAAACCAACACGCATAACCTACAAAGGGTAACCAGTCACAAGAAATTTACGACAGGGAGAAAACTAAACCACACGAAGAACACCACAACACGAACCAAGGAACAGAAACTGCAAGAAACATCACTTCATAATTCCCTCCCTCCCAATAAATTACACCGGCCTCAGCTATCACTACACAAAAATGAACCAAAGAAACAGAAATTAAAGAAACACTATAATCTCCCCCTCCACCCCCCCAAAAAAAAAATTAAAAAAGAAAATTAAAAAAGACTTTTTAAAAATGGAAAAATAAATTTTAAGAAATTAAAAAATTAAAGAGAAAAAGAAGAAGGTATTTAAGAATTTAAAAAAAATTAAAAATTAAAAATTTCCTTTTTTGAATTGATTAAAAAATTATTTTTTTGTTTTAAATGTTACCGGCCTAGGCTGACACCAGACAAAATATTTGTAGAGGGTCGAGGAGGATGAGAAGACCGAGGAAGGACAGCACAAACAAGACCTCCACTGGAAAAGTGCAGAGAATGCTGGGACCTTGGGGAGGCTTATTGTCACCCAAATCCCAGAGAAGACCAATGGTCCTTACCAGCAAGAAATCAATGGTAAGAGGCGGTTACATTACCGCATCGTTATCGAAAAGAGGTGAAGAATACTGGAAATCTGGGGAGGTTTGTTTTCACTCAGACTCCAGGAAATACCACTGGTTGTTGTTGGTGAGCAATCACTGACGATGATCTGTGTGAGAACTCCTAGTGAGTACAAATAATAATAAAAATAATAATGATGAAGTGAAATATTTTATAAAATCAAAATAATGATAAATACAAATATTTCAGGGTTCTGGAAGCAGACACCATCAAATCTACAGAAATGAAAGAGAAAATTGGAAAAGAATATTTACGAAAAACAAGAAAACTCCTAGAAACGAAATTATATAGCAAGAATCTAGTAAAAGGAATAAACACCTGGGCAGTATCGCTAATAAGATACTCTGGACCATTCATAGGCTGGACCAAAGAGGAACTCAGGCACCTGGACCAGAGGACTAGAAAATTAATAACCATGCACAATGCTCTACACCCAAAAGACGATACAGACAGACTCTACATTAAAAGAAATGAAGGGAGAAGAGGACTGGTAAGTATAGAAGATTGTGTGGAAAACTCAATAAAAGAGCTGGAGAAATACATAACTCAGAACACGGAAAGGCTGATCACCGCAGCAAGAGACACCATTCCCAGAAGCAACTCGAGAAGTACCGAAACCAGAAACAAAAAGACAAGGAAAGAAAAGTGGGAAGAAAAACAACTACATGGACGCTTCTTAAGACTGTCAAGAGAAGAAACCAACAAAAATAGCTGGACATGGCTAAGAAAAGGAAACGTGAACAGAGAAACGGAATCTTTACTGATGGCTGCACAGAACAATGCGATTAGGACAAACTACATTAAAGCTAAAATAGATAAAACCCAGAAAAACAGTAAATGCAGACTGTGTGGACAAAGACATGAAACCATAAATCATATAATAATAAATCATATAATAAGTGAATGTAGCAAACTCGCCCAAAACAAATACAAGAACAGACATGACTGTGTGGGGAAAGCAGTACACTGGGTACTGTGAAAACAATTGAATTTCAAATACGCAGACAAATGGTACAAACATAAACCAGAAACAGTACTGAAAAACGAAAGACATAAAATCCTCTGGGACATGGATATACAAACAGATAAACTAATACAAGCAAGGAGACCTGATGTTATTAAAATTGATAAGAAGAAAAAATCTTGCAAAATCGTAGACTTCGCCGTTCCAGCAGACCACGGAGTGAAGATCAAACACACGGAAAAACGAAGCAAATACACAGAACTAGCCAGAGAACTAAAAGGAATATGGAGCATGAAAAAAGTCAGTATAATACCAATAATCGCAGGAGCACTAGGAATAATCCCAAAAAACCTGGAGAAAAGACTGGGAGAAATTGGAATCAAAGGGACCATCGAAACCATACAAAAGACGGCAATGATCAAAACAGCTGCAATCTTAAGGAAAATCCTTGAATGCGGAAACCAATCCACATAAGCTACAAAAGGTAACCAGTCACATGGAATTTACAACAGGAAGAAAACCAAACCACACGAGAACACCACATCACAAAGCAAGGAACAGAAACTGCAAGAAACATCACTTCATGATCTCCCCCACCCCCAATAAATTACACCGGCAAACACCACAAAAAATAAATCAATGAACAGAATTTACAAGAAACACCATAAGCTCTCCCCTTTCCCTTCCCACCCATCCCCCCCCAAATATAATATGTTATAGTATAACATAATATAATATAGTATAATATAATTTTAAAAAATGGTGTCGGCCTAGGCCGGCACCAAACAAAATATGTGTAGAGGGCCAAGGAGGATGAGAAGACCGAGGAGGCACAGCACAAACAAGACCTTCACTGGAAGAGTGCGGAAAATGCTGGGACCTTGGGGAGGCTTATTGCTACCCAAATCCCAGAGAAGACCAATGGTCCTTTCCAGCGAGAAATCAATGGTAAGCGGCTGTTGCAATACCGTAAGGTTATTTGCGGTGGTTATCGAAAAGAGGTGAAGAATACTGGAAATCTGGAGAGGTTTGTTGTCACTCAGACTCCAGGAAATACCACTGGTTGCTGTTGGTGAGCAATCACTGACGATGATTTGTGTGAGAACTCCTAGTGAGTACAAGTAATAATAACTGGGAACTGTGCAAACGATTGCATTTTGAACATGCAAACAAATAGTACAAACATAAACCAGAAACAGTACTAGAAAACGAAAAACACATAATCCTCTGGGACATGGATGTACACACATATAAACTCATACAAGCTAGGACACTGGATGTCATAATAATCGACAAGAAGGAAAAATCCTGCCAAATCGTAGACTTCGCCATTCCAGCAGCCAACAGAGTGAAGATCAAGGAGACGGAAAAATGAAGCAAATACACGGAACTTGCCAGAGAGCTGAAAGGAATATGAAACATGAAGAAAGTCAAAATAATACCAATAATTGTAGAAGCACTAGGAGCAGCCCCCAAAACCTGGAGAAAAGACTGGGAGAAATTGGAATCAAAGGGATCACTGAGACCATACAACTGCAGTCTTAAGTAAAATTCTCGAATGTGGTAACTAACTCGCATATGTTACAAATGGTAACCAACCATATGGAAGTCACAATAGGAAGAAAGCAAAATCACTGGAAGAAAACCATTGCACAAACCAAGGAACAGGAACTGCAAGAAATCTCATAAAATGCCCCCTTCCCCCAAAAAGTGATAGCACCAGCCTCGGCTAATACAACACAAAAGTGTCGTGAAGGGTCATGGAGGATGCGAGGACCGAGGAGGGAGAGCACAAGTCAGACCTCCACTGGAAGAGTGCATAGAGTACTGGGACTTTGGGGAGGATTATTGCCACCCAAATCCCAGAGGAGACAAATGGGTGCTGCCAGCGAGAAATCAATTGTAGACGACTGTTACAATTCCACAAAAACATTTGTGGTGAGTATCGAAAAGAGATGGAGAACACTGGAGGCTTGTTGCCACTCAGACTCCAGGGAACACCACCGGTTGTTGTCGGTGAACAATCTCTGATGGTGACTAGTGTGATAACTCCTAGTGAGTAATAATAATAATAATAATAATAATAATAATAATAATAATAATAATAATAATAATAATGATAATAATAATAATAATAAAAATAATAATAATAATAATAATAATGATGATAATAATAATAATAATAATAATAATAATGATGATAATAATAATAATAATAATAATAATAATAATAATAATAATAATAATAATAATAATAATAACGCTGGCTTTGGCTGGTGTCACACCGAATAGTTGCAATGGGTCAAGGAGGATGGAAAGACCGGGAACAGAGGGCACGAACCAGACCTCCACTGGAAGAGTGCAGATAATATTGGGATCTTGTGGAGGCTTCTTGCCACCCAAACCCCAGGGAATACTAATGCCCATTGCCAGCGAAAAATCAATGGTAAGTGGCTGTTGCGATAACGCAAAGTCAGTTGCAATGGTTATCAAAAGAGGTGGAGAGTACTAGAAATCCGGGAAGACTTGTTGTCACTCAGACTTCAGGAAACACCACCTGTTATTATCAGTGAGCAATCACTGGTGATGACCTGTGTGAGAACTCCAAGTGAGTAAATAATATCTGGAATTTCTGATTAATATCTATTCTAAGAATAATGGAGGAAAACTGTTTATCCTTTGCACTTTTAATTATTTAAAACAACAAATTTATATACATGTTTTTTTTTTCGTTTTCTAATATATAAAGACCACGTTCATTCATGGTTAATTTCGTTAGCCTCAGGTAGTATATATATATAGTAGTATATATATAGTAGTATATATATAGTAGTATATATATATAGGCTACCCAACCAGTTAGGCAAGTCCATTAGTCAGTTCCATCCTGAAATCCGAACACTAATCAGGCAATTTGAAGGGATCAAAGAAAAAATATGCAGACATAAGTTGTCGGTCCTATTTAATCAAATATGTCGAGGAGAAAAATGCTGCTCATATATATATATATATATATATATATATATATATATATATATATATATATATATATATATATATATATATATATATATATATACATTTAAATAAAATGGATGGAATACTCTCTAAGTCCCTTTCTACTAATATCTCGTAGGGAGAAAATCGTTAGTTTTAAATGAGTGAAAAATATTATAGTGACGAAATGAAACATCACAAAGTAGGAATTGAATGTGTTAGAGAATTGAGAATAAAATAATTACAAACGATTTGGCTAGGGTTAGGGTTCATACCTCTTTTTCTCAAGTCCATCCTTATCATTTTCTCATGTTTTCCTTGGGCTTTCCCTGTAAACTGAACCTGCTCTGTTAACTGTTCTAAGCATATTTGATTTCTTTTAGCGAATACACATCCCTCACTGTGCCTTTTAATCGCTTTTAAACGAATATTAAATTAACTTTATTTTAAGCGTTTGTAATTAGTTTATTGTCAATTTCCTGGCACATTCAATTTCCCCTTGTTTTTTTTCACTTTGTCACTATAATATACTAACCCAAGAACTCTCATCCATTCTTTCAATGTGACCATACAATCGGAGTCTCCTGTTCTGCACACATCTTTCTATACTATCCATATTTTATCTTCGTCTGACTTCATCAGAACAAAGCCTGTCTTTAAGACTCACATTACACATCCATCGTATCACTATAATATCATTTCTCTCCATGCAACGCATATCCTCAACCTTCACTGGCCAGGTTTCACTTCCATACATAATCACACTGCATACACATGCCTGATAGACTCTTCTCTTGTCGACAGTGGCAATACGATTTTGAAAAAAAATCTCGAAAAACGTAAATTATCTGATAAAAACATTAACACACTCGGACAACGATCGTTTAAAATAAATAAAAATTAATCCAAAATCTGACCTTGCCATTTTCGGATAGATTAGTCAGCATCACAATAATGTGGCATCGTGTTTCATGGACCATTCTCCAAAAGTCCGAGATAGTATTGGTCAAAGGTCCTGTAGTAAAACAAAAAGAACATTAGAAATGTTTCCTAAATAAAATAAAATAAATAATATAACACTGTGTATTGATTTATACTAGTAGATACATGCACACAAAAGGGAACGCCATGGAGGATCCGGTTCTTCTTGAGAGCAATAAAAATTAAGTGGACATCCACCAAATATTCTTTCATTGACATGATTTTTCGTTTTCTTTTCTTAATTTTATGAATGTAAATCTGTAACAAAAACAACGTCACAATCCCTAAATGGTTTTACTCTTATTTCAGATTTTACTTTACATTTTGGATCAAGAAATGTCATTCCTTCTATATTCTTTTAATATCAAATTCAATTCATACAACAAATAATGCTTAATAGAGTGAATGCGATGCCTAATTTACATATTGGGTTTTAAAATCTGATTTTAATAATTTACAAGTTTTACTGATTTCTAACTGTTTGGCTTTTATTCTAATACATATTCAAAATAATTGCGCGAGTAAATCTGAAATGAAATCAACAACAAAAAATAAATATCTATAATTTTATTATTGTTATGGTACCTTACCTATACAGACTACTTGAACTCTTCCACTTACCATAAATAGTGGGAGCACCCGCCTCTCACTGTTGGAACCAGACCACTATAGTTCTCTGTTGTATTATACTTTTTTCAATACACTTGTTTCTCTAAACTCCGAGTTCGTGTTTTCCTTCCGGACCCTTTCCAGGCCTACAACAACTGGCGATGAGGTACGTTACGGGATTCTTGAGAACCTCAAATCCCTTAATATACTTCGAAGTATATTAAGGGATATTTTAGAACCTTAAAAAAGGATAAACGTGGGAAATCAACGGCAAATTCACCTTCTAGTCCTAATAACTGGCTTTATCGGCGGACCCAAAAAATCGTATGTTGGATTTTTATTAAACACAATGGAGGTTCCTTTGTATTTTTATTGTGAATAAATTAATTTATTGTCTATCAAAGAAAGAAGGTCAGTGATTTCTTTATTACGATTCCGACACTGTGTTAATTTTTAACAAGAAGGGAATCCATTATATTTTCATTTTATATCCAAAAGAGAAAACGTTGCGCCGAAAGGAAAACAAATTAAAACCTTATTATTTTCTGTTGACTAAAGTGCTGATCGTACATTCTTCGGTTATGTGAAAAAGTTACTAAAAAAGAGATTTTTTTGTCAATAAAAAAAAGTTTAATATTTTCGTTATCTTTTTACAACTAAAGTTATGTTAGCAACGTAATATAAAAGAAATAACTTCTAATAAGCTGTATTTTAAAGCCATATTTAAACACGGGAGATTTTAAAACAACTCATAAAATAGCAAATGCAACAGCAACAAGAAACTGAAGAACAATTTCAAAAGCTTCTACTAGAAAAAAAAGAAGTCGACGAAAACTACTAGAGAAAATCAAAGACTTCTGGAACAAAAAAAGAAACCGACGAAAGGCTACACAAAACAGGAGAAAGGCGCCTGGAACCAAAAAAGGGGTCGACGAAAAACTACTGGAACAAAAAAGAGACACTGATGAAAAGATTGAAGTATTAATGCAAACAATATCGCACAGGGGTAAAATACTGAGAACGAATATGCTTTTTCTCAGAATGTCGTTTGGAGTGCAATTGACAATTTCAATTATTCCTCAGACGAGGATAAATACTTCGCTTTATATTTGCTAGGTATGAGGATTAATACAAAATAGACTGCGAAAATTTGTCAGACTCTAAAAAGGTACACATACTTCTTCGAAAGTGTGAGACCATCGAACATACTAAATTCGTGGACTTTATTTTAACCCGAAAAAACGAGCGACTTGACTTTTTCTGATGCTGTTAATCTTCTAACAGAATTATTTATCCCAAAAACTTCTTTGTTCCACAAACGGTGGAAGTGTTTGAATTTGGTCAAATAAGATGTCGAAGACTACGCAACTTTCGCGTCAATCGTTAATAGACACTGTGACGATTTCAAATTAGCCGAACTTGCGTTGATAACTTAAATATTTCATTTTCGTACAAAAACTTGTATCAGGAAAAGACGCACAAATCAGACATAGGGTTCTAAACAACTTGGAAAGTGAACCAAATTTAACATTACAGAAATTAACCGAAGACTGCCAGAGATTTGTAAGTGTTAAACAAGGTTCTAAAGACATTAAAGAGTCGGGCATTGCGCACATAATAAAGGTACGTTAGAAACCACAATTCAATTTTCTTTCAAAAACAAATCAAAACAAAAAGAGGGGTTTTCACGCTCCTACAAAAACAAGCCAGTCAAATAAAAACAGAATAAATTACCGCCTAGCCCCTGTTTCCGTTGTGGAACACTTCATTGGGTAATAGATTGCTCATACCGTTTTAAAACCTGTCTAATTTAGAGAATAGAGACGGATGAGAACTCAGATATGGAGAAAGTATATCTTTTTGGCGAGGCTGTTAAGGTTGTTCAGAAGTTTTGTTACCTTGGTGATACATTGACGTATAGAGAGGGGCTGGTGTTTATGTAGTAGCAAGAATTAAGAGTGGATGGAGTAAGTTAAGGGAAATTCTGTCATCATTAATTGGTAGAGCGTACCACTGTCGTCGAGCTTGTACATAAGTTTATGACACTCCTGCCATTACTAACCAGCAGAGTGTTACCCCTATCATCCAATATAACAGTTTATTAATCATATTTACGAAGTGTGATGATGTATGGAAGTGAAACCTGACCAATGAGGGTTGAGGACATGCTTACATTAAGACCACTGATATGATAATGATACGATGTATACATAATGTGAGTGTTACTCACAGACTTAGATCTGAGGACACCAGAGAAAGATTAAATGTGGACAACATATGGAGATGCGTACAAAACAGGAGACTTCGTTGGTATGGTCATATTTAAAAAATGGATGAGAATTCTTTGGTTAGTAGATATAGAACAGTCAATACATATGATGATGATGAATGATGAGAGCTCTGCTGAAACCATGCTTTCATGTGTGTGGATTCGGGAGTACGTAGCACTGACTTTGTCTTGGAGTACTCTGTTTAGTCTTTATTTAAAAAGAATGAAACAATTGTAAAGGTGCTTACCTTGGGTTGCAATGTAAGTTTTATGTTGCTGAAAGGAGACAAACAATTTATATTAATTAACCAGAAACAAAAGTTTGATTTTATAAGTTATTCTAATCCGAATCAAATCTCTTTCTGAGATTCTGATTCTCAAAATCCCTGCCGGCAGGATGTGAACACTGTGAGTGTAAAAAGAAATAAATAAAGCTCTAAACACATGGCTCAAATTTTTAAAAGATAAGAAAACTTTAAAACACGTTGAAGTAACCAATCATGAATATTGCTGCTAAAATAATTATATTACTTATATTACTTAACTAATGGGTCACGACTTATTAAAGCCAAAAACCATTTGAGCATAATGGTGAATGACTGACTCTTATATAGGTAGAGGATTGTAATAGTTGTTAGGTATTTCTGAAATATATACTGAAATGAGGATGATGCTCTATTTACAGTTAAATGTGTTACAAAATGGATGTATGTATGTAACGATTACATCAGCTTGTATTGGTTGGGTGTCGAGGTGGACCAGTGCAAAAATCTTGACACAAAAATCTGGGGAACAATTCGCTCTCGGACTAAAAATATTAGCTTACCTGAACTCATACCTTTCCCTGATCTCTGATTTAACAGGTGCATGGTGACAGGCTCAGTGTCTCCCTTTGAAGTAATTACGTCGTTATCGTGGGAACGAAAAAAGAAAGAAGCTTTTCAGTCAGCCCGTCTTTTGGGAGCGTGGTGAACGGATGCAAAATCGAGATGTAATTCAGAAAATGGAAAATGGGAATTTAATTCCTAAAAGAGTTGATAGCGACTGGTATGCCCCTTCCTTTCTATCCCCGTAACGAAGTAGAATTAAGTTAGGAAGAACAATTTGGACTCACTCTCCAATTTAATAAATGTGTGAGCTTTATAATTATGACGAGAAAATTCTCCCAAATAAGGACCCATTTTGGACTCTCCAGCGTCTTACACCTTTTTCCTTTATGTGCATGGAGGGTATTTGATTGCAGACACACACAATGATAACGTGTGACATTTATTCGTATGACGAGAAAATATCTCTCAAATAAAGACCAGTTAAATTCTTTGCCGGACTCGCCTTTTTCCTCTCTGCATGAACAGTTTTGATTACAGACTCATAATGATGACGGCTACAATGTGCGGCCCACTACGACAATGACGACGGCGAAATGCAACACACTGCGATGATGAACGGCACATTTTAATCACTTGAAGTCGTCTACTGACGCCGCTACATGATCAGGGTTTGTCGACGATTCTGTTACTGACAAGGGCCCAAGTCACATCCCATATTAGCGACTTGCTGTTTGCAAATGGAAGGCAATTGGGTCATTTGTATCCCCCTCTCGCAAGGTCAACTAGTTCGAGAATCAACGAGAATCAACGAAAAGTCAGCAATATTTAGGACCTGTCAGATGTTATCGTTGAGACGAGCTTGTCTAATAAATCTGTTAGTGAACGGGTGTGGAGTCCATATAAGTTGACCGGTTGACCACACTTGAACCTGTGGCATTGTAATGGCGAATCTATGGCAATTATCATCGACTTGGTTCCCGAGGGCCGATGACCGTAAGTCTGTTATCCATGCACCAGTGTGTGACGAACTCTTCTTGGTCGCAGGAAGTTCTTAGCCCTTCGACTCTAGTCTTCCTCTTGATCGTGTCCCAGCTCTTCTGTCTCCCCATATACCCCGGAACGATGAGGCCACCCCTCCTCCAGTCGGCGGACAAGTCATAGATGAAGTGGTTGAGAGGAGATTCGGATGCTTCATGTAGAATATTCTCAACCAAATCCTCATTGGCACAGATAGAAAAGGCATAAGCTGGAAATACGACGTTGTTTATTTAGATATAATTGAAAAATATTTCGATTATAATTATTAGATGATATCATTTTTCATAGTAACGATGTTTATAAAGAAACGTATAAGAACACATGAAGCTTTTTAACTTCTGTTATAACTAATTGGTATAACTGTTAAGATACTTGCATTTCCCTATTGAACGTTGGTTTTGAATCCCTGATAATCACATAAAACCTTTTTTGCTTGTGTTTGAATTTATTGTTTTTTACAGATAATATATATAAAATTTCTAAACGAATATCCGAATGTAATTGTTTTGATAGAAATTCATGCCTACTAAATGGTTCATTCAAGCAGGAGAGCCTCATTTACAATTGTACAATAAAACAAGGTACAAAACATGACGGTAGAAGTAATAGTAATCGTTATTATAATGATGATAATAATAATGATAATATTGATGGAAATGAACTGAATAATAGTGATAGGCCATCTTTTATAGGTTCTCCATTACTGAGGCCGTATACATAGGCTCTACGGCTGGTCTTTTGAAAAATAGTATCTCAAGACATAGATATATCTTAAAAAACAAACACCTCTCAAAATTCACTTCACTAGCTAACCATATTTGGTATTTGAAGGATAATAATATTCAGTATAACCTTAATTGGCATATAATTAAAAAGACGAAACGCTATAGGCTCTTAGACATGTTAAACATTTGTACACTATTGATTGTTTGTCTTCCATGGGCATCACTTTTAACTGAATAATTTGGTTTAACTCCTTCAATCTATTCATCCCCTACACCTAAATAACTAGAAATAGTATAATGATTTATTATGGTATTACTATATCCCATAGCAACCAGCAATTTAGCTTAATGTTCCACTTATGAAAAGTAGATAATTGCTTTCTTTGACATTAGAAATGTGCACTTTAATTTAATCTCACCCCTATATTTTACCAACCTTATACACTAGATCTATACCCACAATAGAGATTTGAATTTCCTGTATAATTAAATTCACAAAGACTTCATCGGTAATTACACTATCAATTAAACCAACCGAAGTATCTTGATAATATGTCGTGCTTTCCCTGTTTAAATACAGTTAATCTACATACAATAACCCTTAATGTTATCTAATATCAATCTAGAATCTTATGCTACTATTTGACTTTATATCCTTTACTAACCACTTCTATAAATCCATATACCCTCATCATTAGAGCCGTTGTTTATACTATACTTTATTTTAATTTTTAATTTTTTTATTCTTCCATTCTACGTATTTTTTTAAATTTTTGGCCGTTTCTTTGACTTTAATAATTTTTAATACAAGGTAGATCTTAAAAAGCACCCAAAACGATTCCCTCTCTAAACCACACACAGTGATACGACGGGAATCGCCGGAACACGGGTCTTGCTAGTATATATATATATATATATATAAATGACAGCCAGTCTTTTGGACGTTTCTTTGACTTTAATAGTTCTTTAATACAAAATATATACTAAAAATAACAACAAAGAATAACCTTCCTCATCCACACACAGTGATGCCCCGGGAATCGCCGGAACACGGGTTATGCTAGTGTATATATCAAGTAGAGCCAGTCTTTCGGTCGTTTCTTTGATTTTAATAGTTTTTTCATACAAGGTAGATCCTTAGACCAAACTTTAATTTTGATAAATCTCGTCAGGATTTAAAGATGCAATTATAGAGAGAACCGGTTCCTAACAAATTGAATCTTACCATTTATTTGTTTATTAGACGTCGTTGGGCATCTCTTTTTTTAAGCATGTTAATTCAACCCTTAACAATAATTTTTGCACAGCCATTTACTCTATTAATATACAGATCAAATTCTATTAAATACTACATTGGATTTATTTTTAAAAATGGCCCTTTAATTATGTTTTACTTCTCGGCCAATTACATTTGAATAACTTTATGATTCGAAGGAAATGCAAAGTGAGCAGTGAAAAGAAAGATTTGTTACTTACCGTTAAGTAATTGGCGTTGATGTAATCAGAGGAGGAGTTTTCATCAATATTAAGTCGAACTCTTGAATGGTCATCTAATGATAATAAACATTGAAAGGATATGTTTGATAAACATATATGATATGATGCGCATGGTAAGCATGTATGATATGATATGATATATATGCTTAACATGTATGATATGATACGTGTGATAAGCATGTATGATATGATATGATAAACATGTATGCTATGATGCATATGATAAAAAAGTAAATTTGTATTAATTAAACATTTTTGACCGGCTTGATTCTGCTATTGGCATTGTGATGGACCATGTGAAGGTTGCCAACATCCTTAAGTGAAAGTGGTACTATGGAACACACTGGGAATCTAACTTTATATACCCAGGTCTTCAGCTGATGTCGTTATCCACATCTCCTACGTATGATAAACATGATGTATGATATGATATGTATGACATATATGATATGATATAATATATATATATATATATATATATATATATATATATATATAGAGAGAGAGAGAGAGAGAGAGAGAGAGAGAGATGAAAGAAGAGGGATAAACATGTACGAATGACAAATTTATTTCAACTTCGATTGTTCAATGCAAGGTATACTCGGTAATAAAGTTATGTTTATTATTTTTCCTTAAGCCAAGGCTTTTCAAAGATTAAAATCTTATCATCAGAGGAATTACATAGATAGATAAGTTGGCAGTGGAAAAGCCAAAATTCAAAATTTGAAAAAATATTAAGTAGTGGAGAGTGCAAAAGTTCGTGTAAAATGTTAAATGTCCGTAGATGAGGTGTCCAATGAAAGGAGATTTACAGATGGAAAAGAATGGTTTTCCTGAAGGCAGCATGGAAAAAAGTTCAAGACTGAAGTAAATCCAATAGATGAATGTTATGTTTAGTTGTAGGTGGAGCGCTCTATCTCGTATATTGAGCTTAAACCATTTCACTATAGGTTCTATCTACTAAAAGTATACTTTTAGTTTCATATTTTATTTTATTTTATTATATATATATATATATATATATATATATATATATATATATATATTTGTAAGTTCTCATAAAAGATATATATTTAGGCATATACTCCTTATAATTTCTGAAATATTTCCAATTGTAAACTCAATGAAATTTTATTACAAGATTCAGAGCATATATACTTTATAGTTTCATTCCAATTTCAATTTTCTGCATCTTAATCACGTAAGAAGTGAAACAATCGAAATAGTAGTAAGCCAAAAAACAACGAATGCTGCAATCACCAATAAAAAACAATTACATAAAAATACATCTGTAGCGACCGTCTGAGATTATCATTCCCTACACTGATGAGAGCGAAACCTTGAAACGCTGGCGTATGTAAGTAAACATAATTTAATATTATTTATTCAAAGTTTATATTGTTATAAGCCCCTTTAATAAGATTGAAGTTGAGCCCTGTTCGGGGAAGTCAAAATAGACTGACACATAGCTATAAAGCATATTCTCATAACGTTCATTGAATCTCTAGTCAGTTTTTCCATATGTGCCTCCCTTCACACAAATAGAACTTAAATTCCCTTATTGGCGTGGTAATGTCTCATGGCCAATTGATTATGGCGCTTGCTTGCGGAGTCTAGATTTATTCTGTAGCAGGGGTTTGAACCTTGCGACCGTCTGAGATTATCATTCCCTACACTGATAAGAGTGAAACCTTGAAACGCTGGCGTATGTAAGTAAAAATAATTTAATATTATTTATTTGAAGTTAATATTGTTATATATATATATATATATATATATATATATATATAGCCATAGCCACAGATAGTTATTTTCATAATATATACATTTCCTAAAATACTCCGCCCTCCCACATCTAATGTAATTCCATTTTGCGATTTTGCTTTAAATGTGGAATTGGTCTAAGAACACAATTGAAAAAAAGATATTATATATTTCCTGTAAGGCTGCTTCTCTCTTCCTTACGCATCAGTGAAATTACTTAGAACTTTTTCCCCTTCCTCATATCATATATATTCATACACTTCAATTCCCAGTGCTGTTGGTATAATCTCTTTCTTATATCACACCCCCTATTTCCTTATTATTCCTGTTTCTTTCCCCCATAAGAGATTTTTATAAGGTGTTTTTCTTCCCTCAAAATTATCCTTGTCCATATCTTCCTTTACGAGGGGCGTTCAATAAGTAATGCCCCTAACCAAATTCCCGTTGTCTGATCTAGATGAAAGTTTGCATGTGTAATGTTTTATATCTATCTGGGTTATGTTGCAAAAAACAGCTCTGAACTAATTGTGGTTTCTGATTTACAGGTGTTTGAACTGAGTCAAGTGTGAAATGGAGCCAGTTGAGTGTCACGCAGTGATCCAGTTTTTGTATTTGAAAGGAGGCATACGAAAGGAGACTTTTGATGAAATGAAAGAAACTTATGATGATGATGCCCCATCATATGACCTGGTAAAATGCTGGTATTGTGAATCCAAACATGGCCGGAAGTCTGTGGAAACAGCTCCCAGACCTGGTCGTCCCTCTTCTGCCATTGATGAGGCATCTGTCCATCAAGTTGAGGCTGTCATTTTTGAAGATCGAAGCATTACTATTCGCCAAATAACCCAAGAGGTCAAGATTAGTACAGGGTCTATGGAAACTCATTCATGACCACTTGGCACAGTTATTAGTCTTTCATCTCTTCCCAGCCATGAAGTTGTTTTTGAAAGGAAAGCGTTTCCCAGATGATGCAGCCTTGATTTCTGAAGTTACGACGTGGTTGGAGGACCAACTTGGGGTGTTCTACAAAAACGGTACCAGAGCTGCATCAAACGATGTGAGAAATGCATAACTCTGGGTAGTTTCTATGTAGAGAAAGACTAATAACTGTGCCAAGTTTCATTAATCTACTGCTATGAGAAATGGGTCAGGTAGGTAGTTTGGTAGTTTTGTTTTACGGCATATCAACCCTTTTTGGGTTATTTAATGCCGAATCTGGTCATTATAGTGAAAGTTTTTATGCTTCAAGTTCTTTATATCTTCAAATGTTTAATCATGGTTTTTGGTTTGGTAGTTTTGTTTTACGGCATATCAACCCTTTTTGGGTTATTTAATGCCGAATCTGGTCATTATAGTGAAAGTTTTTATGCTTCAAGTTCTTTATATCTTCAAATGTTTAATCAGGGTTTTTGGTTTGGTAGTTTTGTTTTACGGCATATCAACCCTTTTTGGGTTATTTAATGCCGAATCTGGTCTTGTTTTCTTCTCCTTTTTGTTTCTTTCCCCTTTTAATATCTGTTTCTATTTAACCCATAGTTGGGACCCTAACAGGTACTACCACTCCGGGTCAGGGTGGACCTGGGAGCAATGGTAATTAAGAGGAGGCTCCACATTCCCCAAAGTCCGTAAGCCGGATCTCACCATCGGATGTAGTTTAAGGTCATATCCAGGACCGGGAGTAGGGTAGGAAAAATAAAAATAAAAAAGGGGAGGGAGAAAGGGAGAGGGGCTGTTGTTTTTGTTTTTGGTTTTGTAGAACATAATTAAGTTTTACAAACAAAAAAAACAAAAAGAAACAAAAAAAAAAAACGTCAATGTAGGTGAATTTCGTCTCAGGGAGCCACAGGGCAGCCTGATCTGGTATCACCAGGAAATGGGTCAGGGGCATTACTTATTGAACGCTCCTCGTATACTCTTCCTCCTACCCTCTTACCTGCACATCCTCTTGCAAGATGTTTTCTTAAAAATGCCTATGTAAAAAAAACCTTGATCCTCTTCTAATTTTATTTTATTTGTATTTTTATTTTGTTTTTAATTTTATTTTTATTTTTATTCTATTTCTTTATTTTTATTTTTATTTTTTATTTTTTATTTTTTATTTTTATTTTTTATTTTATTTTTTATTATTTCATTCTTATTCATTTTTTATTATTTTTATTTCTATTTTTATTTCTATTTTTATTTTTATTGTTTTCACTACACCTTTGACAAAAGAATTCTTAATTTTAATTAATTTTTTGCGGAAATTTGAAAGAGTAAATCTTTGGAAAGTTTTGTGTTATTTTTTTTATATGTACCGGTGATTTGTTCATAGGTATCATTGTGTTTTCCCCTCCTATGCTACCAACGTATCCACCGGTGATTTTTTCTGTCAATGGATGTTTCTCTAGAACGAGTTTTTTTGTTTTTTTTAATTTTCTGTAAGACGTGTTGCTAGTGGTGCTGACGAAGACACGTTTTAGACTAGCTTTATCAAATTATAAAATAAAATAAAGTATTTCCAAACTGTTTTGGAAACGATCGTACGCCATAATGGACTTGATGTTCTAATTCTTGGAACAATAGTAATGTTTTAATTCATTAAATGTTTATATATATATATATATATATATATATATATATATATATATATATATATATAAAACGATCCATAATACGTTTTGACTTCTCTTTTACCTCTTTTTGCTTATTCTTTCCGCTTTCTCTCTCTCTTTCTCTTTTCTTTTCGCTTTTTTTCTTCATTTACATCATCCACTTACTTTCATTGTCTTACGTTGTTGCTATTAATACTGCTCAATCTATCTACTCCCCCTTTCACCATCCTCCTCTATTTTCACTCTTCCTCTCACTATTGCAAGCAACCAATTAATTAAGCAAACATGATTATCAAAGTTTTAGTATTATATAGAGATACGTCAAAATATAAGAAAACAGCAAAAACTTTTTATACACAAGTTTTGTTGTAAGACTCACACGAAACACTTTACTCTGTTTTCATCAATAACTTTTCATGTGCTCTCACAAACACTGCCTTTTTTGATGATTCAATGTTTTGGAATTGGACACATGGTGCGACGGATAAAGGTGTTAAGTAAAATAGTTTTAAGTGACTTTCCTCTAGACATTAGTTCTTTGACTTTTGGCTAGAAGCAAAGTGTAGTAGCTGTTCTGATACTACACTTCATCTTTTCTGTTTTCGGTCAGTGAAGGAGAAATTCTTCTAGACTGAGGCAATTTAAATTTTTGTCCCAACCCAGAGTGCCTCTTTTTGGGGAGCTTGATTTTTCCCACATTAGAAAACGACCTTGTGTCTAACTCAACGTTCCTGGGAAGGCAAGTAAATAGAAGTTGAATGTTCAACCAGGCGTTACTAATTATGAATAAAATGAAAATTACTTAAACCCTCTAGCCAGTCATGGCTGATGGAACGAGAACAATCTCCCTCTGTGTATTAATTAAAGGGTTTAGTTCGACATTCCGTAAAGATTCCCGAGTTCATCATAAAAATTCATCAGTTTGACAACATACACCTGAAGAAAGTTAAAGGTTACATCGGCTGAAACCTTGTGAAAATAACATCCAAGACGAGAACAGTAGTTCATATAATCGAAATAATACAAATTATGATTCCTCATCTCAAAAATACAGAAAGAAATGCAGTAGATTTAAATTTGAAATCTGTTTTGCTAATAAATGCCCAATTTGAGGAGATATATTTAAAACACAACAAGATGCACTTGAAGAAGGTCGGAGGTTACATCGGCCGAAACGTTGTGAGAGTAACATCCAAGATAGGAATAGTAGTCTGATTAAAGCAAATAATGCTAAAGTTTCAATGTTTTTATTTCCACTTATCCAACCAGTTTTGCAAATTTCGTTCACCATTTTTACGGAATTACATGTGAATAGTTTCCAATAATAATAAGTGATTATTAGGTTTTGTATCATTTAAAACTCTTACAATGACGACTTGGCCTTTTAGTTAAAAAGTAATGTTTGTTCTGATACTACATTTCATCTTTTCTGTCCTCGGTCAGTGAAAGAGAAATCCATCTCGGCTGAGGCAACTTTTATTTTTGTCCCGATGTAACATCCCTCTTTCTGAGGAGCTGGATTTTCCTCACATTAAAGATCGACCTTGTGTTCAACTGCCTTGTGGGGAGGTAAGTAAATAAGGACAATTATTATTGATAGTATTATTGCTGTTATTAAACATTATTATTGATAGTATTATTGCTGTTATTAAACATTATTAGCATATAATTCCTTGAGACTGGTGAGCGAAATTGTTGAAAGTGTTCGGATTGATGGAAATAACTTCCAATCAATGTTTCCATGTTACTTTTCTTTATTTCTTTAGCAAGAAATAATAAGTGATGGACGACTAAATAAAAATGATTGGAAAACAAACTAATAAGTTCCTTGTCAGTCGTATTCAACAGAAAATGTTATATATCTTGCAATAATTCTTGATTAGTAGTTATTAATTTGATTTACTTTGTCATTTTCTTTGTACATTTTCTAATTTTAATATTCTTTCCCATTACTGGTGCCGAGGATGAGGGAGATAAAAAGGGCGTGGCCGACGAGGTGGTGGCCCTGGGAATTCAAATTGAAGGGGCATCTAATCATAGCACAGGGACTTTTATTTAAGCCTTTGAGGCATAAAATCAAGGAGTTAGTTCCAGGCATTAACAAATCTCTTGATGCCATTGTTTAGGATTGAGAAGACTGTTCTATATGAGGTCTTAGATATTCTTACAATAACATTTACTTCTCTTCAGATAATATTTCCAATCCTACCGCCAATCATTTTATTAGAAAATCTATTCGTCATGTTGGAAATGCTTATTTTACTTACAAGGAAGAATCGTTTTGTATCTGTTTTTCATTTGATTCTTTTCTTCTGTAGCTGCGTTGTGCGCATAAAGCAGGCCTTTCGGTAGTTTCTGGCAAAAAAAACAAAATGCAAAATTATTTCATTTGAGTAGGTTAACTTTCATTTCTTTCCTAATGTTATATATATATATATATATATATATATATATATATATATATATATATATATATATATATATATATATTCTCGTCACAATGGATGTATCCTCACTTTATTTCAACATTGCACACGAGGAAAGAATATCCGCATGCAGGAACTTTTTACACACCCAAACCTACAAGAAACCCACATTAACGATACATTCAAAATCATACCATTCCTCCTGACACACAACGACTTCACATTTAACAACCAACACTTTTTACAAGTAAAAGGCACAGCCATGGTTACTAAAATGACTCTCAGCTATGCCAACATCTACATGCATATATTTTAACCGAAATACATACACACCTATCATTTCAAACCGCTACATTACTACAGATACATAGATGACATCTTTCTCATTTGGCCACATGGCGAAGAGTCACTGATGGACTTCTACCAACAAGTGTCACAACAGCATAAAATTCAACCACAGAACAATTCACCACACACATCACATTTTTAGACGTTTTGGTAAACATTACCAACAACTACATCACCACATCACTCTACACCAAAGCCACCGACGGACATAATTACCTTAATTTTGAGAGCTGCCATCCTATCATCACAAAAAGATCCATCATATACAAGCAATGCCCACACATCAAAAGGATCTGTTTAAACTCAATCAAGTATGATACACAGGTCGGAATTCCAGCTAACCACTTCCTCTATAGAAACTACCCCCTCAAAATAATTATACATTCTATTAGAAAAGCATCAACTATAAACAGACAAAATCTACTAACTTACAAAAACAGTAAACAATCATCCTCATAAATACCAATGGTATTTGACTTTAACTACAACACCTATAAACTACACAACCCCTCAAACAGATATTGAAAAAGCTACAAAATGATCCACCCTCAATACAATATACAACAAACCACCTATCAGTGCAAAACGACAGCCCCCGAACATGCATTCTCTACTAACATCCATGAAAATACACTACACCATCGCACCTCAAGGAAACAAAACATGTTAACACATCACCACCAACGACATATTAACACCTCCAGGCACAAACATGAACCTTAAACTCTCCCCCCTCCCCTGCGATAATCCAATGCTGTTTACTTAATATACTGCACCAGATGCACAATAGGCAACTACGTTGGGGAAACAGGTCTATGTCTTATAATGATCATTATCAGACCATTAGAGAAAAATCCACACAGTATGCAGTAGCCATGCATTACAATCTCCCAAACCACACCATAGACAACATCAAATACACCCCCATAGCCTCGAATATAAAGATACAGCAACAGAAACGAAAATATGAAGCCAAACTCATTTTGAAACTCAACACCCCCATCTTAGGACTGAACAGAGATTTGTGACCTCTCAATGATTATTCATTCTATAAACACACAAACGGACCAACAACATTTTACTACATGGGGAGATGAGTGTGTACAGTGAGAAAATAGCTTAACATTTACTCATTAGCAATCTTCCTTTTCCAATGTTTTCATTTTTTCAAGTTTTCACCTTCTTCATATTCTAACTTTCGTATATAATATGTATTGCATTTTAACATTCTCTATGCACTTTCTATGTGTGCATACACGGACACACATGTGTATATATATACAGATATATATTTGTATATGTGCATATATGTTTATATATATATGTATATGTTCTCAAATAACACTAACATAGAGAAAATTCCGTCCCCTCCAGCACAGCAAATCTGGACAGACAGAAGAGGTGTTACCCATCTCCCCTTCCCCGTGTCCAGAACTTTTTGGCATTTTATGACCTCTCAAAATTAGATAAAGGAGCGTTTTTGTCTGGTCATCTATCTCCCTCTCTGTCAATATATATATATATATATATATATATATATATATATATATATATATATATATATATATATATATATATATATATATATATATATATATATCCATTGAGCTGATACCTATATCTACAGTGTTCGGTTGTGGTACTGTCCGTTCTAGGGTGTTTATACTTGACGCACCTCGGCCTTAGGTCATATACCCTCTGTTAAAGTCAAAATTTCCTTTGTTTTAAACTTAAACTGAATCTCCATTATTGTAGATCTTATTCTTAACACTCTAAGATATGTTCGATAAAGAATTCATACCCCTGTCTACAAAAAGCATCCCCATACCATCGGAGGACACTTACAGAAAAGCTTTTATTGGAAGCATTAACAATTTCGTGAGAAACATGAGATGGAAAGCATACCACTACGATCGCATCAACAGAGGATATTTGTAACTTACTCCTTTTTCTAATATTTGTCTATGTGGCTCTTTCTGTCAATAGATGTTCCTCTACGACGAGCTTGTTATTTTTTCTTTGAATTTCTGTAAGACGTGATGCTAAAGGCGCTGATGAAGGGATGTTTTGGAGTAGCTTTGTTAATTTATAAAATAAAATAATGTTGATGTTCTAATTCTTGGAACAATTGTAATGTTCTAATTCATTGAATCCTTACATATATATATATATATATATATATATATATATATATATATATATATATATATACACTTGAACATTTTTCTGGCCTACTTATGTTTTGGTAAAAACCCACAACAACGCAACCCAAGTTGATGACCTCTTTCAGTGTGAAGATGCTGCGATGGACACACACGAATCACATGTAAACATTTCTTCACCTCATTGGCTATACCTTTTTCTCCGACTATCAACAGCCACCGTACACATGCATACCTCAATATACTAAGGATGTCCGAACGAACCGCCCAGAAATTGCTTTTTTTAGAAAAATATTTTTATTTAAAGAACATTTTGTATTCGTATACGTCAACAAATGAGAAATAAATAGGCAGAAAGTATAAACATTTATATATTTTTCATATTTTTTAAACATACATATATAAACAAATATATATATAATATATTTATAATTTAATTAATTAGAGAAGATCATATATATATATACATACTTATAATGCATATATATATGTATGTATGTATGTATGTATGTATGTATTATAAGTGTGTATATATATCTGATCTGATTCATGTTGAAATATTGAATATCTTTGTTATACCATAAGGACTTTACTTTTTCGTGACAGCTGGAATACTTTTAAAAGTGGAATGTAAACACTACATTCCAATGTCTATAAGAGAAAAAACATTTTTTTATTTGTCAAAATATTTCAAATTATTTCTAATTGCTTCAATCTTTTTAATAGAATTTTTAATTAATATTTCAAATTATATTTGAAGCATTTTCTCACTATATAACACTTAGTATTTAACAAAATGTTCTCCCTCTGACGAGAAACAAATTGTTTTTGAAATGTTCGGATTTAAGGGATTATAACTGTTTCAGTTGAACATATAAGAAAATATAAACAATGTAGTATGTTCATTTTTGAATAATATCTTTCTTTGTTTTTTTTATATATATTCTTTATATATTCCCACAATTTATATATATATATATATATATATATATATATATATATATATATATATATATATATATATATATATATGTGTGTGTGTGTGTGTGTGTGTGTGTGTGTGTGTGTATGAGGATAAAATACAAGATATATCATAAAATGAAGAGTCGTGGAGACAGGATATATGAAAGACAGAAAAGAAAAAAAATTAAACACAGGAAGAAATTTTAAAAATAAACAGGAGATTTCACCCTACACTTAGATCATATAGAAAATACTTAATGAGCTAACTATAAAGATAAATCACAACTTGGAAATATCTGCAGATGAATATATAGTGGAATAGACCTAAATATATATAGATAGATTTTGTCCATTCAAAATATTTTTCAAATCAAGTTCCGAATAAAGAGAATTCACCAAAGTAGTAAGGTTGTTTGCAGCTGTTTCGAGGCAGTGTTTATTTTCGAAACAATATATAATTTATAACATTTATCATTTGTAATATGCATTGTATGACTTAAAATAAATACTGCCTCGAAATCGCAATAAACAACCATAATACTTTGGTGTATGCTTTTTAAACTTAATTTTATATATATATAAATATATATATATATATATATATATATATATATATATATATATATATATGTCACCTACAGACAGAATGTTTCGCTGTATCACAGCTCTTCGATGCGGCTAGCCTAGCACTAGGATCAAACCTATGACCATCTAGTTGCTAATCAGTGACTCTAACTACTTATCTACATGTTGGCAAGTGACATTTCAATGCTTTACATAAACATTGTCAATTACTAGAGAGTGCTCCATTTGTTTATTTACAAAGAACTTGCATTTTCGCTAATAATAGTTGGCGATATCACTTACCACAGTGCTCAACCCGTTAAAGCAGATTATATAGTCATCTAAAGATGTAGATATTTATATATATAGGGCTTTACGGATCCCTCCAAATATGAGCGCGCTCCAGGAGCACGCACCTTTTTGCTGGAGCGAAGGAGAAGAGGGCTCATTTTTTATTAAGCGGGAGTGGAGCATGAGCATCTCCATTTGGACTAAAGAGCGTGGTTTTATCGCTCCGCGCTCCTCACTCTAAATTTTTTTGATTTTTTTTTAAACATTAGTTTTTTTATTCAGCAATAAAAAGGAAAAGAAAAGAAAGTCTCAGCTAAACTCTTTAAGTTATTTAAAAAAAAATTATATCTCTGCTAAATGTATATGAGATAGGGAGAGAGAAAGAGAGGGAAGAGAGGAAGGAGAAGCGGAAGGGAGAGAGAGGGAGGAAGAACGAGAGAGTTACACATGAAAACAGAACATTTGAACTTCTCTGTTTTTTATAGACGCCAGTAGATTTTTACATCTATATGTTACATTTTTGATGGGACAGTTTTTTTTTTAAGGCAGGAGACAATTTGGCAACAAATATCTTCAAATGAGCCTATGAGTCTATAGATATCTTTGAAGTTATTTTCTTAAAGGTTTGAACTTTTTTGTATTTATGACAAGGATGTTTATTGCTGATTGAATAAATAAGCCAATTATTCTTTTAATTCGTGTTTTTAAATAAAGAATTTTAGGTTCAATAATACTATATGGGCCGTTGAATTTTCTCTCCCATTTTTCTCGTTAGTCACCTAAATGTTCGATAAAACCGACTTTTGGGGTGAAATGGTGCATTTTGTCCTGACTAAAAATTTGAATTTATTTTTTAGCATATATCAAATTGAACTTTTATGCCAGATTTTTACCCGTCGTCTTTTTTGGCGACATTTTTTATTCTTAAACTTACGACTAATATGTTTGAACCTTTTCATGTTTGGTTTTAAATTCGTTAAATTCCGTTAAAACTTGCTTTTGTAAATAGAATGTTCAAAGTTTTTTGTGCGTAATAAAATGTTAAAGCAGTAAAAATATCTTTAATCCAAGGAAAGATATCTTTAGTCAAAGGAAAAAACAATAAAAACCAACATCGCTGCCAGCGATTAAAACCTGGAATTAAAATTAGATTCTCTACACTTTAAAAAGCAAATGAGAATTTTATTTCAGGACCAAAAATACAATTAAGACCAACAATCAGTTTCATCCAAAATTTGGGCGAATACCAAGCGAAATGAGCGAAATGAGCGAAAAAAGCAGCAGTCCCTATTCTATAATTAAACCGATGTTTAACATCGGTTTAATTGTAGAATAGCAAATAATTAGACTTTCTGACTAATTTGGTGTTTTTTTAGAACCGAAAGTAGATTAGATATATTTCTTTATCTTAAAAAATTTTAATAAATGTTTTTGTCCAACCTAGGAAAACTTTTTCGGGGGAGGAAAATTTGACCTGATATTTTTTCAACTCCCAAGGTCTAGGCCAGATATTTTGTATGAAATTTTAAGACATTAAATGGATCTCTGATTTGTTTATTGACAATTTATTGATATTTTTTGGCCAACTTATGAAAAATATTTTGTATTCAATCTTTAAAAAATAAACTTCATTGTTTTGTTTTTCGACCCAAATTGTACTATTGAAAAAAATGGATAAATCGATGTGTTTGAAAGTACTTACGCGTTTCTCTGTGGTAAATAATAATATACATTATACAATATAGTTACGTTCGTAAAACAAACAAATATTAAACAACAACACGACAATTAATGTTGCCCTGGCTGTCTCTCCTCTCTCAGAGAAATGTTTTCTTTAAAAAGAAAATAATTACTAATAATGTTTAAAAGTAAAACTTTATTTACAAATCTAAATTCCTTTCCAAAATAAATAGAAAAAATATCGGGTCAAATTTTCCTCCCCTGGAAAAAATAGGTTGTTAATGTAATGAAAATTAAAATTGTTTTAAAATACTTCAGGGATTTTTCTATTTCTATTTTATACCTCAGGAAAGGAAAAAATATGTATAATCCTATGCTTCGCCCAACATGTTCTCCTATAACCCTTAGCACATCTCAAAATATTAGCTAGATTTTGTCAAATATTATCTTACGGTCTACACTTAAAGTGACATCCCCACCCATATTGACGAGATCTTTTGACGTCCACCCCTATCCTTCGACCACTCATTGGCAGAAATAGACCGTTTATTAAAGAAGGTACATTTTCTTTATGGAGCGCTGAAAAAGAGCCGCTCCTCTTGTAAAGGAGTTTGAGCTGGAGTGGCTCCTTTTTGAAAATGGGGAGCGTGAGAGGAGCCAGCTCCAATTTTGGATGTTGTAGCACGAGCGGGAGCAGCTCCAAAAGTAGTGGAGCGCGTAAAGCCCTGTATATATATACAAAGAGTATATATCAAAAAATTATTCGAAGATGAACATAGGGATTGTTTATTTTATTTTATGTGTTCAATTAAAAGAGTTTTAATCTTTTACATCCGGACATTTCTAAAACAAAATATTTCTCGTCAGAAGGAAAACATCTTATGAAATACTAAAGATTACATAGTAAGATGTTTCAAAATATTATTTGAAAATTATTTGAAAAAGCATTATCCCTCTTTATCTGAAGTTCATTTTTATCACTTCTTCCCATGTTTTCCTTGACCTTCCCCTGTGAACTGAACCTCCTTCATCAACTCTTCTGCATCTATTAACTCAACAACTTTCATCCATTCTTTCAATGCGGGCATACCATTGAAGTCCCCTGCTCTGCACACATCTCACTACTATGTTCACATTTAACCTTCTTCTGAGATCATTAGATCTAAGCCTGTCTTGAAGGCTCAAATTACACATACCATTTCTCTCTCTGCAACGCATGCCCTCAACCCTTACTGGCCACTAACATACATCATCATACTGCACACACATGATTAAACATGAAGATAAATACTACTATTACTAAGCATTTGGGTTTTATTTAATATTTTTATTATATATTTTTTATATCTGATTTTCCATTCAACTTTGTAATGTTAGTGTTACGCCCATGTTTCTCATTATTAAACAGAGTCCGAAACATAAGAAAGCAAAGAACTTTGATATGAAGAGGTTTTGTTTATTTGCTGTTTTTGTTTCTTCTTGAATTAAGAAAAAGATTAAATTGATTTTGTAATAACAAACCAGAAATTCGTCAGCAAATGGCAGATCGTCCATTTTCTTCATTTTCACATAAGACAAAAGATTATCTTTAGTGATTTCTATTAGTTTTTCTGGACAATTTTCATAGTTCATGTGAATGTTTTCTTCATTGTTCATTGGTTCGATATCTTCGTAATAATCGTCAACAGCTATAGTAAAAATGAAAGGACAATGTTAGAGGTGTTCAAACAATTCTTTATACACACACGCCCTTACACGCAAACACACACACATATGTATCTATTCATAAAAAGTTAGGGATATGTATATGTTTATATATTTCTATGTATATGATTCACTCCTAAACTAATTAACTGATCAGTGTGTGTTGTAAACACAGCTGCTATTTTATTTTATTTAATTTCATGAAAAGGGACGAGTGGGTGAAAGTTCTTTGTGAAAATTCTTATGAAATTAAATTTTTTTTACTATATTCAATGCCAATCTGACATATTTGAACTTTCAAATGAGAGGTTGTGTCCATATTATACTCCCTAAAACCCATTAAAATGCTCTAAATAAACTGAAATGTGGGGAATATTTATTAATACCTATTGCTAAAATTTTACAAAAATGTAAAAATAAATTTCATGAAGAGCTTCCACCTCTTTTTACCCCATTTACATGAAACTAAACCAAACTAAATATGACTCACATTACGGCCCGTTACGCATAGCAGCTGTTCCAAAATTAATAATGATCGGTTAATCCATTTAGGTGTGAATCTTTTGGCGTTGCTCCTGGCTTCAGATAATGTATTTAGATGACGGTAGCATCTTTTGAGATTGACAAGAATCACGCCGATAATTAATATAAATGATAAAATGGAGGTTATAAATGGCGATGGAAGAAAATAAAGAATATTATACGAGTATGCGTACATATTAAAATGGAAAAAATAAAGTTTGATAGAATAGAATGGTCACCAGTAAGCCAGTGTTAACTTTGAAAATTCAAGGAAAACAGGATTAAATAACAAAATATTTATATAACTATAATTTTACAAGAAGATAAATGTCATTTTTAGTCAGGAATATTCTATTTGGGGAAAGTTTATGCAAACTCGTGTTTTTGTAAAGAATGTTAAGTTCATAAACAGATACAAGGGCTAGGGATGTGTATGTCTATATATTTGTTAGTGTGAATATGCGTGTGTGAGTAATATGCTTATGTGAGTATTAGGCAGTGTGGACTGTGTGTGTGTGAGCCTACCTTGTTCTGTTAGTGCGTGTGAGTGGGTGGCAATTTGCTTCTTTTTGCCTGACCTCTTGGTAATGCATATTAATGTGTGAGATGATGAGGTTTGTGCATGAGTTTTGAATTGTTCTTTTTCGTTACGCCTCCTTGTAATGGATAGAGCCAATCTCCCCACCAGTTATAACCAACAAAAAATAGCCTATGTCATGCATGAAAGCTTGGGAGGGAAATTTGCATGACGCCCAGGTGACCTGATAAAAAACGTGGGAGCGGCAGGAACGTAAGTATATTAGTAAAAGTTGTCCCGGATTTTTTTTAGTTTTGTACGTTGCTATCTCGGCGTCATGATGGCAGATAAGATCGATCTGAAGCTTATATCGGAGTTTAGTGGTGTGTATTTGAGCTAATCCATTATTGAGCTTGTGTGTCAGCTGTGCTCTGTAAAGAAGATCGAATGCATAATACCTATGCGTTTGACAGGCGGCTCCTTTGCGGTGTACCAACAATTGAGTGAACAATTGAAACCGTAGATGTTTTTCGGGCGGATCTGTGGAATCTTTCTGTACCATTCGATAGTATGAAAGATCGTGGCCTCAAAGCAAGTTGAACTGATAAAAAGAACTGATAAAAAGAGTTAAGAGCAGCAGGATTTTTTTTTTTAGTTTTGTACGTTGTTTCTTACACCCCCTCCCCCGGCCAAAAGCGCAGGGGGAGGGTCTATTGAGTATATGTTCTTGGGTCCGTTTTTGATGTCTGCCGGCTTTAATTTCTGTTTTAACCTGTTCAGTTTTCCGTTTTTATAGGGTTTCTCAGTTCACACAGGCTTACTATATTTTGGGTTTAAATCGAGCAGGGCTTATTCTCAGTGGCTGAAAAATCTGATTTAGCGACAACATGTGTAAACTTTTAATTTGCTTTTGAAAGTAAAGAAGAGAGTGTATCAAAACGAATCGAAGAAAGAAAGAGGTTGGCTATTCAAGCCAGTCGGTTTTAGCCGTTTGTTCGAATCACATTTCTCCTCACCACAAATCCTATATATAGAAATAAATAAACATATACATGCACCTAACTTTATAGAACTAAATAAAGATAAATTAAGCATATGAACTTACCGAAATCCATTGGTATGTTTTCTGGTAATGATACGTTCTTTTTATTTTTCTTCAGCTTTTTACACCTGAAAAATAAATGTAGTTTATCTTTTTTATATTTTTGTTATGCAAATAAATGTAAAACAAATGTTAGTCAGAATTGTAAGTTTTCATCTGTAGTTTATTTGGTTTTCTATATTTACACTAACATTTTTCTTACCTTTCACTCACAAAATTAGATTTTTTTTTCCAATAGAGTAATATATTTTTGGAACAAATTACTTCATCAAGTTAAAAATAGCACTAATGTCAAAGGTAAAAGAATGAATTAACAAAGACATTTTTGGTGTGTGGTGGTGAAAAGAACGGACCTGAAGCCGCCCGGGTGCATAGCATTTATATGCTAAAATCGAACCATCATATGTTTTTTTTGGGGGGTGGGGGCAATTCTAGCACATGAAAAACGGAAATGAAGCCGTCCAGTGCGGGGGGGGGGGCCCCCCCGCACTGGACGGCTTCATTTCCGTTTTTTTCACAACCACACAATTCCATGAATAATCATTTTGATGAAAAATACACGGCATTTAAAATATTGAATTATAACAAAAAAAATTGTAAATCAAAGACACACACACAGACACACACATATATATATATGTGTGTATTATTCTCTTATGTGATTTCTTCTTCTCGATTCAACCTATATGGTGAATGCTTTGAATGTTTTAAATGTTTTATTTGTTATTCAATTTGCTGTATTTTTGCTATTTCTGAAGTTCTTTTACAGATGTTGTCTTTTAATACTGAAATCTGATGTTTTTTCGAAATACTTCTGTATGTGATGTTATAACATTTTTTTTTCTCTTAATCTTAACCTCGGTTTAGCTCTGTTGAGCAAGGTTCGAAACCGGTCAGCTTCCCCTTTCATTCTCTTATCTTTTAATTTTATTATGTTAAATAAATATGGTCTGTATATAGCAATAATAAAGTTTTGTACCAGAAAATATTTATATATATATATACATATACATATATATATATATATATATATATATATATATATATATATATATATATATATATATATATATATATATAATGAGATTTATATTTTACTACAGTTTTAGAAGCGCCGTTATAATGATAACTTTGAAATGTAAGAATCAGTTAACATAACACGAGATGTTGAAATGAAATATTTATTAAATCACTTTTTGATTTTTTTATATCCAAATTTTCGGTTTTATAAACCTTCTTCATTTCAAAATCTCGCGTCATGTTAACTGATTCTTACATTTCAAAGTTTTATATATATATATATATATATATATATATATATATATATGTTGTTCTAGTAATAATGATATAAACATATCATAATTTTATATTAAATTGATTTAATATTATTAAACCAATATTATACTTTTTGTGTCACTTTTGTGTACTTTTGATACCGGGGAGAATGCTGTATTATTTTTATACAGCATTCTCCCAGGAATCCAAAGCACACAAAGGTTGGGAATTATAGGTTCTCTCCCTTCAGCTGACACTCTCTTGGATAAAAGAGATGCCAACTTTGCCATGTATTCTACCAAATTCTTTACTTTCAGTTAATCTATTAATTTGAGTTTTATAAAGTCTGGAATATGGAAGTCTATAGGTATATGACAGTAAGGAAACAAGAAATCAGAGAGAGCAGAACCAGATTTGCTGGTCACTGCTGGAGGTGTAATTGTCAGCGATGTTCTTTTGAGGATGCCAAAACCGGGATGTGGTTCAGTGGGGAGAACTTACGTGAAGAAGACTTGAGAGTGAAGTCATAGAAATCTGATGAGGTCACCAGTTTGACTTAACAACCCAATAACATATTTTATTTTTCTCGTTTTGGCAAACATACTGCACCTCCAACATAAAGCTGTGGTATATCACAATATAATTTTTACTGTGGTGATTCCAACACATTTTGATTTCAACGGCCATTCTTAATATTTTCCTCTGCTCTATGACACTTTACAAATAGAGGAGAAATAGACCTGAAGCTGATAGCAAAACGGCAGTGTTAAGAAGATGATATACTGTTGTAGATATTAGTGTCTCCCTTTTTAATAAACGGAGGGCTAGGTGTTGGCCTTCTGTTGATTTTTTATAAGTAAATTGCAGATGGTAGCCTTTTCATAATAGGAAGGCTGAGTGATGTTTTTTATAGCCAGAGGGCTAATGTTTTTACCTTTTGATAGAAAGAAGGCTAAATGGTGGCCTTTTTATTGGTGAGAAGCTGGGTGGTGGTCTTTTTTATAGGTGGAAAGCTAAGTGGTGGCCTTTTTATAGGAGAAGTTGTTAAGTGGTAGCCTTTTTTATAGGCTGAGGAATGATAGTGGCCTTTTTATAGGCGGAGGGTTGGGTGGTGGTCTTTTTATAAGCAGAAAATTGTGTGGTTGCCTTTTTCAACTCAGAAAGCTGGTCGTGTTCTTTCTATAGGCAGAGGATTGGGTGGTGGTCTTACTACTTTATCACTAGTTGGCTAATACAACATATATATATATATGAACAGAATTGATATTTGAAATGTTCAATTATTGTGAATAAATACTTACATGATATATATGGCCACTGCTGCAAATATTATCAGCAATAGTGATATCACAATAATGATTGGAAGTAGGATATTTGCTTCGGCTAAAAAAGAAGAAAATATATTATACTTATTAAAAATTATATTTATATTTTAAGAAGAAAAAATACTCAACTGTTGTGGTACATTTTTACATTTAAAGTCAAATAAAAATCTGTGTTATGTGGAGAAAATACAAACATTTTTACATTTAAAGTCAAATAAAAATCTGTGTTATGTGGAGAAAATACAAACATTTTTACATTTAAAGTCAAATAAAAATGTGTGTTATGTGGACAAAATACAAACATTTTTACATTTAAAGTCAAATAAAAATCTGTGTTATGTGGAGAAAATACAAACATTTCCCAAATACAAAAATGAGATTCATAGTTAGTTTTAATCATTTTGAACTTCTTCATTTTAATTTTTTTTATCTTGTTAGATCACCGAAGTTAAGCGACATTGGGCCTGGCCAATACCAGATGGGTGACCGTTTGGGAATGATAGGCGCGATATATCATCTTCCTATGATCGGGATATACATGCAGTTGGGGCCGCTTGTGAATTTGATATTCCCTGAAAACTTCCACCTTTGGAGGAAGCCGGCATAGATCGCCCAGTGCTAATACTACATCAGGTATTACCTGTTTAGTTTTCTTTTGTTATGAAAATCCATATACATCTGATCTATTATGAATATATTGTGTTACGAACGGTATCTTCCGATCGCTTTATCACATCACAGGGGAATTATGCGATGTAAATGCAACACACAACAATTCCGTTCATAAAAAAATAAAAATGTTTTTTCCCGGGTTCGAAGATTTACGGGATTGACAACAAGTGTGAACAAAGAACACAACGAATTATTAAATACATATAACATTTATTTAAATGGATAAATGGAGTTTAAATATGAACAATGAAAATAAAACAAACGAGTTTGCAACACTTGAATGTTTTGGGCAATGAAAGAAATGCCACTTATCTGAAGTGGGGGAGTGTTTTTACTTTGAATTTGACTTCTTCCGTTTTGCTTGTTTTTGTTGTATAACTGTCTGTTTTGTCTCCTTTCATAAAGGTCGCTTGTGTTTTCGCATTGATCTTGCACTTCCGTCATCTCTCATAATAGGATCTTTTGATGTCTGGAGCGTATCTCACTGAGTTGCTCTCTATTCGAGATGTTTTTGCCGCTCCTTTATTTATGTCATTAGATCATCGGCTTCACATGTGTTTCCCTCGCATCATTGTTTCGGCCTTGTTGTCATTTCGTTAACCAATTTCGCATGTATTTTCAGTTGTATTATTAGGGTGGGAAGGGGGTTATGATACTGCTGATAATATAGCACTGTTAAATTAATTTAGGATCAAGCATTTATTGTGTGTTCGCTCTTGTTTTGTTTGTTTTTAATGTTTTTCTTTGAAATATTAGCGTTTCTTTTTAACCTTATATTTTATTCTCTAAAATTCACTAACATGTAACATCCTCACACCTCTAAAAACATAAAATTTTGATTTGATCTTTCTTGAAACGACTATGATTTTTAGACTCGAGAAAGGGCGTTTGTACATTTATTGTCAATGCCTTTAAGATGTTTGATTTCCAAATTATATTCTTGAAGCGCTAAGCTCCAGGATAAGAGTCTACGGTTTTCATTTTTCATTTTGTTTATAAATACTAGTGGATTGTGGTCGGTATACACGACAGTCGGTTTAAGTGAGACTGAGATATAGACCTCGAAGTGTTGTAGACCAGATTAAAGGCTTCCATTTTCTATAGTGGAGTACCCTCTCTGATGGCGATTACATTTTCTGGAGTAATAGCTAACTGGACGTGTATTACCCTTCTCATCCACCTGCCTCAACACAGCACCGATTCCTTGGTCGCTTGCGTCGACCGCCAGAGAAAATGGTTGGTTCACATCTGGAGCCTTTAATACCGGCTCTGAAATTAAGCTATTTTTTTTATTTTCTCGAAGGTGTCTTGACAAATCGGAGACCACGAGAATTTATGCTTTTTAAGTTTGTGTGAATAATCACGCTGGGTAACAAAGTCTTCCTTGCTCTGGTCTACCGTCTCCTTCCTATGAGATGCGTGAATTGGCAAGGTGGGTTCATCCTTCCTGCGTTCGAAATAGGGTTTTATCATATCAACATGACAAAACTGAGTGTTCTTTCTGCGATCAGGAGTTTTTATCACATACTTTAGGCTACTTATCCTCCTGACTATCTCGTATGAACCTTGAAATCGTAATGTTCTGTAAGAATTATGACCCAAACTTTGTCTCCTACATTGAACTTCCTATCAATTACTTGTTTGTCATATCGACTCTTCATTTTGCTTTGAGTCGATTTAAGCTGCTCGTAGGCTAAGTTGCCCACCTGTACCAGCCTTGTTTTAACTCGTGATGCACTTAAAATAGGTTGGGATAGATCGACTGTGGTGGTGTTTTCTCCCCTTTAAGGATTTGTCCTTTCCCTCCATGCGTGTGCGCGTTTTATAGTGCCCGAGGGTTACTGATTCGAAGCTTTGATTTTGTTGCCCCCGTACGTTTTCTCTTTCTGATTGGTTATTAGAGTTATATTTACTTTATCACCAGTTAATTCATTTCCTAGTAGCATGTTTATTCCTTTCACAGGCAAGTTGTCCATCACTCCTACTTCTATCGGTTTTGAAATTATACTTGATTTGATATTTATTTTGTGGAGCGGAATTTTTACGGGTGGTTTACCGACGCCTTGGATCCAAATATACCTGAGTGTGGCAGTTTTCGTCCCTCTCAGTATACATTTGTTTAGCAGCAAGGATTGTGACGCTCCAGTATCTCTCAAGATCGCAATCATTTTGCGCTTGGTAAGATCGAAAACTGGGGAAATGTATCCTGTGGACATAAATGGTCTATATCCTGCTGCTACTCCATTACTTGTTACGACGCCCTGTGGTACAAGAGTGGTTTTCTCTCTAAATTCCCGATGTTGGTTATTCCAGTTGGAATTCCATGGCATGGGTGTTCTATTATATCCGTTTATTGATTGCGGATTTCTATTGCGTAGGTTTGAATTTTCATTTAGTTTTACCCCTGCTGCTTTTATTCTTTGAAATACCATATGTACTCTCTGGTCGTGCACTTTTTTAGTTCTTTGACCGATTAGAACATCATCTATATCGCAAATGACCCCTGGTATTCCGGACACTATGTGCGACATTTCTCTGGGGAAATGTTCCGATCCAGAGCTTATTGCAAATGGTAGACGCAAATAGCAAAATCGTTTAAAAGGTGTTATGAAGGTGGTTAGTTCATGTGAATCCTTATGCAGAACTATTTGGTGAAAACCACTGTTACAATCAGGTTTTGTGAACACTGTGGCTCCATCAAGCTCAGCAAGAAGTTGGTCCGTTGAGGGAAATGGAAAATTTTCCTTTTTTACACTTTCATTTAGTTTTGAGACGTCGACATAAAGTCTGACTCTTCCATCCTTTTTTCGGGACTGCTACGATGGGAGCACACGAGTCCATTGGGGACTTCACTTGACGGATAATTTCTTCTTTTTCATAACGCTTCAACTCCTCTTGGACTTTTTTCTTCATGGGAAGTGGTAGACGTCTAGGAGCAGCGATTGAAAAAGGTTGAGCTGTCTCATCCAAATGAATCTTATAAAGATGCTCTAGCTTTCCTGGGCCTGTGAACAAACTGGGGATGTCTTTTTTAAATTGGTGACCGTCGCTTTTCACCGTATTGATTACTCAATATTGTTAGAGCGTTGATTGCTGATCCACTCAATAATGGTTCGGCTAAATCTTTCAAAACGTATAATTGCTGTTGCAAATTCTTTTTACTGTAACTAAGCGTGGCGTCCACTCTTCCTAATACTTTTATTTTGTGTCGAGCTGGTCCATGTAAGCTGTTGCTTTCCGGTTTTATGACAGGGGAATTCTTCCTAAAGAACCGGTCTGGCACAACAGTCACATCTGCGCCGGTATCTAATCTAAATTTGATGACTTTGCTTCAGACTTCAGTGGTGACTTCTACCTTAGCTTGCCATTCTTCTTCACTAACTGTATTACATACAACAGTTCCTAGGAAGTGGGTTTCATCCTCAACTCCCCCAATTTTCTTGTTACTTTTGCAGACAGTTGCATAGTGTCCTATTTGTGAACACTTTCTACATCTTGCTTGTGAGGCGGGACAGTCTTTTCTGTTGTGGAATACATGCATTCCTCACCGCATACACTGTTTCTCTGTCATCATCTTTTTCTACTTTTAATCTCTAAAATATCTGGCAACACGGTTTAATTGTGGATCTGTCGTATTCACGGTCGATGGTATTGTTTTGGTTTGAAGTTTTGGTGATTCGTGTTTTCTATCCATCTGTTGGCACTTGTCGAGGGTTAGCTTTTTCTCGGCTAAAAATTTCTCTCGCATTGAATCATTGTTAACCCCCACCACAACTTGGTCTCTAATAAGTCTGTCAGTTAGCTGTCCAAAATTGCAGTTTTTTGCAAGTTGACACAGAACATCTATATAGAACTCTATGCTCTCATTGTGATATTGTTTCCGAAGGTGGAATTTATAAGACTCACATGCTTCATGTGTCTCACCAACGAAAAATTCCTCGAATTTCTTTATAACTTCGATTAAATCTGTCCTATCTTCATCATTGTCAAAATGGAAGTCTTCATAAATATCATAACAAGACTCGCTAATAGTTGCAAGAAATACTGAAGTTTGATACTTAGTATCGGGTTCATTTGAGAGTCGACTTGCAACAGAATAATTTTAAAACCTTCTCTTGAATTTTCGCCAATTGCTCGCTATATCTCCCGATAAGAATATTTTATATGGGGGACGGTATATTTGCAGAAACTTTTCCTGAATCCATTTCGTTGAATAAAATGAAGAAAATAAACTTACTTTTTTTTTTGAAGGACTATTTTTTTTTCAAAATTATTGACGGTTTTCCTTGTTTTGTTTCTTCAAGTTGCGTGAGTGCAAGGGCGTTGGCTGTTGTCCGAATTTGTTTACGTTTTTCTTTTTGAAAAGAAAATTTCTTTTTGACTTTTGCAGCGAAAATCTTCTTTTATAAAAACGCTTTCAATCCTTCAAAATAATGATCCAAATTTCTGATACCATGTAATATTATGAGGGTTGACGAGAATAAGGGCAAACTACAGAGTGAGCACTAATGTGTCTTACTCTTAAGCTAACAATATTTTTATCTATTTATATATTGTGATCTTCCAACATAGGAGAGTTCCTTCGCTATGAACGAGTGGAAAGGGAGGTTATTTGGATTACACCACACCCTACGGATATCAATGGCGTTATTTATACGACTACGATTATGGTGTGCCCATCGATTTTTCATATTGCCAAACTCGACTCTGAGACTGTGAGGATTATTGAGAGTTGCGTTTTAGTCTTATGTGTTTACGCAAATTCATCTGCTATGACCGATATTTCATACACATTGTCTACTTTTCTCTCGTCCAAATATGTTCTAATATCCTTCGACATGCAATTTCTAAACTCCTCTATCAGGATTAATTCCCTCATTTTATCGTAGCCGTTTTCACCGTTTCTTGCCTTGCTCCACATGTCAAGAAATATTTCTTTCTGTCGGGAGAATTCGACATACGATAGTGCCTGTGTCTTCTTACGATCTCTAAACTGTTGTCGATATGCCTCCGGTACAAGGTCATATGACTTTAAAATTCTTTCGTTCACTATTTTATAGTCGGCACAATCGGTCATTGACATATTGGCGTATGTCTTTTGGGCTTTTCCACATACTACCGTTTGTAATAGTGATGCCCATATATGTCTTCCGGACAACCTACATTTGTCGCAATTTTCTCGAATTGTGAGAAATAGCTGTCGACATTTTCTTTAGACTGTGGCACTAACCTCACACATTTAGTTAAATCAAAATTACGTTGTCTAGGCCTATTATTGTAATGATTCTCATCTAGCTCCTTAAATCTAATTTCTCGCTCAATCCTAGCTTTCTCTCTTTCTATGTTAGCGGTTATTTTTAATTTTTCGAATTCAAGTTGAGCGTCTGTGAGTACCGGCGTTTCTACAGGCAGTTGACTTAATACGTTTTCATCGAATTCGTCATAATCTACCATATGTTCAGATATGATTCTAATAAGGCTAGTTTTCCTTAATGATTTCTTTACTTCTAGTTCTAAGTGTGTCCCTATCTCAAATATTTGATCCGTCTTTAATTTAATCAAATTATCAAATGAGGGGGCGTTAAGAAATTTTTCTATGAATGTCATCGTGGTTTGTTATTCGTCACCGGTTGATTGTCATGAAAATTCTAGCTGAGAAAGCTTTATCACATCGAAGGGGAATTATGCGATGTAAATGTAACACACAATTCTGTTTATAAAAAAATGTTTTTCTCAGGTTCAAAGATTCACGGGATTGACAGCAATAAGTGTGAACAACGATCACAACGAATTATTAAATACATATAACATTTATTTAAATGAATAATGAAATTATTATCATCAGATAAATGGAGCTTAAATATGAACAATGAAAATAAAACAAACGGGTTTGCAGCATTTGAATGTTTGGGGCAATGAAAGAAATGCCACTTATCTGAAGTGGGGGAGTGTTTTTACTTTGAATTTGACTTCTTCCGTTTTGTTTGTTTTTGTTTTATAACTGTCTGTTTTGTCTCATTTCATAAAGATCGCCTGTGTTTTCGCATTGATCTTGCATCTCCGACATCTTTTATAATATGATCTTTTGATGTCTGGAGCGTATCTCACTGAGTTGTTCTCTATTCGAGATGTTTTTGCCGCTCCTTGATTTGTGTCATTAGATCATCGATGCGCATGTGTTTCCCTCGCATCATTGTTTCGGCCTTGTTCTCATTTCGCTGGGAGCTAACCAATTTCGCATGCATTTTCAGTTCGTTGCTGTATTGCTTTCAATGACTAGAACTTCTGGGAAGACATTTTCAGTTTTACACCCTGCTCGGTGGAGTTTTCTTCAGATACTAACGATTTTCCTTGTTTTCCTTTGTCTCCGCGTCTTTATTCGTCCGTTAAGATTCTTTTTTTCTCTGTCCATCCTAAACACTGCCGTGTACGTATTTTTGAATTGCCCAATTTCTTGCACGCATATCTATTATTAGGGTGGGAAGGGGGTTATGCTACTGCTGATAATACAGCACTGTTAAATTTATTTATGATCAAGCATTTCATTGTGTCTGTGTGTTCGCTCTTGTTTTGTTTGTTTTTAATGTTTTTCTTTGAAATATTAGCGTTTCTTTTTAACGTTTTATTTTATTCTCTAAAATTAGCTAACATGTAACAATACACATATCTCAATTATATCTTCCGACGAGCCATAGACATTGCTGGCTTTTCATCTATCCTTGTACTTAAACATTTGGTTTTTCTTGTTATGAAATGAATATACATCTGCTCAAATAATAATATATATACATTCACACACATTGCTTGAATACATATTCTTTTGTTATGGAATGCATAGAAATCTGCTCTATCACTAATATATATATATATATATATATATATATATATATACATATATATATATATATATATATATATATATATATATGTGTGTGTGTGTGTGTGTGTTATAATGGAATCATTCCAGGAAGAAATTCGGGTATGAGAGCTCAATGTAGTACACAGAGCAAGAATAACATAAAATATAATAACACGAAATTACATAATTGTCGATGCAATAATTTATTTCAACCTTGTGGTTTCCTCGGGCATCTAACTAGACAATTACGTTTTTGAGACTGACAGAAAATTGAATTCACCTTCAACAATTCAAATACAACCAGAGAGAGTGGTGGTTGCAACCAATCTGAACACCCCTTACAGAGCGAGGAGGAATTAAAAACTTATATTTAACTAAGGCGATCGAAATGAATCTTATTGTTTTTTTGTTTAAATAACGTCTGAGTTAAAAACACATATTCTTTTAACACTTTCGACCTGGTGATATAAACACGTATATACGTCTCTACACACACACATATATATACGCATCCTACGATCACGCACGCACGTAACAATATTTTTTGTGTCATACAAATTCGGCTAGACTTGGAAAAAGAAAGGAAGAAAGAAAAGAAGAGAGACAGACAGGCGTTAGCGTGTCATCAACCGACTGACAAACTGTGAAAGGTTTACAAGTTTGAATTCTGTCTAGATCCGACATAGGATATATTTGAAAAATAAAAATTATTTAAGATTATATTTGAATCTAATGCAGACACAGATGCCAATATGTATCTAAATACAACACATTTACATAGACATTCTATATTCGTAATATATTAATAATCTGAGTTCTAAAAATTTATCTTACATTAATTTTATAATCTATGGAAACCTATACTTATAACCTAATTCCAATCTAACAATGTCTAGTGATAATATTAGACACTTATACTTAAATTAATTCAATGATTAGTGTATTATCAGCAGAAAAATTTCTTAAGGCTATCTTATTTTAAGTAAATAATCAGAATAAACAATTATCTTAAAGTACAATTATATATGCATACCTCCCAAAACACCTATAATGAATATCACCAAGTCAGTAATTACGTGTTCATAACAGATATTATTATAAATACTTATTGTTTTTTTTTTCTATTTTGTATCTTCACCGTTACAAATCTAGAGGTCTATCGAATTATGACCAACCAAATAACCAATATCTCATAATCCTATAGACCTCTTTCGTGTTATTATATTTTATGTTATATATATATATATATATATATATATATATATATATATATATATACATTCACACACATTGCTTAAACTTCCTTGCGTTTGACTTTATTATTTAAATGAAAAACGTAAAAAATGTCAAGCATTTTTAATTACTACTTTATATCATAATTAAAACAGAAATAATCGTTATCTTTTAGCAATGTGAAATCAGGTAAACTATAATACATTTCACATTCATAGATCTAATCACGGAAAAGTAGTTAACAGACAAAGTATGACATTTGCCTCACTCTCTCTCTCTTTCTCTCTCTCCCTTTCTCTACCTCTTTTTCTCTCTCTCTCTAATATATAAATATTCTTATATATAACTAGTAGAATTGCCGCTAATAGCTTGTTTAATACAAAGTACATACTTAAATCTATTTCACCAGTCAATTATGACAAATATCTGTCTTAAAAAATAAAATTTGTATTTCTATCGATTTGAATATTTCTTTATTGAGCAGGATTAAATATTAAAATCAATGGAATCAAGCAAACGTAGAATTTTGTTTTTTAACAAGATAGACTGAACAGATTCCTGTATGACGTGTTTGTTACATGACAATCGCGCAGCAATATAGAGGGGAGAGAACTGACTGTACTTTATATATAAGATAGTATTTTGTGTAGCGTCTATCTTCCTTCCTCCTTCCTTCCTTCTCTCTATCTCTCTCTCTCTCTCAGCTGTCTTCTTCCTCTTCTTAACTATCACCAATATTCTTACTTTGCTAGGTTCTGATATCTTAACCTCCTTTTCTATCTCACACAATTTAAGATCGAACAAAACTAGTTTCTATACTTTTTTTGATGTTTTCCGGGACAATTGCCAAATTTGGGTGACCATAGCATTTGCATTATTTATGTCCGTATGACTGCATTGAAAATCAGCATACCACGTCTTAACCATTGTTTCAAAATAATCAGAGTCCGAACAATATATCAAGCCATTACTTGGCATGAACAGTATTTTTTCCATAAGAAAGTAATGCTTTATCAACGCACGAAATTCAGATCTTTTCATTGTTTTGAAAATTTACAACAGTTGCTTCACTTAAATAACTGTAATTTGTAAACGATTAAGCTCAAATTTTGACACGTGCCATTTTAAGGGAAGTACTTCATAAAAGTTATATGGAATTTTTATTAGCGGCACTACGTATATGTTAGACCCGGGACTTATTGAGCGATGTGTTAAGGTTTCAGTAGAAAATGACTGTAAGAGATTGATATGTGAAAAAACCCAACAATTAACCTCTAACTTTTAATATCTGGATTACAATTATAAATTAAATTACAAACATTTTTTACAAACCGAGTACTTTCGACTCTTCTTAGAATAATCATCAGAATATTCAGTAACAGTGAAAGAAAATGTAAAAAAGATGAAATGAAAATCCCAATCTCCTTTTGCACCCAGCCCATAACACCATATTACCTTTCATATTCTTATATTTTACATTTTATAATATTGGGATGGCAATCAAAGGAAGTACTCAGCATTGATTGCATGAGAGGGTTGTAAGTAATGTGACATTAATTGCAACTACATCTACAGCGGAGACCGACCAAAAGAATGGAGTCTGTCTGGAATTGCGCTGATCATGAAGAAAAGTATCTCTTTAACTCAGATTGCTTGAAAAATCTACAATCGTTGCCTCCTGAATCGTGTGTGACTGGTCATCGACAAAGTATTACGACTAAATGAAAATGGTTTCCGGAAGGGCAGATCTACGGCCTCATATATACTGGCTCTTCGTCATATAGCTGAGGAGCTGACAAACCATTATAGAGAAGCCGTTGTTACATTCATTAATTTCTGGAAGGCCTTGGATTATAGTAGAATGTTTCAGATCTTTGAAGCATATAGAATCCCTTCGGACGTTGTTGCAGTCATTCAAGTGATGTTTAAGAATATGTCTGCAGTTGTCCTTACCCTGAAGGCCAGACCAATCTGTTTGTAATTGATACTGGCGTTTTGAAGGGAACTCTCCATGATCCCTTCTTATTTATCATAAGTCCTATGTAAAATAATGCTATGAAATTGTAAATAGTTCAAAGCGAACGAACAAAATTTAAGCTAATCCTTTTTTTTAATGTGTAAAGCCCAAGTTATTCTGCATATAGAAATGACTTCCTATTCCTAAATTCATGATTTCAAGTTCTTTGAGAAGTCTGAAGTGTCACATACGAAATTATATATTTCCGAAGAAAATAAAACACACACATACACAATCATACATTAAGAGGTCTTATAATGAATATAGAAGAATGTCTATGTTATTGCTATTGTCTGAAGAAAGTTTTTTAAGTAAGATATGCTGATAACAGTGTACTTTTCATTTTAATTATTCATAATATCGTTTTTATTTGTTTTAGAAAATTGATATCAACCGTTTACTTCAATTGTCTTGTATTATTTATTTATTTATTTGTAATAGGATGGAAATTATGTTTAATACGATTTATTTACATCTGAAAGTATCTGTTTAAATATTTAATTCCCCCGTCGTGTTTATGTATCAATAGGTTGAAACAGACAAATATGTGTATAGTAATTTGAAGGAAATGAATTTAAAAAATGTTAATTTAAGAAATATATTATGAAGGTTAATTTACTGAAGGAAAATGAGATGAATTATAGCGAAAACATACCCAGTGAATTACGATACTATTTGCAAAACTCAATGTTAACAAACCTAGCTATTAGATCAGATAACCATCTCTGTTATCTATCCAATTAAAATGAACGGGGAGCCTCTTTGAGTGTCGGTTACTGCATTTTCATCGGTCGGATAGAATATGTAAACGAGAAAATCGATTGGAATTTCTGTTTTTATGTAAAGAACACAGATTGAATATTTATGTAATAGACTGGCTTGTCAGAATCAAATATCGATTTGCCAGTTGCATTGCTATATGTAGCTTACTTCGACCATCAGGGCGACTTAATTGGATATATATAAGATTATATATTTTACATTAAATATTTAGTATGTTTTGAGTTTCATAATTTATCCTAAACTAAAAATTGTGTAATGATTTCAAAGGCTCTTTCCACCATCATCTCCTTTGGTGAAAATCGATAGACATTGTCCAAAAAAACTGTAGCAAAAAATAAAGAGCAAATAAGAAAGGGGATTACATAGATTCCTGGTTCAAAATCTCATAAGAATCACTTTAGATCAATAGTTCCAGAGTTTACTTTCTAAAGATTATAGTTTTCTTTTAGAGCTCGATACGTTGAGGATCAATCCTACAAATTTTCACGTTTCTCAATTTAATTGGCTACATGTATCCGACATACATATGTCTTTCATCTGTATATAAATGTAGTGTTTAATTAATAAATAATCACAAGAAACGAAATATACTGTGTATAGAAATTGAACTTACAACTTATGAGTTGGAATTAAACGTCTGCACAGAACATTGCAACCTTTTTCAAAGCTATTTTGATTGAACAATTAATTTTTAAGACCCTTTCTTTATTCATTTTATTTTTATTTTTAATGCATACTAGCCTATCGGTCCCAGCATTGCCTCAGAAAAAATGAGTAACCCAATAAATTCCTGCTCCTAGCCCTGAATCCCATATTACTACTGAAAGTTCATAAAATTATGAAGAGTAAAATGGCTGACGTGTTTACAAAGAAACCGAACTTCATTCTAATGAAAATAAATTTCATAATGAAATTAATATTTTAAATATTATTGTAAAAAGGTCATTTGCTTGGTTGAATCGCTCTGATTGTGCTAGATCTCTTTTTATCAAAATGCTAAACATTTATTCACGATATAGAAAATATGCATAAAAGTTAATTTAAAACTATCATCGATTAAAAAAGAGACAACAAAAAAAGAAAACAAACAAATAGTCAATTAATGAGTTCGTTTTTCAAAGGAATATGCAAATTAGTTAAACCTTGTTCAAGTTGCTCACATAATCACGACGGTATATTATGAAGCTGTTTTCTTCTATACTAAATGAAAAATGGTCTTTTTATATCAATGTAAGTTCGACAACTAGCTCAATGTATATCTATAGAAGATTGTTATAAAAAAATACTTTAAAAAAACTATGGGGGGGTCAGAAGTTGGGATTACCATGTCAGTCAGAAGAGGGCATTCTCTCGTCCTCTGATCCACAGCTGTAGTCTGTTCTCTTCCTGAAGTGTTGTTAAGTGCTCGAAATGACTTCAGTCATTGGGTCGTTGGTTCATGTTCATGAATGAGATTGCATTAATTGCTTATAGCCTTTGTGATTTCTACTCGGCTCGAAACTTCCCATCTAACATCTGCAGGGGCAATGCCAGTAAGGAGATGTAGGTTGTTCAGGTTAGAAGGCTTCAAGCAACCAGTGGTCAAGCGACAGGTGTTGCTCAATGCTCGGTCTAAGAATTTTGTTAGAGAGTAGACAAGACAAACGTACAAAAATGTGAGGTTGTAAAGTCTGCTATGTCTTTCTCATTGCCGAAAGTATGTATCTGAAGATAAATAAAGAACCACATATATTTTGGCTATGGATGTTTTTGTGTTAAATTATAAGCCCGATCAAACGATCCGGGATCCCCTCCCCCTTGAAGAATCTCCATCAGATGTTGTCTTCATCAGCAAAGTATAACGGACAGAAGAAGAACTCTGGAGTCTTGAAATAAGTCTTTGCAATGTACCTGAAGAAAGTGTGGGATGAGTATAAAACAGAACGGTTCAAATGGAACCCTTTATTTATTCCACGGGGGAGTAGCTTGTTCTCATTCCATCATCCATGATCGGGTAGAAGTCTTAAGTAATTCGTACTTGTATTCTAGTTATCGCCCGTACTGAGGATTGAACCTTCAATCTCCTGAAAACTGTCACTTAGAATTGATTATTACTTAGTTGTGAAAATAACATCCAAGATTCGTTGTGAGAAAAAACAATCCTAAGTTGGTACCCCCCCCCCCATAAAAAAACCCTAACAAACAGCATAGTTGAAACAGAAACGACAGTAAACGACGCTAGTGACGCTATCAAACAAACATCTTACTTGTTCTTGTTATTCTTTCAAAGTGAATACTTAAAATATACAGAACTTATGCAAGGTTTCAGTATACAATGACCCCAAAACGGTCGACATGCCATAAAACACAACAAATAACTTCTAACTTTTAATATCCAGTTCTGCCATCACTGTTGCGGATGGTTTCACCTTGAAATGTTCCTGCAGTCATCCAGCTGAAGTTCTAGTGGACCTCGACTATGCTGATGATATCGTTCTTCTTAGAAGACCATTATATCCACGCAAGACCTTCTTGTTTGTGTAGAAAAGGCATGCAAGAATATTGGATTGTTTCTGAATGCTTCAAAAACCAAATACATGCACCTAAACTCCTCAACAACCACCACTTGGATCTCCTTGGATGGTTCACCACTTGTTCAAGACTTCAAATATCTAGAAGCACTTAGCAACTCTAGTTATGATATGTATACACATATTAACCAGATGAATGATACACCAAAATGCTACATGCCATCTGCAACATATCGCGGTGAGACCATGTAACACACAAAATGCTGTGTGGTTTCTTTCCACACATATCTGTAGTTGTTAAACTCACACTTTGGTGCTGGTTGGAAATGTATCCCGACACAATAGACATGTTGGAAAAGTGCTTCTGAGGTCCCCTAAGGTCCGACGATGAGCTGGAAGACCTCATATTACGATCAAGACTCTGCTGGAGAAGGATACTGCCCTCTCAGGATTGAAACTTCTGGCTGCAATGAATGAGCGAGCATTATGGTTCACAGACTTCACCACCAATTGCTGAATGAATCAAATAAGGAAGAAATTGAAATAAATGTTGGTAAATTCATACCCATTAACTCCCTCAAGGCACACCAGGCGTTTCCCCGAAATAACTAAAGACCCTGTGCACTCTCCTGCTCCAAGCCCTGAACTCGCTCTTAACATTTCTATACTTATGTTTTAATTTCTATAATTTTCAAGTATCTTTGGTAAAGTAGTTTCAGAATATCTATGATGTTGGACATTTATCCCTAAACCGTAGGAGGGGTTCGTGAACAAATGGATTTGAGATAATAGTAATTGATATAAGCAATATACTTACTATTTTGGCAATTATATCCTTTATAGCCATCTGCACATCCTTCACTTTCACAGGTTCCATTTCTTCTACTACAGTGAGTGTTATTTGCACAGTGACATTTTTGAAAACAACCTTCACCAAAGTGTCCAAATGAACAAGCTATCAACACAAAAAATAAGAGAAAAATAAAATTTGATGCTAGCTCTCGCGCTCTCTATCTAAAATATTCATAATTCAATGACTTGACATTTCGACTTTTAGCCCAAATAATACCATTTACAAAAACTGTGGACCAGATTTAAAAAGGAGGGGAGGTAACTTTGGTGGGGAGTTGGGAATAAAAGCGTTTGTTCACATTCACATAACAATTACATTTTTATATGATAGTATGGTCGGGGAAACAGTAAACAGGGAGGGAATTCCAGAAGCAAGCAGTTCGGGAAAGGAAATTATTAGAGTAGAAAATATTCTAGGGACTTCTACAAAGAAGGGGCGTGATTTTGCTTCTAGTCGAGTATTTATATTTGGCGAGTACAAGTGCAGAAAGTTCATTGGTGCACATTCCATGGAAGTACTTGTAAACCAAGTACAAAGATGCAACACTACGACAATGCAACAGGTCCTAGCGCTTGGCAGCCAGCATGGGACCTATTAAGTTAAAAATTCTTTTTTTGCACCTTGTCCAAGAGAAAGAGAGGATAGTGTTTGGGATACCAGCCCAGATGTGGCAACAATACTTCATGCATGGGCAAATGGTGGCTTTATAATATGGTGGCTTTATTTTTTGTAATATTGTTATTGAAAATAAAATTTTAAAAACTGCATAGAAAAGCAATTTAAAATATGAGCCGTAAAAATTTAACAATTTTTGGTTGTCGAGTTACTGTTTTTATTAGAAATTAATATCTCACAGTGGCTCGCTAAGTTTATTATTTCAGAAGATTGGGAATTATTTTCATTGGATGAAAAATGTTGAGTTAACATCTTTATGTGAAATGATGTTTTTGTTTATTTTGGGATCGGGCGTATCACTAAGCTATTGATTTGACTGCATCCAATTTTCCTTGATAGAAAAGGGAAGAAATGAAATGGAAAAGGTAAGCTAAACGAACAGAAAAAAGATTGAGAGAAGCTTATATCAGCTAGTAACTTTGACGTTCGTTTGCATCGCATCACTAGCCCCCACAACCAGACACACAAATACTCGTAGGTAATGTATCTGTATATAAATATAGATCTTATTGTAAAAATTGAACTTACTACTTTAGAGTGCCATCATGGTTACAACCATAACATCGATGAACTTTATGGAAGTGACTTCCATTGAAAAATTAATTTTTAACACATTTTTTTTCGTTTTATTATTTTTTACTTTTAATTATTAAAAGAAATCTTTATTTAAACACCCAAATAAATGATAAAATAAATAATTTATTGAAATGTTTGTCGATATTTATAATTTCTTTTTCTTCATAACAATTAACATAAACTATTTTTAATAATGACCAATCCTCAAAGTCAATGAGCAGACAAGGTTGCCCCAGTAGCGTGCAGAGGTGTCCTAGTACTGAAGGGGCCACCTTTTTGATAGTATGTCACAAGGATTCAAATATAAATCCTAGTACTGAGAAATATTATTATATCCCTATCTGATTAGATGTCCCACCCCTCAATTTGAATGCCACATGGCCCCTACGTCTGCACTCCATTGAGTAGCTCCACAGTATTTGAAGGCGTTAAAATAGCTGATTCGTAAAAATATTAGACCACTTTGTCCTTTGTCTTTGTGTTTAATTATTGGCCAGAATAAACGATCCGGGATAGATGCTCTCCCCCATGAAGAATCTCCATCAGACGTTGTCTTCACCAGCAAAGTAGAACGGCCAGCAGAAAAACTTTTCAATCTTGAAATAAGTCTGTGCAATGTATCTGAAGAAAGTGAGATGTGTCTACAACAGAACGGTCCAAATAAATGAGTAGGGACTTCTGATTTTGACTATTCGTTTCAACTACTTTGAATAGTATCCATATACAATAGAGCAGAAATGGTTAACAAGTATAAAATAATCAAATACTCACGTTCCTGACAGTTATATCCTTGGTAGCCTGCTGCACATCCTTCTTCTCCACAGGTCCCATTTTCTTTATTGCAATTAGTGTTGGTCTTACAGTGACATATCCTTGTACATCCGTAACCAAATTGACTCAAAGGACAACCTGTTAAAAAAGATGAGATGAATGACAGACACACCTTTTTGACCAAACTCTGAGATTGTTTTCCTTTTTTTTAAATTTGCAAAATGAATATGCAGACACAACGAAGTGAAACAGTGACCCATGTTATGTGACATTGGGTCGAGAGAATACTGGCATGGACTGGTGACTGTTTGCCATGTTTGTGTCTTGTTGGATTCATGGAAAAACTTTTATTATGAATGTTGGCAACCTTCACATGGTTTATACTGTGAGCACCTGAGGTCAAACACTAACTGATTTGGTAAATTTTTGGAATTCTGTGATTTTCCATGACAATATCATTATGAATTTCGGAACACAGTTGCTAAGCTTAAAGAGTAGTAATGCGGGCTATATTTAGTTTAATTTAGTTTTGTGAAAAGTGGATGGGTGCCCTTCGTGAAAATTCAGATTCCATCGATTTTTCTTAAATTGTAACAATAGGTGTTAGACCTCAATTAATAAATTTCAGTTCCTTTAGAGTATTTTAAAGGATTTTAGGGAGCATAACTTCCTATTACAAAATTCAAATCTATCAGATTTGTATTGAATTTGATCCATAGTTATTAGACACCAATTAAGCAAGATTACCTGAATTTCAATTTCTTCTTAAGATCCCTTAAGTTTAAAACTTAAATTTAAGACATTTTCTAGAATAAAAAAAATCTAATGGATTGGGATCACAATTGGAATAAGGATTCTAGCCATAAATTTTAGTAACATAATATCTTGATTTTAATCTTTGTAAGGGAATATAAAAGTGGTGCAAAATTCTTCTCTTCAACCAATTAATTTTAACCGTCCTACGTATATATATATATATATATATATATAAATACAAATTAAGACACATTGGTTTTTATTATAGAGTGGACGATATATATATATATATATATATATATATATATATATATATATATATATATATATATATATATATCTATATATATATATATATATATATATATATATATATATATATATATATATATATGATTATTTTTATTTATACAGACATGTACAAAATCTGCGACACTGGCATGTCGATGTTATCGATCAACAGCTATTATAAACTGAGATCTCATCAGGCAGAGTTAGAATCAGATCTTAATCTTAGATCATATTTCTGTACTATACTTGATATAGTTATTATATTCAATCTTCTATTTAATGGGAATCATAATTAGAGTCCATTACAAAGTATTGTCATCGAAACCATTATTACCAATGTCATAGGAATATGTATATATATATATATGTATATATGTGTTAGTGTGTATGGATGTGAGTGTCTGTCTGTATGTATATATATATATATATATATATATATATATATATATATATATATGTGTGTGTATATGTATATATATGCATGTGTGTGCATGTGTATATATATGTTATTATTATTATTATTATTATCAGTATTATTATTGTCATTATTTTAATTAATTATTATTGTTGTTATTATTATTATTTTTTACATTATTTTTTACATTTTTTTACTATAATTGCTACTTATAGCCACCATTATATCTATTATTACCATAACCACCTCTACTATTATTATAAATTAATATGATTATTATTATTATTACTATTATTAATACTACTATTATTCTTATTATTATCATTATCATTACTATTATAATTATAAAAGATTATTGTGGTTACCATTGTTATCATTATTATAGCTATCATTATTATTTTTACTATTATTATTATTAGTACTAACCAAAATAGTTTCCCTACGGTCGTCTATTTTTGCTACGCTGCCGCGTCAGAAATGAACGCTCACCCGTAAAACGATGGAGCGCCAGTCATATTTCTTGAGTGGTTAGACATTGATTTTCTTTGTTTCGGACCAAGAATATTTTTAGTTAGAAAAATTTTTAAAAATTTCGCCACAACCCCAATTTTTTTTACCCTTCCCCATAAATAGAAATATTTTAAGTTAAAAGAAAATTATTTTGCCCTCTCCCCCAATTTTCTTTTTAACTTTTCCCCATACATAAAAATATTTTTAGTTATGAAAAGAAAAAAAAGAATTTTTTTTTACCCCCCCCCCCAATTTTTTTACCCTCCCCATACATAGTAATATTTTCAGTTCAAGGAAAAACAAAAAAATTTTTTGACCCCCCCCACCCCAAATTTTTTTTACCCTCCCCCATACATAGTAATATTTTCAGTTATAAAAAGAAAAAAAAAATTTACACACCCCCAGTTTTTTTTACCCTCCCCCATACATAGTACTATTTTCAGTTAAAAAAAGAAAAAAAAAAATTTTACCACTCCCCAAAAAAATTTTTCTTTACCCTCCGCCATGCATAAGAAGATTTTTAGTTACAAATAAAGCAAACAACAAAAAAATTTGCCCCCGCCCCCCCCCCCAATTTTTTTCTACCCTCCCTCATACATAGTTAAAAAAAGAAACGAAAATTAGGAGCGCCTCGGTTATATCAAAGAACTCATGTTTAAATATGCTATTGAAGGCGCCTACGTCATATCAAAGAACAAGTTTTGTTATTCTTCCAAAATGGTTACCCATTTAGTAATGGCCGAGATATTTGTTGCTAAACTTCAATTTACAATAAAACACCTTGTCTTATCAACGTAATGTTTGCCCAGGTTGAAGAAAAACTTTCAACAGGTTTTTGACACGTTCTATTGCATATACATCTCTTTCCCTACTTCTGTCTGGATCGCAGACGATTTCATTTTATTTCTATCTATCTATCTATCTATCTTTTTATTCTACCTTTTTATTATATCTCTCTCTTTTTACTTTATTTTATTTTACTTTAATTTAATTTATTTTATTTTATATTTTATATTTTATATATTATCTTTTATATTAATATTTTAAATTATTTTTTGATTTTGATTTTGATTTTGATTTTGATTTTAACATTTTGATTCTTAACGGTCCCAACCACGTGACTTCGCAAATTTTGAAATTTTCAATTTCTTTTCCTTTTTTCTCCATTTCATTCTTTCCAAATATGATCTAAGGTTAAGATCGGATTCTAACTCTGCCTGATGAGATCTCAGTTTATAATAGCTGTTGATCGATAACATCGACATGCCTGTGTAAATAAAAATAATCATATATAAAAGCTCTATTTGATATTGAGCACTTTTTTATAAACCCGGTTGAAATTCTTCGGATTTCTACCCTGTGGATGTTTTACCTGGATTATTATTATATATATATATATATACATATATGGGTCTTACTTCGACAATCAGACCGGCTTAATTATATATATATAAGATTATATATTTTACATTAAATATTTAGTATGTTTTGAGGTTCATAATTTATCATAAACAAAAAATTGTGTAATGATTTCAAAGGCTCTTTCCACCATCATCTTTTCAGGTGAAAATCGATGGACATTATTCAAAAAACTGTAGCAAAAATAAAGAGCAGATAAGAAAGGCGATTACATATGTTCCCGGTTCAATATCTCATGAGAATCACTTTAGATCAATAGTTCCAGAGTTTACTTTCAGAAGATTATAGTGTCCTTTAAAGCTAGATACGTTGAGGATCAATCCTACAAATTTTAACGTTTCTCAATTTAATTGGCTACATGTATCCTTCATACATATGTCTTTCACCTGTATATAAATGTAATGTTTAATTAATAAATAATCATAAGTAACGAAATATACTGTGTATAGAAATTGAACTTACAACTTATGAGTTGGAATTAAACGTCTGCACAGAACATTGCAACCTTTTTTCAAAGCTATTTTGATTGAACAATTAATTTTTAAGACCCTTTCTTTATTCATTTAATTTTTATTTTTAATGCATACTAGCCAATCAGTCCCAGCATTGCCTCAGAAAAAATGAGTAACCCAATAAAGTCCTGCTCCCAGCCCTGAATCCCATATTACTATTGAAAATTCATAGAATTTTGAAGAATAAAATGGCTGACGTGCTTACGAAGAAACCAAACTTCATTCTGGTGAAAATAAATTTCCTAATGAAATTAATCATTTAAGTATGATTGTAAAAAGGTCATTTGTTTGGTGGCACTGATTGTGCTAAATCTCTTTTCACCCAAATGCTACACATTTATTCACAATATAGAAAATATGCATAAATAGAAGTGTGAATAATAGTTTACTGAAAACTATCATCGAATAAAAAAGAGAAAAAAAAACAGAAAAAAACAAATAGTCAATTAATGAGAGTTCGTTTTTCAAAGGTATATGAAAATTAGTTAACCTTTTTCAAGTTGCTCACATATCCATGACAGAGTATATTATGAATCTGTTTTCTTCTATACTAATAAAAAATGGTCTTTTTATATCAAAGTTAACTAAAAACTATCATCGAATAAAAAAAGGAAAAAAAAAAAAACAAAACAGGAAGCATGTATCTCATGATAAATAAAAAACCACATATATTTTGGCTACAAATGTTTTAGTGTAAAATTATTAGCCTGATCAAACGATCAGGGATCCCCTTCCCCATGAAGAATCTCCATCAGATGTTGTCTTCATCAGCAAAATATAACGGACAGCAGAAGAACCCTGGAGTCTTGAAATAAGTCTTTGCAATGTACCTGAAGAAAGTGAGATGTGTATACAACAGAACGGTCCAAATAAATGCATGGGGATTTCTGACGTTGCATATTCGTTTCAACTAATTTAAATAGTATCTGTGTACAATAGACCAGAAATGGTTGGAAAATATAAAATAATCAAATACTCACCCTCCTGGCAGTTATATCCTTGGTAGCCTGCTGCACATACTTCTTCTCCGCAGATCCCATTTTCTTTATTGCAATTAGTGTTGTTCTTACAGTGACATGTCGCAGAACATTTTTCACCAAATCGACCAAAAGTACAAACTATAAAAATAGAGATGAGATGATAGTTATATTTTTTACACTTGTAACCAAATTTACCAAAAGGGCAACCTGTAAAAAAAATGTGACGAATGGAAGTGGAGTCAACTTTTTGATCAAACTCTCAACTTGTTTGTATTATTTGAATTAGTCAGAATACTGTTGTCATCTTGGATGCTAATCTCAATACATTTCGGCCAATGTAACCTCCAACCTTATTCAGGTGTGCCTTGTCAAACTCAGGAATCTTTATGTTGGACTCAGGAATCTGTATTGTATTTCAAAAGGAACCCTATATTTATTCCACGGGGGTAGCTTGTTCTCATTCCATCAGCCATGATCGGGTAGAAGTCTTAAGTAATTCGTACTTGTATTCTAGTTATCGCCCGTACTGAGGATTGAACCATCAATCTTCTGAAAACGGTCACTTAGAATTGATTATTACTTAGTTGTGAAAATAACATCCAAGATTCGTTGTGAGAAGAAACAATCCTAAGTTGGTACCCCCTCCCCCCAAAAAAAATCCCTAACAAACGGCATAGTTGAAACAGAACCGACAGTAAAAACTCCCGAGCAACGCCGGGTAGGTACAACTCGTTGATAATAAAGCAATTTGGAGGAGGGTGGGGTTCATACCAGTAAAATAATCTAATACCTACGTTCTTGACAGTAATAATAGAGTATTCAATTTCATAAGTGGTTTATGTTGAATCCCAAAGTGCTCAATACCATACATAGAGTAGGTGTGTGTAATTTGTTTATGCACTAACGAGTCACTGCTTATCAAGGCCCAAAGGCCACTCAAGGACAAGAGTCAATGAGTTTTTCAGGTGGACGGTGAGACAACATCATGAGGATTGGTAACGATGGTTGAAACTAGGCAGACTTTGATTATTTACGAGGAGGGCTCAACAAGAATTTGTTTACATTGAACTTGAAAATTACCATGCTGTAGTCAGCTGGGAAGCAGCTTCGAAGTATTGTGTTTTACAGATGGGTAGTTCTTGAAAACAAACTTTGGTTATGGAAGTTACGTTTAGTTTTAGTACAGTATTTAATTCAGTAAGCGATATATGCGGAATCCAAACGTGCTCAAAAGTTGAATACAAAAGTGCTCAATATGATAGATAGAGTAGATGTGTGTAATAACACAATATTTCATTTGGGAAGTGCTATTTGCTGAATCCCAAAAGTGTTAAATACCATAGATAGAGTAGGTGTGTGTAGTAACACAGCATTAAATTTGATAAGTGGTGCATGCTTAGTCCAAAAATGCTCAATACCATAATCCTAAGTTGGTAAAAAAACAAAACAAAAAAATAACAAACGACATAGTTGGAAAAAAAATTAAAGTAAAGACCCCCCACCGCGAGAAACGCCGCGTTAGTAGCCCGCTGCACATTATTCTTCTTCGCAGGTCCAATTTTCTTTATTGCAGTTGTTGTTGTTCTGACAATGACATGTCTCAGAACATTCTTCACCGAATTGACCAAAAAAACAAACTATAAAAATAGAGAGAGAGATGAGATGATAGTTTTATTTTTTACAAAAGTTGCATAAAAAATGTTAAAAGAGAAAGCCGTCCAACCTATGTCAGCATGTAAAAAGGATGTTACACCGATGATGATGATGATGATGATGATGATGATGATGATGATGATGATGATGATGATGATGATGATGATGATGATGATTGCATAAACAATGATAAAAGAAAACACTTAGAATAATTACTAGTCAGTATCTCTCTATAAAGTGAGGTATGTGTATATGCTTATGGATTTGTATGTACAGACTTCACTCCTAAACTAATTCACCGACCATTATAAATTCTAGAAAACAGCTACTTGGGATAAGGGGTCGTAATGTTGGTTATATTTAGTTGGATTTTGTTTTGTGCAAAGGGGGTAAAAGAGAGGTGGAACCATTTGTGGAAATTCAGATACTTATAATTTGTGAAATTTTTACAATAAGTATTCGACATCAATTAATAAATATTCGACAAATTAAACTTACTTTGGAGTTTTTAAAAAGGTTTTTAGAGGGCATAATATGGTCACAACTTCTAATTTGAAAATTCAGATATTCTAGATTTGCATTGAATTTGATTCATAGTTATTAAACTCCAATTAAGCAACATTCCTCGAATTTCAATTACTTCTTAAAATCCCTTAAGCTTAAGTCTTAAATTTGAGACATTTTCCAGAATTAAAATCATGTAATGGATTTTGATCAAAATTGTCTAGAATCCATAAGTTTTAGTATCATTATATCTTGTTTTAAATCATCTTAAGGATACATAAAAGTGGTGCGAAACTGTTTTGTTCAGGAAATTAATTTTACCCGTCCTGGGACGGGTATTCTTCTAGTCTGTTTTATAAAGAAAATTTGCAATTTCTGTATGTGTGTTTGTTGCTAGCTAAAAGTCAGAAACTACACAGGATCCACTTAGAAACTTAACATCATCAGATTCAATGCGACCCCAAACTGGTTTTGGTCAATAAAGAATACTGTAATATTCATTGCTTTCTGTCACCACGGACAAAATTAGGGCATTTGCGGAAAGGTGGGGGTGATTAAAATATTTATTTTCATTTTTACTGAACAATACTTAAAATCGATCAAACGGTTAGTCATATGTTGTTCGGTTCTGATTTCTGTCTATTGTATTGAGCCAGATTCCAGAGAGAGAGAGAGAGAGAGAGAGAGAGAGAAAGAGAGAGAGGGGGGAAGGGAGGGGGGAGGGGCGTCGTCGAAGGTAGAGAAAAAGACGTTTTAAAAGAAAGATGTCATACACATATTTTTAAAACTCTTCTATTTTGCCAGTCATGGTCGGGCAACGCCACACAGCCCTGCTATGTTTTTATCTATCTGTCTATCTATCTATCTCTATCTCTCTCTCTCTCTCTCTCTATATATATATATATATATATATATATATATATATATATATATATCGGAAGCAACTATTCATTGAAAAGAAAAGACACATCATATGATTATGATTGCTTTTCAACAACGTTCCCAGACATCTAAAGTTGTCATATCTTCCTCTTTTCTTTAATGGGGTCAGTTTGGCTTATCTTTTGGGGTGGGGGGATGGTCAAGTCTGTTTTCATTGGGGAGTGGGGGGAGTGGGTCTTAGAGCATGCTTGAGAAACGAGGAAGGGAGAGGGAGCATTTATGTTTTTGGGGGGAAGCAGGCAGTGTGTTTCTTGGTGTTCGGTGACGAGACGAACAGGGAGGTCCTTGTGAAGTCAATAAAAAAGAGAAAAAAACCCAGAAAAAACAAATAGTCAATTAATGAGAGTTCGTTTTTCAAAGGTATATGCAAATTAGTTAACCTTTTTCAAGTTGCTCACATATCCACGACAGAGTATATTATGAAGCTGTTTTCTTCTGTACTAAATAAAAAATGGTCTTTTTATATCAAAGTTAACTAAAAACAATCATCAAATAAATAAAGAAAAAAACAAAAAAAACAGGAAGCATGTATCTCATGATAAATAAAGAACCACAAATATTTTGGCTACGGATGATTTGTGTAAAATTATTAGCCCGATCAAACGATCAGGGATCCCCTCCCCCATGAAGAATCTCCATCAGATGTTGTCTTCATCAGCCAAGTATAACGGACAGCAGAAGAATCTTGAGTCTTGAAATAAGTCTTTGCAATGTACCTGAAGAAAGTGAGATGCGTATACAACAGAACGGACCAAATAAATGCATGGGGATTTCTGACGTTGCATATTCGTTTCAACTACTTTAAATAGTATCCATATACAATAGATCAGAAATAGTTGGAAGATATAAAATAATCAAATACTCATGCTCCTGGCAGTTATATCCTTGGTAGCCTGCTGCAAATCCTTCTTCTCTGCAGGCCCCATTTTCTTTATTGCAATTAGTGTTGGTCTTACAGTGACATGTCTCAGAACATTTTTCACCAAATCGACCAAAAGTACAAACTATAAAAATATAGAGATGAGATGATAGTTTTATTTTTTAAACTCGTAACCAAATTGACCAAAAGGGCAACTTGTAAAAAAAAAGTGGAGTCAACTTTGTGATCAAACTCTGAACTTGTTTGTATTATTTGAATTAGTAAGAATACTGTTGTCATCTTGGATGCTAATCTCAATACATTTCGGCCAATGTAACCTCCAACCTTATTCAGGTGTGCCTTGTCAAACTCAGGAATATTTATGTCAGACTCGGGAATCTGTATTTAATTCCAAAAGGAAAGCTTTATTTATTCCACGAGGGGTAGCATGTTCTCATTCCATTAGCCATGATCGGGTAGAAGTCTTAAGCAATTTGTACTTGTATTCTAGTTATCGCCCGTACTGAGGATTGAACCATCAATCTTCTGAAGACTGTCACGTAGAATTGATTATTACTTAGTTGTGAAAATAACATCTAAGATTCGTTGTGAGAAGAAACAATCCTAAGTTGGTACCCCCCCCCAAAAAAAACCCTAACTAACGGCATAGTTGAAACTAAAACAACAGTAAAAATTCCCAAGCAACGCCGGATAAGTACAACTCGTTGATAATAAAGCAATTTGGAGGAGGGTGGGGTTCATACCAGTAAAATAATCTAATACCTACGTTCTTGACAGTAATAATAGAGTATTCAATTTCATAAGTGGTTTATGTTGAATCCCAAAGTGCTCAATACCATACATAGAGTAGGTGTGTGTAATTTGTTTATGCACTAACGAGTCACTGCTTATCAAGGCCAAAAGGCCACTCAAGGACAAGAGTCAATGAGTTTTTCAGGTGGA
>OY744520.1:64373145-64530645 GCA_963556195.1 Sepiola atlantica | reverse complement strand
TAATAAATTTAATAAGAATTATTTTATTTCTCATTACAGTTTCAAATCTCATTCTTTCTTATCGATTTAAAAATGTCTTCTCATGACAAGACATTGATAGTCCTGTAACTGATGCTAATTCAGTTTTAGTAGAATTGACTTTTAGCATTTCATCTCTCCCAAGGTTTAGATGACCGTTGGGATGCCAAATATGTCCCCCCCTCCTTCTTTGTCTGCCCCCCCCCCCCCTATTCCTCCCTGTTCAGTTCCTTGCAGAATTGTTTTCTCGTCGATTTAAAAATGTGATCTCATGACAAGACATTGATGATTCTGTAAGTGATGTTAATTCAGTTCTAGCAAAAATTCCTTTAAAGCATTTCATCTGTCCTGTGGTCTGGATGACCGTTGGGGTGCCTAAGATGACCTGCCAACCAGTTATCTCCAAACCTCCAGATTTTCTGCCTTCTGAGTGTTACTCAAGGCCAGCTCTGTCCACTTTCGGATGTTGTCCACCCACCCCCTTCTTTGTCTGCCCCTTCTTCTTCCTCCCTGTACAGTTTCTTTGCAGAATTGTCTTTGCAAAACCTGATTATCGTGTGACATGGCCATACCACTTCATTTTCCTCATCTTCACAGTTGTCAGAAGATCTTCATATGGCTCGAATGTTTGTCTCAGTTCATTCTTTACTCCCTCATTTAAAATGTGGTCTTTGTATGAAATGTTGAGAATCATTTGAAAGCATCTCATCTCTTTGACTTTTATACAAGAGTGCAAAGAATTTTGATCAGAATATAAGTTGTCCTTCCATATTGCATTGTTATTTATACATAAGATTCGATAGAAATGCTCTTTAGCACCTTACCTGTACAGGGTTTGCCGGAATACCCTAATGCACAACCTTTGAGACACTCTCCACTCCATTGCTCACACGATAACTCTTTACATTCGGGACAGGTAGTGTTACATCTGTAGCCATGGAAACCAGTTAAACATTCTGAAAAATATAGTTAGATAGGTACATGACCGAAAATTAGTACACACACACACACACACACACACACACACACACACACACACACACACACATATATATATATATATATATATATATATATATATATATATTCATATGCATTGCAATTGCTATTATCAGCTTTGAACTTACGGGATGGAGTAATATATGATGGATTAATAAGATTTTTGTCTCCATTATCGACTGGATATGTGTGGTTTTTAAATAATACTGACTTTTGAAGCTTTTAATTAAATGATTTCTGTATGTGATGCTGTAAAGAGGACTGATAAAGAGACTAAATGTATAACACAAAAGAAATTTTCCAAATTGTCTTGAATATGATCGTGCACCAAATAATTGTTGTGTTTGAATTCTCAGAACTGAGATAAATAGTGTTCTAATGTTATCTAAACTTACTTTATATATATATATATATATATATATATATATATATATACACTCCGACTGTCAGCTCTACGGTTGAGTTTCTATCCCGGCTTGAGGCACTAAACGTTCTAGTCGCACTAAAGAGCTGTGATACAGCGAGAGAGTCTCTATGTTGATGACTATATAAAGCTCCCTTACTTGAGTAGGGCTTATTTGTAAGGATATCACCGACTGCCATTAGCTTTAAGGCATAGCTCATTGGCTAAAACTAATTCGAGCTCACGGCACTTGACAATGTTTTCATTGAGATATCACTTACATTCAGTCAGTGTCATATAATAGCGCAGGGGTAGAGGCACTGACTGTCAGCTCGACGGTTAAGTGTGATACAGCGAAATATATATATATATATATATATATATATATATATATATATATATATATATATATGAAACATCATTTATAATGCAATACAATTCTCCTAACCCCACTAGGAGGTTCGTTACTCAGCTGATAGAGCACATGACAATCAGTCAGTAGGGTCCAGGTTTAGAATCTCGCTAGTTCTAGCCACTCTGATGAGTCTAGGAGACGACAAAACACATGTCTGTAGATAACTATATATTATATATCTATAGGCTTCCGCATAGTTGCAGTACTCTTGTGAAAGAAAATAATGATTTTAACTTCGCATTGAGGCAATGCTTTCCTGTAAAAATAATTGAATATTTTCAGTCATCCATATCGTAAAAATATATCAATAAATAAATAACAGCATATATATATATATATATATATATATATATATATACAAATTATTTATTTAAAATCTATTCATTACAGATTCAAGTGATGTACCATGGTTTAATTGACACAAGTAGGCTTTTGCTGTTTAGAAAAGGCCCTTACAACCCATTTGAAATCATCAGTTACTTTGGAGTATTTCATAAGATTTTTAGGGGGCATAATATGGCCTAAAAATCCCATTTAAAAATTCAAATATTTCAGATTTGCATTAAATTTTATCTATAGTCATTAAACTCCAATTAAGCAAGAATTGCCGAATTTCAATTTCTCTGTATTACCTTATAAGCTTAAATCTGAAATTTTAGACATTTTCTAGAATCAAAATCTTGTAATTGATTTTGATCAAAATTCGAATATGGATTCTAGACATAAGTTTTGGTAATATCTCGATTTTTATCTTTGTAAGAAGACATAAAAGTGGTGCAAAACTGTTCTGTTCAGAGAATTCATTTTACCTGTCGTGAAATGGGTATTCCTCTAGTATATATATATATATATATATATAAATATATATATATATATTTTTTTTTTGTTATAATTGTGCGATTGGCTGAACAGTTATCTCCACACTGACAAGTCCGATTGGATAATAATTACAAATATTTATTATTAAATGTATCATTTATAGCTCCCTTTCGGCTGGGCCCTTTAAGAGAAATGAAATAAGCTAATTCAAGCTACATGCGAGTTCCCATGTTTTTGTACAAGCTGCATTAAACATGAATCCTATGGAATAATTAGCATTTTTAATTGTGATTTTCGGCCTTAGTTGGACTTAATATTATCATATTTGTAAGTTCTATCGAATTCATGAAGAAAATGTCAAGTCAATGCTTATGCTGAAAATCCACAAATTTATAAAACCACGAATGATGAGTCTACTGTACATATGTGAATGATAATTAAAAATATTTATTATTAAATGATTATATATATATATATATATATATATATATATATATATTATAAACATTTAAAGTGGTCTACATAAATCAATCTATGCTTCGATGATCGCACAATGGACCGCAATTCATATTGAAGTTAAAAAGTCTACAAGGAATAGACGAAATGCTGATGATCTAGACCGATGCTTTCAGTATGAATTGTGGTTCTGACGAATGTGCACGTTAACACCAAACCATAGATTGATTTATGTAGACTACTTTAAATGTTTATATAAAATATATTTATAAAACTCTACCTGGTATTGGACACTTTTGAAAAAATATTGATTTTATGTTCATGTTTTCAATAATGTTGAACTTATCTAATATATATATATATATATATATATATATATATATATATATATGTTACACCGGCCGTTCTTACACAGGAGAAACTGCACCGGTTGTCACTATAAATAGTGCGAGTCACCAGAGTCACCAGAGACACAGAAAACAAAGAACAGTCTTGTAACTGTCTAGCCAAGTGCTAGTCAGTTTCTTACTTTGTTAATACACTTGTTAAACCAACCCTCGATTTGACTTCCTTTATTTATTATTTACTGTTGGACAACTTCACAACAATATATATATATATATATATATATATATATATATATATATATATATATATATATATATATATATATATATATAGGCAAACATTATTAAACAAGCCATGCGTGCGTGGTTCCCCTCTGTATGTGACTCGATGTGGCGAGTGTAAAATGCAATAAATTTTGGCTATTTGGGGCATTTTTGACCCCCTTTGACCCCCTGGGGCGCGAACCAGAAATTTTCTGAGGTGAAGGATACTCATTTTATATCCAGAACAATTGCCTCTACATTTTGGCTAAATTTCAGAAAAATTGAATGGATGGATCAAATGTTATGGGAGAAAAGGCTTTTGACCCCCTGGGGGCGCGAACCAAATTTTTTCCAAGGTCAGCGATACTTATTTTCTATTAGGAACAATTGCCTCAACATTTTGGCCAAGTTTCAGAGAAATTGAATGGATGGATGAAAAGTTATGGGGCAAAAAATGTCATTTTTTGCCATTTCGGGGCCTTTTGACCGCCTGTGGGGCTAACCAGATTTTTTTTCAAAAATCGGAGAATGTCACTTTCTAACCTGACCAAAGTTACAACTTCATGCAAAGTTTCAGAGAAATTCAATGGATGGTTGCGGAGAAAAATCCGGACGGACGGACGAACATGCCTCAAAACATAAGTCCCCCGATTTTATAAATCGGGGGACCAATAACATGGAGTATTTTTGCTTGATAAGACTTTTTAAAAAAATGTTTATTTTCTTAATAGTCTATTTTGTATTTCGGTCAATGTATGTAAGTTCTGTGGGTTTCTTGTTCCATTTTTCTTTCCTTTTTCACGAGTACTTTCGATTTGATTCATCAAATCATCTTCAGACGATGATAGTCTTGGTGCCTTTACAAATATGTCTTTAATGTTGAGTTTTTTTTTATTATAACGGCTAGTAATTTACAACTTTAAAAAGAGCGTCTATAATATTGAGATGTTACATGCGAGCGTAGTTATGTTCTAAGCACGTGCAAGATTCAAAAGTTTGATTGCTTAATGGCTAAGAATTTGGTAACGTTAATTACTATGCTAGACACTTTAAAATGTTGTGACTAGTTTCGTAATTCATATTATTGATTGTGGGATGTTTAGTTTTTATGTAAAGGGCTTCAAGAATTTTTAATCTTTTGATGTTGGTATCGTGCTGTATCATTTTAGTATTGTTAACTAGAATGTGTCTATATTTAGTTGAGGGCAATCATCAATAAATAAAAAATAAAAATAAATAAATAATAGCAAATAAGATATTAGAAAAACTAAATAAATAAATAAATAAGTAAAAATCAAACCACTAAAACTGCTCCAATTGGTTCATTTCGGGCAGTTGGGTGCCGTGTGAAAAGATATAAAATAAATAAGGGCTTATTCCACACCATATTCATATTACACATTTTATTTTAGTCGGCCATGTTTCGCCAAGAAGTTGAACATAAATACTTTTTACATTCTATACATACAGACTATTTCCAAGTAATATACTTGTGTTTATAACTTTTTATTCTCTTAAACCATCCTGAGGAAGTCTTTTCTTGATGAAGACGAAACGTTGATGACATTACTGATAATTTAGTTTCTCCTTCTTTCATTCATATATATATATATATATATATATATATATATATATATATATATATATATATAGTAAGTGATGAAAATATATTCATGGCAATTAAGCTACACAGCGGCTTCTGCGTTTCATCCCCGTAGGGAATCGTCAGGTTAAATACATGTAATGCTATGCATTTTAGTAGCTTAATTTTTTTTTTAACATAGTTCACCCCAAACAAAGCAGGCCCCCACTGGAGACGTAAGGGGCTACTGAGAAAAAGGGTGAAAGTTTTTTTTTGGGGGGGGGGGGGGTCAACCTAAATTGGGAGCTGTGCAGCGAGATGTCTGTTTACATTAGTTTTAAATTTCTGCATGTCAGTACCGTCAGGAAAACAGGGAGCATGGAGAGAGTTCCAGAGTCTAGCAGCACTAAGAAAGAAGCTTTTGGAGTAGAAAGCTCTTCGGCATCTGAGGACCTTCACAGTGAATGGACAGGAATTGGCAGATTGTCGGGTTGATCTAGTGAATTTACGTTGTAGGGGCACCAGAGCAGCAAGCTCATCAGAGCACAATCAATTGAAGTACTTGTAAAACAAGCATAAGGAAGCAACATTGCAGCGATGGAACAGAGGCTGGAGCTTGGTGGATAGTGAGGGACCTATTAATTTGGCGACTCTTTTATGGACCTTGTCTAAAAGGGAGAGACTAATGGATGGTGCACCAGCCCAGATGTGGCAACAATATTCAATGCATGGGCGGATGGTGGCTTTGTAGAGATATAGGATAATGTCAGGTGAGAAGTTTACTAGCATGGTAGAGGGAGCCCACCTTCTTTGCAGCAGCCTTAGCAATGTCTTCAATGTATTTATTCCAATTAATATTATCTGTGAAAGTTAGACCGAGGAGTTTGAACGTTGGACTCTCAAGTAGGGTGTTATTGGCCATGGCATATATATATATATATATATATATATATATATATATATAATGTATTTTAATTTTTATGTAGTTGTTCACTTCCTAAGTGATACAGATTAATGCAGAAGATTGAACTTACTGCCCTTAATTAAATTAATAAAAATTAATAAAAATTAGTAAATATATATATATATATGTTTTTCAAATTCTGCCAGCCCCCACTCCACTAACAAAGAAAATAAATGACAACATTTTAACATTCTATAGCCCTTTATCTTATTCATCTTCCCTCCTCACCAGGTATTATTGACTGGATATGTGTGGTTTTGAAATAATACTGACTTTTGAAGCTTTTAATTAAATGATTTCTGTATGTGATGCTGTAAAGAGCACTGATAAAGAGACTAAATGTATAACACAAAATAAATTTTCCAAATTGTCTTGAATATGATTGTGCACCAAATAATTGTTGTGTTTGAATTCTCAGAACTGAGATAAATAGTGTTCTAATGTTATCTTAACTTACTTTATTTATATATATATATATCTTATTAATTTAATAAAGTTTGTTTGTTTTTGTTTTTGTGTTTTTTTATGAAAAAAAAGAAAATGACATGCTACTGGTCAACTATGATGATAGGATTTTATTCTGAAATTAATACGATTAAAGTAAAAAGAAAATAATAAATTAATCTTGCATTGATAATGGCTTATATTTTCAATTTATAATACTGACTCAGCAATGCTTTAAAACTGAACGACTCATTTTATTTTATTAAACTACGAGCACGCCAATGCTTTCTACGTTCGACAACCAGAATTTTAATTCATAACCACCAACGACATCGGCGTGGATACATCATAACAAGGATATTTCATCAGAAAAACAAAAGAAAAGAAGAAAAAAGTTTGTTTGTTTTGTGCTTGTGTTTTTTATGAAAAAAAAAGAAAATGACACAATACTGGTCAACTCTGATAATTAAATTTTATTCCGAAATTAATAAGATTAAAGTAAAAAAAAAAAAAAAATTAATCTTGCATTGATAATGGCTTATATTTTCAATTTATAATACTGACACAGCAATACTTTAAAACTGAACGACCCATTTTATTATATATATATATATATATATATATATATATATATATATATATATATATATATATATATATATATATTATATAAACATTTAAAGTGGTCTACATAAATCAATCTATGCTTTGATGATCGCATGCGCATTCGTTTGGACCACAATTCATATTGAAGTTAAAAAGTCTAAAAGGAATAGACGAAATGCTGATGATCTAGACCGATGCTTTCAGTATGAATTGTGGTTCTGACGAATGTGCACGTTAACACCAAAACATAGATTGATTTATGTAGACTACTTTAAATGTTTATATAAAATATATTTATAAAACTCTACCTTGTATTGGACACTTTTGAAAAAATATTGATTTAATGTTCATGTTTTCAATAATGTTAAACTTATTAAATTAATATATATATATATATATATATATATATATATATATATTAATTGAATATATATATATATATATATATATATATATATATATATATATATATATATATATGGGAAGAGAAGGATGAAGGTAATCCGACGTGATGGTAAAATAGAAAAAGGAAAACCAAAAACTGGATGTTTTTTATGTGTACATCAACGTTTCGTCTTTATTTATAAGACTTCATCACCGCCCTCCTCCACCCACTCCAATCCCTCACTCATTGCTATCATTTTCCAAATATTTCAAATATTTCACACCCTATCACAACAAATCCTCCCTCTTCCCCCTCTCATCTATTTTCTCCCATACCTCTTCTTAAATTCCCTCATTTTCTCAAAACGCCCTCTAAGACCATAACTTTCGCCCATCCACCAAAATCACAGCCCCCCCTCCCTCTCTACCCATCCCCATTTTCCCTGCATACACCCCCCACACACAAACATTCCAACTCACTCTTCCCCTCCAATCCTGACCGCAGCCATCTGGTCAAACACCTCCCTCCCCCTCTTCCTCCAATCTCTCTCTGCCATCCATTTTACCCCTGCTCATCCCCCACCTCTTTCTCTCACCGCCAGCCACAGTAGTCCTTGCTCCCTCCATCCTTCCCCTTTTTTCCTACTCATTTTCGTCACTCATTTTTATTCTCTAACAAGTACGGACGTCCACCAAGACGTTGCCATTATTTTTCATTTTATTTTATCTTTCTTCCCAACATGTCTACCCTACATGTACTTGTACTTGCATGATATCTTTTCTCTATATCATCATCCTGATGAAGTCTTATAAATAAAGACGAAACGTTGATGTACACATAAAAAACATCCAGTTTTTGGTTTTCCTTTTTCATTTTACCATATATATATATATATATACTACTACTACTTATATGTAGGGATCTGCAACAAGAAACGTTTTAACGACGTAGTCAAAACCCCTCAGCATGAATGTGGAAAACTGGGAAAAGATTGCCTTAGAGTGATCGGTTTGGCATAACTGTATCTATAATGACTGTGGAAGATTGGAGGCAAACTAAATAGAGTACTCCTACATCGTTAAAACGTTTCTTGTTGCAGATTCCTACATATAAGTTGGTTAGGTAGCCTGTCATCTTCCATCTTCACCAGGTATCCTGCCAAGTGCATGTGACTATGTATAACATGCACTTTAATGCTCTACACACTATTGTTTTGACAGTAATGGCTCTGTTTGATCATATGCACTTTCAAATCCTTCTCGATCCTTAGGAGTATTTCGGAATGAAGGGATCTACCTCAGGAGAGGGTGTTACCAAAATATACAAAGAAGTCAACAAAAGAGTAATCTGGTCCTCTTGACATAGATGTTGTGTTCGAGACACTGGTGTCCTGGTGGATTGGTGATCATTGCCTTGGTTTTCTCCAGATTGATGATAAGTCCTAAGGTAGTAGACATTCGAGAGAAGCGGTCCGTTATCACCTACATATCCTCTTCACTGTGGACAACAAAGTCCGCATCATCGACATAGAGGAGCTTGTGTACAAAAGTTTTGAAGATCTTGGACTTTGCGAGTGAGGTTGAATAGATGGTTTGGAAACGTTACAGTCCTGAAAATCATAGGAGAAAGTCATTGCAAAATATATAGAGAACAACGTCAGTGCAAGAATATGAACCTGCTTATTACAATTATCGATAGCTATTGGTTCAGAGAGTCACCGCTGAAGTGGAAGCCTGCCTTCATGTCCTAGTGAAGGTGTTCAAGCATTGTGATGAGTCCTGGTGAGCTTCCAATTTTACCGAAGATTGTCCATAGTGCTGCTTAATTAACACTGTTGAAAGTTTTCGTCGGATCCACAATAACCTGATAGAGTGCTATCTGTTGTTCAATGCATTCAAGTCAGGCAGATAAGATCATATCTATTGTGCCACGATGAGGTATAAAATCGCTCTGGTATTCCGGGACAACTGAGTACCACACTCACTTAGTGAGCGGGTTAAGCTTACCAACCATTTACCTTGCAAAGACTTCCATAGAATATGTTCAGATGAACTTACTGCCCTTGTACCCCTTCGTAAATACCCTCGACCAACCCAACTATCAGCAAAACCACACTCCTTCTCTGCAGAGGCGCCTAGATGAAAATAAGACTTTTTACTCAAAATAGCTTCTTTCCTCGGACAGCTTGCCTTTGAAATTCCCTATCTGCTCCCCCTTTCCCCAACTCTATCAACAAATTCAAGTGTGATATGAACTAACATCGTGCTGCCCAACTCCCAACCCAGGGTGCTCTCTTATAAATGTAGCCCCTATTGCAGTTGCCCCTTACGCTTCAGTGGTCACATGTTTATCGGCAATTCTAGAACCTTCCATGATGAGTGCTTTTGTCTCGGTAGATATTTAGGCAGCAAGATTTTAAGTCAGCTCTGGGATGGAGTGGCAGTCCATAACAATATGTATATATGTACATGTGTGTATGTAAATATATGTGTGTGTATATATATATGTGCATATGTATATATGTATATGCATATATTTGTATATATGTATATATATGTGTGTGTATATTTATATATATATATATGTGTGCACGTATATTTATATATTTATATATATATATTTGTGGATATGAGGAGTCAATGCATGATATATCATAAAATGAAATGCCGTTAAAGACAGGATGTGTGAAAAAGAAAAAAGGAAAAACAAATTAAATACAAGAATAAATCATCAAAAACGAGAGATTTTCTGAAGATGTTCGTTGATCCGAATGAAACCAGTAAATCTCTCGTTTTTTGATGATTTATTCCTGTATTTAATTTGTTTTCCTTTCTTTTTCCCACATATTTGTATATGTATAAATGTTTGTACATATATATATATATATATATATTTATATATATATATATATATATATATATATATTTAAAAAAGTGAAGCTACCAACATTTGTAAATTTGAGAAAAATCTTTTTCAAAAATTGTTTATTATTTTTTAATTCTATAATTTCATAACGCATTTCAAGCATCTTGGCTCTCTTCAGATATTCTTTCCATTTGATAAAATGGGTTTATTTTTATTACAGTTTGGCGTTTCTGCTCATGTGTGCTTGCGCTCGCACGTGTATGTGTGCGCGCGTGCATGCATGTGTGTGTATGTGTTTTCATATCTTTTCCTTCCCTGGGTCAAAGTTGTGTGTTTTAAGAATGTGAGTTTTTGACTTTTACCTTTGCAGTCATCTTCGTGTGTGCTGATTAAGTACATTTTGGTCAGTTTCTCCGGTTAAATTAGGACTACACTTGAGATTTTATTAGGACTCCATCGTCTCTGTGTCTGCACGTGCGTGTGTGTGCGTGTATGTGTGGAGTGCATGTATATTTTGGTAAGTGTGTTAGTTTTGGTTTGTGTATGCAGCAGGTACGTGTGTGCTCTTACATGTTTTTGTTTTTGTTTATATATACACACACAAATATATATACACATACGTACATACTATATATATATATATATATATATATATATATATGCATATACATATACATATATATAGAGAGAGGAGGGAGGGTAGAAATAAAAGCAAGGAAAGAATAGTCATGTATATATCCAGAACTTAATTAGCTTGTAGTAGTTGTTTATGAAAACAATTGCTTGACGGCTACCATCAGCATTTGGATAAAGATGGAAAGATAGATAGATAGGTAGATAGATAGATGGATAGATAGAATAGATAAGTAGATAGATAGATAGATATAATGATGAATGGATAGATAGGTAGATGGACAGACATACACACGCATGCACCCACATCCATTTTTATGTACATGTATGTACACACACACACACACACACACATACACACACACGCATGCATGCCATGCATCTGTTCTCTGTATGTGGATGTGTACACGCACACGTGTGCATATGAGTTCTGGTCTATACACGTAATCATATTCGTTTTTATATGCATGCAGATGCATGCGATCTGTATGTTGTGTAAGTTGAGTTATGATCTGTTCAATGCTTGCTTGAATTTAAATATGAAGTTTTTTTCTTGTATGAGGAGGTATGAGTAATCTTGAGTTTGAAATGTGGTCTTACCTTGAATTTACCTCTGCTGCATGAGTGTATATGTTGTGAAACGAATAATTTTTTGTTTTTTTGGATTTTTATGTTGCTTTTATGTAAAACAACTCTATTGTTAAGTGTTTTGGTGGCGCATATATAGGATTTGTTGCATGTTATGCATTCTTAGTATATAGATTACATTTTTCAAGGTAGAGTTTAAGTCTTTTTTATTTTGAATGTTTGTGTTGGGTTTTTGAATGTGTATGATATATATATATATATGAATTATATATATTTATCTGTGTACCATGTGTAGTTATTACATATCTTCAATATAAAACTGATTACTTTATTTTAGATGTTCCTGAAAAATATATATATTTTTAAACTGTACATAAAGGCATTTGTTCAGTTTCAATACTTACGTAAAACTTCAACTTCACACAATTGTAAGATTCCATAATTAGTTTTGTAGAATTTTATTTTTTGTCCGTTTTTTACCCCATTACATTGAATGTCAATTATTTTTTCGCGTCCGTAAATTGTTTTACAGAATTGTCCATCAACATATATGCTTGTTCCTGACAGACGCAACACTGAAAAATGAGTAAATGATGCATTTTTAAAAGAAGCAGTAACAAATTCATTCATTTTGACAAAATAATGTTAATTTAAACAATGGAAACAATGGAAAACATTTGAATTATTTTTCATTGACAAAATTAAAGGTTTCCTATTTAATGTTGTTAAAAAAAGGAGATGAACACAGGCTAGGTTTATTTGAACACGACTGTTCTTTTTTCTTCTGATATTTACCCCAAACACACCATATTCCCACTGAAATGTAAGGGGCTACTGTGAATTAGGGGCCAGATCCATATGGTCATCCTAAAGGGGAAGTTGTGCAGTGAAATGTTTGTTCACATTTAAATTTCTGTGAGTACAGTCAGGGAAACGGGAGCAGGGGTTCGAGGAAATAAGCTATTAGAGTAGAACACTTGCCGTTATCTGGGAACCTCTATAGTGAAGGGGTGGGATTTTGCTGATTGACGGGTTAGTCAGGTGTATTTACATTGATGGGGCACAATTGCAGCAAGTTTGTCAGATCACATTCCATTGAAGTATGTGTAAAACAAGCACAGGAATTCTAGTGGTTGGTGCACTAGTCAAAATATACTCTATGCATAAGCGAATGGTGGTTTTGTAGAGATATAGGATACTGAAAGGTGTAAGAAGTTTCTAGCTCGATTGACGGGCCCACATACTTTGCAGCAGACTTGTATGTATCTTCTATGTATTTCTTCCATTTAATGTTACCTGTGAATGTTAGGCCTAAGAGTTTGAATGTTGGACTCGCAGATAGGGTGATATTAGCCATAGTAATCGGTGGTTTGAAAGGTTTCTTATAATTATTAAAGGAAAGCAACTTTTCTTTGAGAACCATGGTTGGCCAAACCCTTGGAAAATTGTGTCATGAAGGTTATCAAGAAAAGAAGAATGTACTAGTTTGGCCATGTAGTTAGAAGAAGTCTTGAAATAAATGTATACCGAGCATTAGAGGAAGTATTTCACAGTAAAAGACCTAGCGATAGGCATCCAAAGTGCTGTATTGCAATAATATAGAGCTTCCTTTTCATCAAGCTGAATACACCAAAGATTAGACTAGGATAAATTTTTATCTGACTATATATGAACAGTACATGTATTTTTTTCCTAGATTTTAATCTAATGAAACTCCAGTGTTTATATAAAATGCTCAATAACAAGTAGAGCTGTTTTTAGCATAATTTTTTTATTTATACAGACATTTTTGGTTACATATGTGCATACATGTTTCAGCTCAGATGTAAAGAAAAATGTTAGTATGAATAAAAATGTATACTATATATATATATATATTGTGTGTATTTAGGCAGCATATTTTCATTTAGGCAAACATTATTAAATAACTCAGAGTGTTTTTAGCTTGATAAAACTTTTTTATTTTTTCAATTTTTCGGATGTGTTTAGTGTTTCTGTCAAATTTGTGTACATTTTTATCTGACTGTGGGAAATATGACTGGTGAGGGAGCTCAGGATATTTGAAAGACTAAATGCTAGACTATATATATATATATATATATATATATATATATATATATACATATATATATATATAGTACATGTATTCTTTTTGTTTCCTAGATATAAAACTTCAGTGTTTATAAAAAATGCTCAATAACAAGTAGGGATGTTTTTTAGTATGAATTTTTATTTATACAAACATTTTTGGTTACATATGTGCATACATGTTTCAGCTCATATTTAACCAAAAAAGTTTGTATGAATAAAAATGTATACTATATATATATATATATATATATATATATATATATATATACTATAGAAAACAATTATTTTATAATCGATTCTTATGGGAATAACAGGGCAAAGCGAAGCTCAATATTCAAACCATTAAATGTTTATTTCAAGATTTGTAATAGAGCTATAAATAAACATATATATATATATATATATATATATATATATATATATGAATTATGAGAATATGTGTATTAGCATATACTATCAGTACCTTTTAATTAGCACTCTCTTCAAGGAGATTCATCTCGATGATTGCCAACTAGTAACAACAGAGCATATATAAATAAGTCAGGTTCATTTTATATTCCAATAACCATAGATGTTCTTTTTTCACATTTTCAAAAAGCATAACATTCCTGTGAGATGTATATTTACGCCTCCTTTCTTTTGAGGTAGGCCAACCAACATTATTATGTCAATGCCCACTCTGCAAACCACAAACCATATAATTATATACATGTGTGAACCCCACTCCGTGCAGATCGTCGTGGCAATAAAAAATATATAGATCCAAATTCCTCTAAGCCGGGATGGCTACAATGATGATGACGTCGCCGATCTGGTGGTCTCGTCCAGCTACAAACACACTCCCACGTTGAAACTGTTTATATCAGCGAGCGATCACTGGGCGAACAGCGACCGGTTGGCTCTGTGGAGGCGAAAGATCATTCAAAGCAGAACACTTGGTCTGGATTTTTTTTGTATAGAAGAGTAATTATTAATAAAATAAAAGAATTGATTTTACATTGATCAATGGTAGGATTAATGTCTACCGTGCTCGTAAATGTCTTTAGCAAAGGTTGTTCTTTTTCTCTAAGTTATTTCGCTAGTTCTCTGTGTGTGCGAATTCTTTACACAAGTTGTTATTTAAGTCACAAATTAACGGGCGAAGGTGGTGGCTAGAATTTCGACGCACGCTACTTCAGTCTCTCCCGGGCGTCAGTTCAACTCTCTCTGGCTCATGCGTGAAAAAAACGCATTATTTTATTGAAGATGTCTATCGTCGTACACACCCCTTCTCCGCCATCTTACTTCCTGCGTGTGTTCGTTCCTCTCTCAATGGGGGTGGGGACGGGCGCCTCACTCTTTTTTTAAAAAAATAAATGGGATTTTCTTTTTTCCCCATCGTTATCGCCAAAAACAAACGCTTTCTCATTGTGCCACACAGCTGGAAATGCTCTGTGCCCGGCTTGTAATTAACGATGACAGGCCCAAACTATTCTCCGTCAAATGGGCTCTCTCACGTAGTGGCGTCTTCAAAACAACCGACACAGAATCGTGGTTCTAAAACGCGCCATTCACCCCAAACAATAATATCGCTTTATTGATATTTCAGAATTAAATTTGCTATATGGAATTCTCTAATCTCTACCTTCCATCTGGCAACTGTTTCCTCGCCTCTGGTGGTAATTGATTTTAAATATCTTACACTATTCCGCGAGACTAGCTGGCGTCTCTTTCTATCGTTCGAAGAAGTTCGTTTCTACATCAAATATATACTAGTTTTATATCTCCACTTTGTCCCAACGCAGGGCCCTCAGTCGGCGTAACATCATCACCAACGTGCATACTAGCGCGTCACCAGGGTACCCGATCCCCATGGGGCCCCGGATACTTTGTCATATATGTGTATATGTGTATATAAATTTATATCATAAGATAGCCCTATTATTTCTAGTTTCTATGACTACCGTTTTGCTATTAGTAACAGCAGAGATAAAAGCTAGTTGTTCTGAATCGATGGACTGATTAAATGGTAAATTGCATGTTCTTAAATCTTTTAAACAATGAACTCCCGGAATTTTATTTTAAAACTATATATTTCGTCCATTCTCTGCTCCTTTCCCCAAAAATTTTCTCTTGTTTCCTCCTTTTTCTTGTTATTTTTCTCCCTCTTCTTCATTTTAATTCTCGTTTATCTTCCCGATGTTTAGAAGAAATTAAACATTACTTAAACCGAAATATTGGCATAATATATCTATGTTTCGCTTTATATCTCTATGTCTGTCCCCCTCCCGATCTCTTATCTCTTGATTGAACTTAAATTTTAAGTTTAAAAATTAATTCGCGCACAGTCGCCTATATGTGATCTTCCTGTCCCTTTATTCTTGGCTTAACTCCTTTCCCCTCCCTTCCACAACATTTTTTTATGCAACCTTAAACTTAGTTTTGGCAGAAAAAAACGACGTTTATCTCAATGAAACAAGAAATTGACGAACCAATCCCAAATATGTACACCATCTACGAAATGCGAATAGATATTGCAAGAAGAACAGACTAGCGAAGATTTAATTCAATTAAGATTAATTGAAGGTATGTGCAATGCGTCACGCAGGAATAAAATAATGGAACAGCTACAAATAGAATACTTGCATTAATCTTCCCATTAAAGCTGATGGACTTTCTAATCTTCCCGTGTGTTGCATTGTTCAATAGCTTAAAAGCAGCCTTGGTAGAAAAACTTACATATATACATGTTAAAAAAGAAAAAAATGTTGGTATTGTGGACGTGAACACGAAATATAAAGGGAAAAATGACCAGCATTTGGAAAAACTTGTACAAATTACTTAAGAATAAACCATTTTTAAGCAGTATGCAAGTTCAAAAAGAAAAACGTCGAAAAAGTTGAAGAAAATGAAACCAATAGGGAAGTCTTTACATTAAAAAACAAAAATAAGAATAATAAGAAATGTGTTGGTGTGTTAGAAAGCATTGTTTACATGGTAATATAAATTATTAAAAATAATAATGAGCAATTAGAACATATGTATGGCGTTCTAATTGCTTATTATTCTTTTTAATAATTAATATTACCATGTAAACAATGCTTTCTAAAACAAGGACACATTTCTTATTACAATTTGCACCGCCACGTGCCGTCCAAAAAAGACGCTCATCCATATTCGTTTCATCAACACCGAACCGACAACACCAAAAACGAGATGAGGACTAAAAAAAAAAAGAAAGTATTTTACATATCTTTATTTTGAAATTCAGAAATTCTGATGATGAAGTATATCTTCGAAAATTAAATTGAAAAAAAAAGAAGTTAATAAAACTAAAATGCATTGTATGGCGTTCTAATGGCTCATTATTATTTTTAATAATTAATAAAAAATAAGAATGTTGAAAAAATTGAACAAAAGAAAAAAGATATTATAGTAAAAGTCAAAATTAATAATGTTGATTTGGATATGCAAATGGATACCGACAGTGAGGTAACGCTTATACCAAAAAATTCTGGGAATGCATTGGAAAGCTGACTTTACGAAAGAGCAGTGTACAACTCCGCCAATTTGATGGATCGGTCATAAAAACTTTAGGATACTTTGAAGGTTCCTTAGAGTTAAAAGACAAATTTAAGGTAATACCTATAATTGTCACAAATTGTAAAAAGAACCACGGACTCCTGGGAAACGATGTACTTAAAATAAATGCTACCAAATTATTTCATGAGATAAAAATGAAAAAAAAACCGTAAAATTAAAAAAAACTACAAAGCTAGTTTTAAATTAAAAGAAAATGTTATCTCATCTTATTATGAAACACGGAAATTACCAGTACATTTGTTGCCATTAGTAATAACAAAACTACGAAAGCTAATTGAACAGAACCTTATTGAACATGTTTCACCTGGGGGTAGCTATTTTAGTTTTGAGAAAGTCAGACGGAGACATACGTATATGTGGAGATTATAAAATAGGTATAAACCACAAAGTTTGCTCGGATTCGTATCCTATACCTAATGTGAAGGTTGCATAGGAGCACATAATGAAATTGAATTAAAGAACCAATCCCAAATATGTACACCGGCTACGAAATGCGAATAGATATTGTGATTTTGAAAAACTCAGACAAGAAGAACAGACTATCGAAGAAGATTTAATTCAATTAAGATTAATTGAAGGTATGTACAATGCGTCACACAGGAATAAAATTATGGAACAGCTACAAATAGGAAACATGTCCTGAAATAATTGCATTGACTTTATACAGCAACAAGAATTAATACAGAAATACAACGATCATAAAAGTCAATGCGTCGAACAAATAATCGCTGATACGTACATGTTAAAAAAGAAAAAAATGTTGGTATTGTGGACGTGAACACGAAATATAAAGGGGAAAATGACCAGCATTTGGAAAAACTTGTGCAAATTACTTAAGAATGAACCATCTTTAAGCAGTATGCAAATTTAAAAAGAAAAACGTCGAAAAAGACAATGAAACTAATAGGGAAGTTTTACATTAAAAAACCAAAAATAAGAATGTTGAAAAAATTTAACAAAAGAAAAAAGATATATTAAAAGTCAAAATTTACAATGTTGATTTGGATATGCAAATGGATACCGGTAGTGCGGTAACGCTTATACCAAAAAAATTCTTGGAATGCATTGGAAAGCTGACTTTACGAAAGAGCAGTGTACAACTCCGCCAATTTGATGGATCGGTCATAAAAACTTTAGGATACTTTGAAGGTTAGAGTTAAAAGACAAATTTGAGGTAATACCTATAATTGTCACAAATTGTAAAAAGAACCACGGAAACGATGTACTTAAAATACATTCTATGAAACAAATTAATAAGATAAAAATGAAAAAAAAAAAAACGGAAAATTGAAAAACTACAAAGCTAGTTTAAAATAAAAAGAAAATGTTATCTCCTCTTATTATGAAGCACGGAAATTACTAGTACATTTGTTGCCATTAGTAGTAGCAAAACTATGAAAGCTAATTGAACAGGACTTTATTGAACATGTTTCACCTGGGGGTAGCTAGTGAGCATCACCCATTTTAGTTTTGAGAAAGTCAGACAGAGGCATACGTATGTGTGGAGATTATAAAATAGGCATAAACCACAAAGTTTGCTCGGATTCGTATCCTATACCTAATGTGGAGGTTGCATAGGAGCACATAATGAAATTGAATTAAAAAAGAAAACCGACATCGTATTGAAAATTAAGAAATGTGGGAATGACTATAAATGAAAAAAATGCGTAAACAATAGTAGTAAAATATCATGTTTAGGGTATTCCATTTTAAAAGAAAGTATATCACCAGATCAAAGTTTAATAGAAAAATATTTAAAATATCTATATCTACAAACAAAAAAACTTGAATCATTTTGGGGATTGGTCAATTTCTACAGGCGATATTTACCAAAATATACAGACATTACTTAACCGTTTGCAAATTTAAGAAAAAAAGAATGTTGAATTTATTTGGTCAGAAAAACAAAAAGCTTTTGAGAGATTGAAATTAGTTATGGCAAAGAAACCAGTAGTAAAAATTTTTGATCCCAAAAAGGACATTACATTAACCACAGATGCAAGGGAATATTTCTATATCTGGAATATTATCACAAGAAGTTCATCCGATAATGTATTTATCAAGAAGATTAACGAACACTGAATTTAATTATTCAAATATAGAGAAAGAAGCATTGCCCATTGTATGGTGCATCACCAAGGCTACACAATTTCTAATTGGAAAAAAATTCTCTTGAGAAGTGATCATAGACCATTGGAATGTATATTCAATCCAAGAAAAGAATTACCCAAAGTTACGACATCGAGAATATTAAGGTGGGCAATAAAGTTAATGGCATTTTACTTTGATATAGAATACGTCAAAGGAAATTCAATTTTACACGTAGATGCACTTATTGGATTGACATCCTCTGTTTTATCAACAAACGGCGTGAACACAAAAACAGAAAGCAATACCAAATTCACTTCAACAACAAAAGCTAAAACTGAGGCCATAAAAATCAGCTCCCAGCGAGAGTCTAACAAAAAGGCGCAAAAAGCCAAAAATGTTAATCACGTGGCGTGCTATGTACTACGTCCGCCAAACCACTATGAAACAATATAAAAGCAGACCTTGCAACAAAATCTGCCTCTCTTTCCCTCTTTTCTTTTTTCTCTTTCTCTCGTACACTTTAACAGAGAACACAAGTTCGACTCCCCCCCATCTTTGAGTGAGGGGGTGCCAACGCGTCGGCTGACTACTAAACACACATAATATAAGGCTTACACTCCTATGATTCTTCAACGCGCACAACCATACACTGCTGACAAACACACACACACATACAAATGCCAAAACGAATTATCAACTCTCACGCATACACTTTCGTACAACCACGAATAAAAGACGACACTCACATTCACTGTTTTCAGGTGTGCAATGACTTGCACTGAGAGTCAGTGTTGCCAATTAAGAGGGTTTTTTCTTTAAAATCTGGAGATTTCGTTTGCCACCCAAAAAGCTTGTCCTGAAACTTAACTTTCTGAGCTGCGTCATATAAACATTTAACAAATAGGTGTGAAAAGAAATTTAAACATTTCAAAAGGTTTGATAAGAGGGATAGGATTAAGTGAACTCTGGAATATTATCACCCCAGAATTTAGTAAAGAAATTCTTCTATGTTTTCTTGTTGATATATTTGGATGCAGATTTCAATATTGAATTCCTCGTGCATATTTCTATCATTTAAGCTCAAAGGAAATACAGTTATCATTTAAAATATGATAGATAAATTGATTTGAACATGATCTGAAGCGTTAATGACATGTTTTAGTTCTTACCTATTTTAATATAACCTTTTTTCTACTGGAGCAAATTTCAATATTTTAATGTCAATATGTAGCTTTTATGGTGTCCTAGAAAGTGCAAAAAACGAATCAAATTTAATTAAAAACTGAATTAATGACAACGCTTTGAAGGTGCCGCGAGTGACCGAAATGTGACCATAACAATATTATACTCATACTGCCGTATGTGTATGATATCAATATTAGTGTTGCCCCCAACTGAGTAAGAAGTCTGGCTATGTGCCTGCTTTTTCTTTTTGCTGAATACTTACTTTTAGTCCAGTTCTTACGGTCTGCACCATTCTCTCCATCAACCCATTCGATTGAGGATGATATGGCGGTTTCTTATACAGTTTACATCGTATTGTTTCCAATCATAAATTAAGACCTTTATCACCAAACCCTGGAGCATTGTCAGATCCCAGGGATTTTGGGATACCCATTCTAGAGAATATCACCCTTAGAATCTGTTGTATGGTATAATTTTTCTTGTCTGCCACACAGACTACTTCAAGTCAGGCTGAAAAACAGTCTACTAATATTAATAAGAGTCACACTCCAGAAATGTGCGCATGATCCATATGCACACGACTCCATTACTCTACTTCTCTGGGCCATGAATGTAAAGTATTCTGTGTAAAATTTCTTAATTCTCTCCATTTCTGCACCTTTTTATATATTCTTCGATATCTCGTGAATATCCCGGCCACCATGCTTCTAGTTTTATTCTTTTTTGTGTGGTCGCTACTACTACACCCTATAGACCAGTGTCATCTTGTCCTTCGGGGCTTGATTCCACCAGTCTGTGAGTTTGTCCTGTGCAGTTCTAGGAGGTCCCCCCTCCCAGGCTTTGCCTCCCCTCTTTGGGGAGGAGTAAGTTTATTGCTTACTGCCTGAGGCGTCCCTACCGCGGAATGCCGACGGGGCTGCCCAGGCCATTTTTAATGGCCAGAGTGCTCACCTTATTAATTTCAAAATAAAATTTAATTTTCAGAGTTTCTAATCAGTTCAAAAAATTATTAAAAAATGAACTAAATTCTATATTTCAAAAATCATTCTTAAAATTTCAGAATAAATTCTAATATTTTATTTCAGTAAAATTATATTATTATTGACTTCAGTAAAAATCTTATTTTCAGAATGAAGTTTAAAATATATTTTCAATTTCAAGTTTATATTATTTCGATGAATAATACAACTACATTAGGTAATTTGAGAGCAAATTTTTTTGTGTTTTTTCTTAATAATGTCACTAATTTCATCCCAATTTTCAGTGCCCTTTTTACTTGACAAATATAATTACCTACCATAGATGATGCACCTTCATAAAGAATGTCAGCTTTCAATGTTAAATTTGTTCCATATATTTTCTGCTTTTTAGAACTAAAATTCATAATATCACAATTAATTTTTTGTTCTCTTTCATAATTAATCAAAAATCTATTAATTGAGATGACTAGATATTTGAAATCATTAGTGAATTCAATTCTTGAAGTTAACTGATGCTCAATATTTTCTGAACAAGTATCACAGTATTTAATCAAAGTAGTTGTAAAGATTTAAATTGTTGTGGGCCACTAATAGGATTTTATATCAAATCTTATTTTATTTCAAATGGAAGTTCAGATTCTATACCACACACAGGTGTTACATTACAACTGCAAACATTGTTATTTATCTGATGCATCTAGTATGATCAGATTGAATGAATTGAAGTTTTTCTCTGAATATTAAGTCTAAATGAAGTGAGATTTCTTTCCAAAATTCACGAGCACATTGCTGATTTTCATAATCAAATCTTCTTCCAATGATTCTTCTCACGGTAGAAACATTATTATGATTATTAAAGATGATATTGTTCAATTCTTGATGTACACCATTCATGTTGTTAAAATTATGCAAATACTCAAGAAATTCAGGCAATTGATTCAGTGATTGCACAACTGAATTTGCAAAACATGCATTCCTTTGATTAATCAAAGGATACATAGAAACAAATTTTTGGCTAATTTCCTTTTTTTTATCTTCTTGGAAAGTTGATTCGTATTTTCTTCCAAAGTAAGTCTGTTAATTCTTTTTGGGGGCAGTCTAGAAGCATTTGCCATACAAGCAGTCTTTTTCCTACAAGGTGGCACAGAAAGCTAATCTATTCTTGTTGTACAAGCCTGTAGTTTGTTGTACTCTTCGCATACAGATTAATCAACCATAATAAATGATCTAGGATCAAAGTCACAAAGATATACATTGCAAAGTTTCTTGGCTTGAAAGAGCCACATAAGCTTGACCATCAGAAAATATCTGATTGCCTTAATCAGCAATTATTACATCCTTGTGACCAGGAGAAATTTCATAGTCTGCTACAAATCTTCCAATTGAAATGTGTTTCTCTTTATCGGTATCAAAAGACACCAAATTTTTGTTAACATTGTTCCATTTCCAATCATTTCAACACCTGTTCCAATAACACCATTTCATAATGTTTCAAAACCAGCAGTGTCAGATGTTTTCTTGTTTTTGCCAATTTTAATATTTATCTTTCTTCTTCCATTTACTTATCTTTTACCAGAATCTTTTGCAGCAATTTCCACTATATTTATTTTGCATTTTTTATCATTTCATTATTCAACTCATCAACAGCTTAATTTAAAGACAAAATGCAAACATAATTTAATTCAGGTGTAGCATACATTTCAAGCAATTTTTCTGCAACTTCTTCAGCAGTTGCTTTTCTATCAGGAAATAGGCATGCTTTTTGAAGAATGCTAATATCAGAGTCTGATGGTGAACCAATCCTAATTCTTCCCAAAGTATCAACAGAGCTCTTTGTCTTCTTTTTGTCTCATATTAATGGTAAATTCATCATATTCAAAGTATTTCCACAATGATTTTCCACTAATGCCAATTTCTGTTCTTTTGGCATCATATGATGATATTCTAGAAAAAACTGGTTTTTCATTAACAGGTGGCAATTGCATTAAATCACCAAACAGTAGAACATTCATTTTTCCAAAAGGATGTGCCATTATTTGGGGATCTCCAAAAATTTCATCACGCCTTTTGTGAATGAATGCCAGCATCAAATGACTAACCATGCTAATTTCATCAATTATGAACAGTCTGGCTCCTAGCATAAAATATTCAAGTCCATTTTCTGCAATTATTTGTGAGTTAGGAACTTTCCATGCTGAACTGCAATCATTAGAGTTCTATGTAGAGTACTTCCTTTTATTGGAAAAGCATGTATTATGACAGGAAAACCATTAGATAGATTAGTATTAAGGGTTTTTTGTCAGACAAGGTGTCATCAAAAATCTTTTGCCTATATCACCTACACCAGAAACAAATTTGAGAAGCTATGAGCATTCATCACATCTGCATCTGGGTAGAGGTTGGTCTTTATTCAAATGAAGCTTGTGTTTTCTGATAATTTAAACCACTTCATTGTAAATTCGTTTTTGATCTTCATTCAATAGAATCAGCAATTTTTTTTAATATTCTCATATTGAGCCAGTGCTTGCAATTCTGAAGCTGGCAATTCTGAATAACAATTTTGAAATTCTTCTCATAAGAAAAAAACGCTCAATAAATAAATTTTCTCATTTCTCCAAGGCTTAAAAAGCATGAGAATATTGTAGCAATAGCGCTCTTTATTGTCTTTGTTCAGAGGCACATTTTGAATTTTGACAACCTTTTCTTTGACTATTGGGAATAGCCTTTATTGTTTGTCATGACCATTTTTTTTGCTTCTTCTGTCTCCTTAGGTGGATATGACACCTTCTGATTATTACTAGCAGATTCTTCTTAGAACAATAGTCTGTTAGAATAATAATTTTCCACCATATTTTCATGAAACATGTTTGTGGAATCTTGTGGCATTTCTTGCAATTCTTATTTTGATCTGATCCTTTGGCTCTTTTTGTTAGGAATATTAACTCTAATCCAAATAACTTGATCAGATGAGCCAAATATCAGCTCTAATCCAATGAGCCAAATAAATGGTGTCCTAACAACTCATCAGCCCACTCATATGCTCCAATATCTCTTTTTCCAATGAGCTGAAGACCAGCTGACTATTCAATTTTTTCAAATAGTCTCTCAAATCAGTCCAGAAATATTCAGCACAAGATAATGTTATGCACATAGTCGCAGAGCCAGATCTTTCATCCATAGCATGAAGATCAGGTGCCTTTCTATTCCAAAATTGTTTTGAACTCCTGACATTTGACATCATCATTGAAAGGTTCCATTCCAGAGCTATGTCATTATTTTGTCATCTTTGGTTTAATTCTGCCAAAATCAATTTTCCTGTTTTCATTGACTTCATCATTCCAGGATCCAAACCTCTTTTGTCTGCCTTGTCAACATTGTAAAAAAAGACATTGGATGTTTCTTCTAAAGCTAGGGTCAGAATACCTATGTCTGTTTCTGAAAAACATATGAGGTTTGACATTTCCATATTTTCTATCTTGAAACATTCCATTTTTTCCCGGCAGGAAACAAAATGGCAAAGCACATCAAATCCAATTTTGGATTGTTGTCTTTCATTAAATCTCCTTCAGATTTATTCATCTTACAAATGTCAATCTCTTTTTCATTTGGTAAAGATGGTTCATTTTTTTAACAATGTGATGTTCATAGAATGTTTCAGCATCTTTCTTAGTTAAATGTGTCAACAAATGATCAGAATATTTTGTGTAATTCTGTCCAGTACACAAGACAATATCATTGAGATCATTAGTTTCATCAATTTAAATGTCGTTGTAAATTTAATTGTTCTCTTTAAGCTAATAAAGTGCATTCAAAACATTTGCAGATTGACTAATGATTTCCAAATTATTTTGTTTTTAGTTGGCATTGAGTTAACAACAATTTCCAAAGAATTATGTTTTTAATGGCAATGTGTCCATGACATGATTGATGATGTTCTCCATAAGAATTGCCAAATGATTCGCATTTCATTTGATGGCAGGCAACATATGAGACAATAGTCGTTTGGATTTTGAAGCAGAAGTCTTATTCACATTAATCAAACATTTGTTTCTTTGTATCAATATTTGTTCATGTTGTGGTGGCAACCACTCATTTGCATATACGAATAACGTTACACTATAAATGGCAAGCCTAGGTTGGCCTTAGTGTGTGTTACCTAAATGCCACCGGAAGTGACGCCGAAGAGCGTACATGTCCTCCCACCAAGACTCTCTGACTCGACACCTTCATTTGTACATACTGTAACTATACCTTTTCTTTAATACACTTATTATTGCATTCTCCTTGTTATTTGCGTATTCATTGTATTCCTCACTAATTATGGTTCAACCTTGCCACCACAACAGTTGGCGACGAGATATGAAGCGTCAAATATAACAGTTTGACGAAGAACTATTAAAAAAAAAAAAGTACAATGCAAAGTGTTGACGAGCAAACGGATTTTACACTAAAGAAAAGTTTCAACTTAAGTGAAAAAAATACAAAAAACTCGAACGTGGCAAAAGCGACAATTTACGCCGTTTTCTGGGAATCCGACTTGCAAACGAATGTAAAAGTGAATTTTTGTTTTGTCGCTAAACGACAAATCTGTTTTGTATTACTAAAGGACCAACTTGCAAACGAAAAGCGGATTTTGTTCTGTCGCAAAAACGACAGGTCAGAAACGTATTACGAAAAGCAAGGAAGTAACCTACGAAAAAAAAAAGTTCACCAGTGGATTCTAATTACTGCTCCCCGTTAGCAAAACAACAACTAAAGGAATCTTTAATTAATAATTTGTTTGGCGGCGGTACTAAATGGAAATACCATAGCTAGAAATTAAAGCTCAAGGAAAGGATTTTTTTTTTTAAGTTGTCACTGGATAACGGATAATACAGTAAAACGTCACGAAAAAAAAAAAAAAATGGAAGACTTATCAAAAATGTTCATGCAATTTTTACAGGCACAAGCTGACCGCGAGGAAAGACTAAATCAGGCACAAGCTGACCGCGAGGAAAGACAAAATGAACGTTTTGCTAAAACACTGGAACTACTAAAGAGTAATCGAGAAAATGTCGACAGTGTTAATTTCTCCCATACAACTATCTTTAATAGTATGGACACATTTAATTATGTGCCGGAGGAAGGAAAGATTTTTGAAGCATACTATACAAGATACGAGGATGTCTTTCAACTGAACTGCAAAAATTGGCCAAATAGCCAGAAAGTGAGCCTCTTACTCAGGAAATTGGGTACATCAGAACACAGCAAATTCATAGATTACATATTACCTAAAAAAACTGCGGAATTAGAGTTCATGGAAGCTGTGAAATTACTAAAAGAATTATTTAATCCAAATGTATCTCTTTTTCATAAAAGATGGCTGTGCATGAATCTAAGAAAGATGGACAACCAAGATTATTTGACATACGCATCAGTTGTCAATAAAAACTGCGATAATTTTAAGCTTGCGGAACTAACGGTAGAAGATTTTAAATGTCTAATCTTCGCACAAGGGTTAGTTTCCACGAAAAATGCAGAAATACGCAGACGAGTGTTGTCTAAGCTGGAATCTGAGCAAGATTTAACCCTCCAGAAACTAGCAGAGGACTGTGAAAGGGCCATTACACTAAAAAAGGATTAAAAAAATATAGAAGAATCCAGAGTGGCATATGTAAGAAAAGTTAGAAAACCATACACACCAACCAAGAACTTTACAAAGAAAAGCAATCGAAATGGAACGGGATATTACAATCCTAATAACCATAAATATAGGACAGAATATAACAAGCCTCTTCCTAGATATAACTGTAAGAGATGTGCAGAAAAGCATTGGGAATCAGATTGTCCTTATAAGAAGAAAAAATGCTACATTTGTAAAAAGGTGGGACACAAAAGCGATTGTGGCAGATATAAAGATTACACCAGAAAGAGAGTACAGCAAACAAAATCAAATACAAAATTAGACAAAGATGGGCGAAAATACGTAAAAGTGGAAATATTTAAAACACCAATAAAGTTACAACTCGACTCCGGCTCCGATATTTCTATTATAAACCTGAATACATGGAAAAAGTTGGGTAAAAAACCAACCATGATGAAAACGAGTAAATCAGCCCGGACGGTAACTGGTGGTGGTATAAAATTTGAAGGAGAAGTTGTCCTTCCGATAAAATTAAAAGGGATTACGAAGAAATTAAAAATATTCGTACTGAAAAATAGTGAAAATCTGTTTGGAATAGATTTAATTGAGAAATTTGGACTATGGGATAAGCCAATCAATACATTCTGTAAAAAAATAGAATGTTCTTCTCCAACAACAGTAAATATAAAAGACGATTTAAAAGAATTATTTCCTGAAGCATTCACGACTAACTTAGGTCGCTGTAATAAATTCAAGGCCTCGTTTGAACTTAAAGAAAACGCCAGCCCAATTTTTAGAAAAAAGCGAAACGTTCCGTTCGCTGGGTTGGAAAAGATTAATAAAGAATTAGATAGATTGGAACAGACAGGAATTCTATCAAAAATAGAACACAGCGAGTGGGCAGCCCCCACCGTATACGTAAAGAAAAAGAATCACGAAGTTAAATGCTGGTAATATCTTCTCTAAGATAGACTTGAGCGACGCATATTTGCAAATACCGGTCGAGAAAAATTGCTCAAAAATACTATGCATAAATACGCATAAGGGATTATTCAAATACAACTGATTGCCCTTTGGCATCAAAGTAGCGCCTGCCATTTTTTAGCAAGCGATGGACACCATGCTAAGTGGTATTGAGTGCGCATGTGCATACCTGGACGACATTGTTGTCAGGAGCAAATCCCTACAAGAACATAAGGAACATTTGAAACAAGTATTTACTCGAATACAAGAATTCGGCTTTAAAGTAAAAGAAGTAAATGTGACTTTGGTATGAGCGAGATTAAGTATCTTGGACACATAATAAACAAACATGGACGACGTCCAGACCCAGACAGATCTGCGGCAATAAAAAATATGCCAGCACCTGATAACGTAACAATCTTGCAGAGTTTCTTAGGACTCGCAAATTATTATCAATCTTTTATTGAAGGAATGCATAACTTGCGAGCCCCCTTAAATAATCTGCTTAAAAAGGATACACCTTGGAACTGGACGCAAGAATATCAAACCGCTTTTGACAAAATAAAGAGCGCACTAACATCCGAATTATTCTTAACGCATTTTGACACAAAATTAAAAATAGTCGTCGCTAGTGACGCTAGTTCCTACGGCTTAGGAGCATGCATTCAACATATTATGCCGGATGGGTCTAGAAAACCAATAGCGCACGCTTTGAGAACGCTGATACCAGCCGAGAGGGCATATTCACAAATCGAAAAAGAAGCATTGAGCATAATTTTTTCCGTGACTAAATTTCACCGATATTTATATGGTAGACAATTCTTACTTGAAACCGACCATAAACCGTTAGTCACGATCTATGGATCAAAAAAAGGATTGCCGGTATACACCGCAAATAGATTGCTGCGCTGGGGTACAATCTTACTTAATTACGATTTCCAGCTACAACATCTAGCATCAAAAAAGATTTGCCATGCGGATGGACTGTCAAGACTGATACCACAGAAACACAATCTGGAAGAATCAGTCATTGCAGCAATTCGGACAAATGTTGAAGTAAAAAATATGGTAGCAAACATCATTAAGGAGTTACCCGTAACTTTGTCGGACATTAAAAGGGAAGCCGAGAAAGACGAATACATAAAGGACATAAAAAAGAAAATTATAACGGACACAAAGGTGAAGGAAGTTTTCTCCATATGTAACGATGTGTTACTGTACAGTGAGAGAGTGGTAATACCCAAAACATTGCAGAATAGGATGTTAAGAGATTTCCATACGGGACATCCGGGGATAAATCGAATGAAGTCGTTAATGAGAAGCTACGTGTACTGGCGTAACATGGACACTGACATAGCAGCAACAATAAATAAATGTAAAGGATGCCAGTTAGCAGCAAAATCCCCACCTATAGTACACAAACCTTGGCCGAAAACCGACCAACCATGGTCGAGAATCCACATGGACTTCGCTGGTCCAGTAGGAGAAAACTATTATTTAATTGTAATGGATAGTTACACAAAATGGCCGGAGGTAATGCGTTGCAGGAATCCAACAACGAACAACTCAATAGGGTTCCTGCACGAGTTGTTTGCAAGATTCGGTGTACCAGACACACTGGTCACTGACAACGGAACGCAGTTCACATCCGCAGAGTTTAAGGAATTTTGCGACACGTTCCGAGTGAAGCACATCACGACTCCGCCGGATCATCCAAGGTCGAAAGGCCTTGCGTAAAGGTTCGTGGACACGCTAAAACGAGCGTTAAAGAAATCCATTGGAACACCAACAGAAAAAGCTTTGCAACAATTCTTGCAAGTTTATAGGATCACACCACATCCTAGTACACCATCAAACATATCACCAGCTGATCTAATGTTTGCCAGAAAGGTAAAATCAGCGTTTGATAAACTGTTGCCAAGACAGGCAATTATCCGAAACACTACACACACGAGAAGAAAGAAATATAACTCGGGAGATCGAGTATATTTTAAGTGCTACAAGAATAACACATCTTACTGGGAATGTGGAGTAGTCGATAAACGCATTGGTGATTGTACATATATGATTAAAGGTCCACAGAGTATACATAAAAGGCACCTAAATCAGATAAAAAAAACGTCATATCCAAGATGATGATTATACGACAACAGTCGAAGAGGAGGAAACCATAGATGTCATATACGAATCCTTTAATTTGGAACCGCCTCAATATACACCTGAACCCCGAAGATCAGGTAGGAAAAGAAAATTTAATGAACCATTGATGGTAAACCCAAAAAGAAAAAGATATTGAAATCTGTGTGACTTCAAATCTTGGGAGGGGGGGTGTTGTGGTGGCAACCACTCATTTGCATATACGAATAACGTTACACTATAAATGGCAAGCCTAGGTTGGCCTTAGTGTGTGTTACCTAAATGCCACCGGAAGTGACGCCGAAGAGCGTACATGTCCTCCCACCAAGACTCTCTGACTCGACACCTTCATTTGTACATACTGTAACTATACCTTTTCTTTAATACACTTAATATTGCATTCTCTTTGTTGTTTGCGTATTCATTGTATTCCTCACTAATTATGGTTCAACCTTGCAACCACAACAGTTCATAAATATTACATTTTGCTAATTCTTTTTAAACTTCAAGACCATTGAGTGAAATCAGTGAAGGTATTTTTCCTATTTTCAAATAAGATTGAAAATTGATACACATAGTACATGGCAAAATATGATTTTCTTGAATGACTTCAAGAACTTTTTCATTCCATTCACTCATTTTTTCAAATCACTGTCACATTCTTTTTGTTTGCAAATGTCCCAAGAATTGGGTTTTTTTTTGCATTTTTTAATTAAAATTATTAATAAGGGAACAAAATTTGTTGACAATGTTTGGTTCAAAATGGTCAACACCATTTTTGCTCTCAATTAAATTTCCAATAATTTCAGAACTGGTTTAATTCTTTCTTTTCCACTAATTTTTTGAACATGAGCAAGTTTCCTCCCAAAATTTCAATATCATACAAATGCAACCAAATGCATACAGCTCTTAATTCGTAGACATGATACACCAATGTTCAAAGTCTGGGGGTGTAGGGGGGCATTTTTCTAATGAGTTCGAGTTGATTGGTGGAGTCAGATTGGCCGCAACAATACATATAATCACTATGAATGCCACTGCATTATTTAAAAGTTTTTCATTTGTTTGCAAATTTCTTTCACAGTCAAATCAGGTACAATTTTCTGAATTGCCTCATGTATTTTTCTTGTTTCCCAAAGTGAAGTCATTTTATCAGGACACCCTTCATTAGTGTCACAAAGACGAGTCAAGCATCGATCCATCACAAATTCATCATCAATTTCTTATTCAATTTCATCTTGACTAATTTCTTTATCATTATTTTGATCAGTTTTGCCAGGATTTTTGCATTCACATTCATTTGTTTGACATTCAGTTGTTTCGAAATCATGACATCTCAAGACATACAATCACCATTCTCTTAATATAGCATTTACCTTCAAATTGACACGTATCCTTGGTGATTCCGAAAGAGAGAAAGCTGGAGTAGTGTACCATGTTTTATTTTTCAAATTGTTTTTGAAATTAATAATCCGGACTTTGCTAAAATGTATACTTAGACTTGTGTTTAAATTAATTTACCACATCAGCATGGAATTTATAAGAGTATCTTAAATGTAAATCTGAAAAATGAGGTAATTATGGAGAAGATAGGGCTTTCCCCTTCTCACACACGTGGCATTTATATTTTAAAGAACCTGTGTCATTTATTTTACTAAAAGGAATCAACACTTATCAAAACCAGATGTCACTTGAACATAACAGTAAATGAGATGAGATGATTGTCAGAATCAAGTTCAAATATGTGTGGGGTTCTAGATAGGAATCTGTTTATATTGGTTTTGAAGACGACCAAGCTGTAATCTGTGGGGAAGCATTCCCACTGTAATGTTTTCCACACTGAGGTAGAAACTGAGGTAGGAAGACGAGTTCTTGCTGTGAATGTCTTGCAAGTAGCGAGGGACTAGTAACGTCTCTTCTGTGAGAAAGGGGCTGTAAGGAATGGAAGAAATTATCTTCTACTAGATTTCGAAGTCGATGCTGCATTCTGTCAAGGAAACAAAGGGTGATCTGAGAAGCACCTACCCATATGTACCAGCAGTACTCCATCTTAGGACGTATCTGACTCTTATATAGATAGAGGATGGAATCAGGTGTCGGGTACTTCCTAGAGCGGTAAAATGAGCCAATCATTTTTCTAGTGGTTCTAGTAACAGATTGGATGTAAGCCTTCCATTTTAGGTCTGAAGTGAAAGTCAGTCCATGGAGCTTATCAAAGAAAGGAGCTTCCTCAAGGGGAAAGCCATTCATTTCGACTGGAGCAAAACAATGATCTATGCATTTGTGATGGAAGAAGAGAAGCTTGGTTTTAGAAGTGTTGAAAGTAATAAGCCACGTTTTCACTCATGACACCACATGCTCCAGATCAAAAGAGGGGGAATCAGCGAGAGCTTGATCACCAATGCTCAACGATGTGCTGCCATAGACAGTTGTATCGTCTGAGTAAATGTCAATAAGTGATCTCAGAATGTAACTAGGAAGATCATTAATATAGATTAAGAAGTGGGTTGGGCCCAAGATAGATCCTTGAGGCATGCCGGTATTGATATTATATGTTTCAGATTTTTGCCCATTAACAGTTACTTTTGTAGACCTATCAGAGAGAAAGGGTTGTGAGGACATTAATACATATTCCATAGCAAGCAAGTTTGTGAAGCGATCCTTTGTGTTAGACCCTATCAAAGACTTTTGATATGTTGTGGGCTATTATTCAAGAAACAAAGCCCCCTCCCCTGTCAAGAAATTCACTGGTTCTGTGTGATAGTACAGTTAGTACATCAGCAGTTGACCTTGCAGGACGAAATCCGTATTGCTTGTAACTAAGTAAATTATTTTTCTTCAGATGCTTGACATTTTCTTGATTTATTACAGATTCCAGCAACTTACTCATGATGCATAGGGAACTGATAGGTCTGTACTGAGATGCCAGCACTGATCACCAGTATTTTTAAATACTGGGCAGACCAACGATGTTTTCCAAAGAGATGGAAATTATTTTCCTTTAAGCAACAGTTGTAAAATTTTGTTAAAATAGAAGAAAGTTCAGGTAGCAGCTTCTTAAGCACAATGACTGGAATGTTGTCAATACCAGTTGCCTTGCTAATTGATTGATTGATTAAAAACAAAATAAATGAAAGTTTCTTCCAGCGAAATGCAAATGAGTAGAAGAAGGTGAGTAGAAAGTTGACCTTGTGTTTACTTTCGGCAGCCTCGTAACTCTCGCTTCCCTTATTTTATCCTTTAGTCCTCACATTCCATGAGCGATGTTTCTGACAAATGGGGGAAATTGCTGTTTTCGAGGTTGAAATCTATCCATCTAACACTTGGCTAGTTTTTGACCTAGAAACGTTTTGGTCTGAAGAGGTTGACTCTCTATGGGAGAGTGCAACTGAAACATGTATGCACATATGTAACCAATAATGTTTGTATGAATAAAAGTTTATACTATATATATATATATATATATATATATATATATATATATATATATATATATATCATGAAATGAAATGCAGTGGAGACAGGATGTGAAAAAAGACAAAAGAAAAAACAAATTAAACAGAGAAATAAATAAAAAACGGGAACTTTACTAGTTTCTTTCATATCAACGAACGTCTTCAGCAAATGTGAAGATTTTAAATTTATTAAGATAACGGCAAAACATAGGAAAAAAGAAGAAGATGCACTATGGAATGTGTTTGGCATGTGCATTAGTATTTGAAAAATAAAAATAATTATGCAGCATGTGAGACAAAGACGGTAAAATAGGAAAAGTGGGAAAACAGAAAATGAAAACGAAGAAAAGGAAAAAATGGAACATGGGTGAAATGCTGTAAAAAAGAGTATTAGTTTAACCAGGATCAGAGTTTTTATGATGTGGAGAAGTATATTGCATTGTTTGAGTGAGGTTTTTGCCAGATGTTTGTTTAAGAAATAAGATCCGAGTCTAAGGTTTACATTAGATGGTGATGAGAGAAAGATTACAGCACTTTCGATGCATTTACGGCGTGGGAGAGAGGATTCAGTCTTGAGGAGGGTGTAGTTTGTAAAGTGAAAATTGCGGGTAAAAATGTTTCTGTGTATGACTAGTGCGTTAGTGGTATTATTGTGTTTGAGATCCCGTTTCTGATGTTTTATTCCTGTGTTTAATTTGTTTTTCCTAAGGCGCTGAACTATACACATCAATGTCGAAGGTTCGATCCTTGTCTAAGTTAGCCATGCTGATGACGGCTGTGAGCCAGAAACGCGGGTCCATGGATTGCTTTTATGTACATATAAAATTAATAAATATATAGAAATACAGATATAAATATATAGATATGTATCTGAATTAATGCAAAAGTTGGTTTCTCATTCATCACACCTATACTACCATCAAAACGGCTCACTGTTATTTAAAGCAATAATACAGCATAGTATTTAGAAATAGTGTAGGTATAGTTGAGAGGAAAGACATAAACAAAGCTCTTTGCATGTCTAATTTATATAAGTATTTTCTAAACAGCTCATAATAAATTACTGTTTGGTGTTATTCATATGTAATTGTATTGTCCTATTTTCCTATATATATACGCAATATTTTTGTCGATATTAACAGTAATTAATTGAAGTAATTAAATAAAATAAGAATAAATTACTGAAACCTTCAAAAAGATATTTGTTCATTAATTTTCAAGGGAGGTAATGAAACTGAAATAGCTAGCTAGAAAGAAATATGTACCGATGAGGCAAAAGCAAGAAGAGAAAGGGAAGGGGGTTGACTGCTTGATTGTTCTCTCTCTCTCTCTCCCTCTCTCTCTCTTTTTTTCTCCTCCATCCCAAGAAAATGTGTCCTCGCTAACGGGAGGGAGTCCCGTTAGTAACGACACATTTTCTTTTTTATTGATTTTAAATTAAATGATTGTTATTATCTTGTCGACGAATATTTCGCTTTGGTATTAAAATTTTATTTCCCGGCCTTTTCTTTAGGAGGACTTACTTAATTTTAAACAAGTTGCCATCCATTTCTAACTCGTAAGTTAAACAAAAGATCCCCGTCAACACCATTGTTAAGGTGAATTGATTTATTCTTTGTTTTTATTTCTTTACGATCTTATACAAAATTAAATAAATTTGTATCAAAATTACCAAAATGTTAATATTTATTCATTTATATGATTAAATGTTTACGTTAATCTATTTATATTAATAAATTGGAAAGTTTTTATCTTAAGTTTACAACAAACTTATTAATGAATTTTTATTATTTAAAATTTTGTTTTCAAGTATTCTAAGTAGTGAACCTTGCGAAGTGATAGCAAGCTGGTAAAGCTAGCTATTATGTGTATATAATATATTTCAGAAAATCTGGCCAAATGTACTAAGCAATAATACATTTAGATTTCGTCAAGTGAGACAAATAAAAAAACAACCTGAAATATTCAAAGAAATAAAATAATAGAAATTTTGCATTTACCGGTTCTCACTCATGAAGAACCATCTCAAGACTCTTTTCAAATATTACTCACTTCTTTCTTTGGTAAGGGTCAGGTGACCAAAGATCCAAAAAATGTATATTTGTAAAAAGGGAAGAGAGAAAGAAAGAATAATGATAGGAGAATGTTGTTTTAACAAAGAACTTTACAGCTGGACGCCAGGTGAATTGTACCCTATGGCAGGATCATGCCTACCAGAATTTTCTAAGGAGATTCTATTTTTATTAACAAAGGCGACGGAGTGGCACTAGACCAATTTTCTTTGTGTGGACCAATGTTCTGGGGAGTGCAGAGCCGTAATAGACCAATATTCTTATTTTATTCTGTTTTCGTCAATCTTGCTTCTGTCACTCGTTCTGCTTATTAAAAAGAAAGGTAATAAAACTAACTATAAAACTCGATAAAGGAATAGTCAATTATTTACATGAACAAAAGGAAATACCTCCAAGTATTAATACTATATAAAATGCAGCTGAAAAGCGGAAGAGAGCGCTAACAAGCAGAAAGTAACTAATATTAAATTTTTCTTTATTTTAAAAATGTTACTGGCTTTTCAAATTCACTTTTTCCTGATTCAAATAACCTAACCATAGCTCAATGAGTCCCACTGTTTACTAGTATAGAATATATATATATATATATATATATATATATATATATATATATATATATATATATATAATTAACTTGTTACAAATATCCAGGGGGTATAAATCCGAAGGAAGTTGAAACCGGGTTTATGAGAGTGCTCAATGAAAATTCAGAGCAAAATATATTTTTTGTTGGTGATTTTATTATTCCATTAATTGCGACAAAATACACGATAATCACCTATTACAACAGAAATGACAGTTATAACTTTATAATTATAATTCTATTCTCATTATTAAATTAAACCCACCCTGCCCCCCGCCCTGGTTGGAATTGAGGTCACGATGGCCCAGACACTAGAGATCACCCAACTCAACTTTCTGAAATATCACTTGTTGGGGTCTCCCCCCTCCCCCTTGCATGTCCTCGCTATAGGCTAAGCCCCATCTCCGTCCCCCTTCCTCTTATGCATCTTCAATTTCCGGTTGGGGTTGAATTTAAAATCTTAGGCATTTGGATTCCATTGTCACTTGAAAAGTTGGCGTTCATTATGGGCGCTAATGAAAGAGCATATATTTTGTCGCAATTAATGGAATAATAAAATCACCACCAAATATATATATATATATATATATATATATATATATATATATATATATATATATATATATATATATAGGTGTAATCAGTCAACAGATAATCATACTCTCTCTCTCTCACTCTCTCTCTCTCTCTCTCTCTCTCTCTCTATATATATATATATATATATATATATATATATATGGTACATTCCGACACTAGCCTGAGGTAGCTCAGTGATAGAGCTTCAGACTTCAGACTCTGGGGTCCTGGTTTTGAATCTCGCTAGGTTCAGCCACACTGATGATTAGTAGACGACGAGACATGTGTCTGCGGATAATTAAATTAAAAAAATATATATGTCGCTTCCCATCTGGAGGCATCACATTAGTGACCGGAAAGTATTTGCAACTAGCATTTAGGTAAAAATGCTCTTTCATATAAATAATTGAATTCGTTCAAAACTATTGCAAACAAAAATAAACAAATAAATGACATCTATAAAAACGCAGTACATTCCAGAATTAGTGAGAGGTAACTCAGTTGTAGAGCTTCAGGCTTCAGATTCTCGAGTCCTGGTCTCAAATCTCGCTAGATTCAGCCACACTGATGAGTCGTATACGACGAGACACGTATCTGTGGATAATTAAATATATATATATATATATATATTAGGAATTATTTGCATTGATGAATAAAAATATTTCTTGTTCTCATAAGGGGGAAGTAACAATTATATATATACTAGCAGGGTTACCCAACATTGCCCGAGTTAGACTGTAGGATAGCATCATATGCAACATCACATTAAGGAGAGTTTACTTTAACAGGAACCTTAATGTTGTCAACTAGATATCGTATCCACTGATCTATTCAGATATATTTTTATACTCCTAATCTAACGCTTATAAATAGATTACTTTGATTTAATGTGCAGCTAGAGCTGCAGAACTACTTCCATTATGTTTACATGCAAAGTGTACATGTGAATACACTTATATTTAAGGTATACTCCTTAGTATGTCTTCATATTTAGGGACAGGCATGCACGCAGAGAGAGAGAGAGAGAGAGAGAGAGAGAGAGAGAGAGAGAGAGAGAGAGGCGGTCTCCTTTATTATATACTAGCTGGACCCGTCCCCTGGCGTTGCCCGGAAGAAATGTAAAAGAATGAATCAAAGAGGGTAAACATCCGGCCGAACGCAATAAGATCACATTTTGGAATTGTTGCCGGGTGAAAAGAGGAAGAAATGAATGTAGAAAAGAGGGAGACGTGGTTGTAGGAGTCTTCCTGCCTATCCCATGGTACTGGTATTTACTCAGAATTATCTTTTTAGATTTAACACCCGCTCTATCTAAAATTTAAGAGGCCTACAGAGCCGTATTAAATCAAATTCCCATCTGGTTATCATTGTTTTTAAATTCCATTTTTTTTCAGAGAGGAAGGAATAATGGAAAATGGAAAAAGAAATAAAAAGAAAAAAGAGAAAAAAAGAAAAAAGAAAAAAGAAAAAGAAAAAAAGAAAAATGAGTACGCCTTCTGAGCACTACTGAATACACAACTATAATTAAGGTTGTCTGCAGAGCAGCAGTAAATCATGTTGGTTTGACGGAAAATGATATTTATAATACGTAAATTACTAAATATTACAGTAATTTTCTTTCAAAGTACTACATGGTAACATTGAATATAAAAATCCAACCCTTAGTCCTCCCTCCCTCCTCACTCGAAGGCGGAAATATAACAATATAAGAAAAAATAAATAAATTGTATGAGATGACTAGGATCAAACCCTAAACCTTTCGGTCTCGGAGCTATGCTTTTAACCTTGAAGCCACCAACGCAAATATAAAATGTATGCCAAATTAGGTCATCTAAACCAAGATAGCCGGTAGCTGGCATGTGTTATAATTTACGATATGCCATAAGGTGACCAAATCTAGAGGTCATCATTCGCACGTTTTGGATCATTTCTATTCCAATAAATCGATATTTTATTCTAATTTTTGGATATTATGCATGTGAAAGGGGTACGATTAAGGAAATATTAACTTTATGGTTCTATGTTGATTTTGACGTATATGGGCTTAAATCGGAAGTCGAGTCGCTGAAGAAATTGTAGACGCCATGTTGAATGTCGAAATACAGAAGGAACTATGTTCGTTAATTGCATTCTCGGAAAACTAGAATGAGTATAAATGTATACGAATAGGTTGAAGTTACTTAAACCGATATTCTCGAAAAATCAACGGAATTAGCGGGAGTGTCCATTAAATAGACGGGTCAATATACTGCCCAAAAAAAATGCAACATTTTCTGTTTTGTGGTTTTATGTTAGGCTGGGTCTAGTCTATAACATACAACAAATTGGGCGAGATCCGAATATGGCAAAGTTTTAAATTTTGAATATGACTTGTTTTGGTTTACAAGTCATTTTCTATTTACATATGAAGCACTAACTCGGTCAGTTTTCATGATAAATCAATAAATCTTGGATTTTTACTCATTTTCAGAGTCAATCTTTCGCATGAAAAGGGTTACCAGTGATACCAAATAAACCCTTATACCATACCTAGGGGTACACGACCCCTTAACCCCTCATTACATCCACATTGGCACCCGTACCCCTAAACTCCTTATTGTACTAGCCTAGGTTCACAAACAGGCATATGGGTGATTATTTTTATATGGGTACCAGTGGTGAATTATTACTTTCTTCAAGTGATCGGGCCCCTTATCTCCGTATATAAATGAAATTGTTTTATAGGGTATAGGATTCCTGAGAAAACAACTGAAAACCCCAAAGAGACCACGTTTTACCCCATCAGGATTTGGACTGTGATGAAACCGTGGTGCTTTGAGAAAAGGGTGCTTCAGGTATCAACCGTGCAAGTATCGAAAGAGGTGACAAAGTCATTGTTGAAGCCAGAATTAGTGTTCACATAAACAAAAAGGAATATTGATTTAGCCTAAAAAAAGCATGATTCTGCTCGGCCACTAAAAAGGGGCGCTCGTGTTTCTCTGTGACGATATGACAGTAAAACGCATTGCTTTTTCTGTGGAACTGATACTACGAAAAAAGATTATAAACGAAAAAGTGAAGGAAAGATTTGCTATTGTAAGACTGCTGCATTTGCTCAAACTATCCTGGGTCATTGCAAAACAAGAGGGGATGAGTAGGCCACTGCTGTTCAAGGTCGGATCGAATATTTTGGTGGTGATCTTCATGCTGCAGACTGTGTGTACCACCAGTCATGTTACGTCAACTTTCATACAATGCGAAGCATTCCAAGACAGTTCACGTCAGTTGAATTAACAAAACGACGAAAAAGTGGAAGACCAAAAGACACATATCCGGATGAAGCATTCGAAAGGGTGTGTGTATTCTTGGAGGAAAACAATGAGGAACAGATAACGATATAGGACCTCAACGCTTAAATGGGAGAATACTTACGAAGTAGTAAGTCATCGGCATATAAAAATCAGTACCTCAAGGAAAAGCTGATATGTCGATATGGAAACTCTTTATTTGTGACCAAAGGCTGTTGTGGTATCGCAAACATTGTGACATTTAGGGATAAAACCTGTGACATTCTTTGTGAATACTACAATTCATCTCCGACAGATAATAAGGAAGCACAAAAACGAGCAATTCTCATCAAAGCTTTCTTTCACTTCAACCCAACTACTCCCAGCTGGTAAGGCATGATGCACTTGATGCATAAGGAGTGCGAATATATAGGACGTTGCTGGCTGGCAGTAGACTCAAGGAGATCATGGAGACAGTATATGGTGAAAATGCTGTCATACACATGATGAGTGGAAAGGCAGGGCAACAAGCATTTTGTGGCCACCTGCTGGTGGATCAGTGTCTCACAAGTCAGATTGATGCCAAAATCTTGGAGGATGAACCTGGTTTTCAGGACCAAATAGAAGAACTTGAGCGGCTGTACATGCTGATGGAAACTGGTGAATGTGACTTGAAGTCATTGCTGGAATCAGATTCCATCGCTAGGATTTAAAACAGTCTAACTCTAATAAGGGATGAACTGATAAGGGCCTCCAAAACCAGCAATTTATGGATAAACTATCAGCACATGCTAGGAATTACTAGGGCACTTGTTGCAGCTGATCGAATGGAGTCTTGGGAACTGCGTCTTAGTGCCGTCTTTGTTTGCTTGTCAATATTCGCAGCCACTGGTCATCCAAATTATCTGAAGTCGGTTCGTCTAAATCTTCACAAGATGTATGCCTTGAAAGATGATAACCCTGCAGTACATAAAAAGTTCCTGTTTGGGTTTCACGTAATCAGACGCAGTAGACTATACTGAGCTAGTCTTGGCTCCGATCTTGTCATCGAGCAAACACTAATGTGCTCACTCAAAAGCCATGGGGTAGTGGGATGTCCGAGCACCAGAGAACAGTTCGGTCCATGTCGTCCACTATGTCATCTGCTTACAATCTTGCCATGCAATAACTTACCGCATGAAGTTGTAATAAAAAACATGTGTTACTTGGAAGCCAAGCTTTATTCAACTAAAAAGAGGAATACAAAATGGTGGCAGATATGGCCAGTTTTATACACGTCAGCTAACGACTTCCGGCTCCGGGAGCACGTATGGAAGCCCATACGAATGTAATATAACATTCTTCCTTGCTAGAAAGAAAAAAAAGTGTCTTCAATAATTTAAGTTTTACCTTTTTTTTTTTTTTTCAAGTATTACTAAAAAAGTAAAACAAGAAATGAACTTGTTCGAAGTCTTTTTTTTTTTTTAATAAATTCATGCACGAATTAAGTATTACTAAAAAAAGTAAAACAAGAAATGAACTTCTTTTTTTCTTTACTTGCTACTCCAGTCAATCTCCATATCGATTGGGAGGTTTTGGTACTCGACTAGATCGCCTTAGTTCAGGCTGGGCCAATGTATCATCATAGGCCCCGTTATGACATGTCTTTGGTACCTTACTGGATCGCCTTAGTTCAGGCTGGGCCAACGTGTCATAGGCTCCATTATGGCATTGTATATTATCCTGTACAAAGTGGTTCCCTCTCTCTTGTTCCTCAATAGGAGACCTTACAATTGTCTGGGCTTCGGGACAAGGTGCTAAGTCACGAACAGACACAGTAGAGTTTCGTCCATCTGGGTACCTAATGTGTGCATAGGTCGGGTTACTGTTAAGGAGCTCAACTTGGTTTACATAGGGTTCGTTTTTGTTCCTTACAAACCTTCTTAGCAGTACGGGTCCAGGAGTCATTAGCCAAGAGGGAAGCGAGTTTCCATGGGAGGAACGGCGCTGGAATGTGAAGAAACGTTCATGCGGTGTGGCGTTAGTTGCCGTACACAACAACGATCTCTGTGAATGGAGCACCTCGGCAAGTACAAGTTACCAATGCTTTTCAGACAGGTTACGCAATCTAAGAGCTAAACGAATCGCCTTCCATATAATGCCATTAATTCTCTCTACTTGTCCGTTTCCGGTTGGAGGATAAGGAGTGGTATTACTAGTGGCAACTCCTTTCTGGGAGAGATAAGATTTCAGCTCCTTGGACATGAAAGATGTGCCTCGATCTGAATTTATATAACTTGGCATTTCACATAGGCTAAATAGCAAATCTAAACATTTGATCACTGTTACTGCATGCATATTGGGACATGGAAAAGCAAAAGGGAAATGAGAGTATTCATCAACTATAATTAATAAATAACAATTAGTCGATACATCAGGCAGAGGACCTTTGAAATCAACACTAAGTCGTTCCATAGGTTTTGTTGCCTTTATAAGAGTTCCTTTTGGTAAGCGATAGAATTGAGGTTTTAGCTCTGCATAAATCCTACAAGAAGCACACATCTTCTTTACCTCTTCTGTAGAAAAGGGGAGATTCCTTGCTCTTACAAAATGAAGCAGTCGAGTTATCCCCGGATGACACAGTCCATTGTGGAGATCAGCGAGTGTAGATGTATTAAAGGTTGAACAAGTGTATGCCCGGGAAAATGTGTCAGGGACCACATTATCTTTACCAGGACGATACTTGATAGTGTAGCTGAATGCGGCAAGTTCCAGTCTCCATTCCTGGATTTTTGCATTCTTAATTTTCGTACGTCTTTTACTATCAAACATAAAGGCTACTGACCGCTGATCGGTAATCAAAGTAAAGTGGCTTTGTGCCAGATAATGGCTCCATTTACGCACTGCCTCAATAATTGCAGTCGCTTCTTTTTCTACGATGTGGTACTTTAGTTTACTGCCCTGTAGTGTTCTAGACATAAACGCCACCGGTCGTCCTCCTTGATTAAGAACGGCGGAAATCGCAACATCGGATGCATCACACTCTACCTCAAAGGGCAAGTTTTCATCCACCGTCTGCAGAGTAGCCTTTTCTAATTCTATTTTCAGCAAGTTGAATGATTTCAAGGCCTTCTCTTCCAATGGGAATTTTCTGGCGTTTTTTAACGGTTCAATTTTGTTAGAAAATTCATGTATGCATTTTGCATAGTACTCAAACATTCCAATTATCCTTTTAAGTTATTTTAAGTTCTCGGGTGGATGAAGCTCCTTTAATGGGCGAAGTCGCTCTGTATCAGGCTTGATGACACCATTCCCAACACAGTACCCCAGCACGTTAATAGAAGGCACGGCCTTTACAGTCTTTGATTGGTTAAGAGTAAGGTTTCTCCGACCGATAGTTTCTAGGAACTGCTTTACATTTTTATCATGTTCCTCCTGAGTATGTCCAGCAATTGTTACATTGCCAAGGTATGGGAAAGTACCACGCAGGTTCTTCTCTTTTACTATACTGTCCATAGCCCGTTGGAAGGCAGCGACCCCATTTGTAACTCCAAACGGAATCCTACAAAACTGATACAAGCAACCATTTGCCTCAAACGTGGTATACTTTTTATCAGCCTCATTCAGCGGCACTTGGTGGTAGGCACTTTTAAGATCAAAAATGGAGAATACCTTGTATTTTGCAAGATCATTCACCATGTCGTCTATCTTTGGCAATGGGTAGGCATCTAATTCTGTGTATTGGTTAATTGTTTGTGAATAATCCACACACATCCGCTTTTTATGTCGGTGGGTGGGGTCCTTCGCTACCACTACTTGGGCTCGCCATGGTGATATGCTGGTTTTGATTATGCCCTTAACTTCCTCTGCAATGAATATCTGATCGTCCTTGCTAAAACGTCTGGATTTGACAGCTATTGGTTTGCAGTTTGAAGATACATTTTTAAAAAGTGACGGCTCTTCTATTTTTGCTGCGGCCAATGCACAGAGGGGGGAGCTCTATCCATAGTTAACTCGGGACAGGGCCCGCCGTATTTGAAAGTTGGCCAAGTATTAAGTCTGAACACAGATTTTTCAGAATACCAAGCCGTGTAGCAACGTATAAGTGGTTATTAAGATCGAGAGCTAGGTTAACAACATAGCCCTTGGAACGAGTATTCAAGGTTTTCTGAGCCATAGAAATGTCTTTATTGAACGGATAAACTTTTAGTTTTAGTTCCTGCACAATTCTTTCGTTAAGATAGCTGTCAGTACTGCAAGAATCCAGGAGAGCACTTAATCTTGTTCCGTTAATAGTCGCATGCGTTGCAGCTGGCGCGAGTCCTTGTGGTATGTTTGAAAATGTGGTCAGTAAGTGAGAACCGACCAATGTTGCCACTGAACTTGAAGGCTTAGATTTGCACACGCGGGCATAATGTCCTTTCTTGGAGCATTTATTGCAAGTAGCCTCGCGGGCGGGACAGCTATCCCTTGAATGATAGGAGAAACCACAAAAGAAACATTTACGATTCTTATATGTTGCAGCTGTAGCCGATTCACTGGGAGGAACTCGAGGACTAGAACAACTACATTCACATACCCGTAGTAATACTGGGTCCACGACCGTAGCCAGGTAGGTATCCGGCGTTGCATACGCATCACTATTATGCTGGGCTATATTCAATGCAGAGGCTTGGCTGTATGCCGTCAGAAGGTCTAGCTTTTTATTTTCCAGGAGCCGCTCTTGTATTGAAGGTGAGGATATTCCAGAAATGAATGCGTCACGCATTGCCTCGTCGCCACACTCCTCTGCACTGTGGTCACGAAAGTTGCAATTCCTTTTTAGTTTCTCCAACTCTCGGAAAAATTCGTCCATCGTTTCTCCCGGCTTCTGCCGTCTGGTTGCTAGTATATGTCTTGCAAAGACTTCATTCGGTGTTTTAATAAACAAGCTGTCCAGCTTTGCTATAGCAGCATCGAAGTTCGTACATGTCTCTATAAATTCATAAACATTAGAGCTCACACAGCTTAACAGGGCTCTGTATTTGTTTGGTATCCTATCTTCATAATCTTCAAGGTAATTACTTAATATTGCACGCCAGTGTCGGTATTCCTTGGCAGCTGTCGGTAGACTGGGATCAATGTCTAGGCATTTTGGTTTCCATGTCACATCCATTTTAGTATCGTGGTAGACTTAAAAAAAAATCTGTTTTTTAGTTGAATAAATTGTAATAAAAAACATGTGTTACTTGGAAGCCAAGCTTTATTCAACTAAAAAGAGGAATACAAAATGATGGCAGATATGGCCAGTTTTATACACGTCAGCTAACGACTTCCGGCTCCGGGAGCACGTATGGAAGCCCATACAAATGTAATATAACACACAACAAGCAAATAACATAAAGAGTTGTCTGTCTCTCGGATGAGAAGAGATGAGACAATCCCCGGGAAAGTTTCAGAGCAACTAGACAGCTTTAAGCCGTTTTCAGGTGATGAACTGTTATGCAATATTATCACAGGGATTACAGCTAACGAGGATGTTAATGTTCAGGACCTTTTCAAAAACTAAAAAGACATTGCACAGAAGATGGATGGACAATCAGTTTACTCCTACTTTCACAAACGGAGTTTGAAAGCAAAGACTTTAGCATCGAGCAAGAATGTCAAAGATCGTAGCATTGACCCAGTACTTTTATTCTAGAGTTTTCTCATGGTCTCACAGATGGGTGATCTAAGGCTGGATGATCTCATGTCCTATGTTGAAAAAAAAAATGGACAGTGCTGTGACACAAACAGTTTCAGTCACAGAGCACAATGTACTAGATGGAGGATCTCTTCTTCACCATTTGAAATGGAAGGAAGGTAAAACATAGAGCTCGATTGCAAATGATTATGCCTCATTTAGTGTTGAACACTGTCGTGTTTGATGGTTATGAAGTTTGACCAAGTATAAAGGATGTACTCATCAGTGGTGAAGTCGAAAGCTGAATGCAAGAAAGGTGAAAATTACTGAGATAACAAAATTTTCTGGGAAAAAGGAGGACTTCTTGTCAAATGTGGCAAACAAGCAGGCGCTGATCAAGACGATCATGGAACGAATGCGGCAGAAAGGCTGTGACGTTATTCAAGGGGAAGTTGTGACAGTTAAGACGTTACATTTCCATCTCACTATCCATCTTTCCACCTCCTTCTCAAACTCTGAGTTTTTCTCACTCTCCAGGGAATTCTTGTAATATTTTACTTTGTTCTGTAACACTGGAGGCTCTCCCATTCATTTCCATCTCACTGTCCATTTCTCTCTGTCAAAATTTGCCTCAAAGTCTTTGTCTTCGATTTTGCAAACATTCGGCTGATGAGCAGCTACAACACAGTGTATGTCTCAAAACTTCACCTCAGTTTTTTTATAGTCACACCTCCCATCTCATTGATTATATCGATTTCAATCATGACGTTTATCCCATCAATCATGTGATTCATTATAATCACGTCCACTTTAATTCATACTCCACATACTTTTATTTCCACTTGCCGGGATCGCTTTCATTTTATGTCTCTTCTATCAACCGTTTTCACAGTGCCACTCCTGCCACACCCACTCACAAGTTTGGAATTGAGTAAAGTGGTGGTGCATCTGGTATCGACAAGTGCCGTCATTACAGTATTATTCACTGCTACTTCTATCATTGGAAGAGGCTTGTATGGCGCCTTCATTCTGTTGCCAGGGTAGCTACCCCCCCCCCCCCTCTAATCTCCTTGCTCGTTTCCCTGAGCCTGAGAACAATACCTCACAATGTGCCCAAATTTTCCACACTCATAGCACCTTACTCTGGATCTAGGTGGCTCCATGCAATCTTTAATTAAATGTATCTTCAACATCTAAAGCACCGAATGCCTGGTTATTCCCTTTGAACCTCACTCGCTGCCACCGTCCCAGACTTTCTTTTGCTAACTAAAAGCTGTGCAATCAGTATTAGTTTGATGACGTCCATTTTCTCTACGTGAGGTAGCTGTTGCAGTGCCACAGATACGTCGTTTGAGAATCCTGTAATGAACGTAAGTTTAGCCGTATTACCAAGTCCTGGCCCTAGGTATCCGTCTAGTTCAGCCAATCTTTTATCACCAATTCTCTAGTTCACCTGAATCGTTTCAGTTTTTCATACGTTTCGAAAGGTCCTTTGGTGAACGGTATCAGTAATCTCCTCTCAATCTGTTCCCATCTAACTGGTCTTCATTACTTATCCCAAGGTAGAGAGCAAGTACATCTCCGTGCAGAAAAAGTGGAATGAAACGAGTAACGTCTTGCTCTTTTGTAGCTTTGCTACCAATTTCACTTTTTCACTCACATGATCACATGATCTTCTCTACTATAAGAGATATCGCATCTTTGCTTAACCTTAAATTTCCGAACTCCATAATCTCCTCTTCGTGCCGAAATAGCTTGTAATCCAGTAATGAATTTAAAGCAATTTCTCAATCAGAATCTCAATATCACTTTTCACTGTTCACTCTTCATTCTTCACTCTCTGCTGTCACTAACCGAACTGCTGTCCTCCAAATACGCCTCTTCTTAAAGCAGTCGGTCTTCTCATATGCAAATGAATGCGACCTATAAAAATCAACCATGAACACCAGTTTTTTTTTCTGAATTTCGAGTGCCCTCCATGCGAAACGGTTCACACACCTCAAAGCAGGTTAATCTTCCTTTTTTATTTCATTTTTAGCGTATGCAACATTAATTCCTTTGTTTCTTATATCACATATACATAAATATATATAGATATGTACACACATATGCATATATACATATATATGTGTACATATATATATGCATATATATACCCTTATACATATATATATATGCATATAGATACACATATACATATATATATATATATATATGCATATATTATCACCCTGTAATTTGGCCCAAAATACATTTCAATATTAAAACACACACATACACACATATATGTATATTTTATAAAAGATATTTAACCCCAAACAGGGCAGGACGCCACTGTAGACGTAAGGGGCTACTGAGAATTATGGAGTAGGTTTAGGGTGTCATCCTAAATTGGGAGCTGTGCAGTGAGATGTCTGTTTACATTAGTTTTAAACCTCTGCATTTCAGTAACGTCGGGGAAACGGAGTAGAGAGAGAGAGAGTTCCAGAGGCCGGCAGCACAAGGAAAGAAGCTGCTGGAGTAGAATGCTCTTCGGCATCTGGGGAACTCCACAATGAATGGATGTGACCTAGCTGATTGTCGGGTTGTTCTAGTGTATTTGCGTCGAGGAGGCACTAGAGCAGCTAGTTCACTAGAGCACAATCCATTGAAGTATTTGTAAAACAAGCACAAGGATACAACATTGTGGCAATGGGACAGGGGCTGGTGCTTGGTCGATAGTGAGGGACCTATTAAGTTGGCGACTCTTTTTTGGACCTTGTCTAGAAGGGAGAGACTAGTGGATGATGCACCAGCCCAGATGTGACAACAATACTCCATACATGGGTGGATTGTGGCTTTGTAGAGATACAGGATAATGTCAGGTGTGAGGGGTTTACTAGCACAGTAGAGGGAGCCCACCTTCTTTGCTGCAGTCTTGGCAATGTCTTCAATGTATTTGTTCAAATTCATGTTACCTGTGCAGGTTAGGCCGAGTAGTTTGAATGTTGAACTCTCAAGTATGGTGTTATTTGCTATGGCAATCGGTGGTTGAAGAGGTTTCTTGTAGTTATTGAAGAAAAGGAGCTTTGTCTTTGCGGCATTTAAAGTTACCAACCATTTATGACCCCAATCTATTACAGCCTGGAGGTCACTTTCTAAGGATTCAGCTATTGCCTCGGATACGTACGTGCCCGTTTTACCCACATGATGAGAGTACAGCGTGGTGTCGTCAGCAAATATACCTATCTCAGACTCAATGTCATCAGGGAGGGTATTTATGAAAATCAGGAACAACAAAGGTCCGATGATAGATTCCTGGCGTACATCTGCATTTATGTCATGTTGCTTAGATGAACGCCCATTGAGGACAACCTGGATCTTTCTTTTGGTTAGGAAGGATCTAATTATATTAATATTCGTCCAGTAATACCATATGAGTGCAGTTTTAGGAAGAGCCCCTTATGCCATACCTTATCAAAAGCCTTGGATATATCAAGCGCTACTGCCCTAGCTTCACCCACCTTGTCCAGTGTATGATATATGCGTTTAGAGATGACCGTTAGATGTCCGCAGTGGATCGTGCTTGTCTAAATCCATACTGGTGGTCAGACAAAAATTTAACATTAACAAGGTGCCGGACTATCGCTAGATTGATTAAGGATTCAAAGATTTAAGCAAAGATTGGGAGTAGGCTGATTGGGAGATAGTTCTGAGGATCTGTTCAATCCCCATAATTCTTGAAGACTGGTACCACAGGGGCAATTTTCCAGCTATCAGGGAAGCAAGATTCAGCAAGGCATTTTTTGTAGAGTTTGAAGAGGACAGGGACCAGTTCTGCAGAGCATTTCTTTATTACTATTACGAGTATAAGATTAGGCCCACATGCTTTGGAGGTGTCAAGTTTTTTATGATGACCCTGACCTGAGATTGGGTGATGACCAGGTTTTCAAGTGTGACTTCAGTCCGCAATAAGAATTTAGGGAGATGGTGGTTTGCTGAGTCTAAAGTGGAGTTTATGGCGAAACGCTGGGCAAGTAGTTCAGCCTCATCAGTTGCCATGCAAACGACATCATTGTGGTTTGATAGCAGGGGAATCGTTGATTGTCCATTGTTCATCACACTATTATAGATTTTCCAGAAATCGCGAGTGCCTAGTTTCTATGACTGAATGCGTTTTTTGGTTATCTCTGTATACCTTCTCTTTGCTTTATCTATCACTGCCTTACAATTATTTCTTGATTCTATAAATTTCTGTCTATTCGCAGTTGACTTATGGCGGACGGACTTTCGGAATGCTTGCTGCCTCTCAGCAATGGCAGCTGCACATTTCAAAGTGAACCATTGAGGGGAGTGGGTTTTGCTGAAGAATTTTAGCATGGGGACATAGGCTTCAATGCCTGCTTTGACCGATTCGATTAACTCATGTGCACACTGATAAGCAGGGAGTGAGGAGGTTTCAGTCTATGAGGCATCACTGATGTGATCTCTGATGGACTCAAAATCAGCCTGCTTGTAGTATCTCGTTGTTTTGAGCAATGGCTCATCAGCTTTTGAACAAGTCTTTAGGGTGATAGCAATCATAACCACGACGTGATCAGCGTTCCTGTGTGGGCTATAGGCTTCAGTCACACCAGCCTCTGGCAGTGAGGTCAGGAACAGGTCGAGAAGTGAGGCTTACTGCTCTACTTGATCAGGGAGGCGGGTCGGGAAAATGACAATCTGTGAGAGGGAGTGAGCTAAAGAGAAATTATATGTAGAGTTACCGGCTCCGTCAGTAAGGCTGGAGAATTGCAGCCAGTCACGGTGGTGTGCATTAAAATCCCCAAATACATGTAATTGGGCATTCTAGTCGAGTGAGAGTGCTCTATCTATGCTTGCAGAAACAGAGTTTAGCAAGGTAGTCCTGAGTCGAAGGTGAACGGTATAAGAAATATAAGTATCTAACGCTGTGGTGTGAAGTCAATCTAAAGCACATGTAGGCTTGGTCATCTGATTCTAACCTATGTTCTATACTTAGGGGGAGGGTGTTCCGAACATAAACTCCTAGGCCATGCATATGTTTGTCAGAGTCTTTACGGTAGAGAGGGTGGTAGTCAGTCATGTCAAAGTGGTGAGAGGAGGTTGAGGATTGAAGGTTTGTTTCACTAGGATATCCGGAGAGTTTGTCAGGAGAAAAGTTTCTACATCATTGATGTTGGTTCTAAGTCCCCGGATATTTGTGAATGCGAGCCTCAAGCGCAGAGGCGAAGATGTTTTGTATTGGGTGTTTGGTTTAGGTCTTATTTTTTGATTTTGCAATGTCATGTTAGTTTTTGATAGAGTGGTGGTGGACAAAGTGGGTTCATGTTAGGTGCCAATAAGCTCACACAACCAGTCCATTAGTTGCGACTTGGTCCATGGGGGTTGTGGCCTCGGGAAAGCCCACCGGGATAAATGTAGGGTCCTTTTCCATGTGCGACATGGCACCTACAGCTACCCACAGTATTATAAAACTGATAATAGAGCAGCCGTTCTTAGCACTACCCAAGAGTTTGGGCTCATGTCTTGTCAGTCGGAAACAGCAGCCAGACAAGCTGTCTAACCTGTACCTTCAACCTGTTGGAACAAAACCGACCTAGACCGGTCATGTAAGACTTAGTGATGAAAAAGATAGAGAGAAAAAGAGACGGCATTCATTGTCCTAGTCAGGAAACAAGGCCCGGAACTGGGTGCCTTTGAGGCGTTCCAGCACTGGCACCTCTGCACCAGGCTAAAAGACGGAGAAGGAATGCAAAGGCAGGGTGATAGGCAGAGCCCATCTACTCCTTAAGCAATTTTAAATTTGCAAACCGGATATTTTGTTCGAGATTCCAGCTCTAGGAAGATTGTTGATCAGAACTAAGGAATCCTCCCTTCCCAATGGTTTTCTGTCAAGACGTAAGTGGTTAGTAACAAGGTTTTATTTTCAGAGTTTTCTTTCTTTTAGTTGGATGGCCTGACAAGGTCTACAGGTTCAACACTCTAAGTGGGGATAGCCTGCGCCCGTGTACTAGTCGGGTATTTCTGAGCCCCTGCAGGTATGATCAAAAAAACACACTCATATATATATATATATATATATATATATATATATATATATATATATATATATAAGAGGTGTACAATGACGTTACAGTGTGCTATGACGTTACAGTATAAAAGGCAATTTTGATGATAAGATTTTGATCTTTGAAAAGCCTGGCTTAAGGAAAATTTAACTTGAATAAATTGCCTTTTTGCGGAATATACCTTGCTCTGAGCAATTGAATTGAATTTTGATTTGGCTTTTGCTTCTCTAATTCCTTTCCACTCTTCTTCATATATATATATATATATATATATATATATATATATATATATATATAGATAGATAGATAGATAGATAGATAGATAGATAGATAGATAGATAGATAGGATAAGTCTAGCCAGCACCTTCTATAGATAATGAAGGACTAAAGATAAGTTCCCCTCTCACTCTATTATAACCAAAATTTATTGTGGGGACATTTCACCGGCCATTATATTGTGTGGGAGGGTTTAATCTAATATTGAGTAGGTCCAACGATGGGGCACTTTAGCTATGACGTTACAGTATAAAAGGCAATTTTGTGGTTGTGCTACCTGGAAAAAATATTGTTTAACTAAGTAGTCATTGCAACGTAAGTACATGAATTATTTAAGACAGAGACAGTTCAGAAATAAGAAATTAAGAACTTAGCTGTTATATTTTAGATTTTGCCTATAAGCTTTATTTGAATTGAGGTCTCCATTCCTTGTCGGTGGCAGATATAAATGTCTCAACCCGTTGCTCTTTACTAACGTCAGGCTAGTGGGTTTGGGTGGAACTTCCCCTTTTTTAAATTACGAAGGGAAGACGAGTTTTATCTTTCATGATTAAAAGGTACGAGATGGAAAAAAGTGCCAGTCGACCGGTTTCGCCCACACTTAACGAGAACTGTATTGTGGGATTTTAAAATGGGAAAATGTAAAATAAAACAAAAAGAAAACGGGAAATTATATATTTAAAACCAAAAAGAGCGTTATGTTATTTACAATGGAGGATGTGTCTTAGAGACTAATCACACTCAACCCGAATAGACACTCCTTCTGTTTAAAGAGGGAGGGCTGTTTAAGACGTACGTGGATAGTCTCTAATATTTTAAGGTAGAAAATTGATTGAGCACAACTCAAGATGGTAAATGAGTTAATGCTGAAGTGCGTTACACACGACGGGTTTTTAATAGTTGGTTATAGAAGACCTGTATGTGTTTCTTAGAGCGTCTGTTGACCAGAAGGTTCCATTCCTAATTTTTCTAGGGATGTGTTGCTGTACTGTGTTGTCTAATTTTAACGTCGGTCTGCCCACGTAGTCGGCAATGCAACTACATTGAAAATGATAAATCAAATTATTTTTGTGGTGGTAGTGGGTAAAACATCTTTTTGAGAGGACATCAGCAAGGGTTTTATACAGAACACAACATATACGTTCGATGCAAAATAACAATTTTCCACTGCTGAGCTTATTTGTTTGGCGAACCTCTTACTTACTGCACCTAACCAAGGCAAACGAATATAAATCGGACATTTAGTCACCGTATTAGGTTTTATTTCAGAAAAATTGGTTACTTTTCTTTTGATGACTGACCTAATCACATCCAGATGATAGCCATTATTGGACACAGTAATAATTTTTATATCTTCGTCCAATTTTGATATTGAACAAATCATAATATGTTAGGGTCCAAAGTAAATTTAACTTTCTTTTGCTTGGACAAAATGAATCCCAACGAGTATACAATCCTGTGAACATAGATTTATGATAATTTGATGTAAGGTAACAGGATGGAGTACATCAGTACATCGAGAAAGGCTAGAAAACGAATTACACTCTCCTTCATAAGTATATTTTCATGTGGGATGCATTTTATTCAATAAGGAGAAGAATGTATTTGCCTCTGTTTTATTATTGAAGAGGCAAAATGTGTCGTCTACATATCGAAAGTAAACTAACGGTTTCATGGGTCCAGATAGTAATTCTTTCTCATAGAAACCCACAAAAATGTTCGCTATCGTTGGTCCCAGGACTAAACCCATGAAAACACCATCTATTTGTTTATACATTACATCGTTGAAACTGAATTCAACAGATGTAGTAGCAAATTTTATTAGCTCAACGAACGTGCTCTCATGAATGGAAGGGGGCGATAAATGGCTACGATATAAAAAAATCGGCACAGATATCTATTGTTTCCAAGATAGGGACACAAGTAAATAGGTTACTTTCATCTTACAACTGAAATGAAGTGGTGGGCATTTTTGTACATTCTTTTAAAACACTTCTGTGTACTTCTTAACATACATGCAACTGTTTCTGTATATAAGTGTTAATAAATACTTATTTCTAATTAACGCATAATGGCACAACGTCTCTTACAAAAAACAGTTCGGTGAAGAAGAAAGCAACCATCAATGCGTCCTTATACTATAAAACACACAAAACAGAAAAAAAAATCAAAGAAATATGCTGGAAATTTGGGAAGACAATTGATTCACCATGATGTAATCAGAACAAGGTAATTTTCTTTTAAGGAAAAACATTTTTCCAGGGACATTTTACTTCTATTATTTAACCATTATTGACCCATTTCCTCAATCACCATTTTTTATTCTTTTCTTTCGGTTTGTGTTCTGTTAGAATACTATCTCCCTTACTGTTTCACACATATAGACAGTGAATAGTATGAAGCACATGCATAGCTTACCTTCCCTGCTTTTATCCCTGTTCACACACACACACACATAACAGACAGAAGGTTTTATACATGTACTGTTAATCACTTATTTGTTCATGTGAATGTGTTTTATTTACAATGGCTGCCAGTGATGTTCCTACCATGGATTGGAAAACACCAAACATGATAAAAACCTTAAACATTTGAAACAAAGAAGGATGCTGCATTTCATTGTAAGCAGAATAAGAAGAAACGAAAACGTAAGCCAAATATTAAGAGTAGGAAACAGTGAGCTGAAAACGATCGTATAACTCCTTTATGCTCACAGGGGAAGAGCAGCGTTCTCCTAACATCTTTAATACATTTCTTAAACAACTAGATTCGAAAGAAAATTACAGGGTGAATCGCCACAAATGAATATCGTATGGACAGAATGCTATTTCGTTAACAGATGCAGGAAACTTATATGAAAATGTTCACTATCAGAAACTGAACAACAGTAATGGATGATAGAATTCATCATCACCAGCATTCTGATCACAGACATCCATATCAAACACTTAAAAAGATACTGCATACTGGCAATACCTACGAAGCTTACAATAAAACAACTTCAGATCATGTAGAACAATATTCACGAAGATATACACAGTGCTATACAACCCATATGCCCAGCAAGACGTTCTAGAAAAGCAAACGATTTCCATAAAAAAACAAAAAATAAACCTTCCAAGCTAAACAACTGCGTTATGAAAATAAACATAATTGTGCACATCCAAACTCCAGCGTTTACAAATTCTGATTGTATATGTGAATAGTTAAAACACTGTTAGGATAAAAGAAGCGATATGATGACAGAACAGCATACGATCTACTACCATCTGTCACAGGACAAACTGTGCATGTGTTAAACCAGCAACTGACTAAATATGCAGACCAAAGATGCTACATTCTTCGATTCCCAGACAGACCTCTAAAGAGAGTAGACAGAGTTCAAAAAGACACCCCAACGTAACAAGAAATGGTTGTGGAACACATATGTAAACAAAATACAAAAACTAATAATTTAGCATTATTAAGTCAGCATTAGAAAAATAACTTCTTTCATTTAGTTCAGGGGGTGTAGCAGTATCTTGGGAACTACTTTTCTATGCACACTCAATGACACCCCTTGACGTAGGAATACAAGCAGAACTGGACAATTTTTAACACACATGCAGGGCTCGTTGACTGTTTCTGTAGATAAATTTTAATTAAAACTTATTAATAGAACTTTCTTTGTAATTAATTTACAAAAACACAACAAAGCCATACAATACATGCAAGCATGTGAAACTGATGATGATGATGATGATGATAATGATGATGATGATGATGATGATAATGATGATGATGATGATGATGATGATGATGATGATGATGATGATGATGATGATGACACAACTTCATAGATTCGTCTGAATTGAAGCATAAAAACGACACATTACGGACGATTTTGTTGCTTGAAATAGATATACTTAAATGTTAAAAAATTTGGGCTAAGCCCAACAAGCCTGAGCTCGGGAATCTCTAAATGTGTGTGTTCCTGCTTGCATGCAAGAGTATGTGTAAAATTACTTACCATTAAAATTCCTGTTATAAATCCGTATTTGTGAAATGTTGTAGTTTCTTCCAAGGTCAACAATCCAGTTTTGGCCAGATTTATATTCAGTGTGTGAACATGATTTTCGTTCATGTTGTTGGTCAGTGTTGCCATCCACAGCCAAACTGGCAGAAAAATCAAAAGCGATATTTTGGCAGCTATTATTAGTGAGGAGTGAAGATCTGCCATACGTACTAGACTGTGTTGCTGTTTTATTTAGAGCCACGTTTTCTGTAATTAATTGAAGAAGAAGAATGAACAAATTTGATTGGTTCCGCAAAAAAGAAACTGAACTGAAATGAGAAAGAATAGCAATAGAATAAATATCATCCGTAATTTACTCGTTTAAAGGCGTTCATTTTTTAGTCGCTCAAGACAAGGCATGAAGCCACTTGATGTAAAGAACTAAAAAGAACAAAAGGTGATTAAGTTGCATAATAACAAAAAGGGAGAGGAAGAGAGAATCACTTCAAAATAAGGTAGTCTTTTAACTGACAATGATAAATTCAGAGGCAAAATAATCGAACCTAAAGCCGAAACATTACGGACCCAGTCTTCCATGCTGGAAATACCTCAAGTGCAACATGCCACTTGAGAATACCCGGACATTTAGCGAGTTCTGATGGAGAAGCCACTCAAGTTATTATTTACAGTAACTGAATTCCAGCATGATTCCCAATCAAATTTGACTTAAATATATGTTTTATTAAAAAGAAATAATATTAAAATAGTTTATACTAGTGATGGATGATTCCAATAATTTTCTCGATTCCGATACAATTACCGATTCCGATTCTAATTTTTTTTTCTAAATATTTATATTTAAATAAATATGTTGTTTTTTAATATTCGGATTACTATAAAAACCTGTGTAATGTGTGCATATATTTTCGCAAAGGTAAAAATGCACTTGTGGTAGAGTGCATACATTACAGGAGTAGATTTTTAAAAGTATTTTGTCTCAAATGTTTTCCTCATAATTGATTGAAAATAGTGAGGCAATTAAAAATTTATTTAACTTTTAAAACAAAGCCGATTTGCACTATTTTGTCGTAAGTTGACAAAATGTTATTTGAATCTATCCATAAGCAATTAAACATAGTCGAACAGGACCTTCATTAGTAAAAAAACAAATTTAAATAGACGATGAAGTAACTTAAAAATGAAAATACTGCAAGGGGAAAAGAAGGAAAAAGAAGGAAAAAGAGTACAGAAAACTGTTGCCTTTTTTCTTTCTTTTCTCTTGGAAGATTACAAAGTATTTTTTGTAGTTTTGATGTTCATTTCTAACGAACAACTTGTGGAGGTGATGTGTTGTTTGCATTAACGCCACATCTAACCACTACATCCGGAGTCATACCGTCTGAGAAAATATTGAAATGTATGTAATTGGGTTTTGTTCCCCCATGTTTTTCACGGTGTTCACACATAATCGCCTAAAAAAGTAGAATCTTTTTTGAAGGAGGAGGAGAGGTTAACTGAGGGTCCCTATCTACTTTTAAATGTAGATCTAATCTTCTTTTTAATTTAACAAACTTCTTAATGCTTTCCCTTTATGTATTGCATCCAAGATTTTGATAAACTCATTAGTAGATTTTCCTCTATATTTTTCACTTGTGCCATTTTTACTTATTTATCTATTCATGCCATGTTTTCTCATGACATTTTTACCGTGACATTTTTAACTAAATGCATTATTATGATCGATGAATTTTAGTTTTAAAAGTGGTTAAAAAATTGATTAATATTTATCATTTTATCTTTAGTACTAGCAATGAAAAATTAAGTTTTAAACAAAAAAGAAAAAATTAAAATGATTTTTTTTGGAATCGGAAATTGGGCTTACGGTTTTCCGATTCGAATACCCCAAAAGTTCCGATTTCTCCAACTCGATTTCTATTAATCGTCCCAAACACTAGTTTATGCCCAATAGTTTATGGAGCAATGTTGGTACAGTTCTTGGGTATGTCAATGTCTATCTTTCCCTAGCTTCTACAGCTTTTTAGCTAATATGAAGAAAATATTTGTGAAATTTTGTAGAAAAAATATGCTACTTAGTATTTGCATAAGAGAGTAAGTAACTACGATTAATGTATTTACGTATTGATTTTATTGGTAAAAACATTAGAAATTTATATCTTTAAGCAAAAATAATTTATTTTTTGTGTGGATTATCAAAACTTAGCTTAAAAAATATTTATGTAATTTTTTTTGTATGTTATTATCCTATGTTAATTTCTTTAACTTTATAAAATATGTATCAAGTTTTAAAAAATCCTTTTGACTTATACTCGGGTATTGACATCATAAAAACTATTGCCGTAGCAATGTGTACTCTGCCTATTCTTTTTTTGTCAACCAGTCACATGTTTCTATTTTTTATGATCAGACAAACTCGAAAAGCATCATAACTTCTTAATAGTATATAGATCAATTAGTGATTAATTGTGTATTAAATTGTGAAGAATAGACTAAATGAAATAAAATATGATATTTTGTTCGATTAAAACGTAATATAATGCTTGCTATGTAAGTTGAAATGAATGATCACTCCGAAGTTTATCGTTTGTACAGAGAACTTATTCTCCACCTTCTAAAATTTCTGTTTTTTAATTTTCTTGAAAATAATATACAGATTACTATAGTGATTAAAGAATTCACAGATTATAAAAAAATGAATTTTAAAAAACATGCTGTTTTAGAAATGATTCAAATCAAATCAAATCAAATTGGAAAAAATTAGCTATGTGCAACAAGCCATGTGAAGAGACAGGTAGAAGATATTTACATCCACATAGTCTGAATGTTTATACAAGACAGATTTAAACTTGAATATGGTAGTCATCGCCACGACCTTATCTGGCAGGCTGTTTCACAGAACAGAAACACGGATAGTGGGAAATAAAAATGACTGCACATGTACTGCAAGTAATCCAATAAATTGTATTCCTACGCCAAAACATCCGATTGGCCGATGGGCTAATTACCCATTGGTACCTGTCTATTTACATCAAGAAAAAATAAAACATTAAAATATGTGACTACTACAAAGGCATTAAGTAAGGAAATGCTGTTTATATTAAACTAGTGGGACCCATGGAAAGTCTACGTTTGCCGTTTGCCATAGATTGCAAAAATTAGGAATTCCGAATACAATTGTTTCTGATAATAGAACTCAATTTATGTGTAAGGTATTTCCATTAGTCATGTGATAGCAACTCCATAGCAACCACGATCTAATGGCCAGGCATAATGATTTGTAAATACGTTTAAGCAAGTGTTAAAAAATCTGACTGAAGTGAGACTGAACATGATTCTCACGAGCTGGATCTATGTTTGGAAGGCAGATACAATTTGTATTTGATAAACTAATACCTAAGACAACTGAAATGTTTTAATAATATAATACTGATACAAAATATTCACAGCCAAAACGCAAAAGAATCTTAATATTTAAACATTTTCTAAGCATAGACCGATTAGCTGGGAAGAAGGCATATACATTTAAGCAACCGTTATTTCGAACCGAATAGAAAGATCAGTATAAATCAATGAAAGTCCTGAATAGATTATTAAACACTCTCACCTAAAATAAGGTTTACAGCTAAATAAGAATCCTCGTAAACATTGAAATTATCAAGTTATAAAACTTGTACAAATTAAATCATTTTGATACATTTCTTTTTTACAACCCAAAAATGAATAATGTCTAATCATAAAAAAATACTGCAACCTGTAAATGAACTGAGGACCTTTGAGGTATCAATTAAGAACTCAAAATTAAACATATGCATTTACATATTTTTAAAAGAAAGCTTAAACTCGTTATTTCTTAAAACTACTTCTATATTATACTTGATTAAATAACTTGATTTTGTAAAGCTACTAGGAATGTTGTCTTAGCGAAATGACAAAAGCGGCCTTTGGTTTAGGTCGGTACTTAATCATTAGTTTTACACACAAATAGAAATGAAAACAACAACTTCACTGACTGCCGGAGGTTAAAAAAAAAACGTGTATATTACCATAAGTCAATGCTTGACAGTCGATACCATGTCTTCCACTTTCACAGCGATTGGGACATTTTCCGGTTATCTTGTGACATTCGATATTATCAGCACAGTGACACTGTTTGTTACATTTATTTCCAAACCAACCACGGGAACATCCTGAAAAGAGTAATTTTGAATCCAGAATTAAAATGTATTTATAGTGAAATAGAACAATACCCGTCCCAGAATGGATAAAATTAATTCCACAAACAGGACAGTTTTTAACCATTTTTATGTCCCCTTACAAATATTAAAATCAAGATATAATGCTACTAAACCTTATGTCTAGAATCCTTATTCCAATTTTCATCAAAATCCATTACATGATTTTGATCCTAGAAAATGTCTGAAATTTAAGCCTAAAGCTTAAGGGGTCTTGAGAAGAAGTTGAATTTTATGGAATCTTTCTTAATTAGTGTCTACTGATTATGGATAAAATTTAATGCAAAACTGAGATATTTGCATTTTCAAAAAGGAAGTTGTCTCTATATTATGTCCCTAATAAATATTTTAAAATACTCCAAAGAAACTGAAATTTGAGGAATATGTATTTAATTGATACATATCATAAAAATGACACAGACATCGGAGGTATCTGAATTTGCACAAAGGACTTTCACCTCCTCTTTGCACAAAACTAATTTAAACTAAATACATCTCGTATTAACCATACTTACGTGTAGCAGTTTTGTTTCTAAATTCATAATGATTGGTTAATTAGTTTAGGAGCGAATTCTATGCATAGAAATATATAAACATACTTAACTTTATATATTTATAACTTACATAAAGAATGAAAAATAATTTATTTTATTAAGAGCTAAAATAAATAATACATTTAAGAAGTGTAAAACTCCCAGTGTGCAATGCAAGAGAGATGAAGTGACTGCCAAGATCTTGGAATATTCAGAGAAAAATCGTAAAACAATACAAACATTCTATGAGAAATGATTGATATTACTTATCGCTCAACATAAACTGTGAGTAATTAAAATATTATACTTAAAACTTTGTTACAAACATGTAAACTGTTGTAAAGTTTGCATATTTTATATTCATTTTGTATTGAGCTGCACACGTGTTAGGAATATTTTAACTCACTTACCACGTGTCAGCAATTATTCATGTCGGTTATCGCATTGACAATACAGTATACGTGTCAGCCAGTGTTCATATCATTTATCGTATCGACGATGCAACACACGTATCAGAAAGAAAGGAAAAGAAAACAATATAAAATGTAACGTTTATTGACATTTTTCAGCGTCACTATATAATGTCGACAGGATATGAAAAGGCATGTTAAATACATGAAAACGTGAACAACACAAATGAAGTAACTCGAAAAAATGAAACCTAAATAAGAAAGACAAAGTTACGTGTCAATAAAAACTGCACCAGTTTATAGAGAAAGGAAATAAAAGCGAATGAATGGAGATGTAAAGTTACGTAAATGCAATAGAAATGACGAACAATATTCATTTGGGTCAATGACCATTCCTGATCGAGTCGATTTATTCGATCAGGAAAAAGTAATCCTAACAGAGAGGACCGTTAGAGTTTGAACATCTCAGCAGTGTGATGTTATGACCCCAGTAACATCCCCTATTAGAACACTTCAATTAAGGAGAACTAAGAAAGTGTTCTCCCCACCCCCTTCTAGCAGTTCAATAAAGCATGCCCACCAGGACACATTGAAATCCTATGTCGTGTGTTCGACTTGTCCTTAATATCTCTTTAATATGTATTGAGATACCATAACATAATGGCAGCGGTTACGATAGTCGCAAGAACGTTTACAGAAAACAGCACCCAGTCTTAAAAGGAATGTAAAAGAAAAATGCAAGAAGCAGTATCTTGAAGGAACTCAGAACGTATTAAAAGACACCACGTACTAGCGTGAAGGACACCATCTTGAAAGAAATAGAATACGGCAAACAACGGAGAAAGTTAACACTTCCCGTTCAAAAAAAACTTATTAAATTAAGTGCATTGCGATATATATATATATATATATATATATATATATATAATATATATATATATATATATATATATATATATTAGTAGTGAATGGTAGTTTGCTTGAAGCATTGCTGGGTATAGTAGTAGTAAGTTTTTGAAAGGCTGTGAGCAATGCAAATTCCGGGTAAGATGCAAGTTGTAAGGAACAGAAAACAATAAATCGATCGAATACCAAATATGACTTACTATTTATTTTTCCTAAAATCTTACATAACAGCAAGAGTGTTTTTAGCTGTTTGTGTGATGTCCGGGTGATTAAAAATCATTATTTAATATTTCGGGAAAAGAGACTTCCCTTTGTCAAAAAAAAAATATATATATATATATATTATTAAAACTAACAGTTTATCGAGCACCATACATTTAACCAACATTACACAAATATTTTTGAACACCAAATCATATATGTAACATAACCTTAAAATAAAATTTAATTTACATTCCCTGCGAGACTGTTTTCATTTTGTTTTGTAAGATTCTCTGCACAGTCGGAGAAATTTTTCTTCTGGTTTAATTATTTTTGACAAAGGGAAGTCTCTTTTCCCGAAATATTAAATAATGATTTTTAATCACCCGGACATCATACATAGTAAGTCATATTTCGTTTTCTATCGATTTATTGTTTTTGTTCCTTACAACTTGCATCTTACCCGGAATTTGCATTGCCCACAGCCTTTCAAAAACTTACTACTAATATATATATATATATATATATATATATATATATATATATATATATATATATCGGTACCGTATTTTGTGTCAAGGTTTTTTTTTGTTATGATGGCTAAGAACACATGTAAGCCAGTGATGTGCTGGACGTCTACGAATCTGGTGGATTCATACAGATTTTTCACAACAACGTTGTAACCTCTAGTGTTCAGTCAAAAATATTCCAGCAGACAAACAGGTTGATCACATTCTGTTGCTGCTTGCAGAAAAAACTCTTAGAAGGTACAAAGCTTGGACATTTGAAAAGGGAGCCAACCAGAATGACCCAGGAGTGATTTGCCAAAAATTCGAGGAACAGTTAGAACCTCAGGTGAATTTTCGTATCACATGCGTCGGTACATGCAAACGGTCCCTGGAAGCATCGACCAGGTGCAGGTTGCAGGCAAATAAGTGCAAGTTCTGAGATGCTCAGGAAACGGAAGAAAGGCTCATAGAGCAAGTTATCAGTGGAACGAGGCACGCAGAACTATAGAAGCAGATCTTGGCAAAAGGTGAAAGGATCACATTCTATGAAGTTCTACATAGTGGCAGGATACACAAAGCTTCCATAAGCCACATGAAACGACTGGCTGATCTCCAAGAAGGAAAAAGCCAGGAAATAGATGCCACCAGACACAACAACTGCAAACGATGCGGTAGTACACAGCTCTACAGAAACGAAAAATGTCCAGCATGGGGTACCACATGTTCAGCATGTGGACGGAAAAATCATTGGGCAAAAGTATGCATGAATAGAAGGGAGAATGCATGAAAATACTCATACGGAAGCCCAGTAGAAGCACCAGCGCAATTACCAGTAAAAGAAGCGTGGTAATCGTGTCTACTCTGTAAATTCCTGTCATTGAGACAACGATGAATTCTATGACCGTTTCAAGAAACTGTCCTTCGATGCGATTCAGCCACAGAGTGACACTTGGACTGAAGCCTTCGCAGACCTTTGCATAAAGCTTCCCAACTGACCAGACACCCACAAACCCAAGAGCCAAGATTGGCATGGGAACTGAAGGCAATATCCTCCCACTACGTATGTTCCATAAGATGTTCCTGGAGCGAGTGAACTCAAAGTGACAGTCAGTCCCTGGTGCAACTCACAATGAACAAACTATATTCATTGCATACAACGGCTCCAGCATCACTCAACATGGATCCATGCAGAGGCAGTGTGCCTACAATGAAGCCTGGGAAACCCTAAAATTCTTTGTGGTGACCTCAAAAGAACCTATTATCATAGGATTACCTTCTCTCAGAGACCTGGGCTTGGTGACTCTACACTGGTTGGTAAGATTTGTTATAATTGTTAAAGGAAAGGTGCTTGGTATTAGTAGCATTAAATGCAACCATATATTTTTGGCTTTGTTCTACTCGAGACTGGAGGTAATTTTCTAATGATTCAATCTTGGATACTAATTTTCCGAAGAAGACCTTCAGGCCAGACCTTGAATATATTTGCTTCACCTGCCTCATCCAGTGTATGCTATACGCATTCAGAGATGACCATTAGAGAGTTTGTAGTAGAATGGAATTACTTAAATCCATGGTGATGTTCATAAAGAATCTCAGGATGGTAGAAATATTGCTAAATTGATTAATGATTCAAAGATTTCAGCGAAGAGCGGGAGGAGGCTAATGGGGGTGATAATTTTGCAGGTCTCTACGGATCAGACTTGGATGCTAAATATTGTTTGATCTAAGATACTTGATTGATCATACACCAAAATGATACATGTCATCTACAACATACCATGGCGAGACCATGTAAGAAACAAACAAACTGCTGTATGGTTGCCTTCCACGCATATCTGCCATTGTTCAACGCCGACTTTTGGCGCTGGCTGGACATGTATCTTGACATGATAAACCTGCTGAAAAAGTGCTTTTATGGTCCCTAGGGGTCATGCGACGAACTATAAGGTCTCACATTACAATCAAGACTTTTAGAAAACGACACTGTCCTTTCAATTATCATGGTGCATGAACTTTGTAAATGCTTCACCACCAATTGATGGATGAGCCAAGAAGAAGAAGCCTCCCAAGCATTACCAAATACGCCCAACTGATTTACAGTATAAATGTATGTATTTTGACTGTTTTAATTAAAAAAAAAAACAGACAATGTTTATCTGCTGGTGATTTTCTTATATTTCTAAGTAACCATTCACTGAAGCATAAGCTTCACAATTCAATGTTGTATGTATTAGTGATGGTATGTAAAAAGAAAATGAGCGACCAGGGTTTGAAACAAAATACTCCATACATTAAGTACTGTGCCTTATTTTTTGTGTATATATAAGTTACGACAAAATAAGTGAAATAGTAATAATTATGCCGCTGAAAATGTTATTTAGCCAAATTTTCTGTATGTATAAATGTAAAAGAAAGAACAGGAACATCAGTTTTCGAAATTTTAGAGATGAGGATATATGATTTGTATCATTTGTATTATTCGGACTACTATTCTCATCTTGAATGTATTTTTCAACTAGGACCTGAGGCGCAACGGATATAAGTGCTAGGTAATAATCAGTTCTAAGTGACAGTCTTCTGGAAATTGAAGCTTAAGCCCCAAATCTTAGATGAATTTATTTAATAGATTTTGATCAAAATTAGAATAAGGATTCTAGACATAAGGTGTAGTGGTATAGGTGTCTTAATTTTAATCTTTGTAAAGGGAGACAAAAAGGTTATGTAAATTAATTTTGTTATTAACTAGCAGAATACCCGTCATGAGACGGGTATTCTGCTCGTACACATATAAAAATAGAAAATTTGGAGGCAAATGAACAAACCGTAGATTTTCATCTTTGACAGATGTATCTTTCTTGTAGCATTGATGAACAAATAGTGTCCCGTTACATCACCTTGGCACTTGATGTCTTTTGTTCGGCATTCTTGTTCGCAGAACTTTCTTGAACCAATATACAAGGAAATCTTTACATCTGCTGAAATAAGAAACAATAAATAAGAGAAAGTCAACACAAAACAATTAAATGCAAACGGATCCATTCTTAAAGATGCGTCCAATCAATCTGCAGGTTTAGCAATTAAAATTCCATTTATAACTAAAGCGTGACAGACCAACAAACATGTTGTTTCAATCTCAACATTGACGGATCAACAAACATGTTGTTTCAATCTCAAGGGTGATGGACAAACAAAAATGCTGTTTATTAGCTGGTGTGACAGACCAAGAAAAATGCTGTTTCAAGATAAAATGTGACAGACCAACGAAAATGCTGTTTCAAGCTGAAACCTTACATTTCATCACCCTTTCGTCTGGGTTTCATTCTTTTTCATTAGTTGAGGGAGTTGAATTTGACAAATCGCTTAAGAATGATTCACTTCTAGCCCATAGAGATGTTGGTAGCCTCTCTCTACTGTATCGTTATGCTCATGGTAGACGCTCGACTGAGTTCCAGCCCCTGGCCCCCCTGTCAAACATTCACATCAAGAACTCGTTTATTTACAACCACAGCAAAGAACTTTCCTTTCGCTTTCTCTGTGAGAAAAAATAAACAGAACTTCCATGAACAAAGTTTCTTTCGTAGAATATATCATCTCTTTGAACAAAATACCACAAGGCTGCTTCCCAACCGACTACAGCATGGGCGTCTTAAAGTTTAATGTAAATAAATACTTGTTGAGCCGTCCTCTTGGATAATCAATTCCTTTTAAGAAATCTTCTGCCCATTCCACCCATTGTTTCCAATCCTCTCGTGGTGGCATCATCATTCAACCGACAATCTCTTTAACCCTTAGCGTCGAGTTGCCTCAATAAGTGGTGACTTATCAGTAAAAAAAAACTTAATTTTACAATGATTTAAATTTGTTAACTTCCCTTAACAATCTCTTTAACCCTTAGCGTCGAGTTGCCTCAATAAGTGGTGACTTATCAGTAAAAAAAAACTTAATTTTACAATGATTTAAATTTGTTAACTTCCCTGACTTCAGTAGTCGTTTCTATACTCCTCATATTTTCAAAGATCCCCTTTATTCTCTTTTAGTAATTCCTCTTTTGCTTGTTGATTATTTCTATAAGAAGCACCAATTTTTCTAGCTGACCTCATTTGACCCCCATAGTTCTTCGTTTTTGTTATATATTAACGTCAACATACCTTCGTCACACATAAAAACAAACAGAATATATTGACATTTAAAATGTTTTTATAGGCCAAGACTGAATTTAATTGTTTATACCTTATTTGGGATATACTTAGACCTTAGGGCCAAATTATTGTGATGAGAAATGTGCCATTTATAAAAAACAACAATAGAAACATTTTTAGAAGAAATTACCTACCCAAGTTAAGAATAGCACGACTGAAGGAAATTAAATAAACTGCATGAATAACGAAATAAAAAAATAATTGTAAAAGAATTAACTTACATGGATATTTTTTAGGTTTAACTGATGAGATATTTAAGAGAATTCTATTGTATATTTCCATTATAAACCATGTTATGTTGTAGGTATGTGCACACATGTATTTATAATATTTAAAATATTTGGTTACAGGTTTTTATTGAATTTAAAATGGTATTCAAGATATGCCTGAAAGAGAATTTTAATAAATAAATAGAAAGAATAGAGAAATGAAAGTTCTTCCACTTACTTTGATATTCACACAACAATTGAATTGTATTAATTCGATATTGGAATCTGAAAGTGATATTTAATGTATTCGCTATTTCGGTTGGAGTCTTTGTGAACACATTTTCAGGTTGAGACATATTTTTCAGATATGAATGATAAGATACTGAAAGAAAGAGTCAGAAATATATTCAGATAATTTCAGAAAAATAAAAATTGAATTTTTAACATTAAAAAAATCATGTCCCGATTAAGGAGTCTTAAAATGATTTGAATTTGTTGAATTTTATCTTGTTTGCATCTGGCGGATATTTCATCTCGTTTGTGATCTGCATTACATTTAATATCTCCTTTTGAATTTCATCTCGTTTGCATGATGCTGATATTTCATCTCGTTTACATCTGGATTACATTTCATATCTTATTTTAAATGTAATCGTGTTTGCATCTGGTTGCTATTTCAGCTCATTTGCATCTGGATTACAATTGAGATCTATTTTGAATTTTATCTGGCTGATATTTTATCTCGTTTGCATTTGCATTGCATTTCATATCTCCTTTTGAATTTTATTTAACTTACATCTGCCTTGTATTTCATCTTGCTTGCATCTGGATTACATTTAATACATCCTTTTGAATGTTATCTTGGTTTCATTTGGCTTATATTTCATCTCGTTTTTTTAAATTTTTTTTTTAAAAATAGTTCACCCCAAACAAGGCAGGCCGTCACTGTAGACGTAAGGGGCTACTGAGAAAAAAGAGATAAGGTTTGGGGGAGTCAACCTAAATTGGGAGCTGTGAAGCGAGATGTCTGTTTACATTAGTTTTAAATTTCTGCATGTCTGTAGTGTCGGGTAAACAGGGGGCATGGAAGGAGTTCCAGAGGCCAGCGGCACAAGGAAAGAAGCTATTGGATTAGAACGCTCTCCGGCATCTGGGGACCTCCACAGTGAATGGATGGGATTTAGCTGATTATCGAGTTGGTCTAGTGAATTTACGTAGAGGGGGCACCAGAGTAGCCAGTTCATCGGAGCATAATCCATTGAAGTATTTGTAAAACAAGCACAAGGATGCTACATTGCGGCGATGGGACAGAGACTGAAGCTTGGTTGACAATTAGGTTGGCGACTCTTTTTGGGCCATTGTCAAGGAGGGAGAGACTAGTAGACGAGCCCAGATGTAGCAACAATACTCCATGCATGGGCGGATGGTGGCTTTGTAGAGATACAGGATAATGTCAGGTGTGAGGGGTTTATTAGCACGGTAGAGGGAGCCCACCTTCTTTGCTGCAGTCTTGGCAATATCTTCAATGTATTTGTTTCAATTCATGTTACCTGTGAAGGTTAGGCCGAGGAGTTTGAATGTTAAACTCTCAGGTAGGGTGTTATTTGCCATGACAATCGGTGGTTGGAGAGGTTTCTTGTAGTTATTGAAGGAAAGGAGCTTTGTCTTTGCAGCATTAAAAGTTACCAACCATTTTTGACCCCATTCCACTACAGCCTGGAGGTCATTTTCTGAGGATTCAGCCATTGCCTCGGATATGATCGCGTGTGTTTTGCCAACATAGCGAGAGTAAAGCATGGTGTCGTCATCAAATAAACCAACCTCAGACTCTATGTCATCAGGGAGATCGTTTATGAAGATCAGGAACAATAAAGGTCCAAGGATAGATCCCCGGAGTACACCACCATTTATGTCATGTTGCTTAGATGAACGGCCATCGAGGACAACCTGGATCTTTCTATTGGTTAAAAAGGATATAATTATATTAAGTAATAGCTCAGTAATAACATATGAGCGTATTTTATGCCATACCTTGTCAAAGGCCTTTGATATATCAAGGGCTACTGCCCTAGCTTCACCTGCCTTGTCGAGTGTATGATACATTCATTCAGAGATGACCGTTAGGATGTCTGTAGTAGATCGTACTTGTCTAAATCCATACTGGCGGTCAGAAAGAAGTTTAGCATTAACTAAGTGCCGGACTATTGCTAGATTGATTAAGGATTTTTAAAATTTAGCAAAGATCGGCAGTAGACTGATTTGGCGGTAGTTCTGAGGATCGGTTCTATTCCCAGAATTCTTGTAGACTGGTATCACAGAGGCAATTTTCCAGCTATCGGGAAGCAAGATTCAGCTAGGAATTTATCGTAGAGTTTGAAGAGGACAGGGGCCAGTTCAACAGAGCATTTCTTTATTACTATTACAGGTATAAGATCAGCCCCACAAGCTTTGGAGGTGTCAAGGTTTTTTATGATGTCTTTGACCTGGGATGGGGTGATGACCAGGTTATCAAGTGAGGCTTCGGTCCGCAATAGGAATTTAGGGAGGGGGGGTACCTGAGTTCAAAGTGGAGTTAGAGGCGAAACGCTGGTTTGCATCTGAATTACATTTCATATCTATTTTTTAATCTTATCTTGGTTGCATCTTGCTGATATTTCATCTAATTTGCATCTTAATTGCATTTCATATCTCTTTTAAAATTTTATCTTGTTTGCATCTTGCTGATATTTCATCTAATTTGCATCTTAATTACATTTCATATGTCTTTTTGAATTTTATCTTGTTTGCATCTTGCTGATATTTCATCTAATTTGCATCTTAATTACATTTCATATGTCTTTTTGAATTTTATCTTGTTTGCATATGATTGATATTGATTCTCGTTTGCATTTAGATTACATTTTATATCTTCTTTTAAATGTTATCTTGTCTGCGTCATATATCTGATATTTTATATTGTTTGCATCTTGATTACATTTTTATCTTATTTTAGATTTTATCTTGTTTACATCTGGCTGATATTTAATCTTGTTTGCATCTAGATTAGATTTCATATCGTTTTTTGAATTTTATCTTGTTTCACATCGTTTGCATCTGGATAAGATTTCATATCCTATTATAAATTTCATCTTGTTTTATTTGCATTCGCATTACATTTTACATCTCTTTTTGAATTTTATCTTGTTTCACATCGTTTGCATATGGATAACATTTTATATCTCATTATAAATTTCATCTTGCTTGAATCTCACTAGAATTTAATTTCATTTACATTCGCATTACATTTTACATCTCTTTTTGAATTTTATCTTGTTTGCATCTGGTTGATATGTCATCTTGTTTGCATCTGCATTACATGACATATCTACTTTTGAATTGTATTTTGTTTGCATCTAGCTGATATTTCATTTCTTTTTAATCTAGATAACATATAATATCACATTTTGAATTTTATTTTATGTGCATCTGGCCCATATTTCATATCGTTTACATCTGGATTACATTGCATATCTCATTTTGAATTTAATCTTGTTTTGCATCTGGCTGATATTTTATCTCGTTTGCATCTGGAGTACATTTAATATCTTCTTTTTATTTCATCTTGTTTGCATCTGCATTACATTGCTTATCTCTTTTTTAATTTAATCTTGTTTTGCATCTAGCTGATATTTCATCTCGTTTGCAGCTGGACTACATTTCATATCTCCTTTTTTATTTTTTATTTTGTTTTCATGTGGCTGATATTTCATCTTGTTTGCATATGTATCAAATCTTATATCTCCTTTTTGGATGTTATTATTTTGCATTTGGCTTATATTTCAAATAGCTTTAATCTGGATTACACTTCATATTTCTTTTGAATTTCATCTTGTGTCATCTGGCTGACATTTCATATCGTTTGCATCTGGATTACATTTAATTACTTCTTTTTACTTACATCTTGTTGGCATCTATATTTGAATTTCATCTTCTTTACATCTGGCTGATATTTAATATGGTTTGCGTCTGTACTATATTACATATCTTCTTTTGAATTTCATCTTGTTTTATTCTGTCTGATATTTCATCTCGTTAGCATCTGCATTACATTTCATATCTCTTTTTGAGTTATACTTTGTGATAATCTGGTGTATATTTCAGCTCGCTGGCATTCTGATTAAATTTTATATTTTCTTTTAAATTTTATCGTCTTTGCTTCTGGCTCATACATTATCTCGTTTGCATCTGAGTTACATTTCATATCTTATTTTGAATTTTATCTTGTTTGCATCTGGCTGATATTTAATCGCGTTTCCATCTAGATTAAATCTCATATCTTCTTTTGAATTCCATCAGGCTGATATTTCATCTCGTTGTAACCTTGATTACATTTTATATCTCATTTTGAATTTAATTTTGTTTGTATCTGGCTGATATTTCACATCGTGTGCATCTGGATTACATTTAATATCTCTTTTGATTTTTATCTTATTTGCATCTAGCTGATATTTCTTCTCGTTAGCATCTGAATTACATTCTAAATTTTCTTTTTGAATTTAATATTGTTAGCATTTGACTTATATTTCATATAGTTTTTATCTGGATTACATTTCATATCTCATTTTGAATATTATCATGTTTGTACGTGTCTGATATTTTATTTGGTTTGTATCTTGATTGTATTTTATAACGCTTGTTTAATTTTATCTAGTGTGCATCTGACTGATATTTCATCTCGGTTGCATCTGGATTACATTTCATATCTCATTTGTATTTTATCTTGTTTGCATCTGGCTGATATTTTTTTCATGTGCATATGGATTACATTTCATATCTCTTCTTTAAATTAATCTTGTTTGCACTTGGCTTATATTTAATCTCGTTTGCATCTGGATTACATTTAATATCTCTTCTTTATTTTTATCTTGTTTGTATATGGCTTATATTTCATCTCATTTGAATCTGTATCAGATTATATATGTTTTTTGAATAGTATCTTGTTTGCATTTGGCTTATAATTTATATAGGTTTCATCTCGATTACATTTAATATCTTTTTAATTTTATCTTCTTGAAATAGCTGATATTTCATCCTGTTTGCATCTTTAATAACTCCTTTTGAATTTCATCTTGTTGGTATCTGTCTGATACTTTTTCTCGTTTGCATCTGGATTACATTTTATATGTCTTTTTGGATTACATCTTGTGGACATCGTAATTATATTAAATCGCATTTGCATATTGATTTAATTTTATATCTGCGTTTTCAATTATATCTTGTGGTCAGCAAGCAGATATTTCATCTCGTTTGCATCTGTATTACATATATCTTCTTTTGAATTTGATCTTGTTTGCATGTGGCTGATATTTGATTACGTTTGTATCTGAATCAGATTTCATATCTTTTTAAAAGATTTATCTTGTTTGCATGTGGCTTATATTTCATCTCGTTTGCATCTGGATTACATTTCATATCTATCTCTTTTTGAATTTCATCTTGTTAACATGTGGCTTATATTTAATCTCGTTTGCATCTGGATTACATTTCATATCTATCTCTTTTTGAATTTCATCTTGTTTGCATGTGGCTTATATTTCATCTCGTTTGCATCTGGATTACATTTCATATCTATCTCTTTTGAATGTCATCTTGTTTGCATGTGGCTTATATTTCATCTTGTTTGCATCTGGATTACATTTCATATCTATCTCTTTTTGAATTTCATCTTGTTTGCATATGGCTTATATTTCATCTTGTTTGCATCTGGATTACATTTCATATCTATCTCTTTTTGAATTTCATATTGTTTGCATGTGGCTTATATTTCATCTCGTTTGCATCTGGATTACATTTCATACTTCCTTTTGAATTTTATCTTTTGTGCATCCTGCTGATATTTCATCTCTTTTACACATGATTACATTACATATCTTAAAAAAAAAAATTTTTTTTAATGTGGCTTATATCTTTTATTGTTTGCATCTTAATTACATTTCATACTTCCTTTTGTGTGTTTCTCTTTGTGCATCTGGATGACATTTCATATCCCTTTTTGAATTTTATCTTGTTTGCATCAGGCAGATATTTTATTTCGTTTGCATCTGGGTTACATTTCATATCTCAGCTTGAATTTTATCTTGTTTGGATTAGGCTGATATTTGATCTCATTTTAATCTGGATTTCATTCAGTACTGATTCCCGACTTCGACAGAAAGATTCCCGAGTTCAACAAGATACACCTGAAGAAGGTCGGAGGTTATATCGGCGAAATCGTTGTGAAAATAACACTCAAGATGAGAATAGTAGTTCGAATAATATAAATAATACCAGGAAAAACCTGCTTTATATGTGCGCATTTAAAATGCAAAAATAAAAATAATTATTACTTTAAATGGATCAGTTTCAAATATGAAAGAAAAAAATCATTTCTTTATATGTGCAATACTCATTAACATATATGCTCCAGTTTTAAATACAAAATAAAAAATACCCATTAACATATATGCATCAGTTTTAAATACAAAATTAAAATACCCATTAACATATATGCTCTAGTTTTAAATACAAAATAAAAAATACCCATTAACATATATACATCAGTTTTAAATACAAAATTAAAATACCCATTAACATATATGCTCTAGTTTTAAATACAAAATAAAAAATACCCATTAACATATATACATCAGTTTTAAATACAAAATTAAAATACCCATTAACATATATGCTCTAGTTTTAAATACAAAATAAAAAATACCCATTAACATATATACATCAGTTTTAAATACAAAATTAAAATACCCATTAACATATATGCTCCAGTTTTAAATACAAAATTAAAAAATTACCCATTAACATATATGCATCAGTTCTGCATACAAAATACAATTCCTAATTAATCTATATGTATAAGTCTTAAAGACAAAAGAAGAAAAAACATTTCTCTATTTGTGTAAGTTTGAAATACAAAATAAAAATATCCATTATTCTATATATTCTGCATCAGTTTAAAATAAAAAGAAACAGATACCCATTACTCAATATTCATAAGTTTAATATAGAAAATAAAATACCTATTATACTATATGCATAATTCTGAAATACCGAAAAAAATTTTTTCTCTATATGTGTAATTTTGAAATACAAAAGGAAAACATCTATTACACTATATACATCAGTTTTAAACACAAAATAAAAGTGCCCATTACTGTATATGTATAAGTTTTCAATACCAAAGAAAGGAAACATTTCTCTATATGTGTAAGTTTTAAATACAAAATAAACAAATACTTATGAATCTATACGCATCAGTTTAAAATAGAAAATAAAAATTCTCCTTACTTTATATGCATCAATTGGAATTTAAAATAAAGATACCCATTACCCAATATGCATCAGTTAACAATTTTAACAAATACACATTACATTATATGCATCAGTTTAAAATACAAATGGGAATACTCATTACATAATATACATCAGTTTGAAATTAAAATATATTCTTTTGTGTGTATGAGTTTTAAATAAAAAATAACAAATACCCCTTACATTATATGCATCAGTTTGAAATACAAAATAAAAATTCCCATTACATAATATGCTAATATGCATCAGGTTGAAATTAAAAGAAACATTGCTACTGTTGTATAAGTCTTAAATCCAAAGAGAAAACATTTCTCTACATGTGTATATTTGAAATACGAAAGAAAGAATAACTATTAAACTATATGCATCAGTTTTTTGTATTTATTTATTTATCATCATCATCATCATCATCATCATCATCATCATCATCATCATCATCATCATCATCATCATCATCATCATCATCATCATCATCATCATCATCATCATCATCATCATCATCATCATCATCATCATCATCATCATCATCATCATCATCATCATCATCATCATCATCATCATCATCATCATCATCATCATCATCATCATCATCATCATCATCATCATCATCATCATCATCATCATCATCATCATCATCATCATCATCATCATCATCATCATCATCATCATCATCATCATCATCATCATCATCATCATCATCATCATCATCATCATCATCATCATCATCATCATCATCATCATCATCATCATCATCATCATCATCATCATCATCATCATCATCATCATCATCATCATCATCATCATCATCATCATCATCATCATCATCATCATCATCATCATCATCATCATCATCATCATCATCATCATCATCATCATCATCATCATCATCATCATCATCATCATCATCATCATCATCATCATCATCATCATCATCATCATCATCATCATCATCATCATCATCATCATCATCATCATCATCATCATCATCATCATCATCATCATCATCATCATCATCATCATCATCATCATCATCATCATCATCATCATCATTATTATTTATTTATTTATTTTTTAAAATGTTATTCACCCAAACAAGCCATATTGCCACTAATATGTAAGGAATTACTGTGATTAGGGGCAAGATTTATAGGGGTATCTTAAGTGAGGTGTTCTTCAGCAAGATGTTTGTTCACATTACTTTTAAATTTCTGGATGTTAGCACAGATGAGGGTATTCCAAGGGCAAGCGGTTCGAGGAAAGAAGCTATTATAGAAGATTTTCCGGCATTTGGATATCTTTACAGTGAAGGGATGGGATTTTGCTACTACAGGGTGGGCCAAAATAAGGGTCCTATTTTTAAAAATTCATAACTTTTTTATTTATTGATTTTTTTTTTTTTTTTAAGAATAAGTAAAGGACCCCTTCCGAAGCAAGCATGAGCCGTATTAGCCCTAAGGAACGTACCTTCATAATAGAGTGGTACTTTAAATCCAATGAGTCAATTTCGGAGATTCAACTCATCTATCGGCGTCATTACAACACCAGAAACTCTCCTTCGGCAAAAGCAATCCGAGGAATTATTGCTCGTTTTAGGGACCAACAAGGAATATCCGACATGGCGAGAAGTGGTAGGCCTCGTACTGTACGAACAGCTCAAAATTTCGAGGAATTGGAGAGAAGTTTGGAGGACCCTTATTTTGGCCCACCCTATAGTTGAGTTGGTCAAGGGTATTTACACTGAAGGGGTACAACTACAGTAAGTTTGTCGGAGCACATTCCGTGGAAGTTCTTGTAAAACAGGCACAGGGATGCAACATTGCATCGATGGGACAGGGGCTGGAGCTTGGTAGACAGTACGGGAGATATTAGGTTAAAGACTTTTTTTGTACCATGTCTAAGAAGGAGAGAGACTAGTGGTGGATGTACCAGCCCAGATGTGGCAACAGTACTCTATGCATAGGCAAATGGTGACTTTATAGGGATATAGGATACTGGCAGGTGTGAGAAGGTTTCTAGACCGATAGAGAGAGCCAACCTTTTTTTGCAGCAGATATGGCAGTATCTTCTATGTATTTATTCCAATTCATGTTGCTTATGAATGTTAGGCCGACGAGTTTGAAAGTTGGACTTTCGGTAAGGGTGCAAATAATTAATTGCTTATTATTATTTACACCTATTTACAGATAATTTGGGGTGTGATTCAGCTGATTATTTTATTAATTTATTTTTTCATCATTTCTTTAAATTTAAGAAATCTTTTAAAATCACTTTGTTTTAAAAAAAAAATTTAATCATAAAATAGTATCTTCATCTCATTGTTAATGAATTGAAACTCATTTAAAATTCCCCCACCCCACCAGTAGTAAAAACAAAATCTTCGCATCTATGTGTATACGTTGAGGGGGTATGTTCAGTATTATTAATTAAAACAAACGTTTTAATGTTCATTATTATTTTGAATAAAATAAAAATACCCATTACTCTATATGCATAAGTCTTAAATAGAAAATAAAGTATAAATTATCTATATGTGTAGGTTTAAAATAAAAATACCCATTACTCTATATGCATAAGTCTTAAATAGAAAATAAAATATAAATTATCTATATGTGTAGGTTTAAAATAAAAAATACTCATTACTTTATATGCATCAGTTTTAAGTATAAAGGAAAAAATATGTGTAGTTTGAAATACAAAAGAAATATATACATTAATCAATATTTCAAATTTGAAATACAAAACTATAAATACATATTCGATAGGCGTCAGGTTTTTTTAGATACAAATTTAAAGATCTCATAATCTGAACAGATAATTTTTCTGAGTTATGAAATGTAGTAAAAAACGAATTTTGCTGATTTATAAAATTCAATAAAAAACGAATTTTGCTGATTTATAATATGCAATTAAAACGAATTTTGCTGATTTCTAAAATGCAATGAAAAACGAATTTTGCTGAGTTATAAAATGCAATAAGAACGAATCCAATAAAAAAAACGAATTACAGTGAATTATTTTTCAAGAAAACAAATCACACAGCAGAAATAAGGAAACGTTTCAGTAAGAACTGATTTGACTTACTCTGTTGGCAATATGTTTCTCTGTAACCAAATCTGCAATTTTTAGTTCGGCATTTACCATTTTTTCCAAAATCGCAAGACGAAATCTCTTTACAGTTGCAGTAATATCGGTTATCTGGTCCAAAATATCTCATGTCTTTACTGCAACCCACTAAAAAATAAAATTAAAACATTAAAATCACGCTTGTTTCAGAATTTTTTAGATGACGATTTATAATTGATATTATTTGAATTATTAGGACTACTGTTCTCCTTTTGGATGTTATTTTCACATCACTTCGACCGATGTAACGTCCTACCTTCTTCAGATACATCTTGTCGAATTCTGGAATCTGGACGGAAGTACCCGTAGCGCAACGGATAAAAGTGCTAAGCATAATGAATTTTAAGCTACAGTCTCTTGAATGTTTAAGGTTCAATCCTGAATACAGCATAATAAGAAGAGCAACCTACCTTCGTGGATTAAATAAAGGGCTCTGTTCAAAATTCCATACAGATTTCCGAGTTCGATAAGATGCACATCGGCCGAAACGTTGTGAGAATAACATCCAAGATGAAAACAGTAGTCCAAATAATATAAACAATCCAAATGAAAATCTTTAATATAAGATGTGTTCACTCAATCAATAATGATAAAAATGCTATTTAAACCTGAATTCTTAAAGACGGAGAAAGTTGGAGAAAGTTGGAGAAAGTTGGAGAAAGCCTCTCGATTGACGGATTAATCTGAACATAATAAAAGAAATTCATTACAAATAATTTTCTGATGATTTTGTTTCAAAACAATTTTTATATAATTTTACATTTTTTTGCTCATTTAATTATCTGTATATTAATACGATAGCGTGTGTGTTCGTGTGTCACGCTTCCGGCAAAAGCTCTGCGCATGCGTACCGCACCTAGATTTTGAAAAACATTCAACTCGCCTAATTTTCGAAACGTTTTCAAGTATTTCCCTTTGACGCAACGGTTAGCGACGTAGTAGTTTTGACTTCGGCCCGACTGGTTTATTGTTCGATCCCAACCAACCTCTAAGATTTTTTTTCTACATTTCGAGGGGAAGGGGAAGAGAGGTAGGGAGGGGACGACCGGGAAGACACATATTAATATAATAGCGTGTGTCATTTTGTGTGTCACGCTTACATCAAAAGCAACGACCTTCCGAATCTTTGTATGTTACTCATGAATTGACTTGGCCTTTTGGCTAAGATCAAAGTGTAGTATCTGTTCCAGTGGATACTGCACTCCATAGACTGGTATTGTCTGGGCCTTCGAGGCTTGATTTACGCCGGTCTATGGGTCTGTCCTGTGCAGTTCTAGGAGGTCCACCCTCCCAGGCTTCGCCTCCCTTCTTTGGGGAGGAGTAATTTTATTGCTTACTGCCTGGGGCGCCCCTACCGGGGAATGCCAACGTGGCTGCCCAGGCAATTTTTAATGGCCAGAGTGCTCACCTTCTCGAGCGCTGGCTTTTCAAACCCCACTTTCCCGACCCGACCTTGGGTCACATCTTACTTGTGGGAGTAAGATAAAACTAGCCTTGTGCCTAACTCCTGGAGAGGAGTAAATAAATATTCATGAATTGGAGCCAAATTTAATTTAATCGAAAACATTTACAAAGTACGGTTTAGTCGTCGAAATATTACCTTCACTAGAAATATTGTATATAAAGAAGTTTTGTAAATTGTTTCATGTATTGTTGATTTTTAAAAAATAAATATACAAGTCCAAATCTTATCATATTTTATTCAAACATGTATAGGTTAGGAACAAGATAATTAGTATTAAAAACATCATTTTGTGTAATTTACACGGGTCCCCGCTAGTTACTATTATTATTCTTTGATCTTCTGCTGAGTCTTGATGTCATATCTTGGCTACGTACAGCCTATAGACACAACACTGTCCACAGTATGTGAGCTGTTCTGATGATGGCCGATGACCGTGCACGTGCAATGATTGCAGATCTAATTCCCCATGCCAGATTTTTTGTGTATGCAGTGTGATGATTTATGGAAGGGAATCCTGGCCAATGAGGGTTGAGAACATGCATTGCATGGAGAGGACTGATATGAGGATGCTATGTTAGATGGGTAATGTGAGTCTTAAAGGCAGGCTTAGATCTGTAGAGAGATGTGTGCAGAAGAGGAGACTTCAATGTAAAAAAAACCATAAAATATAGATCAGTTAAGGTAGCAGATTAAGTTCACAGGTGAAGGTCAAGGAAAACATGGGAGAAATTGACATGGATGGATTTGAGAAAAAGGGAGATAAATAAAGACCTGGCCAGAGATAGGTCAGTTACGAAGTCAATTTCTAAAAGATGACCAACACATGCCAGCATCTGAAACAGGCGGTAAACCAGTGATGATGATGATGATGATGATGATGCTGATGTTGATGTTGTAAGAGAGAACTCCCAGACTGATGACGTTGAGCCAACTGTGGTTCGTCGTTTGAAGAGGCAGCAGCTGGCGTGCTGTGTTTGCAAGCAAGACTGGATGCTTAATTAAAGTATAGATTAAAGTAAATTAAAATAAGTATTTTAAGTTTATGAGTCACGAGTCTCGTCTCGAGCGAAACGACATTTGTAACGTATGCAAATTAGGCACAAGGCCAGACTTAATATAAAAGTGATAGTGTCAATGGCAAGGGGTTGTCTTTTTATTCTTTGTTTTCCTTTGGACAGAAATAAGGTGCATATTTGGAGTGACTCATACTCGGCGGTTTATTGATACAATAGAAGCGTGTTCAGATGATGATGATGATGATGATGATGATGATGATGACGATGATGATGATGTCAAATGTTCTAATTATGAATGCTGAGTCCTGATAATCTATCAAACTTCTGATCAGTTTTTATAATACTGTCGTCCCGTAAGGATCTTCTTTTCGACGATTCAAATTACCCTTCCCCACCTATATTGAAAGACAATGACGCTTGAATAAAGGTTAATATTATCATCACCATTTTAAAAGCATACAAAAAAAAGAAACATTAAATTAACTCCCAATGACTTTTTCTCTACATTTTTTCATTTGTGAAAATATTGATAATTAGAAACGAAAGCAGTGTTTACATTTTGGAACCATTAAATTAACATGGCCATTTTTACATGGACATTTTTTACCCACACATATTTTAAAAATGTTTAAAAATTCTATGAAAAAGCTATTAATAATCAAACTTTCACAAAAATTTTAGATGAATTTATTTTTAAAATCGTTTTACATAAAATATATTAGGGGGAATTTTTGTACTCCACTTTCTGTTTGAGAATCCACAGGAAATTTACCAAAAAAGGGTCCCTTAAAAATTAAAAAAAAACATATTCAAATAATTTTTCAACCTCTTTATATAACATTACAATGTTGCCTAAGTTGTTCAGATTTCCATATCACATCACTCAATAAGTTCCGGGCCAGACACATAAATGGTGCCACTGATAGAAATTCGTATGAATTTCATAAAATACTAATAAACCTCAAAACGCACATGTTAAAATCATATTATTAGTTTACAAATTATAGTTATTTAAGTGAAGTTACTTTTGCAAATATTTAAAATAATAGAAAAATCTGAATTTCGTGTGTTTATAAAGCATTGCTTTCTGATGGGACAGATTCTGTTCAAGCAAAGCAATGTCTTGATAAGTGTTATTCAGAGTCTGCTGCATCAAAAGCAATGGTTTAGAGATGGTATGCTGACTTTAACCGCAGTCATACAGACACAAATGATGCTGAACACTCAGGTCGCCCAAAGTCGGCAGTTGTCCCTGAAAACATAACAAAATCCACAAACTTGTTTGGGCCGATCATAAATTGAAGTTGCATGAGATAGTAGAGGAGTTGAAGATACCAGCAAATAGTGCATTCACCATTTTGTATGAACATTTGTCAATGTGAAAGCTGTGTTCAAAGTGTGTGCCGCGTTTGCTCACAGTCAATAAAAAACAACAATGCATCGATGATTAAGAGTTTTGTTTGCAACTGTTTCAATGCAACAAAAACTAGTTTTTGCATCAGTATGTGACAATGGATCAAACATGGATTTACCACTTCACTCTGGAGTCAAATTAATTAATGTATATACACATATATGATAAGTCAATGAAAATAATTAGACCTGCAAAGGGAAGCAAATCATAATCTCCGGTTATTCAAAACAAGGACGTTTAGTAAATAACAATATTTATTTTTCTTCTCTTTCATTCCTTAAGCCAGGCTTTTCAAAGATTAAAATCTTATCATCAGAGGAAGTTAATGATGGATAAGTACAAACTTCCAGTTTGTCAACTGACAACCATGCTAAGAAATTTGAAAAGGAAAAAAATGTTACCCAAATCGAAAAACGGAGTTTATCTTGCATGACTACAGACTTGGGTGGAATCATCGTTGCTGGATCTTTACACGGATTCTTTTGGATTTACCAACACATCTGAATCCCTTACTACTTGGATTTCCGTTTTGGTGACACTCCTATACACTGGAAAATACCCGTTTTAACTTTTAAACTTTTCAAATTTCGAATATTGACTGTCTTCATCTGTCAACTTATCCATCATTAACTTCCTCTGATGATAAGATTTTAATCTTTGAAAAGCCTAGCTTAAGGAATGACAGAGAAGAAAAATAAATATTGTTATTTACTAAACGTCCTTGTTTTGAACAACCGAAGATTATGATTTGCTTCCCTTTGCAGATCTAATTATTTTCATTGACTTATATATTTTGCTCTATCTAGTATATTGAGCTTTCCTTACGTTACAATAGGTTCAACTCTCTAAAAGTTTAGCTTTTAGTTATAAATTTTCATATATACATATATACATATATATATATATATATATATATATATATATATATATATTTTTTTTTGTTTTCATTTCACTTCAGTTAATAAATTCTCAGAAATGCAGGGGCCTCTTTCAGGGGATAATACATGATTTTTATACCAGATACATAGATATCTGAGGGTTCAATCAAGATTCTCCTCTACCTCTCACATGAACATTAAATTTCCTCTCCTCAAATGACCAGGTAACTATGTTACAGTATATCTTTCTTTTTGTCTCTAGATCTTACCGGATACCATGGCAAGAATTCAGCTGGTCTGGTGGAGTATCCAGCTAAGTTCTGTTACTTGAGGCAACATCACTAGGAGAAGGTTCCACATTTTTCGTAGGAGCGAGTGTATAGCCTTGTCGAGGGGATCATATTTGGGCTTCAAATACTATGTTATTGTGAATATTTGGTCAGAGTTTATTTGTAGGGTGAAGTTTCCTCATGTCAGGTTGTTCTGGCAAACTTTTGTACAGAGGGACCGTAGGTAATTCAAATATTTTTTTCATTTTACTTCAGTCAAAGTTCTCAGAAATCAAATTTAGTGAACACCGTCCAAAGTGACCAAAGACGCAAACATCAGGGAGCAAGATTTGGGCCTTTGTGTTTTGGGATGAGCAAGGTATTTTGTTCATCGATTGCCTTGACAAAAGAAGAATCATCAATAGCGAATATTATATTGCATTATTGGTGTTTTTGAGGGAAGAAATGGCAAAACATCGTCCAGAAATGAAGAAAGAAAAGGTGCTCTTTCACCAAAATAGATTAGTTGAAAAAGATTGTAGCATAGAGGACACATTTACAACATACGACACATTTTAAAAATGTATTTTTTGTAACTTTTATTTTTTCTGTATTTAAAGACTTGATTTGAGGAGAGCAAATCAGTTTCAATTAAATGTTTAAAATTCCAAATGTTGACAGTTGCATAATAACGAACTTGCTGGCCGAATCACTGTTGCGTTTCCTACCCACTTCCACCTCCACCCAAACTTCTCAGATGAGCTTACGAATTAACGCCACCATCCATTGAAGATGAGTGTCAACAATTTGGAAGCAATATCAAGACAAAGTATACTCTAAACATGATCTACACTAACATTTTCTTTTTGATGGTCAAGAAAGGCGAATTCAAGGCAGATCTTCAAAAGATACAGTCAGACATCGTCATCATCACAGAAAATCGAGTCTGTCTATACCGGAAGTTAAATAATGCAATATTTTTATATATTTCTATATATAGGCTATATTTAGTTTAATTTAGTTTGATGTAAAGGAGGCAAAAAGGGGTGGAAACGTTTTGTGAAAATTCAGATAACTTCGTTTTTCATGAAATTGAAACAATAGGTATCAAACGTTAATTAATAAATATTCCCCAAATTTCAGTTATTTTTTTAGAGTATTTTAAATGCTTTTAATATGCATAACATGGGCCCAAATTCCCATTTGAAAATCTAAATATTTCAGATTTGCATTAAATTGAATCCATAGTTATTAGACATTAATTAAGCAAGATTCCCTTTATTTCGATTTCATTTTAGACCTCTTAAGCTTACATCTGACATTTTAGACATTTTTTAGGGATAAATGGATATTGATAAAAATTGGAATAAGGATTCTACATATATGTTTTAGTAGCAATATATCTTGTTTTGAATCTACGTAAGTAGTAAGTAGATATAAAATTGGTGCAAATCTGTTGTTTTGGAATTAATTATATATATATATATATATATATATATATATATATATATATATATATATATATATATATGCACAAAACTGGTCCTTTATTTAATAAAAGAAGGCATCCCAGCAATGTCCACAAATAAATGGGGACTCATGAAAATTCCTGCTCTGACCCCAATGTTACCGATGTTATTCTTATCTTTTAAATTTCTATAATTATAAGTCCAAGAAAATAAAACGTCTTTGCTATTTATGGATGTCCGGCACATATGCAGACCACACGATATTATTGTAAACACGGCTAATAATACCACATTTGGATTCCTTGAGAAAAGTCGTTTGCTCTTGGTATAGGGATTTATTCTGAGTTTTGTAGGGGTTATGGTTAGGGTTCTTAGTAGTGTAGGGGTTAGAGTTAGAGTTCTCAGTTGTGTAAGGGTTGTTTTTAATTGCATCACCAGACAGGGAAACAGACAGACAGACAGACAGACAGACAGACAGACAGACAGAGAGTAAAGATATATAGAGAGATGATTGACATGCTATTAACATTACTTGTGTTTTGATGCGGACGTTCGTAATTGTTTCCCCAGATTGCATCTCCTTTGTTTGCGAAGTCAGCTATGAATAAAAACAAAATATAATATATTAGCAAAAAAATAAAATTACTAATTTTAAATATTAAAAAATATATATATAAGCATAAAGTTAATAAAAATTAAATAAATAAAATAAAAAATACAAATATTAATATAAAATAAATATATTTACAAACTATTTTAAAAAATGATTCGCTCGTTATGAATAAAAAATATATTAATAAATAATACTAAATTAATATAAAATAAATATAAAAATAAAATACAATATGACACTATAAAGCAATAATAAGAAGCATAAATAAATAAATAAATAAATAAGACAACACATGAATTAATAAATAAAAATAAATATTTTAATGTCAATTTTCTACCGAATCTAATCTTATCTGCGAACCTAGCATCCAAATATAGAAGCCTTCTAGGGACGTTTCTTCTCTGAAAACTGAAAGAACATCTGTTTTTTGAGAAGGAGAGGGTTTCCCCAGAAATATCAAAATATTTCCTACTATCCAGGACTCTATTAACAGTAACTGAAAGATTTACTGCAACAATACGTACAATATTTACTGAAAAATAAATAGATAAGTTTCTGAATAAAAATATCGCATATGTTGTCTGCAATTATTTGTTTTTGTTCACCCGTCTAGAAGAAATACAAAATGAATAAATAGAAAATGTGTTGCCGTATGGGGCAGCTTTTATAGCTGCAAGACAGGAACTCTACCAGCATAATCGGATATATCTATAAAGCATAAAAAAGAAAGTCACGATGATATGGACACCTGGAAACATTATTTTCGATATCTTGTGTCAAAGCAACATCCGGTGGAAGAAAAGAAGCTGGATTAAGTGAAAGTGACCAACAAAGATGATAACATGACAAGAAAAGGAGTGACTGATGAAAATAATAGATGGACGAAGGTTTACTTTTTTTTCTTTGAATCAGCAGTCAAGAAGATGTTACTATCTTGTGTTCATTTTATCAGCAGTCAAGAAAAAAAAACCTAGCATCCAAATATAGAAGCCTTCTAGGGACGTTTCTTCTCTGAAAACTGAAAGAGACTTCCGAAATGTATCAAATTAGCCACAGGTGCAATGGAGAAAAATCTGTTTTAAGATTATTTTTATTCTGGATTTTTTCACAGATTGCAGTACATTTAGTCTTTCTAAAATATAATGACAACGTTAAAACGCAATTTTTTACACTCCAATTTAAAAATTAAATACTTGTAACATTGACTATATTTGCATATATTTTCGCTCAACGGCCAATATTTCTAGCATACCAGCCGATGGAGTGGTTTTTACATTTTAAAAATCTCGAAATTAGTAAGCAAAACAAATGTCACAAACTTTCAAAGACACTAAAAATAGAACATTTAATGGTAATATATTAGTATCTACTTTTAACGGTAACATATTGGTAACAACTGTTAATGGTAACATATTGGTAACAACTTCTAACCGTAACATATTCATTTAATTATTAATTTAACTAGTGTCTATCAATGCAAGAAAGTTTTTTTAAAAGTTGAATTTCTTGTCATATGTATCTCAAATTATGCTCTTCTAAACGATTTCAAATTATGTTTGTTGCTGAAAGGAATGAGTTTAGCATGACACCATATCTAAATAAAACACTTGATCCCGAAATAAGATTTTAAAATTTCTTTTTTTTTAATTCAGTTCACCCCAAACAAAGAAAACTACTACTGAGACTTAAGGAGGTACTGTGAATTAGGGGTCAGATTTATAGGGTATGCTAAGTGGGGAGTTGTGCAACAAGATGTTTGTTTACATTTATACTTCTGCATGAAGGTACAGTCGAGGAAACAAAGACGCTAAAAATAGAAAATTTAATGGTAATATATTGGTATCTACTTTTAACGGTAACATATTGGTAACAACTTTTAACGGTAACATATTGGTTAATTGGTTAATGGTAACATATTGGTAACAACTTCTAACGGTAACATATTCATTTAATTATTAATTTAATTAGTGCCTATCAATGCAAGAAAGTTTTTAAAAGTTGAATTTCTTGCTATATGTATCTCAAATTATGCTCTTCTAAACGCTTTCAAATTATGCTTGTAGCTGAAAGGAATGAGTTTAGCATGACACCATATCTAAATAAAACACTCGATCCCGGAATAAGACTTTTAGATTTATTTTTTTAAATTCAATTCACCCCAAACAAGGAACAGTGCCGCTGAGACGTAAGGAGGTACTGTGAATTAGGGGTCAGATTTATAGGGTATGCTAAGTAGGGAGTTGTACAGCAAGATGTTTGTTTACATTACATTTATATTTCTGCATGACGGTATAGTCGAGGAAACAGGGAGCATGAAGGGAATTGCAAAAGCTAGCAGTTCAAGGAAAGAAACTAGAGTATTCTAGGAACACTTGCTTAGCATCTGTGGGAAGGGGTGTGGTTTTACTGCTTGTCAAGTTTGTCAAGTGTATTTACATTGAGATGGCACAAGTGCAGCAAGTTACTCGAAGCAATTTCCATTGAAGTAAAACGAAACACAGGGATGCAACATTGTGATGATGGGACAGAGGTTGGTGCTTGGTAGACAGTGTGGGTCCTATGATGTTAGAGACTCATTTTTGCTGTCCAAGAGAGAGAGAGAGAGACTAGCAGTTGGTGCATCAGTCAAGATGTGGCAACAATACTTCATGGATGGGTGAATGGTGGCTTTGTAGAGATATAGGATACTGGCATGTGTGAAAAGTTTTCTAGCACGGTAGAAGGAGCCCACCTTATATGCAGCAGACTTGGCAGTACTTCTATGTATTTGTTCCAATTCATGTTACCTGTGAATGTTAGGCTGAGGAGTTTGAATGTTGTATTCTCGGCTAGGGTGTTATCAGCCACAGCAACCTAATTGTTAAAGGAAAGGAGCTTTGTCTTGGAAGCATTAAGTATAACCATCTATTTTTGGTCCCATTCAACTACAGTCTCGAGGTCATTTTCTACTCATCTCGGACATGATTGCATCAGGGATGTCGTTTATGAAAATCAGGAAATAAATAAGGTCCAAGGATAGACCCTTACTTGCATTAATGTGATGTTGTTTAGATGTCCAACAATCTAGGAAGATCTGGATCTTTCTTTTAGTTAATAGAGATATGATTATATTAAATATTCGTCCAGTAATACAGTATGAATTAATTTTCATGAGAAGACCTTCATTACAGACTTTGTCAAAGGTGTTCAATATATCAATCGCTGCCGCCTTTTCTTCACCTGCCTTATACAGTGTATGGTATATGCGTTCAGAAATGACCATTAAGATATCCACAGTAGAACAGGATTGCCTTCATACTCTTTGTCAGAAGTGGGGATTACCGCTACATTGATTAATGATTCAAAGATGGTAAGTAGTAAAGAGCGGATGACGACAGATGGTACGATTATTTTGTAGGTAAGTTCCTTCACCAAAGTTCTTGAAAACTGTTACCACAGAGGCAATTTTCCACCTACCAAGGAAGCAAGATTCAGCAAAGTATTTGTTCTAAAGTTTGGAGAGGACAGGGACTAGCTCAGCAGAGCATTGTTTTATTATGAGAGTTGAGACCAGATCAGGTGCTCATGCTTTGGAGGTGTCAAGTTTTTTTTAATGATATCCAGGATATGGAAAGGGGTGATGATCACATCATCAAGTGTGGTTTATGTATGTAACTTTGGGAGGGAGTGGTTTGAGTAGTCTAAAGTGAAGCTAAGGTGAACAGCTGGCAAGAAATTCATTAGGTGTGGTCAGTTCGGACATGAGAGTCGGTGGTGCACAGTAGCAGGAGAGTGGAGGTTAGGAATTAGGCCGCCGGACGTTATCATACCACCCAACGCTGGAACGAAGGTCCAGGGAAACACCAATGGGCCACCCAGCCGAAAGTAAAAAGCAGGATGGCCCCGATAATTGTGAAATCTATCACATGTTGGATGTGTGGTAAAAGAGGCCATTTCTCCACTGACTGCCGGTCATGGAAGTGCTGGCAGTGTGAGGAGACTGGGCATGTAAGAAGGAACTGTCCTCATAAGGGACGATGCAGTTCCAAGACAGGAAACACTCCGAGGGAAACGGGTCGGCATTGACCCCCAACCCCGAGGCGATGCTGGTAGTGTGTGGAAACCGGTAACACGATGTAAAGGCAGTGATCGACACGGGAGCATCGATCTCCTTGATAAATGCTAAGATATATAAGGGGTTAGTGGGGAGGAGAAGGCTGTGTCTGCCCGACATAATCGTGAATCAGGCCAACGGCAGAGAAATGCAAGTGGCCGGCATGGCCTGGTTACCCTTGTAGGTAGCCAAAACAAAAGAAGAATTCCCATTTTATGTGGCCCACAATCTATGTAGCGACATGCTACTAGGGGAGGACTGGCTTCGAGCGAGGGGGGCGGGCAAGATAGGGTTTGACGCAGCGACGTTGACGGTAGGGTGGTTGCCCTGGGAGGGGCTAAGCGTGGCACCCTGACGGTGGTAGCGGAAAAGGATGTGAAATTACCCCCTCCAGACGGCTATATCCTGCGAAGGTAGAATAAAAACAGACAGGGAACTGAGTGGGGAACTATTTCAGATAGCTATTACGAGGGGATATGCTGATGATGACGAGGAAGTGACCCTAAGCGAGATCATCGTTAGAGGGTTCGAGACAATCCCGATGTTGTTGGCCAACTCGGCCAACAAGACTGTGAAAATAAAGAAGGAGGAGGAGCTAGCATATTGCCGACTGATACGACAGGTGAAAACGGCACTGGTAGGGGAAGTAAGTAGGGAGAAGCAAGCTCTCAGATGGGACCGATTACAAGACAAGGACATCAAGGTCCCCGAAAAATATCGAAATAGAACAAGGCGGTTGTTGGAAGACAACCGAGATATGATAGCTATGACGGATAGGGAGTTAGGACAAACCAAGACGGTGGAAATGGGGATTGACACGGGAGATCATCCAACCATTAAACTAAGTCCCTACAGAACCCCAATTCATAAAAGGAGACTGGTGAAGGAGGCGATGAATGAAATTCTTGAGACAGAGATAATTGAAAGATCCGAGTCCCTCTGGAGCTTTCCAATAGTAATTGTAGAGAAGAAGGATGGGGAGCATCGTTTTTGTGTAGATTTCCGACAGTTAAACGCGATCACTAAACCATTAGCAGTGCCTCTTCCCCTGATTGACGACATTTTGGCTCTGTTGGAGAAATCGACCTGCTTTTCGACTTTGGATTTGAGGTCTGAGTATTAGCAGGTAGCACTAGAGAAAAAGGATCAAGTGAAAGCAGCCTTTTCTTGTCACACAGGGCTATTTGATTTTAGAGTGATGCCTTTTGGGTTATCAAATGCACCGGGAGTGTTTACCCAATTGATGTCGATAGTATTGGGGCCATAGAAGATTTTGCCATGGCCTACCTGGACGATATACTGGTATTCTCAAGGAACCCCAAGGAGCATTTCAAGCACATGGAAGGTGTTTGGTAGGCTGCGAAAGCATAACTTACAGCTCAAACTACCTAAGTGTCAGTTTTTGAAGGAAAAGATGAAGTACTTAGGATTGATCATAGATAGGGACGGGATCCGACCAGACATGGACAAAGTAGAGGTCATCCGGACCATGCCCGAGCTGAAAACAATCAGGCAGGTCCGAGGATTTATCGGAGCCATCGGGTACTACAGGCGCTTCGTGCCTGCCTTGAGCCCATTAGCAGGGCCCTTGATAGCCCCGACAAAGAAGTATGCTCGGTTTAGGTGGACGGAGGACTCTCCACGAACTTTCGATGCCCTCAAGGGACAGCTCACAGCCGTGCCCTTGCTGACATACTTGCCAAACCCATGATCCTGTACATGGATGCAAGTTACAGGTGTATCGGTGTGGTACTGATGCAGCCTTGCTCAGAAAGGGATGGTCTGGTGCCAGACATACCCGAATATGTGCCGGTATATTCCTGTCCCATCGACTGTCCGAGACTCAACAGCGATGGCCGGTGATTGAAAAGCAGGCATTCGCGATCATGTACACCATATAAACATTAGATTACTACTTGAGCGGTGAAGCTTTTACAATCAAGACTGACCATAAACTACTAAAGTACTTGTTGGAGGCCGGATGGACAAACAAGAAGATACAACAGTGGGCCCTGAAACTGAGTGGGTACAACTGTTAGAGAGAATATCTAGCAGGTAAGGACAATACCTGTGCTGAGCTATTGTCCAGACTCCCGAAATAATTAGAGACAGAATCGATTAGATTAGAGCCCGGGGTGGATGATAAGGCATACCAAATCAATGTGATGAATTCCCATAAGTAAAGTCAACGCCCGGTTTGGGAGAGGACGAGCCAGAGATCGTTAAGGACCCCCATTGGGGAGGGATCATAGAGAGTAGACAGGGAGATGGTGAAATAGCTACTTTTAGAGCCGGTGTGGAAGTAGGGAGCACTTCCAGATTCGTAATACAAGGGGGGTGTTGTGTTATCTCTCCAAGTAAGACGAACAAGTGAACTCCAGGTTGTTCGTGCCAAGGGGGTTGAGGGCAGAGATTTTAGAACAGTATCATGAGAGGGTCGGTCACATGTGGATCGATAAGACGTATGAGCTGATATGGTAGAAAGTACTACTGGCCAAAGTTGTACAACGAGGTGGTCAGACATGTAGATAGGTGCATGCCATGTCAGTTGCAGAGTAGGAGAGGGAGAACCGCCCCTCTGATGGAGACCGACGTCCCAAAGCATCCATTCCAAAAAGTGAGCATGGATATCTGGGGACCATATGGGGAGACTACACAAGGTAATCTCTACATACTGAGTTTTGTGTCCAGGTTGACAAATTGACCGGAGGCCTTTGCTATATCGGACAAGCAGGCACAGACGATGTCGGACATAATATTGAGAGAGATATTTCCTAGGTATGGAGCCCCGGAGCAACTGGTCACTAACAATGGACCAGAGAATGCCAACTAGATCATGGCGGAAACGCTGGCCCGTCTGAATGTCCACCATGTACTGACCTTGGTATACCATCCCCAGGCTAATGCCAAGGTTGTGCGGTTCCACAAAACCTTGGCCGATGCACTAGCCAAGCTAACTGAGGGTGATAGACAAAATTGAGATCTCTATCCGACCCAGGTATTTTTGGCTGTGAGGTTCACAATGAATGAGACCTCGAAGGTCGTCCCCTATTATTTGCTGTTTGGTAAGAATGTGGTCTTACCAGTAGATAACCTGCTAAGACCATGCCGGAGATACATGGGGGGGGGTCACCACCAGATGATCTTAGAGAGGCATCATAAGGTGTTCGTGCAGGTTAGGATAAACAAAAATAGAAAAGAGGTTAGTTTACAGGTGGGAGACCCGGTGTATTATAAGTCGCACACCAGGGACGGTAAACTAGACCAGTGGTGAGTTTCCTTCTACCGGATCGGGCAGCAAATGGGCCCGGTGTCCTTTGTGATCTAGGACCAAGTAGCCCAGAAAGTAAAATGGGTACACACAAACGATTTGAAGTTGACCGAGGTGGAAGGATGAGACAAACCGAAACTGACAACTAGGCAGAGGAGGGCAAGGAAGACAACCCTTGTGGAAGCCGAAGAGATGGAGACGGTCAGTGAATCCGAAGGGTAGGAATAGGGGATTAGGTTTAGCTCTCCGACCCATAGAAGGCCAAAGGAGACGACAGTCCCCTCCGGAGAAGGGAGAGCTAGAGAAGAGCAAGGAAAAAGCAGACGACTTCGATGCCTTGTCCAAGTCTGCTGAGGAGTCAAGTGAGTGGGAGGGGGAGGATGCAGTTCTCCCTTCCCAACTTCTGAAAAAGTTGGAAGAGAAAGAAATTACTAAGGAGACAGAAGAATTGCCCCTAAAGATACGATTGAGGGGAGCAAAACTCCCCGTGACACAAGAATAAGTAAAGTGAGTCAGTTGTCGCTAATCTGGGTGGCGGCCGGGGGGCACTGTGTTGCATCAGTTGGCTCCATCAAGTGCGTGAAAGGCCCCTGTGTGCATGTGGTGCTAATGGCAGTGGCGCAGCCATCGTCCTAGACATCGCCTAGAGATGAACAGCTAGCTGAAAATAGAGGAAGGAAGGTAACTAAGATCGATTCCTTTCTGTCTCCATGCAGATATGGATGGAAAGCGACTGAATCTGGTGCTGTCGATGCTTGCAGTAACAGGTGCCTGGCACGTAGTAGAAATACCATATTTAAGAAGACGAGTGAAGTAATTATTACGAAATTCAAATGGTATGGTCACGTTGGTGATCGATTTGCAACCATACAAGTTGCTACTGGAACGATAGGACGGTGAAGTTATGGGGTTAGTGAGGGTGGAAGGACAGATTATCGGTAAATATTCACACAATCGGGAATATGCCCGGTTGTTATACAGTCTGCAGGAAGATACGAGGATAATGAGGAACAAAAGAGAGAGACATGACCTTTAACCTTAGAGTTATTGTGAGAACAACCGAAGAAGGCTGTTGCAAATACAGACCGAGTTACCACATCATTTGAGATTACTGGTCGACCCCACTGCACAATTATGGAAGTATTATAAGGCGTTAGGATATGCTACGTTGTTAGAAGGTGGGAAGGTTCTAGCATTAGTATCAATTCCGTTATTGGACAGGGATGGTACTTTCGAAATATACTAGGCAAATACCCTGCCCATACCATACCCATAAGCTGACCAAGGACTCGAAGCCGCTGCTAGATATAGGGTAGAGACAGAATTCCGGCCTTAAATGTAGCTAGAACAAAATTCATGTTGCTGACAAATGAGGAAGCGAGTAAATGTGAGACGGATGTCTTAGGGGCTTGTGGATCCATGAGTTTGATTTACGTGACCAGCGGCCATGAGCTGTGTGTGTTAAAATTGTTCAAGAAAGATAAGGGAGTGATTGTGAAGAATTGTCCAGTAAAAGTCTTGAAGAATATTGTGTTAACTGCTGCGGTCAGTATAACCGATGAGCTCTGGGCCGTGGCCACCCAGGAAGAGATTGAGTTATCTAAGGTTTATGAAGGGAAGGTCACCCAAGCCATAACCGTTCACCCTTCATTGTCCCTTATAGAGTTGCCCATCGATTACTCTCACCCCTTATTATCAGGCAGAGAAAAGGTTTGAGAACAGGAACTCTTTCTTAGAGTTGATCGGAGCTAATGCGAGTGGATGGACTGCATTGTGGGAGCCTATGGTAAAGGAATTTCCTAAGGTACCTTGCAGAAGATGCCTGAATTATTAAAACCGATGGAAAAAATTAGTTTTGAGAAACTGAAATCCTAATTAAGACTAGTGGAGAAAGATGATTCATGGTGGAATTTGGACACAGGAACTATAATAGCTTGGCCAGTGGTAGTGGGAGTTTCAGTCATGATCAGGTTAGCCTTTGCAGCAAAGTGGGTGTTGAAGGGACGAAGGGAGAGGTTGGACAACGCAAGTACAGTGACAACCGAGTGCATGGGCGAAGAAAGGTTACCTTTCAGTGTACTGCACCCAGTTCGCTAGCGAGTACAATAATCGCTGCCCTTGGCGGAAATGGAGATGGATGACCCACCTGCTGAGAGGAAGTTGGAGAGAGTGAGCATCATACCAAAACCTACCCTTAAGGCACGAACAGTGAAGAACTAGAGATTGATTCCGAGGAGTAGAGGATAATGAAGCAATTTTAAAGGGTGCTGAGAGTCCTCATTTCTTAATGACAAACTTTTCATTGCATGCGTAGATCATTGATTTTATCATTATCCTCTTCCAACCCAAGAACGATGAAATGCATACATGCACACACCCATACATACGTATCTGCCACCTGAATGAGCAGGACTCTACTGCATGCTGAACGAACCATTAGTTTAAGAACTTTTAGTTTTTCGTTTCTTATTTTTGTTTGTTTTATTATGTTGGCTATTTTTCTTTATGCACCATTTAGCGATCCAGCCAAATCTAGATGTAGTCTAAACCATGGCGTGTCCGCTTTTGGCCATGATGCTGTCATTATTGGTGGTGCTTTAGCTGCTAGAGCACAACCTCTACAACTCTTAACTGTCCTCTCAATGTCCTGGTCCATACCTGGCTAAAAAACGTATGAACGCATAAGCGATTTCATTTTGCACATTGCTGGGTGACCACAATAAAATTCCTTTTACAGTCTCTTTTTTAATGCCACTGGGATCACGACGTTGCAAATTGAATAGTTATTGCTTACCGGCGAATTTATATTTTCCTTTTGTTTGTACTTCACTTTATCCATCATATTTTTAATAAAATTATCATTTTTAGATTTTATTTGTATTTCTTGTGCAGTCACTGGGAGTTCGCGAACGGTGCTAACCAGTACTTCTTTTATTTCACTTTCAGCTTTGAGTGATGCGATTACCGTATCTTCCATTGGTTCACAATATTTCGGAATTAATCGGGACAAGCCGCGTTCTTAACAGTAGTTACCAATATGTTAAAAGTGATTACAAATATGTTACCAGTAAAAGTGGCTACCAATATGTTACCGTTAAAAGTGGCTACCAATATGTACTGTTAAAAGTTCTTAACAATATCTCACCATTAAGAGTGAATACCAATGTTTCTGGTAGATGTCGTTACCAATATGTCACCGGTAGAAGTTGTTACCAATATGTCACCATTAAAAATGCTTACCAATATCTCATTGTTAAAATTGGATACCAATATGTTACCATTATAAGTGGTTGCCAATTTGTTACTTTTAAAATGGCTACTGATATGTTACCGTTAGAAATAGTTACCAATATGTTAGCGTTAAAAGCGTTTATAACATATTACCATTAAGAGTTTTTTGCCAATATGTTACCGATAAAAGTGGTTACTGTTTTAATGGTAGCATATTGGTAGCCGCTTTTAACAGTAACATATAAATGTTACTGTTTAAAGCGGCTACCAATATGCTACCATTAAAAGCAGATACTACTATTTTCCAGTAGAAGTGGTTACGAATATGTTAATATTAAAAGTGATTAGCAATACGTTACTGTTAAAAGTTTTTTTTTACTTTACTTTTAAAAAGTTTTTTTTTAATTTCACCCCAAGCAAAGCATATTGCCACTGTGACATAAGAGGCTGTTTTGATTAGCGGGCATATTTATTATGGGCATCCTAAGAATGGAGTTGTGCAGCAAGATTTTTGTTCACATTACACTTAAATAAATTAAATATGCATGTTGTACGGGAAACAAGAGACAGAGAGAGAATTCCAAAAGCAAGCATTCTGAGGAAAAAAGCTATTTGATTAGAAAGTGTTTCCCCATCTTAGTACTTCTACACTGAATGGGTGGGATTTTACTTCTACTTGAGTTGATCGGGGGTTACAACTATGTTACCATTAAAAGTGCCTCCCAATATGTTACTGTTAAAAGTTGTTACCAAAATCTTACTGTTAAAAGTGGCTACCAATATGTTACCATCTTTTAAATCGGAAATGTTCACCCTAACTACATCCATGACATAGAATCGTCACTACTTTTGCCCCTTCTTCCCTATAATACCTATTATATCTTAATACCATGGAATTTCTACAGAATAATAATGATCATAATAAAATTGCAATTCCTGGTTCAGTAAAACGATACAAATAAATGTCATTTTAAGTTTATGATTATTTGCCCTTCCTTTACTTTAAATGTTGCCATTAAAATATCATAGAGTCGCTTTTAACAGTAACAACATATAAAAATACAAACAAAAAATGTTACTGCACATGTATATTAATCTAACCCAAACATCAATTCTGTCAAACTTTTATGTTTAAATTGATGTTAAATATGAAAGTTTCTGTGTTTTCTCTATTTATGACGTTTGGGCATTAAATTTTGAAATTTGCTTTACTTCCATTCACCCCAAACAAAGCACACGACCACTGAGACGTTAGGGGGTAACTATGAATAAGCGGCTGATCCTAAGTGTAGAGTTGTGCAGCGAGATGCTTGTGCAGATTACATTAAATATCTGCATGTTAATACAGTTGGGGAAACAGGAAACAGGGAAGGAATTCCAAAGGCAAGCGGTTCGAAGAAAGTGTAGAAAGCCTTCCGGCATTAAATTGGGCATTACATTTTGAAATTTGCTTTACTTCAATTCACCCCAAACAAAGCATACTGAGAATACTGGATAAAGATTAAGCATTTTGAATGAAAAAAGGGATTCCTGGTCTTTTCCGGTCAGTTTATTACTGGGAGTTGCGATTCTTTGTCTACTACTACTACTACTACTACTACTACTACTACTACTACTACTACTAATAATAATAATAATATTAGTAGTAGTGATGATGATGATGATGATGATGATGATGATGATGATGATGATGATGATGATGATGATGATGATGATGAAACAACAAACAAAACTACTTGATAGAATTGCAGCAAATTTGGGATGGAGCATCCTTGAGTTGCTAGGTGAGTCCTGGAATGAGATCAACTGCTACTACTAGCACTACTATTATTACTACTATTATTACTACTATTATTACTACTATTATTACTACTATTGTTACTACTACTACTACTACTACTGCTAAAATTAAAAAGAAACTTTTAGAGGGGTCAACAGAATTGTACAAAATTTGGCATGGACATTTCAATTTGATAATTCCTGGATTCCCTCGTTTTGTTAAGAAATACTAGTCTTGTATTATAGACTAGCATGGTTACCCAGTGTTGCCCGAGAGGGATGGACAACACAATAGAAGAGGTTAAAAGTGTGTGTAATATCTTTCTTTTAAACTTTTCTCCCCCCCCCCTCTCTCTCTCTAGTTCTCTCTCTCTCTCTCTACCCCTTTCTATCTATATATCTATCTCTACCCTCTCATTTCTTCTCCTCCTTTCCTCCCTATGTTCACTCTCTCTTCCTCTCTTTCTCCTATCACCCCCACTCTATCATACCATCTTTTGCTTTCTCTAGGAACTGGAAGAAATCATTGACAAATTACTCAATAATAACATTAAAAATCGCTCTAAATATCGACCCTCTTCTGACTAATTGTCTTCCTGTTGACTTCTAAAAGAATGAATATTAAAAAAAATGTGCTTACATTTTTCCCAGGCAATGTTTAAAAAGAAAGTATCAGATTTGTGGATGTGTCATGTGTAGTTTTTGAGTTTTTCCTGGACACACAGACAGACACATAGAGAGGGAAAGTTTGAATAACCTACCAGACACTATCCTTGAGTATCTCCGGCCTCTCTGTACAAGAGTTTGTCAGGAAAACCTGACATAAGGATACTTCCTGCTATAAGTAAACCCTGACCAAGTATTCAAAATAACATAGTATTCAAAGCCCAAATAAGATCCACTCGACATGGCTATAATCTGGCTCATATGAGAAATGGTGCACCTTCTCCTAATGATGTTACCTCAAGTAACAGCACTCAACTGGATATTCCACCAGACTAAATGAATCATTGTCCTGGAATCCGGTAAGACCAAGAGACTACAAGAAAGATATACTGTACCATAGTTAACTGGTCAATTGAGGAGAGGAAAATGAATGTTCTTAACCTGTTTACTAACTCAATGTTTGAACGGTAAAGAGAACTTTAATGGTATATTCGAATATCTATGTATCTCATATAGAGATTAAGTGTTATTCCCAGCAAGGTGCCCTTTGATTTCTGAGAACTTCGCCTGAAGAAAAATGAAACAAGAGAGAAGCAGACAACTTGCCCTTATATAATAGATTGACAAAGAAAGAGCCATGAGTGGTTATCACCGGCAACAAACAACACATGGTCAAAACTTTTAACTTGTTTGACTTTCAAGCTAGAATCAAAGTGAAATAGTTCCTTACAGTCCCTTTCCCACAGAAGAGATGTTGCTAGTCTCTCTCTGCTTTATCATTATTTCCATGGAAGGTTCTCCACTGAGCTCTAATCTCTGGTTCGTCCTTGTAAGCCATTAACAGCAAGAACTCGTCTTTTTACCACAACAAAGAAAAACTTTCCTTTTTACTTTCTGTGTGTCGAGCATCATGGAGAATTTCCATGAACAGATCTTCTTTACAAAGAGCTTCCCGTCTGTGGAACACATTGCCACGGGACTGCTTCCCCAAAGATTACAACTTGCTCGTCTTCAAAGCCAATGTCAACAGATTTCTATCTAGAACCATCCCCACAAATATTCGAACTTGGTCCTGACAATAATCCATCTCATTAACTCTTTATCCTCGAGTTGCATCTGGTCTTGATAAGTAGTGACCCCTATTAGTAAAATAAAAATTTTCCTCCAAAAATGAGTTGCAGCAACTCTTGATCATTTTTCTGGTCGGAAAATAAACACAAGTCTCGACTGATATTTGAACAAACATTGATTTTATTGAAATACTAAAATTTAGTAATTTTACACTGTCGACCAAAGTGAGAGTGTATCAGGCATGTGTACACAGTGTGGTGATGTATGGAAGTGAAATCTGGTCAGAGTGGGTCAAGGACATGCGTTACATGGAGGGAAATGATATGAGAATGATACAATGTATGTGTAATGAGTCTTAAAGACAGGCTTAGTTCTGATGACCCCAGAAGAAGATTAGATCTGAACAGTATAAGGAGATGCATGCTGAACAGTAGACTTTGAAGGTATGACCACGTTGAAAGAATGTATGAGAGTTCTTGGGTTAGTAGATGTATAACAGTTGAGGTAGCAGGTGCAGTTCACAGAGAAAGGCCAAGGAAAACATGTGAGGAAGTGATACAAATAGACTTGAGAGAAAAAGGGATAAAGACCTGGTCAGAGATAGGTTAGTTTGGAAATCTATTTCTTAAAGAGGAGATAATACCAAACGGAGAATAACCAGAAAAGTTCAAAAGCAAATAACTCGGAATGAGCGCAGTCTATTCGGAATGAGGTCAATGTAGTGGATTAAATAATGAGTCTAGTTTGAAATTCTTAGAATTTTACAAACTACCACAAAAGTCAGCGGAAGAAGGCCAGAGAATAAAAATACAGAAATAGTGTGAACATGATAACAACAAGCGGTAAAAGTCCAGAATAGTTAACAGTCAAGAACTCGTAAGCAAAAAATATAAACAAAAATTGTTTTATATCAAACGCAGTGGAATTAAATTCTCTACCGACATGTATACTTTAAAATTGTTTGTATGCTATTGTATTTCAGAATTTTATTTCGATGTTCAACACATGAACACTAAAATGGTGGTCATGGTGATTGCTTCACTTCAGTTAACTCCATGCTGAAAAGATAGTAAAAAAAAAATACTACCCTATCACTAACCCTAAGTCCGAGTGATAAGCCTCCCTACCGAACAAAGGCCTTCAGAAAACCTCACTTTATCGCCTAAGAGAAGATAAATGATAATCTCGGGTGCCATGTTGTTTTTCGTGTGCCTTAACAACACATGAACGTCGAAATAAAATTCTGAAATAAAAAATCTTACAAACAGTTTCCACACGTTAAAAGTATACAGGTCGGTTGAGAATTTAATTCCACTTAATCTCCAAGCACAGAATTTACAAAAAATGACAATGCATTTTGAGTTGAATTCATAATTTAACTAAACACATCTTAATTGTAGTCATACTTTAAGCCTTATATAAAACACATTCTTATCTCCAAGTCCTGAATCAAACAATATAGTCAGTAGAGAATTTAATTATACTGCTTTTGCTATGAATTATTTGTTGTTTTTTATCTTTTGTTTACGACTTTTCGACTGTTAACTATTCTGTACTTTACCCCAACAAGCAAGATGGGGACAACAGTCTAAAACGTGTAAATAACTCCTTCATATTTGACAATGTTTCCGATTCATTCTTTTAGTTTTTTTTTTTCTCTTTTATTTACACACGGCATTTTACCAAATATCGACCGAACAAACACACATTGGTGAAATATTTTGTAAATAGCTTTTCGGCTGAAATTAGAATATATAATTCGATGTCTCTACTATGTTATCACTTTTCACACACATTCAAAAAATGAGATCGTCTGATCAGCAAAGATTGTGAGAGATTTGGTGATTAATCTGATGTCGCTAATGAAAAAAAAATTCGACTTTACCTATTTTAAAATAAATTGTTCCAAAATCAAATTATATCGTCAAATAAAACAGTAGAATTTTAAATACATCCATTTCAATAGGTGACATTCGTTTTATTGATTTAGAGAATATTTAGCTGGCAATTATTTTAAGAAGACAGACAATATTCTTTGTTTTACAAAAAATTAAATTATTGCAATTTAAAATAAATAAACAGATATAGAAGAGACTTATTGGTTTTCATGACATCAAAGATGCATTACAGTTTTATTTATATAAAGAATATTTAGCTGACAATGACAATCAAAGATGCACTACATTTATTGAAATGGATGTATTTAAAATTCTACTGTTTCAGTTGACGGGACGATATAATTTGATTTTGGAACAATTTATTTTAAAATAGGTAAAGTCGAAATTCGTTTTGTTTATATAAATAATATTTAGCTAACAATGACAATCATTTTTATGGAAGCAGAAAGAGTCATTTTAATAGTATTGAACTTGACAGACATTTATTATTTCAAAAGTGATAGTATTATTAACAGTAAATTATATACATTGATGTAGAAAGCACCGTGGAATTTCCACGGGGTCAAGCTAGTAATAAATAATAATAATAACAATAATATTATATATATATATATATATATATATATATATATATATATATATATATATATCCTCAAATCTCTATATATATATCCACAAATAAAGTCTAATCTGTATTTATTCATATATAAATACATATATGTACTTCCATCTCGTTACGCAAAAGTTAGCAAGTAAAATACGTGTCGTTTTCTATTTCCCAGACGAAACCAATTCGCATGGTGAGAGAAAATGATAAAGCAAATATTAAGTCAAACAACCACCTCAGTTACCCCACCGCTTGAAATGAATTCACAAAGAAATCATCCACTCTATAATAAAAAGTCAACGATGGGTGTTTTTTTTCCTTCGGGTCATCAGAAATGGTAATAATTTACACATGAAAAATAAATTACTGACGTTATTTTAAAGGAAATACAGTTGGAAAATTAGTCACAAACAATTCATTTTGCTGTACCTACTCATTTATGACCTATTTGTGTCAAGTAAAATAAATATTTAATAGTTATAAGATTTTTAAGTTTAAGTAGCCGTCTTGTTTAACGTTTTGTAAACAGTAGATAAAGAGTATAGGTACTTTGCTCAGAATCAATATTTACGCTTATACTGTCTTAGGGCTGCATGTAACCGTCAGACAGCTAGTCTAAACTCTTATCAACAAACAAGACTCTGAGGCCAGGTTTTATTGTTCATCGAAAAATGTAAAAACGGAGATGCCCAAAATATCAGGATATTTAAGGGATAGAAATTCCTCCATGTAGGTCCGTGACTAAGCAGCTAAGAGATCGGAAACAGAGCACCGGCAGTCGTTCGCCCGTTGTTGAGGCATGAAGAATCCCTTACAAAAAGGAGGGCCGATAAAGTTATATAAATCTAAGGGACTTATTCTATGCTAGACAGAACAACGCTAACCCAACAAACTTATACTTTCTATTAATTAAACATTTATTTTTTAATAGGTCACAAATGTATAGGAAAAGTAAAATAAATTGTTTTAAGAATTTCCCAACTGTATTTCCTTTAAACTAATTCATGTCAGTAATAGTAATGATTACCATAATTACTATAAAAAAAATTAATGAAATAACAAAGAAATGTCAAAAAAAAGATAAAATAAAATTTAAAAAACACTTACCTGCTCGAAAATAAAGAAATAAACAGAGAATCCCAAAAATATGGCCACGGTATTTCATTGCTATATAGTTTGGCTTCGAACTAGAAATATTTAAATTGTATTCATGTTACACGTTATTTTGACTGACTTCATCCTGTACCTCGTAGGGAGTGACTTTTTCTTTTTGTTTTTTCCAACTTCTACTTTGTTTGTGATCCCGGTTTATAAGTGGACAATTTTGGTCGTAGGCTATTCATGGGATGGGACAGGACGATTTTTTTTGTTTTGTTTTTCTTTTACTCATTGTATTCTTTTTTTTTTTAATCTTTTTCTGAAAAAAATTCCACTTAATCTTCGAGCACATAATTGTTAAAAATGACAATTCATCTCGAGTTGAATTCATAATTTAACTAAACACATCCTAATCATACTAAAAACATGAGAAAGTCTTGTATAAAACGCATCCTTATATCCAAGTTGTGAATTAAAACAATATATTCAGTATCAACCAGTGGTGCGCAGAAGGCGAGGTTGGAGCAGTCGTACTCCCTCTCCCGGGCATCCAATCTGTGAGGGGGGGCGCGTCTAATCATATTCAAACTATCTCTCCTTTTTTATAATATTTCTCAGTACGAGGACTTGCATATTTGAAGCAGGCAATCAAAGAGTTGACCCCGGGCATTACCAGGTCAACATCAGACCCCAGCACACTACTGGTATGAACAGATTCTTACGTAAATCTCAATAACTTGAACAAATCCTTATATAAAAGTCATCCTTATCCTAAAGTCTTGAATAAAAACAATATAGTTAGTATGAACAAGTGGTGTGGAGAGGCAGGGCAGCCAAATTTAGGAGGGAGGTATCCAATCATATTCAAATTATGATAATATTTCTCAATACTAGGACTTATACTTGAGTCTTTGGGGTTATTCTCTATCTCTATCAGACCTTATATGGAGTACTGTTGTCATATTTGGGCAGGTGAATCTCTGTCCCATTTAAGCGTTTTTATAAGGTTCAGTCCCACCCTCTTCTTCACTGCACTCTCTCTCTCTCTCTCTCTCTCTCTCTCACATACGTGATTTTGCTAGTCTCAGTTTTTTCTATAAATACTATTATTTCATGTGTTCTTCTGGGTCATCACATGGATAGTCCAAATGAAATCACTCATGAATATCTAACAATATAACTGTTTTACTGTGACAAGAATCTGGACAGTATAGGAAGATGTGTGTAGAATAGTGAACTTTGATGGTAGGGCCACGTTAAAAGCATGGATTATAGTTGTTGGGTTAGTAGATGTAAAACAGTTGAGGTAAAAGGGTCAATTAGCAGGGAAATGACAAGGAAACCACGAGAGGAAAGATAAGATTTTAAAGAAAGAGGTATAAATAAAGACCTAGACAGGGATAGGTTAGTTTGGAAGTCCATTTCTAAAAGCTGCCCAATGCATGCCAGCATGTAAAACGGTCGTTAAACCGAATATGATGATGATGATGATCATCATCATCATAGGTCACATCAAAATTAGATATTATGGTTTTTGTTTCATATTTGTTTTCTACACTTACGTAACACTTCCACTTCGCAAATATGCAATTCCCTTTTTAAAATGTTCACTTCATCATGCTTTATCTTGACAGAATCTCCACGAAGTTCTTTGTCGCATATAACATCAATGATCTTTGAAGTCTTGTCAATATCTTTCGAAAGTTCTTTACACTTCTCGTCGCCAACAAAAACTGTATATTCACTGAGACTGACACCTGCAAAATAAATTAGCAAATTAGTAAAAAATATATTAAAAAAAAAGTAAAATATTAAAATTAATAAATTTTAGATAAAAAAATGACAGTCACTTTTTTATTACAGTTGGAACGTTGTAATCATTTGGTTATTATCAGCACAATGTTTCGACGTCATTACCCTTAGGTCTTCTTTAGATGTTTCTCATGCGCACTGAACTTTGGAAAATCGGACCCAGAAGACAATCTACCATATTTGGTAACTTCCCAAAATGATGCCCCCGTGCTTCCCAGTGAGGTGATGCTGATAGGGTTTTAAATAAGCTCTCAGTATATATGAAGCAATGATTTGAATGTTTCCCCGGGAAATTCAATGCAGTCCTAAGTAAAGTGTCTTACTAAAATTGTAGTCGTAAACTGCAGGACTCTTAATCCCCATTTATTTGCCTCCCCACGAGAAAAGAGTTAAACACAAGGTCGGTTTTTTAACCTCCCCAAAACGGATTGGTACAAAAATAAAAATTGCCTCAGTGTATAAAGTGTTCTCCTTCACTGCCCGGGGACAGAAAATATGAAGTGTAGTATCAAAAAAGATATTGCACTTTTCTCCTAGCCCAAACTACTAGTCTTACTAATTTAGTAAATTTTTTTTTCTTTTTTCTCATAACTCAAAAAAATTAACTTTATTTGTTTTTGTTTTATAAGATAAAGTTGCAGACAAATAACCTATCGTAAAAAAGTTAGGTGCATCCCTGGAGTTTATTGCAAACTTCTGGATTTTTCTTGTCCACAACGTGCATCTAGCAGCACCTATGCATTTACATTTCTTTCGATCAATCTTTAAGGATATTCCACTCCTTGGGATGTCATGGAATCGGACTACTAACAAGTGACTCAGAGTGATTCAAACTTCAATCATTCTCCACAACCAGAAATACACGTGTTTTACCTCTTCTTCTTCTTCTTCTTCTTCTTCTTCTTCTTCTTCTTCTTGTTGGAAGTAAGTGAAAGCGTTTTTGTGTTGTGCCCACGTTTTAAGGCTTCTTGTAACTTACTGAAATGAGCTGCATGTCCTATGAAACATTTTAGCAGTGACATTTAGGAAGTTTAAACCTAATGCTGTTTATTCTTAAATTTTCGTTGCGTCCTCGAATAGCATTGGGCTCATCATCAGCTCACTGTACTGTGCTCCAACGATTTTGCAGCTGCCTTTGATTCTGTTGATGGAGCGCTCAAATGAAATTACCTACCATTAATTTAGTGTTTAATTGATTCATTTTTCCAAATAATTATAAGGTTATATAGCTAACTTTAAAAAAATAATTGACATCTTACATTGAAAACTTTCTACTTTGTTTATTTCTTCAATTGCCGGGTCTGGTGATGTTTCAGATCCATCACTTTTAATCACGTGTCTTCCTGTCCATCCGAGCAGGCTGAAGTGTAGTCATCTGGATAGGAAATATCAGCTTCTATTTCAATGACATCCTCCAGAGAAGGAATTTCTGTTATCTCCGGTATGATAAGAGAGACAGTAGCAGACATGTCTTCTGACAACCAAACAGGTAGCGCGATAACCCCAACTGGAGTCCCTATTGTCTAAACTATTTCCAAAACTATCTCCATCATGGTCAAATGGCTTGCCACTCTAGAAGAGGCTAATTGATAGAGTGCGTTCTAAGTCTGTGGCCTGGCTAGTTTGGCCGGAAGAACTGCTACCAAAACTTAATGGATTCATCTGAAGATTGCTTTCAGCTAAGATATACAGGGAAACAAAGAAAGTTCCACCATTTAAATCTCATTCTGGTTACCATTTTCTCCAGTTTTGTCTGGCTCGGTGTTTTGAGCAGACTCTTTGGAATATTCGAGCAGTTCCGCAAAGTTAACGAACGAGGCAACAGATCTCTCAGCATTTTTACCCACGATAAAGACTTGTTCCTCAGAATCAACAGACCCGTCAGCTCTCTCACAGCATTCTTCCTCGTGAAGAACCTTGTTCTCGGGCTCCACAGCTATCTTAGTAGGTTTATCCTCACAGAGAAACTTTTTATCAGAATCGGCAGACTCATCAACTCTCACAATATTTACAATCTCACAAAGAACTTTCTCAAGGTTAACAACTCTCTTATGGTTTTTATCTTTGGGTTTCTATTTTCAATGACTTTGTAAAAATTATATACGATGTGACCTAGCTGGTTGTACAGGTAGCAGTGGTTTGCAACGAAACTGTTGCAGGTAATATGGCTGATCCTATTATGTTGGTAACAACCGTTAGGGCAGTAATAGCAATTGCGAGCCAAATGACTGCAACGATTACACATATAACAGCGGTACATACGATTGGCTGTGTTCGTAACCACATTGCATGTTTTGCAAATTTGGCAGTTCTGTGATATCTCCATTATCTTAGCTTGTAGTCTAAACCATCACTCTCAGAACATTTTATTAGATTCAGAAGCATTTCAGTTGGAATAGTGAGAAAATTGGTGATGCAATTTAAGAACCTTTGTTCGTCATTCAAAGGCTTATGACATGATAATGTTACTCTAATAAATTGATTTTTTTTTGGATATTCTCAAGAATACCTTGAAATCTATTCAACGGAAGGGCATAATGTCCAGAATGTGTTGGCTGTAGTATAATTTTCTCTCCGAGTATCTGCGATAGAAGCTTTCTTCATGGACTGTTTGAATAGTTACAGTGGCATGTCACTATCCACAATATCTGTGTTGCTCATCACTCTGCTCACAGCAATTAAAGCTGGAATAGCCCATCGTTAAGAAGGAACCCTTTGGCCATCTCCAAACTTAAACACATTTTTGCTTCTTTATTTAAAGAATCATAATAACAATCAAACCACATTTGACCACACACCGTTTAACTAGCACCAAACTCTAAGATATCACAATTTATTGATTTGGTGACCAAAAACTTAGCTTGAGACAGTTCACTAGAGTGTGATTTGAGCAAAATTATATGGCAGGAGGTAACTTCTGTTTCCTCATGGTCCTGATGCAAAGTTTTCATTTTTGTTTTATTTATCTGAACAATTATTAACCCAATGGTTAATACTATCACGTTCAAGACATCATGTTGGATTTACCTCTCCTTTCTCTTGATTCAGATCATATGCCACAACAGTATGGTCTCCAATACTTATGACTAGCATGTCTTTTATAAAAAATATTGACTGTGTCTACTATTTGGGTGACTACGTCCATATAACATATCTGATTCCTAAATTTTAATTATTTTCTCAAATATTTAATTTATTTTCCAATAAATTATTTTTTTAATTGTTTTTCATGTTATCATAAATGAATACATTGATAGTAGTTCTTCGGGAGATTTGCCAATTTCAACAATCGGAAACCAAACACATTTTCAGACATTTCTGTTCCATAGGATCTTGTTCTATTCTTTTTATTTCTTGCTTTTATTCAACCCAAACAAGGCACATTGTCACTGAGACGTAAAGGGCTACTATGAATTAGGGGCAATACTTACAGGGGCATCCTAAGTAAGGAGTTGAGCAACAAGACGTATGTTCATATTACATTTAAATTTCTGCATATTAGTACAAGCACAGTAGCAGGCAACAGGGATGGAATTCCAAAGGCTAGCAGTTCGAGAAATGAAACTATCAGAATAAAGATTTTCGGCATCTGAGGACATCTACAGTGAAGTCGAGTACTAGTCGGACCTTCTGCTTGTACTCTTGCACAACCGCCATCAAGGTAATTAACCCCTTGGGAGGGCCAAGTTCTTCTCAGGATATGGTAATAGCCATTCGTTACGCTGTCACAGTGGGAGTTCTTCTTTGTACACTTCCCGAACGTGATCAGGTACTTTATAGTGCTGCACTCTATTTGTCAGCTCGCTGGGAGAATGACCATTCTCCCATTTCCATGACACAGTTCATGCTTTCTAATGCCGATCGAACGTTACACTAAAGTCGGGCTCATCGATCGAATTAGCAGCACACTTGTGATGGTTTCCGAAGCGCACGTTACCTGATTCAGTCAGATGCATGCCCCAAGCTTCTTAATCGCATCAATTCCAAGAAGGAGATCGAATCCTAGCAACCGCTCGTCCACAATCAGGGCCTCAATATTCATGGGCTGAACCTGTTCAGCAATCAACTGGATTTTTCTGTACCTTAAACACTTCAACGGTCAATGTTACCACCCCCTTCTGCCTCTAGCAGCGACACACGACCCTGCTCACCAGCGTCTATGAGCATCCAGAATCCACCAGAGCCATGCATTCTCGTCCGTCTATGAACAGCAGGTAATTTGTTTTCTTTTACTTGGTCGGGAAACACGCTGCCGCTGACGTCTCCTCCCCTTGAGACATTTCCCTGGCACTCTGATGAAATGTGCTCAAGTCTATTGCATCAAAAACACTGTTTTCTGCTGCCAAATATCCGCACTCTACTGTCTGACTCCTTCGGGGGTCCTTGTAAACAACTTCTGGTCAGGGCCCAGAACACTTGTAATAGATGAATGCTTTGTTGTATGGGGAAAGTTCTGCACAAAAACGCGGTCGTTCTGTAGATGTGGCGGCCAATACATGCCACCCTTTGTCATCCACCATGATGGCTCTCACCTGAGTCAAAAGTTGTCCTATACTCATTGTGTCCATCTTGGACGAGGCTCTCAGAAGCTGCCTTACATGAATGCAGCAGCCATCCATCAGTTGGGCAGCGGTTCTCCAACCAGCCAAGTGATGGTGAGGATGACTCGCCACAAATTGGTCGAATGTGTTGAACTTATCAGTTGGATATACAGTCAGAAGGGCCCGTTTAGTTTGTTCTGCGTTTGCCCTCTCTTCTTTTCTCAGCTGTCTCTACATGGTAAGAGCACTGCCTCATAGTCGTAATGGTAGAACATACTCGATTTTGTCCATGGTGCAGAGTTTGCAAACCAACTCCATATTTCCTATCGATTCAACGATGTGCATGCCAGTTATAGCACCACTGAATTCTGGAATTAGCCAGATGTCGAAAGCCTTTTCATCCATACTGAAGTATTTTCGCCGAAATTGCTTGAAAGAAGGAATTTGGAAGTCTGTCAGGCAACCGTTTTCACTCTTACTTCAAAGAGAACGTTAAAAGTAAATATCCTGGAATTAAATAAAATTAATTCCACTTGTTGCTTCAGTGTTCATAATCAATCGGGTCGTGTTCCAATCCTCTCGACCGACAATTCAAATATTTCTTTAACTTTTAAAGTGCATGCCAGGCAAGGACAGGCTCTTTTATGGCAGGGATGAGACAAGTCGGGGACACTTTCATCGCTCGATCCTGGTTTAGGATCATCACGTTCATCGCAGTAATACTGTATGATTTTATTTTCATAGCAGACTTTCATGCCAGATTCTGTCAATGGCTTTGGATATATATTTCCTATAGTAACATCAGAGGTCTCAGGTCAAACTTTCCTGATGTTCAGTCCTTTCTATTGGGCAAATCACCTCACAGCCTTACTCTTTGTTAGACTAATATGGATGCTTCTATTGAAACATTTAATATGAAAATGAACTGAACCTATATTTTCAAACCAAAAAATGTTTGAACGGAGCAGAGCATGCTCGAAACACGTGTTATATAGAAATGACAAAAAAACAAAACAACTTTCAATAAAGAATTTTAAATTATTAAATAAATGTTGGTAGATCCCAAGTCTCTCTCTCTCTCTCTCTCTCTCTCTCTCTCTATATATATATATATATATATATATATATATATATATATATATGTTAGTCTATGGCTATATATAATTTAAATCAAATATTAACACTTGTATTTGTTCACATTATGTTTGTTAATATTACAAGGATACTGTTGCCTTTTCACTTAAAATTCATTTATATTTTCTTAATTTTTCCTAATATTAAATATTATTATTTTTTTCTCTATTTAAATATTTATCTGATTACTATCACAGGTTTATAATTTAGTTTTCTTTATATATATATATATATATATATATATATATATATATATATATATATATATATATTATTCCTTCTATATATATATTTGTCATCATAACTAGCAAAATGTATAAAGAATGTCCTTTTGAATTTGGCTTGGTATTGTTGGATGTGTCCATCATCTAATATCGACTGCGATGCTAACTCGATCAAATGTAATCACCAGGAGAGAAAGTGGCTGACTGAACAGGTCCGTCGTCACACAAACAGTTGATTGTGATTGGGCAGACAATAACACAAAAATCATCACTCATATGTACGTATGTTATAACATAATGCAATATTTATAAATTTGATTTCGATTTACTTTTTATTTTTCATTTTAATCTAATTTATGTCTTATTTATTAATCAAATCTTGATGCAGTTTTTGTAGAAAATATTCACATACTCTTCTAATTACACACTGATATTCTTACGAATATTACACACAAAACTAATTTATTCAAATTTAATATTCATTTCTATTCCTTACGCGCGTTTCATGGCAAAAATTGGATAAATGTATTTTTTTTATTAGTCCAATTTTGTTAATCTTCAGAGGGTTGCAGTATTTATTGTTGAATAGTGAAAACGCATGTCATAACAAAAATCACCGGAGGAGAAAAACGGTGAAATTCCAGAATTATTTCAGATAAACATTTGGCAAATTGAAGTATATTAAGTGCAAACACTCACTAGGGAAAAGGTGATCACCTCAGAAAAAAAGAAAAAGAAAAAAATTCCACCCCATAGTAAGATAATCACACTCGAGAATACACTCGAATCAGATTTCCCAACGACGTCCCCAAAACTGATATTTACGAAACTAACCATAAATAATTCCTACTAGTACCTCGAAATTCCCTAGCATAGAAAAAATAACCCGAAGCACCCGAAACAATCAATAAATTATTTTTTAATCTTATTATTAATTATTACTCTAAAATCTTAAAGTGTTTAATAAAGCTATTTCTAAAACCAGAAATGAAATGTGAAACGTCCCTTGTTTTGAGGCGTTCAATAAGTAATGTCCCTGACGCACTTCCCGTTGTCTGATCTAGATGAAATTTTGCATGTGTAATGATTTATATCTGTATGGGTTATGTTGCAAACAGCAGCTCTGAACTAATTGTGATTTCGGATTTACAGGTGTTTGAACTGAGTCAGGTGTGAAATGGAGCCAGTTGAGTGTCGCGCAGTGATCCGGTTTTTGTATTTGAAAGGACGCACAACAAAGGAGACTTTTGATGAAATGAAAGAAACTTATGGTGATGATGCCCCATCATATGACCTTGTAAAACGCTGGCATCATGAATTCAAACATGGCCGGAAGTCTGTGAAAACAACTCCCAGACCTGGTCGTCCCTCTTCTGCCATTGATGAGGCATCTGTGCGTCAAGTTGAGGCTGCCATTTTGGAAGATCGACGCATTACTATTCGCCAAATATCCCAAGAGGTCAAGATTAGTACAGGGTCTGTGGAAACTATCATTCATGACCATTTGCATATGCATAAGGTGTCTGCCAGATGGATTCCCAGGTTGCTCACACCTTTCCAGAAGCAAGAACGCATTGAGTGCTCGAGGATGAATTTGGAGATGTGCCAAGAAGATGAGTCAATATTTTACAAAAGACTGATTACACAGGATGAAACTTAGGTCCATCACTATGATCCAGAGACCGAAGCCAGTCAATGCAGTGGAAGCACTTGGACTCACCACCTCCAAAGAAAGTAAGGATGCAGCCCTTTTCAGGCAAGGTCTTGCTCACAGTCTTCTGGGACCAGGACGGAGTAGTGATGACAGATTTCCTAGCAAAAGGGTACCACAATTAGAGGAGTCTATTACGCTTCACTTTTGATGAAATTAAGAGAAGCTATCAACGTCAAGAGGCGGGGCAAGATCAGCAAAGATATCGTCCTCCTGCGGAACAACGCTCCGGTCCACAACTCGCATGTCGCCAGATCAGAAGTACGGGCATGCGGCTATGAAATCCTCCCCCATCCCCTTACTCTCCTGACCTTGCACCCTCTGACTTTCATCTTTTCCCAGCCATGAAGTTGTTTTTGAAAGGAAAGCATTTCCAAGATGATGCAGCCTTGCTTTCTGAAGTTACGACATGGAGGACCAACCTGGAGTTTTCTACAAAAACGGTGTCCAGAGCTGCATTAAACGATGGGAGAAATGCATAACTCTGGGTGGTTTCTATGTAGAGAAAGACTAATAACTGTGCCAAGTTTCATTAATCTACTGCTATGGGAAATGGGTCAGGGGCATTACTTATTGAACACCCCTCGTATGAGGATACCAAGCCCACAGCAAATCGAATGTGGATCTATAAAAAATTAGTACCGGAGATTAATATCTCAAAACAAATCTTTCCTCATCATTTATTTTTTATTTTTATATATTTTTTTAAAAACAAAAATTATATCGAATTAGTTTTATTTATCTATTTAAAATTATGAGATTGGACATTACCCACAGGGATTCTAAGCCAGACAGAGAAAGGGAGGTAATTCTTATTTTTAGAATTAATGAGTTACTCCCTGTGGTTCCGAACTTAACTCAACACCGGCAGGATATAGAAGGACTCTATTGTGATCCCCAGAAGAGGTAAGTTACTAGTTACATGGTAATGACCTCAATGTTATTTAATAAATAATACTGAATTCTAATGCAACTTATACGAATGAAATTGAATTGTTAATTTATAATGCAATTTAAGTGTGAACACCCATGTTTAACCACGATGGAACATAGAAGGATCCCCATTTATTGAGTTCAATGGAACACCCCCTCCTACACAATCATTACCAATTAGGGTGCCACAGTATCAATTATTTTTTAATCACACCTCTACTGGGTTGAAACTCGTTCTGGAGCATCGAAGAATTTTCTGCGTTTTTATATTCTCTTGTATGAATTACATGCACTGTTTTAGAGTTACTATTATTACTGAACAATTCTAATGATCACTATTTAATTTATAATAGAGCCCAGGTATGTTTATTATTTAAATTATTGTCTAATTGTTCATGGACCATCAAATATCCACGTAATGCTAATTTATTTCGTGCCGTTAATTGATAGCAAATTTCCGGAACACACATTTCCTAATTTTAAATGCAAAGAAATATAAGGCGGATTGCTGGTAGGCCATATACCATATATCGTGGATCGGTTCCAATACTAATGGACTATTCTGGAGATAATCCAATTAAATTTCCAAGTATGTCTTCTTAAATCTTTACTAGTTCTCCAATTATATTCCAGGTCTAAAGCTAGATTGCATGCACCCGATGTAAACACTTTTGTAGAATCTCCTGCGTAATGTTTAGCAAATTATCTCTCGAAGTGATTATATTGTAAGATTCTAAAGTGCACAGGTTACATTTTTTACACACACACACACACACACACACACACACATATATATATATTTATATATATACAAATCAATAATATTACAATAAAAATTTATATTGAATCCTATCGATACACGGTGAAGCTCAATATAAAAAAGAAATAAAAACATTTATCGATAATGAAGTGATTTAATAGACAACATTTGCATAGTTTACAGGTTTATTAACTCATCAAGTGTTTAAGCAAGGAATACAAATAAAAATTGGCTTATATATATATATATATATATATATATGTAGATTATAACTAAAAGGTAAACTTTTAGAGAGTTGGACCTATTGTGAAATAAGGAAAGCTCAATATACTGGATAGAGCAAAAATATGGTAAGTCAATGAAAATTGATTAGACCTGCAAATGGAAGCAAATCGATATCTTAAGTTGTTCAAAATAAGGAGCAGTTTAGTTAATAAAAAACATTTATTTTTCTTCTCTTTCATTCCTTAAACCAGGCTTTTCAAAGATTAAAATCTTATCATCAGAGGAAAAATTATGATTGATAAGTTGACAGGATAGGACTGTCAAAGTTCTAAATTTGAAAGAGTTTTTAAAAAAATTCTAAAGTTCAAACGGGTATGAGAATTACCAATAATGAAATCCAAAAAAGCGTGGGGCTCAGAAATATTGGTAAATCCAGAGGAATCTGTATAAAAATCAAATGACGACGATTTCACCCAAGTCTGTTGTCCTCGGAGAAGGGATCAAATAAGATTGGCCATGTTAAGGAAAACAATATTCTTCCTGTTTTCAGTTAAGCGTATTCCAAGGCAAAAACAATGACAAAATCTCAATGGAGTCAAAGCGAACTGTTGCAATGTATAAAAATTACTTGGGAATTGTGGGATAGCATAAAGGAAGGGAAGAGAAAAAGAAAGGGAAGAGAAAAAAACGCTAGACAAAATATAGAGACAGAAGAAAGTGTAGGAACCAAAGAAGAAAAGAAAAAAAGAAAAAAGAAAAAAGAGTGCAATCTAACAGGTGGGGGGAGGGTTAAGGGATTCAAATCAAAATGATATTTAGGCAGAAAAAATGGGAGCGGAAGATAAAAGTAAAGATAAAAAGTAATAAAAATAAATTCCAAGGTGGCCGAATACAAAAATACAAAATGTGTGGTCAGCACAGTGAAATTATGTTCCCGTGGGGAATGTAAGTAGATCAAATACAGATAAGAAACAAAAACTGGCTTTTAAGGTAGATTAAACTGAGATAATTTTGGATGGGGAACGAATATAGTGACAGGGTTTTTTTTAATGGGGGTGCTTCCATTTACAGGTCTAATGAAAATTGTTTTATCATATATTATATACATATATATATATTTTTAACAATGTTTGCATATATATATATATATATATATATATATATATATATATATATATATATATTAGAACACCATCCCAAATGAGGAGAGTATTCCGAATAATCCAAATAATCCAAATGCTGTTTCCTACTGAAACTGTTGTTGCTTCTGTCGAAACTATTACTATTTATTGAATTCTAGTATAACTAAACAATTTTACTTTCTTATAACTGGCAAGTTCAGAATGAGTTATTTTAAATTCTGTCATTTATTTAATATTTATTTATATAAACATTTTTAATACAATGTGTACTTGTGTCACAATGTTACCTGGGAAAGTAAATTAACTCACTAAATTCCCGAACCCAACGTTGAACTATTGAATTATTTGCTACTGATGGTTGTCTGGCGTAAACGTAGATCCCAATGAAGTTGATGTAAAATATGTTGTTTTTTTAGGGTGGGGGGCTTGCCACCAGGACTTATAGAGAAGTTTAATTGATAACCATGACTAAAAAGTAGTGTTTGACTTACCGAAGGATATTTTTGCTTGAAAAAGACGTGGGACTATTAAAAATCAATTTCACCTACCTAAAAAAGAAAAATGAAAGAATAAATCGATGAAAATGTTTTTTTTTCTTTCTGGTATCCGTCGCCAACGCAAACCCCATTATGTTAACGTAAAACTGCTTTTCTTTTTCGGAGGGTATCGGTTAATTGGAACCCGTTTTTTTATCTGCTTAAAAAGAGGTGTAGTCTTGAGAAAGCAATGTCAGCAAAAGTAAAAAAAAGATCATACAAAAAAAAACTAAGAAAAAAAAAAGGAAATATGTAAAATTCCGAAATAGAGATTTTATAAAAATACTGTTAAGGAAACGCTAAAGACGGGTTTTAGGTTGTTATATGTTAGTAAATTATAATTAACTGACGACGACAGTGTTAATTCTTATTTTAGTCACCTAAATTATTAAGCGTGAAATAACGTTTAAGAAATCTAGTTCAATTTTTGTTGCGGCTGTTTGGTAGTGTTTTCAATAAACACGTCGTCTCTCGAACCATGTAATTTTATCGGAAAGACAATATGCAGCAATTTGTTTTCCCTATTTCATAAGTAATTCTGAATTGATTTTAACGCTAATACGTTCAGCATGTCATAATCTTAACAAAATATCATTTTTGAACTACTGCATATCGTATTTCCGATAAAATTGCATGGGTCGGGAGACGACGTGTTTACCCTGACTTTACATCGGTAGAATAGTATTCCAAATAACTCAAACCCAAGGAATTATTAATAGGCATGAAGAAATTTCAAAACATCTTGGAAAAATACGTTATTTTTTAACGTAAATAACTACTTCCGTAAAATAGAGTAATGTAGGCATCAGGCAAAAGTCACTATTTTTAGGTTTACAGATATAATTTTGAAACTAATCCTGGATATGGGGATTCTGAATATATATATATATATATATATATATATATATATATATATATATATATATAGTCATCCACATACAGACTATTTCGCTATATCACAGCTCATCAGTGCGGCTATATATATATATATATATATATATATATATATATATATATATATATATATATATATATATGTATATATATATATATATATATATATATATATTGTGTCTGAAATTATACAAATCAGTTTTCTGTCTAAATAATTGAATTTGTGTACACCTATGAAGCTGCGATTTCAATATGTCACCGACTATTGCATTTTGAGTTTTAGTATGAATTTCAAATATCTGCACGTCCTGAGATAAGAAATTAGGATGTACAAGAGTTAGCAGTCTGAGGGTTTTCATGCCAATTCTGAGTTGTATGCTATTATTGTATTCAAATTAAATTGTTTTCTTTTTCAGATCATAATATAAGCCATGTGTAAAAATACATATCATACGTTGTTGGAAGAGCACAAATTCACCAATCTAAATGATGGTGTGACTTCATTAGGCAACTTGGCAGAAGTCATGGTGTAACCAAAACACAAATTGAGTATTCAACAAAAGCCAGATTTTCTGGAAACAGGTTAAAGTACTTTCCATCGCAACATAAACGTCAACTGAACTATATTGGTGCTAAAAGCATGTAACTAAGTATTCATGTGTTGAATGGATCTGACGTTGACAGAGTTCAAGTGTGACAAAATTTGCTGGTTCTTTCGAAGAGTGACACAAAAGAATAAATCTTAAAAACACTCACAGATCAGCACGGATAACATTGAGAAGTGTTTAAATTGGGTGAGTCTGTATTTAGAAAAGAAAACACGTACTTTAATAAATCTCAAGTGCTGCTTATGTCTTTTGGCTGATCTATTTTGAGACCGGATTAAATTTAAATGGGATGTTTGTGAAATCGTAAACTTGAATGCTGAGGAAAAACTTGATTTTTGAGTTATTTCAATAAAATCATTTTCAAGTTTGTTTAGAATTGGAAATATTTAAAATGTTGATCATAGCTCCCCATTAAATGACGGTGGCAGCATCTCACAGTCCATAATACCCTCATAGGCAGAGTTTATTTCTTAGTTCGCACTTCGCTTATAGGCAGAGTTTATTTCTCACAGTTCTCAATTCCTTGAAAGGCAGAGTTTATTTCTCACAGTTCGAAATTCCCTTATAGGCAGAGTTTATTTCTAACGGTTTGAAATTCCTTTATAGGCAGAGTTTATTTATCATGGTTCGCACTTCGCTTATAGGCAGAGTGTATTTCTCACAGTTCTCAATTCCTTGAAAGACATAGTTTATTTCTCACAGTTAATGTTGTCCTCATATGCAGAGTTTATTTCTCACCGTTGGTGCTTGCCGCTTACGCAAAGTATGTTTTTAACACAATTTCATTTTCCCTTATAGGCAGACTTTATTTCTCACAGTTCGCACGTCCTTTATAGGCAGAGTTTATTTGTGACGGTTTTCACATCTTTGAAAAGCAGAGTTTATTTCTCACAGTTCGCATTTCCCAGATAGACAGAGTTTATTTCTCTAAGTTTGCAATTCACAGTTTGCGCTTCCCCATACACAGTTTAGTTTTCATAATTGGATATTTTCATATAAGCAGTTTATTTTTCACAATTCGCAATTCTCTTATAGACTGAGTTTATTTCTCACAATTAGCACTTCCTTTATAGGAAGAGTTTATTTTACACAGTTTACGCTCCTTAATAGGCAGAGGTTATTTCTAACAGTTTGCAGTTCGCTAATGAGCCGAGTTAATTTCGCACTGGCAGAGTTTATTTCTCACAGTTCGCGCTTCCTATTGTAACCTAGAAGGACCGATAATAAAATAGAACAACACCGTGTTATATTTACAAAAGTGTGTATTTACAGAAGAACGGAATAGTATGTTACAGAAAAACAGCTCGTCGTTCGTCGTAGGCTCCTCTATTACATAATGTCTAGAAGAGTCTATATTGCCGCAAAATAGGGTAGATCACTATCACACGATAGCACGCCCTGTTAACCCTTTGTCCCTATGGAGTCAATAGTAATTTGTCTCAAGATTTATTAAAATCATATCCATAATATTACGTTTTTTTTATTTTCGTTGTTCAAAACCTGTTTGTAAGATTGGAATCTCAAATGTGTCGAACACGACATCCATTAGTTCGTCCTCTGGAGTATTATTCTCGACAGCATCCGAGTATCGTTTGCTCATCTGGTTCATGTATCTTTTGTGAATAACCTTGGGTCCTTTTACCATGTAAATTATGTTCCAAATCCGTTTATCCACTATCCCTATTTCTCAGTCAAAAAGAAAAGATTTTCTCCAACTATGAAGCGTCCCTTCGTGAGGTTTTTTCATGTCCGTGTTTCCTATGGGTTTGCAATAACATATCAAACACTGTTTTAAGCTTCCTTGCAAACTTTACTTTTGCTGGCGTCATTAAAGATGGAACATTGTTATTTGGAGTCATCCTATGTATCTGCAAAGATTCTTGCATGCGCCTTTTTGAATGTGTGCACGAACTGTTCTGCCTGAACATTGTTTCTCGCATTATGCAGCGCGATCGTAATATGCTCATAAGTCCGAGTTCTCGTTGCCATTGTTGTGACTTTGAAGGGCCGATAATAAATTTTAAAAAAACACGGTGGCATATTTACAACAGTGCGCATTCACAGGAGTACCAAATATTATGTTACAGAAAAACATTTAGAAGAGTACAGAATAGTATGTTACAGAAAACATTTAGAGGAGTACAGAATAGTATGTTACAGAAAACATTTAGAGGAGTACAGAATAGTATGTTACAGAAAAACATTTAGAGGAGTACAGAATAGTATGTTACAGAAAACATTTAGAGGAGTACAGAATAGTATGTTACAGAAAAACATTTAGAGGAGTACAGAATAGTATGTTACAGAAAGACTGCGTATCCTTCGTCGAAGGCCAATTTATATATAATGTCTAGAAGAGTCCATATAGTCACGAAATAGGGTAGACCACCATCACACCATAACACATCCCTTCTAGTTCACAGTTCGTAATTCCCTTATAAGCAGAGTTTATTTCTCAGAGTTCGTACTTCCCTGATAGACAAAGTTTATTTCACACGGTTCGTACTCCCTTTATAAGGCGTTTATCTAACAGTTCGCGCTTCGCATTTCCTTTAAATGCAGGGTTTATTCTTCTCAGTTCTTACTTCCTTTATTTCCTCACATTTCGCACTTCCCTAATAGGCAGAGTTTATTTTCGAACAGTTCACATTTTCCTCGTGAGCGAAGTTTATTTCTCACAATTCGCACTTCCTTTATAGTTAAATGGTTTTTTCTCACAGTTCACAATTCCCCTATAGAGAGATTTTATTTTTCACAATTTGCACTTCCCTTATGAGCAGAGTTTATTTCTCACAGTTCGCATTTCCTTTATAGGCGTTTCTTTTATCACAGTTAGCAATTTTCTTTATAGGCAGAGTTTATTTTTCAGAGTTCATGTCTCACAGTTTGCGCTTCACAGAGTTTATTTCTCACAGTCCGTTGTTTCGCTCATAAGCAGAGGTTATTGTTGCACAGTTCACACATCCCTGGTAGACAAAGTTTCTTTTTCAGAGTTCGCAATTCCCTTACAGGTCACGTTAATTTGTCTCAATTACCACTTCTTTCATCAGGAGAGTTAATTCCTCACATTTCGTAATTCCCTTATGGACTGAGTTAATTTCTTACAGTTGGCACTTCTCTTCTAGGCTAAGTTCATTTCTCACAGTTCGCACTTCCCTCGGAGGCAGTGTTTATTTCTAACAGTTAGCACTTCCTACATAGGCCAAATTTATTTCTCACAGTTCGCAAACTTGCAGAGATTTAAATGTAATGTAAACATGCATCTCGCTGTACAACTCCACGCTTAGCGAACGCTTATAAATCTGCCACCAAATTCACAATAGCCCTTAATGTCTCAGTGGCAATTTGCTTTGTTTGGAGTGAATTCAATTAAAAAATAAATAAATAATAATGAAAAAGTTTTCTTAATTTAATTTAAAATGTATATATGCCGTTTTTCAAAATTGAAATTGCCTTGGTAAACAAGTAAAATAGACTATCTCCCATAGATTTTGATTACATTGTGCAGAATTCACTTTGTTTAAGCTGAAAAACGATCTAAGGGACATAAATCATACCGAGAAAGTTATATTAATTATCTCCCTTTAATATTCTTATCTGATCCGTTCAGTTTTAAGAAACGCATTTTCTGATCAATTAGTTTGAATGTATTTAAAATATTTGAGCAGCATTTTTTTTCTTTTTAGAATTTCAGGTTACCAAACCCTGCAACAGTACCAGAACTTTATAACAAAGTTACGTAAAGCTAATTAAGCTAATTCACACAAAAATAAAAATGCGATTCTATTTTGAGGGGGCGGTACTACTCAAATTGAAGCGCCTAATTTCCGTGACTGCTCGGCGGCAACGATCGGGCAGGTCGCGGAAGCGCCCGAGAGCTGCCGAGACGAAAACGAGACTGAAGCAGAGCTTACCGATCAGGTTGCTGCCAATCGTCTGCGTTCAGTACAACAAAACAAGCGGCCGCAAACGTATCCGTAAACCCTGAACCTCGACGAGAAAATATATGAAATTCCTCTCCACCCCCCAACAAAAAATAAATATCCTAAGAAAAATAATATATACTTTTTTTATGGTAGAAAAAAAAGACGAAAAAAAAAGTTGCCTAAATATCGTAAAAGAAATAGCATTTACTTCTTTGATTTATGTAAAAAAGGACAACAACAAAAATAATTAAAATGGTTGATTTGGGGCACGAAAAGCAAAGAACAGTTTATTTATAGTTCTTCAACTATGGTGTGTTCATTTTTTTTTTTTTCATATATATGTATTTTTTCTTTTGTATTCTTCGTCTTATAATGTCGTCTGCCACTCTTCCATTTTTACGACTTTCAGTTTTGCTTCAGCATCGTTTTCGTCTCGGCAGCTTCCGCGACCTGCCCGATCGTTGCCGCCGAGCAGTCACGGAAATAATGCGCTTAATCTAGAGTAGTACCGAGGGGGGGCTATTATTATAAACACACTGAAAGAATTGACGCTAAAAAGATTATTAAAGAAATTAGGTACTTTTCAAGATGAGGACCCAAGCTAAAATCGACTTGGCGTCGGTACTTTCCGGATGTTTACGTAAACCGTCGGAAAATGTCGAATGAAAAGTCGGTTGACTTACCTGCGTCCAAAAAATCCAAAACGAAACTGGATTTACAAGTGAAAAATACAAAATAAAAAAAAAACAACAAAAAAAAACATTTAAAGCATAAAATGTCAAATAATACATTATTAAGTCAAAGTGTATGAAATGTTCAGTTTTAAGAACCGCATTTTCTGATCAATTATTTGAATGTATTTAAAATATTTGAGCAGCATTTTCTTTCTTTTTAGAATTTCAGGTTACCAAACCCTGCAACAGTACCAGAACTTTATAACAAAATTACGTAAAGCTAATTAAGCTAATTCACACAAAAATAAAAATGCGATTCTATTTTGAGGGGCGGTACTACTCAAAATGAAGCGCCTAATTTCCGCGACTACTCGGCGGCAAAGATCGGGCAGGTCGCGGAAGCGCACGAGAACTGCCGAGACGAAAACGAGGCTGAAGCAGAGCTTACAGATCAGGTTGCTGCCAATCATCTGCGCTCAGCACAACAAAACAAGCGGTAGGAAGACCTTTCGAACCGGCCAAAAACGTATCCGTAAAGCCTGAACCTCGACGAGAAAATATATGAAATTCCCCTCCACCCCCAACAAAAAATAAATATCCTGATAAAAATAACATATACTTCTTTGTTTAATGTTAGAAAAAAAAAAGACGAAAAAAGAAGTTGTCTAAATAGCGTAAAAGAAATAGCATTTACTTCTTTGAATTATGTAAAAAAAGACAACAAAAATGTTAAATGGTTCATTTGGCCCACGAAAAAATGTTTTTAAAAAGTTTATTTATAGTTCTTCAGCTATAATGTTTTTTGTTTTCTTCCATTTTTTTTTTTTAAATATATGTATTTTTTCTTTTGTATTCTTTGTCTTATATTGTCGTCTGCCACTCTTCCATTTTTACGACTTTCAGTTTTGCTTCTGCATCGTTTTCGTCTCGGTAGCTCTTGGGCGCTTCCGCAAAATGCCGGATCGTTGCCGTCGAGCAGTCACTGAAATTAGGTGCTTCATCTAGAGTAGTACCGAGGGGGCTATTATATGTAAACACACTGAAAGAATTGACGCTAAAAAAATTATTAAAGAAATTAGGTACTTCTCAAGATGAGGACCAAATCTAAAATCGACTTGGCGTCGGTAATTTCCGGATGTTTACGTAAACCGTCGGAAAATATCGAATGAAAAGTCGGTTGACTTACCTGCGTCCAAAAAATCCAAAACGAAACTGGATTTACAAGTGAAACCCCCCCCCCCAAAAAAACCCCAACATTTAAAGCATAAAATGTCAAATAATACATTATTAAGTCAAAGTGTATGAAATAAATATTTATTGTTTTAAGAAAGACATCAAAATAAACAAGTGATTAAATGTTTTTTACACCTAAAAATATTTTCTTTTATGAAGCAAAATATAAATAAACAGGCCATAAAACGTTTTTTTTATCTTCACTTAACAAGTTTATTTTTGATGAAAAATATAACGGAACAAGTGATACACGTGTTTGTTTTTTTCACAAAAAAGTTCGTTTTTTTTACTGAAAATTATTCTTGGTTTGTAATCATGTAAAAATGTTTTTTGTCTGAACAAGTTTTTTTTTGTTCTGTACAAGTAGTAAAACTATCGCTTTTTGTCATGAAAAAGGTTGGTTGTTTTTACGCAAAATATTTTTTTATTATAATTAGGTATTAAAGTGTGTTTTTTTGTTGGCATGAAAAAGGTTGTTTTAGTAAGAAAAGAATCAATGAATAAGTGATACAAATTTTTTTTTTTGTCTGAACATTTTCTATTGTAAGTGAAATTACACCGAAAAAATAGTAAAACGCTTCTCTTCTCACGAAACAGTTTGTTTGTTTTTTAATCCGAGAAACGATCTAAGGGACATAAATCATGCCGAGAAAGTTATATTAATTATCTCCCTTTAATATTCTTATCTGATCCGTTCAGTTTTAAGAACCGCATTTTCTGATCAATTAGTTTGAATGTATTTAAAATATTTGAGCAGCATTTTTTTTCTTTTTATAATTTCAGGTTACCAAACCCTGCAACAGTACCAGAACTTTATAACAAAGTTACGTAAAGCTAATTAAGCTTATTCACACAAAAATAAAAATGCGATTCTATTTTGAGGGGACGCTACTACTCCAAATGTAGCGCCTAATTTCCGTGATTGCTCGGCGGCAACGATCGGGCAGGTCACGGAAGCGCCCGAGAGCTGCCGAGACGAAAACGAGACTGAAGCAGAGCTTATCGATCAGGTTGCTGCCAATCGTCTGCGCTCAGCACAACAAAACAACCGACCGCAAACGTATCCGTAAACCCTGAACCTCGACGAGAAAATATATGAAATTCACCCCCCCAAAAAAAAATAAATATCCTAAGAAAAATAACATATACTTATTTAATTTATGTTAGAAAAAAAAAGACGAAAAAAAAAGTTGCCTAAATATCGTAAAAAAAAATAGCATTTACTTCTTTGATTTATGTAAAAAAAGACAACAAAAAGAATTAAAATGGTTGATTTGGGGCACGAAAAAAAAAAGAACAGTTTATTTATTGTTCTTCAACTATGGTGTGTTCATTTATTTATTTTTTTTTCAAATATATGTATTTTTGCTTTTGTATTCTTCGTCTTATATTGTCGTCTGCCACTCTTCCATTTTTTACGACTTTCAGTTTTGCTTCAGCATCGTTTTCGTCTCGGCAGCTCCCGGGCGCTTCCGCGACCTGCCCGATTGTTGCCGCCGAGCAGTTACGGAAATTAGGCGCTTCATCTAGAGTAGTACCGAGGGGGCTATTATATGCAAACACACTGAAAGAATTGACGCCAAAAAATTATTAAAGAAATTAGGTACTTTTCAAGATCAGGACCCAAGCTAAAATCGACTTGGCGTCGGTACTTTCCGGATGTTTACGTAAACCGTTGGAAAATGCTGAATGAAAAGTCGGTTGACTTACTTGCGTCCAAAAAATCCAAAACGAGACTGGATTCACAAGGGAAAAAAACAAAAAAAACATTAACCAACATTTACAGCACAAAAAATCAAATCAAGGGAGGCGCGAGAGCGCTCTATCCCTTAATAGACTACAAGAATGGCCTATGATGGAAATCTCATTTATTTGATCAATCATAACTCAAAAACCAATAAACCAAATTAGTTAAAACTTTGCACAAATTTTTTATTTGATAGGTTCTATAAGTGTGTAGAATTTTAGCATCATTAGTCATGGCAACCCAGAGATCCAGAAAGTTCAATCATGAAATCATGTTATCCGTGTGTACGTACGTAGTATGTGCCACCTTGTATCTCATCAACTATTTTATGGATTCAGCTGATTTTTGGCAGAGATAGAGGTTTAAGGGTCTAGTTGATGGCATTTTAATTTCAGTGTACCATATACCTTAGTTTTCCAGAAAATTCAAAAAAAATCTTTAAAATGATCAACTATATCAGTTATGCGAAGGCCTTGTATTGGGGCATAGCCTTTACAAATGTCGTGACATTCCATGATAAATGCCAATATACTGAAATCATATGCAAAAAGCAAGGAAATTCCCAAATATTTACACTTTTATTGTCATTAAGGGTATGCGAGCACAACAGGGCTATGTATTTTACTGTTAGGAATTTTTCTTCAGCGCACCTCACACACTTCATCCACTCATGCATAAAGATTTATACTGTATACTGTATTGTAGATTTAGTGTATATGAATTTTCATCTTAACCCTATTAAGGGCATATGATTTCAGTATACTGGCATTTATCATGTTTTTTTATACCTAGAAATCTTTTCTTGTATGAAGAAAAATATAAATAAACAGGCCATAAAACGTTGTTTTATTTTTCCCTTAAAAAGTGTATTTTTGATGAAAAATATAACGGAACAAGTTATAATGATGTTTGTTTTTCACAAAAAAAATTTTTTTTTTTACTGAAAATTATTTTTGGTTTGTAATCATGTAAAAATGTTTTGTTTTTTGCATAAACAAGTTTTTTTTGTTCTGTACAAGTAGTAAAACTTGCTGTTTTTCACGAAAAAGGTTGGTTGTTTTTACACAAAATGTTTTTTTAATCATAATCAGGTATTAAAGTGTGTTTTTTTTATTGGCATGAAAAAGGTTGGTTTAGTAAGAAAAGAATCAATAAATAAGTGATAAAATTTTATTTTTTTTGCCTGAACATTTATTTTTTTAATTCCACTGAACAAGTAGTAAAAAGCTTTTTTTTCACATGAAACAGTGTATTTTTTTAAAGAGAGCAGATCTGACAGATTTTCTGTCGCCGTTAACGGCAACGCAGACGTCGAAGAAGAAGTGTCATGAAGTGTCTGTATAGGCTTTTTGCTGCCGTGAAAGCAGACGTCAAAGAAGAAGAAGAAGAAGAAGAAGAAGAAGGAGTAGAGGAACTGGAAGTAAGTATTTCAACAGGATACTCTTCAGCTATCTGCGACAATATGGAGACAAAGGGGTGTTTGTTAAATTTCTGTCACCACATAAATTCGACCAGATAGCTGTTTCCAGTCCCTGCTTGTCCTGAATTCTTTCTTGTTTCGCTGTTTAGCTTCCTTCCACATTCACTCTATGTGGTTCTTTGTAGCCTTTGTTTTAGGATAAACAAAGTTTACATTGTGGTTCACAGTCAAATGTCTGAACATTTCTTCTCTTTCTTTTGCACATGCTTTCCATCAGTCAGATACTATTGTGGTCCTTGGCAACATGTAACTCTTAATAATTAGGAGTGTTCTGGCGTTTCTGTTCGGGACTGTTAGAAGGAATCCCTCCTTCTCTGTGGGATCGTATCCTCCGAAGATCTAGAGCAAGTCAAATGGTTGAAAAGAGATTTGTCGATCTCCACCATATGCCCTGAGCCTTTGATTTTTCAAAGATTCCTTCGAAAATTATGATGCCACACCTCCAGCAGAAAATTCTTCAAATCAATACCCTAAGTCATAGATCCAATTCCGTATTCATGGCGTGCAGTTTCTATGGTTACTATGTCTTGGGACCACAGATAGATCAACTTTAGTATCTGACCGATGTCCAATCGAGCCTTTTCGAAAAAGTACCACTTCTTATCGATATCCAACATCTGTATTTTCTGTTATTGCATCACTAAGAGTATTTATCGCTAAGTTTTACTCGTTTTGAGATCTTACATCTATCTCCACATTTTGTGCAATTTTTTCCTTTAGCGATCAATTTCTTTCCCTGACAAAAATTAATCACTCCTTTGGGAGATGCAACAGCCTGACCTAGCATGTCAAAATCCATTGTAGCTGTGATCAATCTTTATTTCGTGAATTTTGTGAGTTTCGCGTTTCAATCAGTTGTAATGTTGACATGTCGTCTGCTTACTTTCTCGCATTCTGATTGGCTAACCGCTTCAGTAATTTCTGGTGGTTTACGTAAACATCCGGAAAGTGCCAACGCCAAGTCTATTTCGGCTTGGGTCCTAATCTGGAGAAGTACCATAAATTAAAATGGGGTAGCAGTTTCACCTATAAATATAGTGTAAAATGATCACCCATTTCTGGGCCACGCATCGGTAATGATAATCCACTTCATAATTGGATAGCGTTTTAAGTGAATACTCCAAATTTTATTTTGTAAAGGAAGATAAATTTTATGTGTGGCGAAGGATGATTTCTAGAGATGACTGATTTAAAAGTTGATTATCCAGTAAACAACCTGAAAAATGTGGCGGTAAAATAAATAAATAAAAATTATTACATGACGTCCATTAACCCTACAACTAATCCCTCACGCAAACACACACAATTTGATTTTTTAAAAATGAAGAAAATGGCTAAGAAGTATTTATATGTCTTTAAATACGCTATCTGGTCGGGAAATGGGTGATCATTTTATGTTAAATTTATATGCGAAACTGATCCCCACTCAAAAACCTAAAATAATTGTGCGTATGTTTTTTTAAAATTTATTTTTACCGCCAAGGTTTTCAGGTTGTTTAAATGTAATCGTTAAAAAAAGTAGAATCTCATTTTTCTTTTTAGGTGAACTAGCATACGCTGTAAGGATACACTACTACTTAAAGTAATTCAGCTTTTGACGTTTTGGCTAGAAACAAAGTGTAGTATCTGTTCTTCTTGACTGAGGCAATTTTTATTTTTATCGTAATCCAGAGTGCCCCTTTTGGGGGGAGCTGGATTTTCTCCACATTAAAGACCGACCTTGTGGCTAACTCTTCCCTCGTGGGGAGGCTAGTAAATAAGGTCTCAATAATCAATATTTTATTTAATATGCCATCATAGATCATCGATCTTTTACAGTTTTTTCTTCTTCTTTGTTAAAGTAACATACACATTTCGATTGGAGGCATTTAAAAGAATCGCATAAGGAGAGTAGAAACATTAAAAAAAATGTTAAAAAATTGAATTTCTTGGTAACAAAAAAGATTTCTAAAAGAACTATTTTAGTTGGTTTTTATCGCCATAAATTTAAAATAAATATCGGATCAGCATTCAAGGGAGGTAATAAAACTATCCTTGCATGACTTATCTCCCCTGAGTCGTGTCGTTTTCCAACACAATATAATTTACTTGCAAAAAAATATGGACTCATCACTTTAATTTACTTTGTTTTTACCCATAAAAAATAAACTAAGCCAAAATCTGAGAAAAAAATCTATTTTATTTAAGTGTCAGACTTTCTGGCTTTCTAGAACATAGCTCAAATTATTAAATAAAATCTATTAAAATATTATTTTTCAGCAGATAGTGAACACTTCTGGAATCATCATTGACGAGTTTACGGAATTTTGTCTGACCTCTGCCCCCATCCTCACCCTTCATATATATATATATATATATATATATATATATATATATATATATATATATATATATATATATATATATATATATTACTCATCGGTCACTACTTATCAAGGCCTGGGGGGTCACTTGAGGATAAGGGTTAAAGACATTTTCAGTTGGGCGATGAACGCCACCACAAGAGAATTGGAATAATTCTATTATCCAAGAGGCTGAACAATCTTTTGTTAAAATTAGACTTGAAGACGACCATGTTGTAGTCGGTTGGGAATTAGACTCATCATATTTTGTTCCACAGATAGATTGTTATAGGAAATAAACTTTGTTCATAGAAATTCTATTTGGTATTTGGTATAGAGAGAAAGAAAGGAAAGTTTTTTACTGTGGTTATAGAAAGACGAGTTCTTGCTGTGAATGTTTTACAGGGGGGGGGCAAGGATTGGAGTTCAGTCGAGCACCTACCATGAACATAACGATACAGTAAAGAGAGGGTAGCAACTTTTCTTCTCTGTGAAAGGGCCTGCAGGAAAGAGAAGAGATCACCCCCAACTGGATTGCGAAGTCGGTTCTGTCGAGGCAAGAAAGAGTGCTCCAAGCGGCACCTCCATATATATGATAGCAGTACTCCATCTTAGGACGTATATGGTTATTAGGACGTTATACAGGTAGTGAATTGCGTCAGGAGTGAGCCCCTTTCGGGAGCAGTAGAATGATCCAACTATTTTCCCGCCGACCGTAGCTATATATTTTAATAATCATAATTTACTCATGATTTATTTTTCAGAAGTCGTCATCGTCGTCGTCGTCGTCGTCGTCGTCGTCACCATCATCATCATCATCATCATCACCATCATCATCATCATCATCAGTTTAACGTTCGTTTTACATGCTGGCATATATATATGTGTGTGTGTGTGTGTGTATAGGGTGTGTATGTGTGTGTGAACATGTTTAATCTGCAAGATCTCTTTAAACATGTATTAAAGCAGTAAACCGACGAGACGTCTGTGATTGTTTTAACTAATTTTTCAAGAAGACTATTTTTGTTTCCGAATAAAACTCTTTCGTGTTGGGGTTTGCTCTTTAACAGATCAATATATTCGTCATGTGAAACGCGACATGGAAATTGGAATCTAATATTAAAATCTGAAGGGGTTGGATACAAGCGATTAAACTAATAAATAAGAGAGCTCAATCCATAATCATAATGACAAGATGCGCGTGCGTGTTCGTCCGATCATTAGAGAAAACAAACACTAAAGCCCCGGTCACACGAGGCGACTTTGCTCGCCGCAACTGCAGTAGCGGCGAGTAGTTGCAGCCTAGTCGAATCATGTGACCGGTTCGTCGCAAGTAGCACATCCAACTTGCTGTGACAAAAGTTTAACATGTTCAACTTTAATCGCAAGTAGCGCGTGATTACATGATCTGGTATCGCGCGATTTTATGATCACGTGACCTGGTATCGTGCGATTTTATAATCACGTGACCTGGTATCGTGCGATTTTATGATTTTTGAACACATAATAACGGCTGCTATGAATCAATATTCGTTTCATATAACCTCACAGTCATGCAGTTTGTTGCCATGACAGAAACACACAGTTTGAAGTGGTCAGCTAATGAAATCAGTAGATTTCTGGATATTTACAGAAACTACGAAGGTATGTGGGTTACAAACAATATACAGAATATGAAAAAATATGGGAGGGAGTAAAATTTTAAATACTTAATGAATGAACTAATTTTGGTTTTGAGATTCCTTGTGAAGATAATTTGAAAAAGAAAATAAAGAATTTGAAGGGTACATATAAGAATGAAATTAATAAAGTGAAACAAATTATGAAAAGTGGAGCAGGAACTGACAATGTTTATAAACTAAAGCTTGTTTGGTTTGACAAAAACCTTGCACTGTAAACAAAAGCACGGAACTGCTAGACAGGTAGTCGATTCTCTACTACAAGTAGCTGCGAGTGAAATAATCTAGTGTGACCAGCTCAGTCGCTGTGACAGATACTTGCTGCTACAAGTAGTGGCAAGTGAAGTCGCGTCGTGTGACTGAGGCTTTAGACACACACACACACACACGCACACACACACACACACACACACACACACACACACACACTTCTAACACTTGTGTTTTCTTCCACACTGAAGACATTCTACAAACACAATAACTTTTTACTTTTATAACTAACTATTTTGTCATTCAAAATATCTTTTGTGGCATTGTAAATTTGTATATATACATAAATATGTATGTATTATTTGGATTATTCGGACTACTGTTCTAATCTTGGATGTTATTCTTGCACTGTTTCGGCCGATGTAACCTCCGATCTCCTTCAGGGGCATTTTGTCGAATTCAAAATCGGAATTTCAAAACCGAACCTTTTATTTAATCCACAAACGCTATGACAATAATATCTAAGATGAGAAATTAATGTTACCACGACCAAAGTGATGATAAGTTGTTGTAATGATGGAAAGCTCCATAAAAGAGGAAAGTTCCCCCTGCTCAGTTTGTGAAAAGGGAGTCGGGTGCTATTCAATTTTTTCTGATATTTGTAAGCATTGGGTACACAAGTAGTGCAGTGGAATTACTGGTAGATTTAGAGAAGATAACCAATTTGTGTGCAAGAAGTGTAAGACAATGGAGATGGATGAGAACTCAGATATGAATGAAAGTATGTCTGAATGGCAAAGCTATTGAAATTATTCAGAAGTTTTGTTAGCTTGGTGATCCCATTAGAGCATAGGATGGGCAGGTTCTAGTTTTGTTGCATGAGTTAGGAGTGGGTGGAGTAAGTTCAGAGAACTTCTGCCGTTACTAATCAGCGGTGTGTTATCATTGTCTACCAAGGGAAGAGTCTATCAGTATGATGATGTATGAAAACGAAACCTGACCAGTGAGGGTTGAGGACATGCGTTGCATGGAGATAAATGATATGAGAATGATATGATTGATGTGTAATGTGAGTTTTAAATACAGGTTCAGATCTAATGACCTCAGAGATAGATTAAATCTGGACAATATAGGGAGGTGTGTGCAAAACAGGTGACTGATAGTATCGCTATGTTGAAAGAATCAATGGGAGTTCTTGGGCCAGTAGATGTAGACCAGTTGATGTAACAGGTTCAGTCCATAGGGAACGGCAATTGGAGAATATGATAAGAAAAGTCAAAGAGAGCATTCGAGGATATGAGAGAAGGGGAGACAACAAAAGACCTGACGCAATCCTCTACCTGTATAAGAACCAGATACATCCTAAGATGATTAAAACACGAAATTCACCAAATTCAATAAATAAAGATTGATCACAACTACAATGGATTTCAACGAACTAGGACAGGCTGTTTCGTCTCCCGAAGGAGTGATTATTTTTTATCAGAAAAAGAAATTAATCGCCAAAGGAAAAAGTTGCACAAAATGTGGAGATAGATGTAAGATCCCAAAACGAGCAGAACTTAGTGATGAATACTCTTGACGATGCAATAACGGAAAATGCAGACGTTGGATATCGATAAGAAGTGGCACTTTTTCGAAAAGGCTCGATTGGACATCGGTCAGATACTAAAGTTGATCTATCTGTGATCCCAAGACATAGTAACCATAGAAACTGCACGCCATGAATACGGAATTGGATCTATGACTTCGGTTATAGATACAAAGAATTTTCTGCTGGAATCGTGTCATCAACATTTTCGAAGGAATCCTCAAAAAATCGGAGGCCCTGGGCATACGGTGGAGATCGAAGAATCTCTTTTCAATCGTTTGACCTGCTCTAGGTCTTCGGAGGATACAATCCCGTAGAGAAGAAGGGAGTCTTTCTAACAGTCCCGAACAGAGACGACGACACCTTTCTTCCAATTATCAAGGGTTACATGTTGCCAGGGACCACAATAGTATCTGACTGATGGAAAGCATGTGCAAAAGAAAGAGAAGGGTTCAGACATTTAATTGTGAACCACAATGTAAACTTTGTTGATCCTAAAACAAAGGCTACAACGAACCACGTAGAGTGAATGTGGAAGGAAGCTAAACAGCGAAACAAGAAAGAATTCAGGACAAGCAGGGACCTTGGAGACAGCTATCTGGTCGAATTTATGTGGTGACAGAAATTTAGCAAACACCCCTTCGTCTCCATATTGTCAAAGATAGCTGAAGAGTATCCTGTTCAAATACTTCCTTCCAGTTCCTCTACTCCTGGTTCTTCTTCTTCTTCTTCTTCTTCTTCTTCTTCTTCTTTGACGTCTGCTTTCACGGCAGCAAAAAGCCTATACAAACACTTCATGACACTTCTTCTTCTTTGACGTCTGTGTTGCCGTTAACGGCGACAGAAAATCTGCCAGATCTGCTCTCTTTAAAAAAATAAACTGTATTGTGAGACTTTCTCCTCACCTAGATGATGGCTAAAAATCATGAATCGCAACGCTAGCATTCACACTGTGGCTTTTCTTGGTTGCAGAAACGTTGCGATTTGCGTGATCCGCCTTTTAGTAGATCATCAATTAGTGATTATAAAAAATGTTGACACGAGGTTATATTATTGCTCGGTCGTTAGAGTTCTTATACTCTGTTAGAGTTGGCGCATGGTTGATTCTTCACAAAACACAACACTGAGCCGAGGTGGCAACAATTCAGATGTGCCTCCTTAATTACTAGCTCAGTCAGGTGATGATGCTTTCCCAAAAGAATAGGGTGCTTTACCTGATATGGATGAATGTTGGAGCTCTGAATATGACCAGAAGCTCGAATTAAACCCTCGTTGTCCATAAACAACCCAAGTCCCGCAACTCTTGGCGGAATATTTCTTCCAGATGGTAATTTCAGATATTGAAGTTCCTCAGGAAACTCCTCCCTCTGCATCGCCGTGAAAAGCAGCCATTTAGCTATACTAGCAGAATCAGTTTGCCAACGTTTTAGTTTGTCGACGAACAATAAAACCTTCTGCAAAACATTGACCACTTTCGTCAGCGATGAGAAGTTGGATACCTCTATGGGCAAGGTGTTCCTCTTGGGCGAAGAATCATCAACATACATACAGGAAACAATCCTTTTATTAGCATTGTTCAGACAGGGGAGAGAAGCAATCGGTCAACCAATGTTGGCCTGATGTATCCATTCAGGGCCGTAAACCCATAAATGCTTGAATTTTGATGAGGAAACACCTCTAGTAAGTAAATCCGCTGGATTCTCATAAGTCGGAACATACTTGAATTGGACGGAGATTCCAAGTTCACCATTTATCTCCTCCACCATCCTTTTAACGTCCTTAATACGGTTCCCAACAAATATATTCCCTTTGGCTGCTTTCTCGTTGAGGACCCAAGACAAAACCACTTGAGCATCCGAAACGAGATATAGGGACCGGATAACTACCGGGCTCAATGCCTTCAAAATGTTGGGAATAACTCTAACGGTAAGATATATAGCCATAAGTTCTAGAGTTGGTAGGGATTTCCTTTTAAGGGGGGCTACCTTCGCCTTTGCAAATATCAATAGGCATTCATTCCCTTGCTTGGCATACAGAGCAAAGCCATAAGCAGCTTTAGAAGCATCACAAAAACACAGGAATTCAGTAGGAACGTGTTCCCTCAACACCCTTCTCGGAAACTCCAACTCACTCAACGAATTCAAATCATTGGCCAATGAACGCCAATTTTCTTTAAAATCTTCTGGGATTTTCTGATCCCAGGATAAATTGTTTCTCCAGAGTTCGCTAATCAAAACTTTACCTTGAATAGTAACTGGGAGACATAAGGATAGCGGATCGTAAACCCTTCGCTTAGTGCAGACCTCAGGATCAATCACTGTAGGTGCGAGGCTCACATAATCCTTTTGTGGGAAAAACCGGTATCCCAACACTTTCTCCGATATAGGAAGAGGGAAGGATGCACTCCCATCCTCTATCATCTCCTCCTGCAAGCTCTGATTATTCGAGTTACAAGATTGTAAGTCAAACCTAGCTTCCTTCAGCCTGTCGCGTACTGAATAGTAAGTTGAATAGAGTAATTTGAGATTACTGCTGGTCTTGACCATGTTATCAACATAAAAGTTGTTGCAAAGTACAGATGACGTTTCATCATAACTGTATTGCTCCGCATGATACTTGAGAATAAAACTCAAGATGAATGGGCTTGCATTAAAGCCAAAGATAATAGAATTATATCTAAAGGTGCACAAAAGGTCACCCACCTTCAAGAAAAAGCAAAACCGATTTTTATCTTTATCGGTCCTCAGACGAACTTGTAGAAATGCCTTCCTGAGATCCCCCAAGAGTACATGATCATCCTTCCTAAAAGTCAATAATAGATCCAACAACTTGGCCGTCAAATTGACACCTGAATAAGCTGCATCATTTAAGGAGATCCCCCCTCCGCCTTTTGAAAGAACAATTAAAAACAGGACGAATTTTGGTGGTAACACCTGCCCCTTTCTTAATAACTGGGCGATGCCGGACCCAGCAATAATTTTCAAACTCCCCTGGAGAAATGTGAACAGGCTCAATAATACCTAATTCCTCGTATTCTCGGAAGACTTGTAGGTATTCCTTATATATGCCCTTCCTCTCTAAGGAGTCTGCAACTCTTTGCATAATTTTCAAGGAAGGCATATAATTTGACTCAACAAGAGATATTTTCTCTTCATCCCATGGCAAGTCCACATAATACTTCCCATTTTCCAGAGCAATATTTTTCTTGAATTCATTGATTTTGTCTTCATCATATGACGACAAATCAGAATTGCTATCAACGCCTATTGAGTCGAGAGAAAAAAATTTCTCTATTCCACGCTCCACAGAAGAATCTTCAAAGAAGGGACCTCAGGGATCCGGAAATTAAGCAATCGGATTTAAAGCTCCCTCAATGAGGTAACTCGAACAATTGGGTAAAACACAGACTGTCTCCGCGAAGGAAGGGGATTCAAGTTGATCACTGTCATAACTCGAACCTTCCCCCAAGAAACAGCTGATATCTCCAAAGGGAATAATTCCATTTGGAGTTTGCCAAGCCGATCCGTTGAGACAGCTAACCAGACGGAAATTCTCTAGACGTTGAATTATATCTAACCCAATGAGACCGTCCAAGGTGGAATGATTCAATTTTTCATACCCTGGGTTGAGGCGAAATCCAGCCTCCCTGATATTAGCCACAATCTCAACAAAACGAGATACCTTAAATTTCAGATTTAAACCATCTGTGAATCAGGTAGGAAAAATGAAGGGAATCTGATTTCCCAATTTAACAGACACCCCAAGTTGTGAAAGCTTGACATTTTTAGTACCTATAAAAGTGTTGATAGGCATAACGACAGAACGAGGAGAGAGCACACAATTTATTTAAAACGTCAGCGGAGAAAAAGGAGCTCTGACTACCGATGTCAAGAAGACACTTTAGAACGATAGGAGGGCCATCTCTCTTAATAGAGACATTAAGAACAGGGCAAATGCATTCGTCATGTCCCGAGAGTAGGGAGGTATTGCCCACGAAGGCCTGGGGTGACTTGGGCCACATCGCAGAAAAATGTGATTTTGAACCACAGGATACACAAAGAAAAGGAAATCCCTTCAAACCACGACAATTTTCCTCCCTGTGGGCACCCAAACATTTCCCACAAAGGCGTTCGATCTTTAAATCGTACAACGAATACCTACGACAATCCTTCACTCCATGGTCGGACTTCAAGCATAACTTGCAATTCCTCCCCCTACCTTCATTAACACTATTTTTGAGGGAGTAAACCTCCCTTTTATTCTGTACAGGTCCATGAGACCTGTTCGCCATACTGCCGCGACTATCCGACAAGGAGGATGCCTGTTTTGGCGGGTAAAACTCCCGCGCTTTATTAGGGCGCAATGGCGCCGCAGTGATAAACTCAATTATCTCAGGGACATTCTCCATGATGGCATGGAGAGAAGGGTATCTTTCCCTGCTTCTCGACATCAACTCCTTCCGGATTTCTAAGGGAAATTTCCGGAACAAAACATGAGCAATAAGTTTACCTGACGTGGAGTCTTCAGTAAAAAAAATCATTATTAAAAGATGCATCCAACTCAGTCAAGTCTGATTTTACTTGCTGAATATATATTTTCAATCTCTCAATGCTTGTAATAGGGTCGGGCTGAGGAAGGATTTCCTCAAATATTTTATTTTTTATAATATCAGGGCTCATAAACGTTTCCCTTAATAAGTTCACAGCCCTGCTATAATTATCTGACGTAATGTCAAAATCCGCCACCAGCTCAAACGCTCTGCCCATGAGTTTCGACTTCAAATAAAGCAATTTATCTGCTTTATCATCCATCGCAGCCGTGCAGAACTCGAAGCGTTTCAGGAAGGTCCTAAATTCAAATTTGTCTGGGGAAAAGCTGCCGTCAAAAACTGAACACTGCAAATCCAGTCTCATGAGAGGAATTTTCCTCACATTCTCCTGAACACCCACTATCCCGTCTGAGACACCCCCCTCGATACTAATCATTCCTTCCCGAATCGTGTCCGAAAATCTGTTGGATTCCTCACAGACCAAAAAACGCTCGTCCTTGGACTCGAACTTCGTTAACAGCTGGTCAACGATGTCATCACAGTCTGCAATCCACCTTTTAATATTTTCCACGTGGGAATTTTTTTACAGGCCGTGACATCGAACCACTCTCTACCCATTCGAGAGGTGAGGAAAGTCGAAATTTTTTCGCCTCCAATCTACTCTCAAGCTCCTTCTTGGAGGGAGACATAATTGGGCAGAATTTTTTTTTTTTTTAAACTTTCAATTCAAAAAAAAACCTTAAAGTTCAATTTGACAATGTTATTTTTTTTACTAATAATAAATGTTTCCTTTGTTTAATTTAACAAGCAATAATATTTAATTTATTATTTATTTATTTTTTAAAATCAAAAACTTCACTTTAAAAAAAAATAATAAACCAAGCCCGACCAGACAGACGAACAATCAATAGTGTCTATAAACGTAGACAAATAGGAGCGTTTCTGCAAAATCTTCTATGTGAGAATTTCTCCTCACCTAGATGATGGCTAAAAATCATGAATCGCAACGCTAGCATTCACACTTACCTCGATTCCGGAAAAACTTCAAAATGGAAGTGGCTTTTCTTGGTTATAGAAACGTTGCAATCTGCGTGATCTGCCTTTTAGTAGATCATCAATTAGTGAATTAAAAAATGTTGACACGAGGGGACATTATTGCTCGGTCGTTAGAGTTCTTATACTCTGTTAGAGTTGGCGCATAGTTGATTCCTCACAGAAGACAACACTAGAGAAATTGTAAAATGGTCCATGGAGTCGGCACAAGGTTCATTGTAGCCTCGCTAAATCTCAACTGCACAAGCACTTCCAAAAAGACCCCTCGTCTCAAAAAAGGCGCCCCAAAGACCCCCCTTGCCAAGGTTCACTCTACGCTTAGAGGCGCCAATATGTCTACGGTCAAATGCCAAGGTCACTTTCCCCCTCCCGTAAGAGGGGGTCAGCATGTGTGAACTGCCAGCACTGCGATTTCTAACAGTTTCGTGCGAAAAAAAGCTTTTTACTACTTGTTCAGTGGAATTTTAAAAGAAATGTTCAGGCAAAAACAAAATTTTACCACTTATTTATTGATTCTTTTCTTACTAAAGCAACCTTTTTCATGCCAACAAAAAAAACACACTTTAATACCTGATTATGATTAAAAAAATATTTTGTGTAAAAACAACCAACCTTTTTCGTAACAAAAAGCAACAGTTTTACTACTTGTACAGAACAAAAAAAAAACTTGTTTAGGCAAAAAAATTCTTTTTTTACATGATTACAAACCAAAAATAATTTTAAGTTAAATAAAACAAAACTTTTTTGTGAAATAAAAACATTATTATCACTTGTTCCATTATATTTTTCATCAAAAATACACTTTTTAAGTGAAAATAAAACAACGTTTTATGGCCTGTTTATTTATATTTTGCTTCATAAAAGAAAAGATTTTTATGTGTAAAAAAACATGTTATCACTTGTTTATTTTAATTTCTTCATTAAAAAAATAAATATTTCTTTCATACAATTTGACTTGATGCATTATTTTATTTTATTTTTTTTGCTTTAAATGTTGGTTAATGTTTTTTTTGTTGTGTTTTTGGTACTACTCCAGATGAAGCGCCTAATTTCCGTGACTGATCAGTCATGCGGTTCTTAAAACTGAACAGACAAGATAAGAATATGGAAGGAATGCCGAAACCCTCCTTCCAATAATCAAGCAGTTCGTTGTACCTGGGACCACGGTAGTATCCGATTGTTGGAGGGCGTACAACAGGTTAGGAGAGGAGAGGAGAGGTATCAGCACCTTACGGTGAATCATAGCGATAACTTTGTCGACCCGACAACGAGGGCTTGCACCAATCACATCGAGAGGATGTGGAAGCAAGCTAAACAAAGAAATAAGAAGGAGTGCAGGAGGAGCAGAGCACTCGTAGACGGCTATCTGCGCGAATTCATGTGGCATCAGAGATTTCGAAACGACCCCTTCGACGCCATATTAACGCAGATAGCAGAAATCTACCCCGTCGACCATCCTCCTTCCACTGCCTTGACGACCTCCTCCTCTTCTGCCTGTCTTTCGTCGATGTCGGCATCTTTTCCAAGCCAACAAAAAACACACTTTAATACCTGATTATAATAAAAAAATATTTTGTGTAAAAACAACCAACTTTTTCATGACAAAAAGCAACTTGTACAGAACAAAAAAAAAACTTGTTTAGGTAAAAAAAAACATTTTATATGATTACAAACCAAAAATAATTTTAAGTTAAAAAAAAACTTTTTTGTGAAATAAAAACATTATTATCATTTGTTCCGTTATATTTTTCATCAAAAATACACTTTTTAAGTGAAAAATAAAATTTATGGCGTGTTTATTTATATTTTGCTTCATAAAAGAAAGATTTTTAGATGTAAAAAACATTTTATCACTTGTTTATTTTAATTTCTTTATTAAAACAATAAATATTTCTTTCATACAATTTGACTTAATGTATTATTTGACTTTTTCTGCTTTAAATGTTGGTTATTTTTTGTTTTTTTTAAATTTTGTTTTTCACTTGTAAATCCAGTCTGGTTTTGGAGTTTTTGTACGCAGGTAAGTCAACCGACTTTTCTATTCGACATTTTCCGACGGTTTACGTAAACATCCGGAAAGTACCGACGCCAAGTCGATTTTAACTTAGGTCCTCATCTTGAGAAGTACCTAATTTCTTTAATAATTTTTTTAGCGTCAATTCTTTCAGCGTGTTTACATGTAATAACCCCCTCAAAATAGAATCGCATTTTTATTTTTGTGTGAATTACCTTAATTAGCTTTACGTAACTTTGTTATAAAGTTCTGGTACTGTTGCAGGGTTTTGTAACCTGAAATTGTAAAAAGAAAAGAAAATACTGCTGAATTATTTTAAATACATTCAAAATAATTGATCAGAAAATGCGGTTCTTAAAACTGAACAGATCAGATAAGAATATTAAAGGGAGATAATTAATATAACTTTCTCGGTATGAATTATGTCCCTTAGACCGTTTCTCGGATTAAAAAAAACAACAAAAAACTGTTTCGTGAGAAAAAAAGCGTTTTACTACTTGTTCACAATAAAATATGTTCAGAAAAAAAAAATTATCACTTATTTATTGATTCTTTTCTTACTAAAACAATACTACTCCAGATGAAGCGCCTAATTGCCGTGACTGCTCGGCGGCACCGATTGAGCAAGTCGCGGAATCGCCCGAGAGCTGCCGAGACGAAAACGAGGCTGAAGTAGAGCAACCGACACTAATTGGAAGAAACCGCTAATCAAAACAATAATGAATTTTCAGCAGTTGTGCCAGGCCGAAGACATTTTCTCACAGAACATCTGTTGCGCAACCCTCGGCGACTCGGTAGCCCAGGGCCCAGAGTATAACCTGTTGTACGCCCTCCAACAATCGGATACTACCGTGGTCCCAAGTACAACGAACTGCTTGATTATTGGAAGGAGGGTTTCGGCATTCCTGTTAGGCACTGTTACCAGGAAACCATCCTTCTCTGCGGGGTCGTATCCCCCCGAACACCCAGAGCGGCTGGAGAACACGGCCAACATTGTTTTTTTCCAGCGGTTGAATAGAGACTCGTTTATTTCCACCGTATGTCCTGGGCCTCCCGAGTCGCGGGAGGGTTGTGCGACAGATGTTCTGTGCAGACCTCCCGCAAAAAAGTTTTTCGGCCTGGCACAACTGCTGAAAAGTCATTATTGTTTTGATTAGCGGTTTCTTCCAATTATTGTCGGCTTTTCTGCTTCAGCCTCGTTTTCGTCTCGGCAGCTCTCGGACGCCGCCGAGCAGTCACGAAAATTAGGCGCTTCATCTGGAGGAGTACCGTTTTGTTTACTTGTAAATTCAGTCTCGTTTTAGATTTTTTTGGACGCAGGTAAGTCAACCGACTTTTCATTCGGCATTTTCCGACGGTTTACGTAAACATCCGGAAAGTACCGACGCCAATTCGATTTCAGCTTGGGTCCTCATCTTGAGAAGTACTTAATTTCATAAATAATTTTTTAGCGTCAATTCTTTCAGTGTGTTTATATGTAATAGCCCCCTCAAAATAGAATCACATTTTTATTTTTATGCTTAATTAGCTTTATATTACTTTGTTAGAAAGTTCTGGTAACCTGAAATTCTAAAAAGAAAAGAAAATGCTGCTCAATTATTTTAAATACATTCAAAATAATTGATCAGAAAATGCGGTTCTTCAAACTGAACAGATCAGATACGAATATTAAAGGGAGATAATAAATATAATTTTCTCGGTATGATTTATGTCCCTTAGATCGTTTCCCGGCTTAAATAAAGGCAGAGCCTGTAGCCACGGCCACCGTATCTACAGGTTCAAACACTGCAGATACGGTGACCGTGTCTGCAGTGTCAGCCGCGTTATATATTAGAGACACGGTGGCATGTACACAAAATAAAACTCATTCAGTTTACGACACCGCCAGTATTTTTTTAGCGTATTTTAACGCGTTTTAAGAAGACTTGCTATAATAGAAGGCATAGACGTGTTATATTAGCAGATATTATATTAGAATACAGTTTATTATTTATAAATTTATCTATTTATATGATAAAATAATCAAAATTATTCAGTAACCATCACAGAATATGATTAACCTATTACTTTATTAGAAAGCCCATTGCAAATGTATTATTTCGTAAAAAATATCTTTTAAAATATAGTTATCATATTTTATGAAAAAGAAATCCCTTAATTCCGCATTGATTAAATCAGTATAACTCTAAGAAAAATGAAGCTCTCGAATTAAATAACATGGCAGAAATAATACGACGCGGTTTTCTAATTACACAATGAATGACAACTGTTGGTAATTGTATAGAATAGTCATCGGTAAATAAGAAACTTTTCAAAACCCGCTAATTCTGGAAAGAAAACCTCCAGAAAATCGCTAACGCTCCATTTCGCTCTTTTTTAAGTACGTAATTTCTCCGAAAAGGATTTTTTTTTCCATTTCATAGAACTTTTATTGAAGAAAAAAGAATTAGGAAATTATTTATTTAAAAATTCTTGGAATAATTCTGCTTTTGTATTTTCTTTTCGTAGTCATATATATGTATGTATCTATGTATATGGTGCCCGGAAAACTCGGCAACGGAAAATTCGTCAATGGAAAATTCGGCAACGGAAAACTCAGCAATTTTGGCCAAGTAGGAAAATTCGGCAAATAGCGAATAAATATCGATTGAAAATTGATTTTAGAACCGTTTTTACAGGAGATATACTTGTAAATACGGGCCTACCCCCTCCCTAAGAACAGTTTTTATATTATTTTTTTGGTACTTGTGTAGTTTACGCACCGGCTATTTTTTAGATCAGATTTTCAAGTTAAATTAAATTTTTACGATATCTTTTGTTTATTAAATTGTTAGGTGAAAGTACAGAATAGTTAACAAAGCCCCCCTCACTCCATGTTAAGAATGGCTTTCTAAATAATGTTATTTCAACCCGGTTCGTAATTACATTACAAAAGTAAAGGTTTGGAACGGGTTATTTTTTACATAAAAATTTCAAGTTAAATTCAATTTTTACGATATCTTTTGTTTATTAAATTGTTACGTGAAAGAAATTACGAGATTTCAGTGTAATTGTAATTCAGTGTTTATTTTTTTTTTCATCTTGCCTAAAACTTGTTTTATCTAACAACTTTATTTAATACTTAAAAAAAGAAATTCTTCTTTCAAATAAATCGCTGTATGGTCGGAAAAGAAATCAGAAAAATACATTGTCTGTCATTTAAGTTGTGAAACGATGGATTAACCACTTTTTCTCACAGTGATTTACAAATAACATCATTTAGAAAGCCATTCTTAACATGGGGTGAGGGGGCTTTGTTAACTATTCTGTACTTTCACCTAACAATTTAATAAACAAAAGATACCGTATTACGTAATTTTCCGTTGCCGAGTTCACATCAATGTTTAAAACTGGGTAGTTTGGGATACCTACTTTAATTAATAGTGAATAAATGTATATAGCTAACTTACTTGAATTTTTTTTTTGCCTGTTTTACTTTAGCTCTTTTTATGGATGTAGAGTCACTTACGAAATAGTTTATGCATATTTCTTCCTCATATGCGTTGAGTTGTGCCTTATATTCCGCATAATTTAAAAATGTATCTCCAACTTTCATTTTCATAAAATAGCCCGATTAAAATACGCTAATTTAAAACTCGTGAAATACACTAACTTAACAAGACGAAGGCGAAAAAAACGGTGTCTGACGAAAGCGAAAACGAAACGAATTTAAAGTGTTTCCAGGTTCTAACACTGCAAACACGGTGACCGTGTCTGCAGGTTCTAACACTGGAGAGACGGTGGTCGTATCTGCAGGTTGTTCGTTAAATAAAAACAAACTTTTCCTGCGAAATAAAGCTTTTTACTACTTGTTCCGTGAAATTTTACTTACAATAAAAAATGTTCAGGCTAAAAAAATTTTTTTGTACCACTAATTTATTGATTCTTTTCTTACTAAAGCAACCTTTTTCATGCTAACAAAAAAACACACTTTAATACCTGATTATGATAAAAAAAAATTATTTGTGTAAAAACAACCAACCTTTTTTCATGATAAAAAGCAACACTTTTACTACTTGTACAGATCAAAACAAAAAAATACTTGTTTAGGTAAAAAACAACATTTTTACATGATTACAAACCAAAAATAATTTTAAGTTAAAAAAAAAAAACTTTTTTGTGAAATAAAAACATTATTATCACTTGTTCCGTTATATTTTTCATCAAAAATACCCTTTTTAAGTGAAAAAAAAAAGAGTTTTATGACCTGTTTATTTATATTTTGCTTTACAAAAGAAAAGATTTTTATGTGTAAAAAAACATGTTATCACTTGTTTATTTTATTTTCTTCATTAAATAAATAAATATTTATTTCATTCAATTTGACTTAATGTATTATTTGTTTGTTTTTTTGCTTTAAATGTTGGTTAATGTTTTTTTGTTTTTTTTTTACTTGTAAATCCAGTCTCATTTTAGATTTTTTGGACGCAGGTAAGTCAACCGACTTTTCATTCGGCATTTTCCGACGGTTTACGTAAACATTCGGAAAGTACCGATGCCAAGCCGATTTTAGCTTGAGTCCTCATCTTGAGAAGTACCTAATTTCTGAAATATTTTTTTTAGCGTCAATTCTTTCAGTGTGTTTACATGTAATAGCCCCCTCAAAATAGAATTGAATTTTTATTTTTATGCTTAATTAGCTTTATATTACTTTGTTAGAAAGTTCTGGTAATCTGAAATTCTAAAAAGAAAAGAAAATGCTGCTCAATTATTTTAAATAATTGATCAGAAAATGCGGTTCTTCAAACTGAACTGATCAGATGCGAATATTAAAGGGGGATAATAAATATAACTTTCCAGGTATGAATTATGTCCCTTAGATCGTCTCTCAGCTTAAACAAAGTGAATTTTGCACAATGTGTTCAACATTTATGGGAGATAACTCTATTTTACTTGTTCACCAAACCTGATGGAAAAGGCAATTTCAATTTTGAAAAACGGCATATATATATTTTTTAATTAAATAAGGAAAAAATTTTTATTATGATTTATTATTTTTTTTTTTTACTTGAATTCACCACCAAACAAAGCAAATTACCACTGAGACATTAAGGGCTATTGTGAATTAGGTGGCAGATTTATAAGCGTACGCTAAGCGTGGAGTTGTACTGCGAGATGCATGTTCACATTACATTTAAATCTCTGCAAGTTTGCACAGTGAGCAGAGAGAAAATTCCAAAGGCAAGCAGTTCAAGGAAAGAAGCCATTAGAGTAGAAAGCCGTTCGACATTTGTGAACCTCTACAGTGAGGAGGTGGGACTTTGCTGATTACAGTGTTACATTGAAAAAAATGATAAAAAAATGCGGTTTCTAAAACCGAACGGATCAGATGAGAATATAAAAGGGAGATAATTAATATAACTTTCCAACGCATCTCCCTGACTATCATTCGTGGCAACGCTATGTCAGTAACGGCGGCATCACTTCCGTTCTAATCGTCATGTGTTGACTCTCTTTCTTTCTATCCCCCTCTCTATCTACCTATGTCTATATCTGTCTCTTTGCTTCTCTTTCCCTCACATTATTGTTTTATTAATCATTTGACTTGTTTTGGTCTGTCTTCACAATGGCAGCCATGATTGTTTATTTATTGTTGGGATAAAATTGTATTTCTTGTCCTGGAATAAAATTTTACAGAAATAGCAAAAAAAAATTTCTCGGCATTATTTATCCCCCTTAGATCGTTCTTTAGAGGATTGAAAAATCTGAAGAACAGAAATATTCTAATGTGATTTTAAGTTTTTGTTCATGTTTGGAAAGTTTCAAATTATAATCAATTAATTAATTAACAGCCTTAGTCTCTTAATCACGCACCATACCGGGACCATCGTAAATTGACGTTGCTTCACTATCGTCTCTCAATCGCCACTGTTTGTGGTAATGCCTAGAGCCTGCTCATTGATTTACCAAGCCAGCAGGACATCCGATGAAACTTACTAGTATTTGCCAGGACTTTACGGAGCCCTCCAAAAAGGAGCGTGCTCCTGGAGCGTGTTTCTTTTTGCCGGAGCGAAGGAGAGGAGGGCTCATTTTATATTCAGTGGGAGTGGAGCGGGAGCAACTCCATTTGGGACTAAAGAGCGGTAGTTTTATTGCTCCGCGCTCCTCGCTCCAAAATTATTTAATTTTTTTTTTGTTTAAACATTAGTTTTTTATTCAGCAATAAAAAGAAAAAGAAAAGAAAGTCTCAGAGTTTACTCTTAGTTATTTAAAAAAAATATATCTCTGGTAAATGTATATGAGAGAGAGGGGGGGGAGAGGGAGAGGAAGAGGGAGAGGAAGGGAGCGAGAGGGAGAAAGAACGAGAGAGTTATGCTTGAAAACAGAACATTTTTATATCGACATGTGAAATGTTTGATGGGACAGTTTTCTTAAGGCAGGAGACAATTTGCCACCAAATGTCTTTAAAGGCGCCAGTGAGTCTATAGATGTCTTTAAAGTTATTTTCTTATAGATTTGAACTGTTTTTCTTTTAATTCGTGTTTTTAAATAAAGAATTTTAGGTTCAATTATACTATAGTGGCCATTGGATTTTCTCGACCATTTCGCTCGGTATTCACCTAAATGTTCGATAAAATCGATTTTTGGGGTGAAATGGTATATTTTGTCCTGATAAAATATTCTAATTTATTTTTTAGCATATATCAAATTGAACTTTTATGCCACATTTTTACATGTCATCTTTTCGGCGACATTTTGTTATTCTTAAATTCATGACTAGTATGCTTTAACCTTTTCATGTTTGCTTTTAAATTCGTTAAATTCCGTTAAAACTTGCTTTTGTAAATAAAATCTTCAAAGTTTTTTTGTGTGTAATAAAATGTTAAAGCAGAAAAAATATATTTAGTCCAAGGAAAAAAACCCAATAAAAACCAACATGGCCGCCAGCGATTAAAACTTGTAATTAAAGTTAGATTCTCAACACTTTAAAAAGTAAATGAGAATTTTATTTCAGGACCAAAAATATAATTAAGACCAACAATCAGTTTCATCCAAAATTTAGGCGAATACCAAGCGAAATGAGCGAAAGAAAACAGCGGTCCCTATTCTACAATTAAACCGAGGTTTAAACTTAATTAAATTAAAGAAAATATCTTAAATTTTAATTTTAAATAGCAAATAATTAGACTTTCTGACTAATTTGTTGTCTTTTTAGAACCGAAAGTAGATTAGATATCTTTCTTTATTTTAAAATATCTATTATCGAATATTAAAATTGTAAACAGTTTTTTTTGTTAGAGATTTCAAATATAGACGTTTTCACCTTTTTTTTCAAATTTTTAATTTTAATAAAAGTTTTTGCCCGACCTAGGAAAACTTGCTCCAGTTAATTTTTCGGGAGAGGAAAATTTAACCCGATATTTTTTCAACTCCCAAGGTCTAGGCCACATATTTTATATGAAATTTTAAGACATTAAATGAATTTCTGAATTGATTATTGACAATTTATTGATATTTTTTGGCCAACTTATGAAAAATATTTTTTTTATTCAATCTTTAAAAAATAAACTTCATTGGGTTTTTTTCGCCCCAAATAGTACTATTGAAAAAATATGGATAAATCGATTTGTTTGAAAGTACTTGCGCGTTTCTCTGTGGTAAATAATAATATACATTATACAATATAGTTACGTTCGTAAAACAAACAAATATTAAACAACCATACGACGATTAATGTTGCTCTGGCTGTCTCTCCTCTCCCAGAGAAAGGTTGTCTTTAAAAAGAAAATAATCACTAATAATGGTTAAAAGTAAAACTTTATTTACTTAAAACAAATCTAAATTCCCTTCCAAAATAAATAGAAAAAATATCGGGTCAAATTTTCCTTTCCTGAAAAAATAGGTTGTTAATGTAATGAAAATTAAAATTGTTTTAAAATACTTCAGGGAGTTTTCTATTTCAATTTATACCCCAGGAAACGAAAATTTACGTATAATCCTATACTTCGTCCGACATGTTCTATAATTCTCAAAATATTAGCGAGATTTTGTCAAATATTATCTTATGGTCTTACACTTAAAGTGACATCCCCACCCATATTGACGAAATCCTTTGACGCTCACCCCTATCCTTCGACCACTCATTGGCAGAATAGAACGTTTATGAAAGAAGGTATATTTTCATTATGGAGCGCTGAAAAAGAGCCGCTCCTTTTTTGTAGGAGTTGGAGTAGGACCGGCTCATTTTTGAAAATAGAGAGCGTGAGAGGAGCCAGCTCCAATTTTGGGCGTTGGAGCAGGAGCAGGAGCAGTTCCCAAAGTAGTGGAGCACGTAAAGCATATTAGTTTTGAAAAAGGACATGTTATTAACTCTAAAACTAATCTCTAATTCTATATTAATAAAATTATTACGAAATGGGTAAAACGAATATTTACTCGGGTTTTATTAATATTATAAATAGTTTATTCAGACGCGTTAAACAATGAAAAGAAAAGCCGGCATTCATCCGCAACATATTAAATGGTTAGTTTATCTGTTTCACGGCATATAAACTGTTTTTATGTTGTTTAATACATTAAACATGATTCATTGTTTACTCACAGCTAGGAGGAAATCGGGGGTTCATACCTATCCACACAGTATCAGTGTGTAAATCATTTGAACTCAACAATTCAGTCCGTCCGACAGTGGCTTTGTTGCTGTCGGGCTGAGGTATGGCTCTATTCAGTCCTAGGGAGTTCCATCCTCTCTGATAAGGGGTTAGTTTATTGCGAATTGCTGGGAGCGCCCCTACAAGGGAATGCCGATGGGGCTGCTAAGGCATTTTTATAGACCAGAGTGCACTTCACCTAGTGTACTGGCTTTTCATAACCACACCTAATCATATTTTTGTTACTTATATTCACCCCAAACAAAGCACGATGCCACTGAGACGTTTTTTTTTTTTTTTTAAACATAGTTCACCTCAAACAAAGCAGGCCGCCACTGTAGACGTCAGGGGCTACTGAGAAAAAAGGGTGAAGGTTGGGGGGGGGGTCAACTTAAATTAGGAGCTGCGCAGCGAGATGTCTGTTTACATTAATTTTAAATTTCTGCATGTCAGTAACGTCAGGAAAGCAGGGAGCAGGGAGGGAGTTCCAGAGTCCAGCAGCACGAGGAAAGAAGCTTTTGGAATAGAAAGCTTTTCGGTATCTGGGGGCCTCCACAGTGTATGGATAGGATTTGGCAGATTTTCGGGTTGGTCTAGTGAATTTACGTCGTGGGGGTACCAAAGCAGCAAGCTCATTAGAGCACAATCCATTGAAGTATTTGTAAAAGAGGCGATGGGACAGGGGCTGGAGCTTGATTGATAGTGAAGGACCTATCAAGTTGGCGACTCTTTTTTGAACCTTGTCTAAGAGAGAGACTAGCGGATGATGCACCAGCCCAAATGTGGCAACAATACTCCATGCATGGACGGATGGTGGCTTTATAGAGATATAGGATGTCAGGTGTGAGAAGTTTACTAGCATGGTAGAGGGAGCCCACCTTCTTTGCAGCAGCCCTGGCAATGTTTTCAATGTATTTATTTAAATTCATGTTATCTGTGAAAGTTAGGCCGAGGAGTTTGAATGATGAACTCGGTGGTTGAAGAGGTTTATTGTAATTATTGAAGGAAAGTAGCTTTGTCTTTGCAGCATTAAAAGTTACTATTCATTTTTGACCCCATTCCACTACAGACTGGAAGTCATTTTCTAAGGATTCAGCCATTGCTGCGCGATGGATTTGCTCACATGATGAGAGTAGAGCGTGATGTTGTCAGCAAATATTCCTATCTCAGTCGCAATGGCATCAGGGAGGTCATTTATGAAAATTAGGAACAGTAGAGGTCTAAGAATAGATCCCTGGGGTACACCAGCATTTATACCATATTGCTTAGAAGAACGGCCATCGAGTACAACCTGGATCTTTCGTTTTAAGGGGATACTGAGAATTAGGGAGCAGATTTATAAGGACATCCTAAGTGGGAAGTTGTGCAGCGAAATGTTTGTTCACATTACATTGAACTTTCTGCATGTTGGTACCGTCGGGGAAACAGGGAGCATGGATGGAATTCCAAAGACAAGCAGTCGAGAAAAGAAACTATTAGAGTAGAAAGCTTTTTGGCATATAAATACCTTCACAGTGAAGGGGTGTAATTTTGCTGATTGGCGTGTTGGTTGAGGGTATTTACATCGGAGCACATCCAATTGTAATATTTCTAAAACAAGCATAGGGATGCAACATTGCTGCGATGAAACAGAGCTAGAGCTTGGTAGACAGTGTGGGACCTATTAGATTAGGTCTCTTTTTTGGACCCTGTCTTAGAAGGAGAGACAAGTGGTTGATGTACCAGTCCAATACTCTATGCATTGGCGAATGGTGGTGTTGTAGAGATATAGGATACTGGCATGTGTGAGAAGTTATCTAGCCCAGTAGAGGGAGTCCAGATGTAGCGGTCGGACATAGGACCTATTTCTTCTTGTCCCCTGGTAAAGTAACCCTTTGAAATAAATTCTCTTTCGTTTGTTCTTATACAGTGTTTTTTGTGTGATTCAATTTCGTGCATATAGATGTAAGAAGTATTTCTACACACCTTCTTTGCAGCAGACTTGGCAGTAGCTTTTATGTAATTGTTCCAATTTATGTTACCTGTGAATGTAGTTTGAACGTTTGACTATCAGATAGGGTGTGATTAGCCATGGCAATCGGTGGTTGGAAAGGTTTCTTATAATTGTTAAAGAAAAACAAGCTTTGTCTTAGTACAATAAAATGTAACTACCCATTTTTGGCCTCATTCGACAACAGACAGGAGGTAATTTCCTAAGGTTTCAGTCATTGCCTTGGATATGTCGATCGTGGTGTCATCAGCAAATATACCCATCTCGGATGCAATTGCATGAGAGAGGTCGTTTATGGAGATCAGGAATAATAAATTGGCTAAGATCAGTGTAGTATCGTTTTTTTATCTTAGCTTAAATCTCACGTCTTTTGTGCTGGTTTCCCGTCCTCCTCTCTTATGAGGCTGGGAATTCAATAACACTTCACTTTCTCTCTCTTTTAGCATGTTATTACTTTAGTCTATCTTTCTGTCTTCCCTTGGGTCGAGACATAACAGAATCTCTTCATGCTTTAAATGAGTTGGGTGAGGGGGCATCAAACTTTTCTCTTCACATTACGCCCTTTCCCCTCCTCTTCTCTAATCTATCTTCCCCCCCTCTTTGTGGTTTTGGCCACTTTTTCTTTTGCACCAAAACCAGATTTTCAAATGCCCTGTCTGCACGCCGGTAGAAACCATAATTTTTTTATTCCTGTTCAACTGATGAAAAATGAAATGAGAATGAGATGAAAAGGAAGCCGCCAGCGCTACCACCGCTACCAACAACAGCAACAAGAAAAAAAGAAGTACGGATCTCCCAATCTGGGGACGGACACAGAATGGACGGTAACACCCAATGTGGTGGTGGCCCTATTGATGGAAGCCAGCCCGAGAAAAAGATGTTCCCACTGGAGCACACGGAATTGTACCTATCAAAGTATAAACAGTACATAGAAGGTAATGTATTGCAGCTTGTGTCCGGTTAATTGAAGGTGATTGAGGACAGGGTTTTGTCCCTGGTTACCTCGGACTAAAAGATGAGGACATGGCGAAGCTCCTAAAGAAACTAAACATCTCGACAACTTTCATCTGCCAGAGGAGCTTCGCCATGTGGAATATCCTGCTCTCAAAGGATCAAGCAGAACGACTCTCTTTAAAAGAAATAAGGAGTGGGAGAGTGAAGCTACAGTGTTTATACCAGGGCAGGAGGATAACTCAGGTCCACATTTACAACACCCCAGTTAAGTTTTTGGCGGAGTACATAGGAGCATACTTCAGCCAGTTTGGGGATGTTGAACAAGTGGACCAGGTAAGGTCCAAGAGTGGCATCCACATGACCCACTATACTGTCGCTATGAGGCTGAAGTGGCAAGGTTTCATCACAATTCTAGTGGCTGGAATATGACAGCCGTTGTGAAGGCTGTCGTTTACACTGCTAGTTTTGCCAGAAGAAAAGCCATAGGGCAAAGAACTGCTCCCAGAAAACAGTGCCCAGCAAACTGGCGCCATTGGCAGCCACGGTCCCTGGTCAAAGCCCAACTCTATTTCCACCTACTATGCCAACACCAGCTCCAAGGCCAGCAAAGGGTTAACAGGGCGTGTTATCGTGTGATAGTGATCTACCCTATTTTGTGGCAATATAGACTCTTCTAGACATTATGTAATAGAGGAGTCTACGACGAACGACGAGCTGTTTTTCTGTAACATACTATTCCGTTCTTCTGTAAATACACACTTTTGTAAATATAACACAGTGTTGTTCTATTTTATTATCGGTCCTTCTAGGTTACAATAGGAAGCGCGAACTGTGAGAAATAAACTGCATATGATGGAAAGTGTGAACTGTGAGAAATAATATCTGCCTATGGGGAAAATGCAAAAGGTTACAAATAAACTCAGTCTATAAGGGAAATAGTGACAAAACAGGAAAGTGCTAACAGTGAGAAATAAACTTTGTCTATAATAGAAGTGAGAACAGTGAGAAATAAAAGCTGCCTCAACGAAGCGCGAACTGTAAAAAATAAACTCTACCTATCAGGGAAGCTCAAACTGTGTGAAATAAACTGTGTGAACTGTGAGAAAACATTCTTTCTATGAGCCAAGTGTGAACTGTAAGAAGTAAACTGCCTATAAAGAAAGTTCGAGAGATAAACTCTGCCTCTAAGAGAAGTGCAGACTGTGAGAAATAAACTCTGCCAGTGCAAAATTAACTCGGCTCATTAGCAAACTGCAAACTGTTAGAAATAACCTCTGCCTATTAAGGAGCGTAAACTGTGTAAAATAAACTCTTCCTATAAAGGAAGTGCTAATTGTGAGAAATAAATTCGGTCTATAAGGGAAGTGGAATTATGAAAAAAAAAACTGCCGATATGAAAATATCCTATTATGAAAACTAAACTCTGCGTATGAGGGAAGCAGAAACTGTTAATTGCGAACTTAGAGAAATAAACTCTGCTTTTCAGAGATGTGAAAACCGTAACAAATAAACTCTGCCTATAAAGGAAGTGCAAACTGTTAGAGATATAATTTGCCTATAAGGGAAAATCAAATTGTGTTAAAAACATACCCTGCGTGAGCGGCAAGAACCAACGGTGAGAAATAAACTCTGCATATGAGGCAAACATTAACTGTGAGAAATAAACTTTGCCTATCTATGAACTGCAAATTGTGGAATATAAACTCTGCCTATAAGGGAATTTCGAACTGTTAGAAATAAACTCTGTCTTTCAAGGAATTGAGAACTGTGAGAAATAAACTCTGCCTATAAGCAAAATGCGAACTGTGAGAAATAAACTCTGCATATCTGGGAAGTGTGAACTGCGAAAAATAAACTCTACCTATAAGGGAATTTCAAACTGTGAGAAATAAACTCTGTCTTTCAAGGAATTCAGAACTGTGAGAAATAAACTCTGCCTTTAAGAAAAGTGCGAACTGTGAGAAATAACCTCTGTCTATCTGGTAAGTGTGAACTGTGGAAAATAACTCTGCCTATAAGGGAATTTCGAACTGTTAGAAATAAACTCTGTCTTTCAAGGAATTGAGACCTGTGAGAAATAAACTCTGCCTATAAGCGAAGTGCGAACTGAGAAATAAACTCTGCCTATGAGGGTATTATGGACTGTGAGATGCTGCCACCGTCATTTAAAGGGGAGCGAGCTATGATCAACATTTTAAATATTTCCAATTCTAAACAAACTTGAAAAAGATTTAATTGAAATAACTCAAAAATCAAGTTTTTCCCCAGCACTCAAATTTAATGAACAACATTCAAGTTTACGATTTCACAAACATCCCATTTGAATTGAATTCGGTCTCAAAATAGGTCAGCCAAAATACATAAGCAGCACTTGAGATTTATTCAAGTACTTTCAAGTGATATTGAAATGAGCTTTGTTAGTGAAAGAAAAACACAACTGAAGTATTGATTTTTTAAAATTTTGTTAACGTGTTTGGGCCACAGTCGTAGAATCCTATCTCTGGAAACCTTGTTTTCTTTTCTAAATACAGACTCGCCCAATTTAAACACGTCTCAATGTTATCCGTGCTGATCTGTGAGTGTTTTTAAGATTTATTCTTTTGTGTCACTCTTTGAAAGAACCTGCAAATTTTGTCACGCTTGAACTCCTTCAACGCCAGCCCCATTCAACACATGACTACTTAGTTATAGGCTTTTAGCACCAACATAGTTCAGTTGACGTTTATGTTGCGATGGAAAGTTTGTTAACCTGTTTCCAAAAAACCTGGCTTTTGTTTAATACTCAATTTCTGTTTTGGTTGCGCCATAACTTCTGCCAAGTTGCCTAATGAAATCATGCCATCATTTAAATTGGTGAATTTGTGCTCTTCCAACAACGTATGATATGTATTTTTACACATGACTAATATTGTGATCTGAAAAAGAAAACAATTTAATGTGAATACAATAATAACATACAACTCAGAATTGGCATGAAAACCCTCAGACTGCTAACTCTAGTACATCCTAATTTCTAATCTCGGGACGTGCAGATATTTGAAATTCATACGAAAACTCAAAATGCAATAGTCGGTGACATATTAAAATTGTAGCTTCATAGGTGTACACAAATTCAATTATTTAGACAGAAAACTGATTTGTATAATTTCAGACACAATATATATATATATATATATATATATATATATATATATATATATATATATATATAGCCGCACTGAAGAGCTGTGATACAGCAAAACCGTCTGTATGTGGATGACTATATAAAGCTCCCTTTCTTGTGTAGAGCTTATTTGTAAGGATATCGCCAACTGCCATTAGCTTAAAGGCATAGCTCATTGGGTAAAACTAATTGGTGCTCCCGGCACTTGACAATGTTTATATTGTGATATCACTTACATTCAGTCAGTGTCGTATGATAGTGCAGGGGTAGAGGCGCCGATTGCTAGCTCGACGCTAGACACTAACTAGTCTAACCGCACTGAAGAGCTGTGATACAGCGAAACAATCTGTATGTGGATGACTATATATATATATATATATATATATATATATATATATATATATATATATATATATATATTCAGAATCCCCATATCCAGGATTAGTTTTAAAATTATATCTGTAAACCTAAAAATCTTTACAAACAAAAAATTCTTCTACACAATAAAATAAAGTCAATTTCCCCTATTTCATTGAGAATTATATATTTCGAACCCAAACCTTAATATGCTAATCACTTCCACTATCCACTTAGACCAATTCATGATCCGTGTTTCCAGAAAATATGCGTTCGTTTCGTTCTCTTTCAAAATTTCTTACATTTTTTTCGGGAAAAATGCCTCATTTACAGAGGATATCGCAGGCATTTTCACTCTCACAGGCTCCAGAATCACCGGGGTCTGTTATTCATTGGATTATATTATTTGATGCATGTTTCCAGAAAATATGCATTCATTCCCTTTCAAAATCTCTTACATTTTGGAGGGTGGAAAGATGCCTCTCCTTACACAATCATTTACAGAGGATGTCGCAGGCATTCTCACTCTCACACTAATATCTACTCCCCCAGGCTCCAGAATCACCGGGGGCTGTTATTCATGGGATAATAGTAAGTACATACCGTTTGTGTTTCATTTTTTATGCTATTATTTTTCTCTGAAGCCTACTATACATCTTCAACCTTTGGACTCAGATAACCACCCCCTCCCCAGATTCCCTTTGCTGACCGAAGCCACACTTGGTAACCTGGTCATCACCCTATCCCAGGTCAGAGACATCATAAAAAACCTTGACACCTCCAAAGCTTGTGGGCCTGATCTTATACCAGTAATAGTAATAAAGAAATGCTCTGATGAACTGGCCCCTGTCCTCTTCAAACTCTACAATAAGTGTCTAGCTGAATCTTGCTTCCCCGATAGCTGGAAAATTTCCTCTGTGGTACCAGTCTACAAGAACTCTGGGCATAGAACCGATCCTCAGAACTATCGTCCAATCAGTCTGCTGCCGATCTTTGCTAAAATCTTTGAATCCCTAATCAATCTAGCGATAGTACGGCACTTAGTTAATGCTAAACTTCTTTCCGACCGCCAGTATGGATTTAGACAAGCACGATCTACTGCAGACATCCTAACGGTCATCTCTGAGCGCATGTATCATGCACTCGACGGGGCAGGAGAAGCTAGGGCAGTAGCGCTAGATATATCCAAGGCCTTTGACAAGGTTTGGCATAAAGGGCTTCTCCTGAAAATATGCTCATACGGTATTACTGGGCAATTACTTAATATAATTAGATCCTTCCTAGACAAAAGAAAAATCCAGGTTGTCCTCGATGGCCGCTCATCTATGCAACATGACATAAATGCTGGTGTACCTCAGGGATCTATCCTTGGACCCTTGTTGTTCCTGATCTATATAAACGATCTTCCTGATGGCATAGAGTCTGAGATTGGTTTATTTGCTGATGACACAACCCTTTACTCTCGCCATGTTGGTAAAACCGACGCAATCATATCCGAGGCAATGGCTGAATCTTTAGAAAATGACCTCCAGGCTGTAGTGGATTGGGGCTATAAATGGCTGGTAACTTTTAATGCCGCAAAGACAAAGCTTCTTTCCTTCAATAATTACAAGGAACCTTTGCAACCACCGATTGTCATGGCAAATAGCACCCTACCTGAGAGTTCATCATTCAAACTCCTCGGCTTAACCGTCACAGGTAACATGAATTGGAACAAATACATTGAAGACATTGCCAAGGCTGCCGCAAAGAAGGTTGGCTCCCTCTACCGTGCTAGTAAACTCCTCACACCTGGCATTATCCTGTATCTCTACAAAGCCACCATCCGCCCATGCATGGAGTATTGTTGTCATATCTGGGCTGGCGCATCATCTACTAGTCTCTCCCTCCTTGACAAAGTCCAAAAAAGAATCGCCAACCTAATAGGTCCCTCACTGTCAACCAAGCTCCAGCCTCTGTCCCATCGCCGCAATGTGGCATCCTTGTGTTTGTTTTACAAATACTTCAATGGATTATGCTCCGATGAATTGGCTACTCTGATCCCCCCTTGACCTAAATTTACTAGACTAATTCGACAATCAACTAAATCTCATTCATTCACTGTGGAGGTCCCCAGATGTCGGAGAGCCTTCTACTCAAATAGCTTCTTTCCTCGTACTGCTGGCCTCTGGAACTCCCTTCCTGCCCCCTGTTTCCCCGACAGTACAGACATGCAGAAGTTTAAAACTAATGTAAACAGACATCTCGCTGCGCAGATCCTAGTCTAGGTTGACCGCCCCCTATCTTCTCCCCTTTTCTTTTTTCTCAGTAGCCCCTTATGTCTACAGTGGCGGCCTGCCTTGTTTTAACTATGTTAAAAAAATAAAAAAAAAATAAAATAAGGATCGCTCTTTAGAAATAAACTTTCATTCTTCTGAGAGTTCTGACTGTCTATTCCATATACTTTTTTAACACATTCCAGTTTAGCGGAATAGCTATTAACAAACAGCTTGAAAA